>CM053592.1:53680950-53716889 GCA_028646515.1 Pseudochirops corinnae
CACCAAAACGGGACTCCGCCCCTCCTCCAATGAGAAGTCAGAGACCCTTTGACTTTACCTGCGTGGAATCCATACCCTCTCTCTCTTCCAATAGAACTTAAAAGAATGTACTTTTTATGACTTTTTATGACTCTCAGGGTTTTAAAAAAGGGCGCCTGGAGGGGTGCTCTCTCTCTCTTTCTCTCTCTCTCTCTCTCTCTCTCTCTCTCTCTCTCTCTCTGTTTTCCTTCGGACATGTGGCCATGTGGCGGGGAGAGGTGTCTCCCCACCCCAGGGTATGTATTTTTTTTAAAGAATAAAACTCCTGTCTGCTCAAAGTTCTCTTCTACATTCCTTTGATTTGGGTAAGTGAGGTTTCTCACCCACACAAAGGTATTTGAGCAGGGGAGTGACCTGGTCAAACCTGTGACTGAGGAAGATTATCTTGCCATTTTGGTGCATTAAAAAGGGGAGAGATTAGAAGCAGGGAAAACAATTAGGAGACTATCATAGTAATCTAGGCAAGAGATGATCTGAGTGACTGGTGACTTTGAGTGGAAAAAAAAAGATGATAAATGTAAAATATATTGGGGCAGTAGAATGGACAAGATTTAGCAGCTGGTTGAATATGTGGGGTCTGGGAGTAAGAGTCAGGGATGACCCTGAGGTGCATTGTGGATATAAGATTCTTTATGAGATATCTAGGAAGAGATATTTAGCAAACAACTGAAGTGGGTCCAGCATTCAGAAGTCTTTGTTGTTTTTTTTTTTATGTAGCTATTATACCAGATGTCTCCAAAGTCTTAGATTTAGTCTTTGACTTTTGAGACACCCTCTATTTCACCTCCAGTTTAGGGGAGGGCTATTTGACTAAATATCAATTACTTGTACATCTAAGTATATTCATTTCAGAGAATTCAGTTCCAATCCAAAAAAGCTTTTTTTTTTTTTAAATTTAAAGACTCCAGGAAGATAGGATTTGTCATGATGGCTTTCTAAATAAAAGTGCTAAATATGTTTTCAAAGGATTTTTGCCTTTATGCCGAATTTAGAACACTATGGTATCTTAGGGTCAAGAAAGGGCAAACCTTTTGTTATGAAGAAAAGATAAGTAGTCACTACTACCCTGCAAGACTTCATTTACAAATGGAAAGTATTTCTTTTTAATTCAAAATCGAGACATTATATATTCCAGTAATTTTGTGAATAACAACAAAGTTACATTCAAACAATGACTATAACTGCAAATGCCAAAGGTAACACAGCACCTTTTACAGCAATATATTTTCATACTTTTATACATGGTACAGTAGGTAGAAACCTATTAAAGCCAGCAATATCATCTTGTTCACATTGTCTGTTACATAACAATGTTAATATTTAAAGTGTCCTTTTAATTATTTGGGTTTTAATATTCAAAATTGACTAATAAAAAATTAATGGATTGATTTTATAGAGGAATTAAGTTTATATTGTCTTCTGTACTAAGGCATTATTATAGAAATTGACTCAGTTAAGTGACAATAAGAATAGATAAAGAATAGGTGTTTGTTCTTTATACTATCAGGCTGCTCAAGAAAAGTATAAAGTGACTCTGGAAGCAGTAGTAAAAATATTCTGGCTAGAGTCTGTGTTCCCAACCTATAAGTACACACATGTTAGGTACACTCTGTTATTATTCCCAAGTAATTGCCTGAGTATCAAAGCCTGAGTATCTGCCCTAACTGTATTAATTTTTTAAAATAATTTATCTATAGCCAAATTCCAGGGGGAAAAAAATCTAATTAAAATATTGCCCTTGTGCTCAAACATCAGGGTCTGTAGAGTGCTGCTTTGTTTTTTCAAGCAAATAGTTTAAAAGTAACAAGAGTTAAAAATTACACAGTGTGTTCCAATTGTTTTGAATAAATGTGTGGTCATGAACACACTTTGTACTATCTCAAAAATTTTAGTTAAGATCAGCTAAGAACAGGTTCATTATATACATTTCAAATGTTAATCAAAATAAAATTAAACAATTAGGCCATGTCTATCTAATTTCAAACATCTAGGTGAAAAGTGAGAAGCTGAGTCATTGATTCTATAAATTCCCAGACACCTGACTCAATTTTATAATTTTGGTTAGCTTATTTTGTCAATATGGAAACATAATTTGAATGTACGTGATTAGGGAGATGAACTTTTCATGTGACCTTGTAAAAAGAAGTTGATTGAACTATGGACACATTTATTTACACTTATCAAATTTCTAAGAGAAATATTTTATTAAACATGAGCTAAAGATAAAAAGGGATAATTACACATTTTACAAACCCAAAACTGTAGGTAGTCATTTAGTCAAAAATCTGTAGGATGTCAGGTCATAATGCTTATCTTGCCTGTTAGGTATTTGAAACATTATAAATGTCAATGTTTTAACTACTTGGCATTTTGATATTTTTCTTAATGTGCAAAGAATTTTCATTTTTTGCAGATAATATAGACTTTTATAATTTAAATATTTTAGTTGCCTGATAAAAAGAATATTAACTTTTCTTTCAAACATATCTGTCAGTAAATAATGTGATGATTTTCCTTTAAAATCACTTAAATGTTTCATTTTCCTCATTTTTCATTTTCCTTCACTTATGTGTGAAAACTCCAATATATTTGTCATTCAGAATAAAATCAACTGCCATTTTCTGTCCTTCAATAGCCGAGGGTAAGGTAATATTAACCTGTAGAATCCTTTCCCCTTTACCCTTTGAAGCAATTTAGTATGGAGAAAAATAATTCTTTCAGAATGGATTAAGTCGTATTCCTGTCCCTAAGGGAGAGAATGGATTCACTTTTGCCCACATCAAGGCATCATTCAGTGAAATTGCTGATTTTCCATCTTCAAGGAAAAAGACAGGACCCTATGATACAAAAGTAAGGAGAGACATAAGAAAGGAAGTTTATAAATAAGAAATTTGCTTTAAACTTCTAGAAAATAATCATTCTCAAAGTTCATATAAGTATCAAAGGAAATGAAAATATATGGAGAAAGACTGATTATTTCTAGTGACTTCAAACACATATCTTAAATTTTGTCTTAGTCTACAACAGATAAAATGGAAATTAGGTTTCATTTTTACAATCCAAATCCCTTACATAAATATTCGTGATATCACTAAGAAAATAATCAACTTTATTTTGAAGATGTAGTATAGTTACGTAGTTTAAAAAGAAAGCATATATGCCCAGTGATGTTGTGTGTATGTGAATGATAGACATGTATTCAGATTCAAAATTTCACCTGTTCACTGGGAAAAATGAAAGCACATGAATGTTTGACACCCATGCTAGAATTATCACTCATAATTCTCATATGAAGAAAGTGATAGAATAGATACATATGGTACTCTTACTAAAACAGGATAGATAGATAGATAGATGGATAGATAGATTAGATTCATTTCGTTCAGTTGTTTCAGTCCCATTCAACTCTTCATGATCCCATTTAGGGTGTTGTTGATAAAGATACTGCAGTGGTTTGACATTTCTTCTCCAGCTCTTTTACAGATGAAGAAACTGAGGCAAACAGGGTTAAGTGATTGAGGCCAGATTTGAACCCATTTGACTCTAAGTTGAATCTTCCTGATTCCATGTCTGGCACCAAAGCGGTAACTGAATTCATTTCATATAATTGAATATTTCAGATATTAGAGAGAAACCAAGTGCTATTAGTTTGCATTAAGTTCAGACATACAGAAGTATGAGATGTTCCTATAAGACTTTAGAAATTATCCTCTGGACAAGACATGTCATTTTAGAGCCCAGTCTATGCAGCTTCCTCTCATATCACATTTCAAAATGTTATATGTCCACTGATCCAAGTATTCCATACCACATAAGGAATCAGTTTAATGACTGTCAGGCAGAACCTTCTTTGCAGTCTTTTTTCACAGGTGCTCTGAAGGCTCTACTGCCTACCAAAATATCTCTCCTATTCCCTTACTAATGCCTGAATTTTCATAATTTAAGATTAATTCCTTTGACTTGGTTTTAATTTTATGTTAAAATGCAAAAGGCCAGGGGAGGGACAATACATTAAGCCTTATCAGCTATTTATACTTTAGTGCACATCAGTTTATTAGATCTTTTTCTGAGAGCAGGTTCAACAGAGAATGGAAGCTATGAGGATGGAAGCTCTCATTAGGCTGACTAAAATGGGAAGAAAGAATTGAAATTCTAGGCTAATGGGAAGGGGGGGAAATGGTTACATAGAAGCAGAGAAAGTTAAGTAGTATTGAAGAGAGAGGACTGATTTCACAAATGTATTTAGGTCTAACCTTGACTATGAATCTATTGTCACTCTTTGAATTTTCAGTTGTTTTAACTAGGCAGATGGTAACACATTTATTTACCACCAAATCCTATAGTAGTAGTGTTGACAATTATCAATGCCTTTTGATAACTTAATTGGTATGTTAGCAAACCCAGTTTTCTCTCTAGTTAGACCCCACTTATTAATAAAGTGCAGTTGATTGTGACCTATGTGGTTTAAGAGGTGTTAAGGCCCTCCTTCCTGTCTAAAATACTTTCTCCATTGGCCATACAGTTTATCTTTAGCGATTAATTTCTTGGGTCTTGAAAATTTTTTGGTCTTCAGTGAAAATTCCTTAACATTTGTGGGACAAGAAATTGAATACCACAGGATAGATGCCTAGGGACTGGGCATGGTCAGGTAAAAGTATAATGAAGACAAATTTTAAGTAAAATTGCTCTACTGCTATGACTTACATATGCTCTGAATTCCACCAGAGGTACTTGAGATAGGGGAGGTATGTTTCAGCGTTCTGATCTTACCAATGATGGATACTCTTTTAGACACTGCTATCATGTCTTTGGGCAGTCACCAACCCTGCCATAATGATTCCCTCCATTTTAGATTACTGAAAATATTCATGATTGATCTACTAAGGGGAATTTATTATTCTGACAAGAACATAATGTATCTTAAGTGTCAACTGTTTTTGGTATATTGCTGTTTGTGGGCTTGTAAGGGAAGACTATCAATTCAATTGCCTTTTCCATATATAATTTTTGTATGCACCTAGCCTTATCATTTGGTTTGCTCCCCCATATTATAATGATACATTCTTTGAGAACATGCTTTAAAATACCTACATGTACATACTACTAACTGTATGTATTACTGAGAATGTTTCTGTAATACACTGAATCACTGGCATTGCATGTTAGGGGGAAAAAAAAGATTTAAACCAGCCACTGGAGACTGCTGAAAAACAGATCCCTGCTGGGTCCCACAACATTTTACTTTGTATACATTAATTCTGACATAATCATATACTTAAGAAATTATTTTTAAATTAGATGAACTTATCTTAACACCCTACTTGCACAATATAAGGATGTACCTGGATCTTTAATCCTGTCAGACAAGAGATATGAACATCTGAATGACTTGGAAGATTTGATCCAGTGACAGAGTCTGGTCCAGTGATTCCTCTGAGTGCTTCTTCCTTCATTTTCTTTAGCAGACTTTCATAAATCATTCTTTGAGAGTCAGAGGGAGGGGTATGGGGAGGTTCTTCTGTTGATCTGTGTATTCAATATGTATTAGTTTTTAAAGGCTATGGAATCATAAAATGTTAATGATCTGAGAAATAAGCCATTCTAACACACATAAATGAGGAAAATTATCTATTTTATATTGACTAATAGAAAAACTAAGGCCTATAAAAAGACAATGAAAGGTTAGTTTTGGTTAATGTAATTCAGAATATTTTATGTAAATCAAGATTCATTCATTTTGCCAACAAATAATGACTCCGGATTTTATTTTACGAAATAATGACTCCAGATTTTATTTTGTGAAAATAAAATCCAGTTTTCCATTCTGCGTTTCATTTTCTACGTCATACTCACTTGTTGGCTAAATGTAGGCAAGCTCTCCAGGCATCCAGTTCTTCAGAAAGTTGTTCAATTTTCAAAGGCACTGACACATCCCTCCTTTTTAAAAGCTGGCTGAAATAGAGGAAAATAATTTATGTTTCCATATCACTTGAAGGTCTGTAAATGTTTTACATACTTATGTGATCTTCAGACCCATTCCCTAGGAGTTATTAGCATTGTCATTTTATAAAAGAGGAAATTGAGGGTCCCAGAGGTTGAGTGTTTTGTCCATAATTATAAAGGTGATAGGTCTCAATAGCATGTTACCTCACTCCACATCAGCCAGACAAAGGAATGGTCAGATACTAGATCTCACCCTTAACCACAAGTGACTGACTTCCCTAATTAGAAATTCTGATATACCCTCCCTGACCATGACCCCTTATCCTTCCAACCTCTCCTTATACCTCACCCCTCCTAACCCTATTCTTCACAGTCACTGAAATTTTGAATTCCTCCATCCCCTCAATAATTTCTGAGGTCATTGCCTTGTTCAGATTTTACTTTCCTTCATCTCCAATCTCAGCTCCACAGTATCCTTTCCTCTTGAAGCCCTTTCCTCTCCTCTCACCACTCATCTCTTGCCAAGACTACCCTGGATTACTCCCCTATCTGCCTCTCTACTTCTGCTTACACACTGCTGGATGCAACTGAAATCTCACACTCACAGCTCAGTTATCTGGGTACATTACAAGTTAGGTTATCCAACTTCATCAAGGGAGTCATTTTATTTCTTACTGATTATCACACTGTTCACAGAAGCTATTCCATACCTGCTCTTCCTTCCTCAAACCTTCCACATCTCCCTCCCCAAAAGAGTTTATTTTTTACTTTACTGAGAAAATTGGCCCTGGAAATGCCTCTCCTGTAGTCCTCCCCCCTGATTGTTGAGTTCCTAGCCTGGATCAACATTTCATGAGGTGCTAACAACTCAGAAATTGGAAAATGCTACAAATCAAAGCTCGATTTGTTATTTTGTTGATTGTTTACACTTAAGGAAGGGATGGAGAAAAAGTGTTAATAATGCAGATTAAAATTAAAAGTATGTCATGTGTACACCATGTTTTTGGAGAGTCTGTTGTTAAGCATTTATCAGCATACTACATACTATGTATACTGTCTCCCAGAATTAATATTTGAAAGTAAAAGATTAATATACCAAAATAGCAAATGCAATTGAAAATAACATTATTCAGATCTAAAGTCTTTTCTTTATAGTAGATTCAGAACAAAAATAGAGCAAGTGCTAAATGAACATACCAATCACTACTAATAAAAAATACTATTAGGTGGTATTTAACCTTATTTAATCTTAAACAGCAGATAAGGAGAAAGTAAATAAAGACTGTCTGAGATGTTTCCAAATGGAATAAAAAAGCAAGCAGAAGATAGACTAAGTTTTCTCCTGGTTTTATTGCTCATGTAACAAGTTCTGAAATGTGTAAAATAAGAATATGTAGTCAATTGAAAAATGAAACTTAAGTATCAATTTAGACTCACAGATGAGAGTAGTAAGAACTAGAAAAAACACTGTGCATACTGATTGAAATAACATACAGGGGCGGCTAGGTGGCACAGTGAAGAGAGCACTAGCCCTGGAGTTAGAAGGACCTGAGTTCAAATGCGGCCTCAGACACTTAACACATACTAGCCATGTGACCTTGGGCAAGTCACTTGACCCCAACAGCCCTGCCCTCCCCCTCCAAAAAAAAGCAAAGAAATAATATATACAAAAACAATGAAAGCCAGATTCAGATCAATTGTAATGACTAATTTTAGTTCTGGAGACTAAAATATGAAAAATATTTCCCTTCTCTCAGGAGAGGGGACTACAGGCATAGGATGTTCCATAGGCTGCCAGAGGAAGTCATACTGTTGGCTTTGTTTTGTTACAAGGAAAGGTTCTGCTTGCCCTTTTTAGGTGGGTAAGAGCGGGGAGGCCGGGGAGATATATTGGGAAATGACTGGGATGTAAAAAAACCAAAGGCATCAGTAAAAGTTTGAAAATGTTAGAATTACATGGATGAAAAATTACGTTTCAGAACAAGAAGCCACCTGAGCTATCAAGTCCAACCCCATAATTGCAGTGATAGAGAAAATGAAGCCCTGAGAGGTTAAGTGATTTGTCCGTGGTTACAAAGACAGGTAGAAGAGATAGGACCATGATCCAGATCTTTTGACTTCATGTCAAACGTTATTTTTCAGAGTCTTCATGGTCGTTAGCTATTGCTGTTATTTATTTTTTGTGGAAATGACAAGTGCAATCCCCATTTTAGGAAAGTCCTTTTCTAAGCAGAAGAAACTTTATATTAAGTATGGTTTATTGTAGTCTTTTCTGCTTATGTGTTCACAATTTCCTTTGAAGCATAGCTGCTTATAACCTAATACTTTTGAAGCTTAAAAGTTCAGGGAGATAAATCTGAAAATTAAAATGGCAACTATGCCTGACCTTGGGAAAATCATTTCTTTGGGCCTTATTTTATTCTTCTGAAAATTTAGAGGGCTGAACTAGATGGTGTCTGGGTTCCTTTCTAGTTCTAAAAATCTGAAAATAGGTTGATCTTTCTCAGTCATAGTGCTTAATCTACTCCATTTATGTGAAATCTGGCAAATATTAGATATAAATAAAATTGATAGTCAAAATGATGAATCATAGGGAAAAGACCGAGAACTAAGAAAACAGAAAAATGGGGTAGCTAAGTGGCACAGTGAATAGAGCACTGGCCCTAGAGTCAGGAGGTCCCGAATTCAAATCCAGCCTCAGACACTTAATACTTACTAGCCATATGACCTTGGGTAAGTCACTTAACTTAACCAGCTGTGCTCCAAAAAAAAGCAAAAAAGAAAGCAGAAAAATAATATTTTATGCGAGAAAAAATAAAACATACACTAAAACAACAAACATTTAATGCAATATTAATATAAATAAAAGGATGAAGAATAAAAAGTAAAGCAAATACATTTAAGTGAAATGCAAGGTAAGAGCAGAAGGCCTAGATTAAATATTATAAACATGTTGATTCATAGTTGGAAGGAATTCCAAAGGCCATCTAGTCCAACCTATAACTGCAGAAGAATTCTCTCTGCAGATAGTTGAAGGGAATATATATATATGTTTACATACATATGTATGTAGGTATAGGATGGTGTATATATGTGTGTGCGTGTGTGTACATGTATACATAGACAGAGGGCACAGGATGAGTTGAATATGAAGGGATGATATCTAAAAAATAAAATTAAGAGGTACAAGAGGAATATATTGGGAGAAGGAGAAAGGGAGAGACAGAATAGGGTAAATTATATGAAAAAGGTAAGATAAAACTGTTACAATGGAGGGGAAGACCAGGAAGGTGAAAGGGAATGAGTCAACGTTATTCTAATTGAATTTGGCTTGAGGGAATAAAATATACACTCAATTGGGTATCTTACCCTATAGGGAAGTAGGAGGGAAGGGGATAAGAGGGGTCATGATAGAAGGGAGAGCAGATTGGGGGGGAGGGTAATTAGAAGTAAATACTTTTGAAAAGGGAAAGGGTAAAAGGAGAAAATAGAATAAGTGGGGGGCAGGATAGGATAGAGGGAAATATAATCTTTCATAATATAACTACTATGGAAACGTTTAGTGTGACTACACATGTACAGCCTATATTGAATTGCTTGTCTTCCCAGTGGGGGTGGATGAGGAGGGAAGAAGGAAAAGAATCTAGAAATCAAAGTTTTAAAAACAAATGTTAAAAAAATGTTTTTTACATGCAACTGGGAAATAAGATATACAGGCATTGGGGTATAGAAATCCATCTTGCCCTACAAGAAAGTGGGGGGTGGGGAATGGGAGAGGATACAAGAGAGAATGGATTGGGGGAAGGTATATTCAGTAGGCTTGCTATCTTGGAGTAGGGCTAGGGGAGAGAAGAGGAGAAAATTTGTAATTCAAAATTTTGTGGAAATGAATTTGAAAACTAAAAATAAATTAAAAAATAAAAGAATTCTCTCTGCAACATTCATGACAAAAATTTTTCTAAGCGTCACTTAAAAGCCTTTCGAGACAGTCCAGTCATTCCCCAGGGCAGATCTAATTGTTAAGGCATTTTTCCTTACACTGGATCCAGACCTACATCTCTGTAGCTTCTACCCATAGCTAAGCCTAAAGTCACATCAGCTTTTTTGGTGACCATATTGCTCTACCTTCCACTACTTCTCCCACCTTCTCTTCTGTCTGCCACATCCAATGAGTACCCCTGCCACTTGGACAATGTATTTCTTTTTCTATGAACTCTCCAGTACTTTGGCAGACTGATGCTACTTTTTCTATTGCTCGCCAGAAAATTCTCACCATGTGGATACACCCTTAATATACACAAATATAGGGAGAAAGCTAAAATGAGTGTAAAATTTCAAATATTATGTGAGAGAATTCAGTGATAATAATTATGACAGTATTGTTTCAGAAAGTATAGGAATCTAAAGGTTAAAAGAGTAATAAAAGAAAATAATGTCAATTGATAGAAAGCAATGGAAATGTTATGAATCAACCTTGGGGTTGTCAACTTTTGTAACAGTGTGAAAGTAAAAAGGTACGCAAGCGAAAATACCATGGCCTACTTTGGAAGCGGGTAGGACAATAGAAATAGGGGCCTTGGTCAGGGATCGATTGATTCTAAGACCTTGCATAAACATCTACTGCCATAGTTTCTTAATTTAGCACATCAAGGATCTGTGATTTCATCAGTGTAAAGAGTCCCTCTACTGATGCAGATTGCAACCTCTCTGACTCTGTAAGCAATTTGCTGCTGTGGTCAAAAATATGTCACCTTGTAGCCATCCTTCTGGTGATGCTCCTCTCGAAAGTCAGCTAGACTGGTCCTAGGAAGACAAACATACAGTCTATCACTGGGCCCCTACTGGAATCCTTTCCATCTTCATAGAATTTGCCACATTTTGTCCTCCACTGGCATAATCTTTGAGAACCAAAGTTTATCGTCCTGCTCTGTCACTTCCTACCTTCATGCCTTTGGGCAAGCCACTTTATCCTCCCTGAGGCCTAAATGCCTTTATTTGTAAAATGAGGGAGGGTGGACAAGATGAACTCTAAGATGTCTTTCAACTTTATATCTATAATCCTATGAATAAAATTTTATTCAAATATAATTTCTAAAAAGAACAATTTTCAGCATGTTCTCCATGGAACCAGTTACAGAAACTCAACAGGTAAACTTATCTGGGAGTAAAAAAAAAAAAGAAACCTAAGGCTTTCAGATGAAGTTTGAAAAAGATAAATATGTGTGATTAATCCTCTTAGTCTGGGAATGTTCCAGGAATGTAGCGATAGCTTGACAGAGAAGATAAAATATAAACCTCAAGCCCATGTATGTTTATGTCATTGCAACAAATCAATTGCATAACATACTCAATTGTCTTCTCAATGACTAGTTTTAGCCCTGAGTAACATAGACAAGAAATTTAACTTAAATTTCGCCTTTAACAAGGACGACTAGCCTTTGAATTCATTTTAATAGATGTAATTTCCTCAGCTATCTTTTTATTTTTGTCAGTCTTTTGAATGTTGACCTTGCATGACTGATCGTGTTTCATTCTCTTTGTTCAAGCTAAGTACCTCCACGTGGCTAACATCCTCAAAGAAAATGATTTTTACACAAATAAGAGTTGGGGAGGAAGAAGGAGACTACCTTCATCCCTCCTACCTTATGTTTATATATTGTAGTTGTTTGTCCTTCCTTTTCAAAGAGGACCAATGACATCATGGGATGATATCGTGACTTGTGGATGAATTGAATTCGAGTGAGAGAGTATACAAAATCATCAGCCTCACCCAGAGTCATCAAAGTCCAGCGACAGGGCAAAAGTCAAGATAACTGGTGATGACCCGGCATGCAGTAGATGACTCCAGAGTCTTCAGCATCTGACCAGGCTCTGGGCCCTCTACAATGCCTGCACTAGCTACCTTCATGGCCATGAAACACAACGCTCTCATCTGCCCATTCCACGGCAGACATCTTCACCGGCTTTGGGCAGATATCCCCTAACTCACCGATGGGTTCGAGACCTGTTGGTTGCCCTCGATTTGGTCTAGCCTACCTGTCAAGACAGTTTTATTTTTTGCCACAGTGTGGCTCTGCACGTGGCACAGCCCACCTGCCTTTGGTCTGTACTAAGAAGCAGTCACTTTTGTGTGTCTTCCACAGCCTATAGAACTAACAGTTAAACTGGTATTCCTGGACACTCACTGGCCTACCATAATTAATCATCATTTTCAAGGATACAGCGTTTAGCATAGTGGGCCTAGGATAGGGAGAATGCTTCTCCTGCTCTCCCCACTAAGTAATTTTTATTTATATGTTGATTTTCGTTAAAGAAATGGGGTGGGACAGAATGATATCCAAGTCCCTATTTTCAAAAACAAATTGTTCTTTCACGACAGCAAGTACCTTGTGTACTCATAAAGAGCTGGTACGATGCTCTGATATTGTCTTCTGATTGCTAGCAAAGCACCAATGTACCCACATAATATCAGCAACTCATTTCGGACTCTAAAAGAGAACACATAGAATAGAACATTATTCTAATGTTTATTTCATATAATAGCATCTACATACATCCAAAGAAATATTTATTACTATGTATGATTATTAAAATTTCAGTGAAAGCTGCCATTTGAATTGCTGAAGATTTGCAGCTTATAAAATTATCTACCCATACATAAACAGATAAGTAGCAGAATAGTAATTATTCCATAAATGTTTTCCAATTTAAAACAGTTAACATTTTAAATGGAAACCCTACCCCCTTCTTCTTACCATCCCACTTTCCTACTCATAACAGGGACAGGTTAGGGATTCTTTGGTACTTTGTAGGAATCCACAGAAATGGCATTGAACTCCACTGCTCTTACGGTGCTGGGTAGACCTGAAGGGAGGTTTCCCTGCCCATATTTCCTGGTTCAACTTAGGTTTCCTAAAGCCACGGTGACCCTTTCTATAAGGAAGATAAAACAGGATCATCACCAATGGCTGTCTACACAGTCACATTAAGGCAACAAGCATTCATCCACCACTTCTGGGTGCCAGGCACTGTGCTAAGTACTAGATTAAGGAGAAATGCAGAAAACAGCCTCTGCCTTTAAGGAGTTCACTGAAGCCTGGAAGCCCATGGCACCAATTCCCAATGCCGGCTAAAGGTTTGGGACTGACTCTGCTTGAGCCGTGTGTAGGTTTCTCCTTCTCTGTTATTATGTGGGGTCCTCTACACCAGTGGTTTCAAAATGAAATAGAAATTAATTCCTGCTGCTGCATATTCATCTAGAAAACCATAAATTGGCATTATCTTTGTTGGATTGTATTTTTATTTCATTTGATCAACATTTCTCAATTACACTTTACTCTGGTGCAGTCACTTGTAGCCTGTGGGCCTCTAGTTGGACACCTCTGCTGTAAACTATATTATTTTGCTCCAAATTGATTTCATTGTAATTTTAATAAGTTCTTTATTAGTCTTACCCTTCTGACCCTTCCATCTCCACCCCCACAGGACAAGTTCCATGATCCTGACGTTCATTCACTTGTTTCAAGAAACTAAATATCAAACTGACAGTGGATTAAGACAAAAGATAACAAGAATTATCTTTAAATAAGACTGGAAGTTCAATTTCAGCATCTGAAAGAAAGATGTACTCACTCACTACATTTATGCAGGATTAGTCTCTCAGTACGAACATAGCTCAGTAGATCAAGAACTGGGTAGACTGTATCCAAATGCCAATCTGAATGGGCCATTTGTCCTGATTTAAAAAAAAAAAAAAAGAAAATATAATCAATCTTGCAATTAATAAAAAAAGTACTTGTCAACATTTGATCCTCAAAATTCACATAAACTTCATATAAAAACATTGCTCTTCTCTATAAATCAATTTCATCCACTTCTATTGTTTCCCAGTCACTAAAGTAAGAGATCATGAATGTCTTCTTGTGGCACATTCACTCAGAGTACCCTCTGAGACACAATGTTCCAAGCAGACCAAACTAAAGAGAAAGGAAAAATGGCTCATTAAATTGAGCTGGTCTTCTGTTGGATTGTTCTCTTTAAATTTTAGAACCACTGATTTCTTTTAGTCCTTCAATACATAAGCCATTGTTTGATTTTAAGACTGACTGCAAAAATAAGCAAAGAGGTCAAATAAATGGGTAGACTGAATATGACTATATTATGTTAAAACTCACGTTTGACGAAACGAATACCAATAGGAAGGGCTTTTTCAGGTTCTTTACTTAACAAGTAATATTTGATAGTTTCAAACACATTTCCATCTGCAACGGCAGTCTCTGCTAATCCTGTACATTCTTCCATTGTGGGTAGATTACACTAGAAAACAATCGTTAAAAAAATAATAATTCTAAACACATTGATAAAGATAATTTAGGGGAAACAGAAAAAATGCTGTTTATTTCTTGAATATTTTTCCATCTGAAATGACTATTGTAGAGAGATTTACATGGATTTGTTATTGTTAATCCCTACAGTTACATTTGGTGAAAAAGAGGTAAGGTTTCATGCTATTTTCTTTGACAATTGTCTTCCCTTGGTCCTATTACCCTGTTATCCCTATCACACTGCCATTCCTTCAAGCTCTCATCTGACATCTTTTCTTCCTCAGAGTGACAACCCTAGAAAAAGTGGTTTATGGTCATCAGTTCAACTTCCTTACCTCCAGTTCATTTCTCAACCTCTTTGAGATCTGGCTTTCACTGCAGCTGTTCAACTGCAGATGGTCTCTTTAAGGTCACTTCTTTATCACTAAATCTTTAAACCAAATAGATTTTTCTCAGTTCTCATACTTCTTCACCTCTTTACAATGTTTGACTGTTGACTATCCTAGATACTATTATTTCTGAATTTACCAGACAGTGCTCTATGTTGGTTTTCTTCTTCTCTGATCAATCTTTCTCAATCTTTTTTCTAGAAATGTCATCTATTTCCTCACCCATTTTGTGAATCAATTAATCAACGAGCATCTGCCCTGTTCTCTTCTTTCTTTACTTTTTCCCAACATCATTAGCAGCCATGTCTTTACATGTAATTCCCACATCTACAAATTGAGTCTTCAGTTCTTTCCTGGGCTTTAGTCCCCTATCTCATAACTGCCTGATAAATGCCCATATAAATACTTGATGAAATGAATCAAAAGGTTAGAGAAATAGAGGCTAGATGTGTTAGTCAAGTCAGGTAGATTTAGAACTGTCAATAATTAATGCCAACTTGGAGAGTGATCTCTAGTGTGATAACCCACGGATTTGTCCTTAGCCCTGTACAGTTCAATATTTTTATTAATCACTTGAACAAAGGCAAAAATGATTACATGTGAAAATGGGAAGCATAATTGGATGATAGAATTGGGATCAATAAGCTGATGACCAGAATCTAATAAAATAGAATTAATAAAATTGAGAGAATTATAAAATTCTAAACTTAGGGTAAAAGAACTCACTAGTACTGTTTTGGGAAGATATGGCTTCTATAAAAAGATCTGGGTGTTTTAATATAGTGTAGTAATACCAAGAAGGTCACAAGAATCTAAACAGATCACTCAACTTTAGACCTCAAAACTGGAAGAATAGTGTCAAGGATGGGAGGAAGATAGAGATTATCCTGTCATATGAGGATTGGTAGAAGGAAATGGGAGTGTCTATCCTGAGGAAAAGGAGACTTGGGGGAAAGAAATAACTGTTTTCTGAGATTTGCAGAGCAGTTACATGAGAGAGGAATTAGATTTGTTTTGCTTGGGCCCAGAAGAAAGAAACAGGAGTAAGTGGGAGTTTGTTGCAGAGAAGTAAATTGTGAGTTAATGCAAGGGCAAACTACCTAATAAAAAAGAATTGTGTAAAAGTGCTTCAGCTTCTTTCAGAGGTAATGGGTTCCTCATCACTGGATGCATTCAAGCAGAATCTGAATTTTCCTATCTATTAGAGATACTGTAAAGGAGATTATTCTTCAGGATAGATTAGATAAAATGATCTCAATGAGCCTTCACACTATGAAATTCTGTGATTCTGATGTCAGTTATACAAACCAGTTCTTAGCCCTTTTCTGTTCAACATTTTTATCTATAACTGGGATTAAGTTGAATTCTTCTATCTCTAAGTAATATGCTTATCAAATTCAGGATTAACACAAAGCTGGGAGAGGGAATTAGAAACATGGAATCTCAGATCAGAAAGGTCCTCAGTGATTCAACAATCCAAACTATCCCTGAGTCACCCTTTCTATAACATTCCCCTAAAGTAATCATATATTGCTTCTTGAATAGTCAATAAATAAGATCTTAACACTTTCTGAGTCACCATCTCCACTCTTGCACCAATTTGTTAGAATTTGTTTCCTTATATTTAGTCAAAATATGTCACTGTGTCTTCTGTTCATTGGTCTTAATTATGTATTGAGGCTAGGCAATAATAATAATAATCTGAAACCTTCCACATATCAATCCCTTAAATATTTTGGTATAGTGATAATATCACTGATAGGTTTATCTTCTCCAAGTTAAATATCCCCAGTTCCCTCAGTTCTTTCTTTTATAACATGAATATCAGTTCTCTCACTATCCGAGTCACTCTTCTGTAGTTATACTACAACTTATCAATGTCCTGTCTGGTCAACACTCCACTATGTCTTACCAAGACAAAGGATTATATTTCTATATATGACTGCCATTTCACATTAACTCCCCTGTATTTGTTTCATACCAATGTCATCTAGCCATGATTTCCCCATGTTATACTTGTAGATTTGATTTTCTGAACCCAAATATAGAACTTCATATTAATCTCTATTAAATTTCACTTGGTTGTTTTTGTGCTACTCTTCCAGCTATCAATGTACACTTGAGAAGATCTCCCACAGAATGAAGCTTGAATATGTCTGAGTATCCTGTACTGTTTTTAAAAAGCAATCACGTAAGTATAAGAAGCAACGCTGTCTAAAAGTTGAAGAATACTTCTGGACTTATGTAGGTAGGCAGGGGTTCCTCACCAGAAGTTTCTTGCACCAGTGAAATCACAAGATGGGGGAAATTTGCCCAGACCATATGGTTCATGTAAACAAGATCTTGATTATTTTAATGGATTGTAAACTCAATATGCCTCAGCTAAGAAGCCTAACATGACCTTTTGCAGCATTAGCATAAGTCTGGTATCCAGAAAAAAGGTACAAATTATTCCACTGTACTATGCAGTAGTTAGATCACGACTGGAGCACTGTATTTAGGTCTAGATGAACATTTTAGGAAAGACAGTGGGAAACCAAAAGATGGTAAGAGGTATCTGAGAGATGATTAAGATGGAAAAAGGACTTAAAATTGTTTTAGAGATCAAAGAAATGGGCAATGTGGCTCCAAGAAAGTGAAGACTTAGGGTAGACTGGATAGGCTGATAGGAATAGAGCTGGAAGAAGCAAAGGATCAGATTGAAAGCTGAATTTTAAATGTCATGAAGTCTAACCCTTTCATTTCACAACTGAGGAAACTAAGACCCGGATAAGTTAAGTGATTTTCCCAAGGTCATAGATGAGTAGCAGAGCTAGAAATTGAATACATTTCTCTTCTTCCAAATGCAGTATTCCTTCTGCTACATGGATGACTTCAAATATTTTAAAGGTGGAATTTTAAAATTCCAACAGTTTATGATGGCACAGAAGTGATCTACCTGGAAAAACAAGGAGAAAAAATGTCCAATGTCCGGACCAGATGCAATAAACTCATTGTTCCAAGTATGGTCTAAACCAAACACATCACAACATAGATAATGTTAATTTATAGTTGTCTAAGCCAATATGTCCACAGGGATCCATTCCTATTTGAATTTGATAACACTGGTTTATACCATATGACATATAGCTAGATGAGCAGCTCATATAGCTGAGCCCTCAATATGTATATCCCAGACAGACAATGCAGATGGTCAAGGATTTGCATCTGGAATAGAATAGGTAAAGTTGTTAGATTATATTTGGGAAATTTCAAAGTGCTCTCAGTGACCCTCAGTTTCTCCCTAAAACAAAAACCCATTTTAAAAACAGTAATACATTGTGGTAAAACATGAAACACCATGAATTCTTAAAGATCAGTTTGCCCAAAGGGTAATGAAGACACGCCTGGTAGGCATAAATATTTTGCCAGCATGTTATCTGTGACAACATACACCCACATACACGCCTACAAGAGATGCACTGCAAGAAAGGGTTTCAGTTATGTGTTGAGAATGAGGGGTAACGACAGCCTAAGGGACATCTCACCTGTAAGGATGGTACACAGGTGATGTTCAAAGACCTAGAGAAAAGCTTAGCATGTTTGAGGATTTCAGGGAGGACATGAATAAGAACTTCATAGGAAAATTTTGGGTGGATTCCTGTCTGCACAGCTGGAGTGAACACCTACATTGAGAAGAATATGCATCCACTGAAAGTATTGAGGTGATATAGAAAAGGGGCTCTTATTAGACTTATTCTGGGAAGTTGAGAATAGCCCTAGGACCAGGAGGGAGGCAGACCTATATCAAATCTTTCTAAATAGAATAAGTGTGAGCCCAGCTGCCAAGTCTGCATCATTATTATTATATTATTATATCTGCATATTATTATTATTATTATTATATAATTTATAATTAATAATATAATTATATTAAGAATTATAATTATATTAATAATATTAATAATTTTATTATATATAATATATTATAATATATAATATATTATATATTATAATATATAATATAATATATTATATAATTAATTAATAATTATATATTGGAGTCTAACCAAATCAAGTAGTCCAGGCCCTCTTCTTGCATTCAGTTGATTAATCAACCTTCCTTAAAGTCAAATCATGGCCACTTTTGTTTTGCATACAAAATTGGAAAAGTGAGAACAGCTAGAATGCTAAACTAATTAAATTATTTATTTAATTATATTAAATTATATTTAAATTATAATTATAATAATTATTATTATTATATCTGCATAGTTCAAGGATTATTCATTTAAAGGACTTAAGATGTATCTATATGGATATATAATTTAATTGGTGTAGGTAGTGAAGAGACTCCTTTTACCAATAAAAAATGGCAACTATTCTGTAATTAATTGGTGTAGAGAGTAGCCTGGGGACACCGAGAGGTTAAGGGACTTAGCTGGAGAGAGCCAGTGGGTATTAGGCAGAACTTAAAACCTCTTCCTGTCCTAAAGTCTGCTGTCTACCCACTATGTCACAAAACCTCTTTGTTCTACTTCTAATTGTCAATATAATTAGGAGAAAAATCAGGTTAGGAGAATTGATTTATTTCCTTATATGTTACAGTTTCTTAACCTCCAAAGGAAATTAAAACACAGCAGCCTCTGTCCATCAAGAATATTTATTCTCAGGGCCGCTAGGTGGGGCAGTGAATAGAACACCAGCCCTGGAGTCAGGAGGACCTGAGTTCAAATTCAACCTCAGACACTTAGCATTTACTGGCCCTGTGACCTTAGGCAAGTCACTTAACCCCAATTGCCCTGCCTTCCCCCCTCCAAAAAATAAAAAATAAAATGAAGTTTATAAAAAGTATATTTATTCTCATTAGTGTACCTTCTCATGGGCAGTTAGGTAGAGCAGTGGATAGAGTTCCAGGCCAGGAGTCAGGAGGACCTGAATTTCAAATATGGCCTTAGACATTTACTAGCTGTGTGAACCTGTGCAGGTCACTTAACCCTGTTTGCCTCATTGCCTCAATTCCTAATCTGTAAAATGACCTGGAGAAGGAACTGGCAAATCACACTTCCAGTATCTTTGCCAAGAAAAGCCCAAATGGGTTCACAGAGAGTGGGACGTGATTGAAATAACTCGACAACAACATAATGTACCTTCTCATGTAGATCATTTATCTCTTCAACACATCCTGGGTAGAAAGCACAAAGTTTTACTAAGTGCAGCTCATTATTAGGAATCCTCAAGAGAAGATCTGTTGCCAAATCCCTATTCAAATGACAAAAAGGGGGAAAGTTATTAGGAAAACCTAATGTTTATAAAATTTCTGAAAACCACAACATTTTTACTATTTCTCCCTTACATTGTCTATTCACTATTTAAAATAGTAATTTTACATTGAATCTTAGAATGTAAATCATCAACATTAAAGTGGCATGAGGGAAAATTAATCTTGCTGCACGTATACATTTTATGATTTTCATATTCAATATAACATTTGAGTTACTATGGATATGATTATGTGTATTTACTATGAATTTTATTTAGGGAATTGGAGTCTAACCAAATCAAGTAGTCCAGGCCCTCTTCTTGCATTCAGTTGATTAATCAACCTTCCTTAAAGTCAAATCATGGCCACTTTTGTTTTGCATACAAAATTGGAAAAGTGAGAACAGCTAGAATGCTAAACTTATTAAAATGCATGACTATTTAAATTTTACGGTTTTCAGTCTTTTAGTACTTCTGAGTAAACCTTCAGAGAATCAACAAGCCAACAAAAAAAATAAAGGAATGCAATTGATGGATTTCACTTTTTAAAAATTCATTTAGCGCCCCACAAAATTAGATGCACAAATTTATTAGTAGATTAAAATACAAAACTAGACTGAAAGCTTTACAGTTTTAAACAGATTTTTTACATCACAATGTGGAAGTTTCAGCTATCTATCAAAGAAAGTATATAGCAGTTGGCGAAATATGCATAATCAACTTTCAGTTGTGCAAAGCAGTACAAAATTCATCATTATTATTTTTGCTTTTCCTCCTCTTCCTGCTTCCTGTCTTTGGCTTGTTATTATTTTATAAGCAGAGTTAATAGAAAATGAAGAAAAGAAAAGAGAGCTCAAACCTATTTGAATAATATTTGATTTAGTCCTAGTGAATGTCCTATGAGGGAGGCAGTTTGAAGACTGTTCAGTGTTATGGTGTGTAAAATTATTATTAATAATAAAATAGTGCTAAATTAGAAATAATTTATATTAGTAAAGCTTTGTATCTATAACAACAAAATCTTGTATAATTTAAACCAGGGATTCTTAACCTTTTTTTGTGTCAGACTCCTTTGGCAGCATGTAAAGCCTATGAACTATTCCTTCTCAAAAACAATGTTTTTAAGTGAATTAAATAAAATACTTACGATTGCTAAGAAAATCAGCTAAATTGAAATATAGTTATCAAATTTAAAAAAAAAAACAATTCACAGAACCCCTGAAATCTATCCACAGACTCCAGGCTAAGAATCTCCATTCTAATAAAATATTATAAAATAATAAAATATTTCATTACTTACTCTGAAATTTCAAATACTTAATTAAATTTGTGATTACCAGTGTGGGTACTCTCTCTATAGATGCAGATTATAACTCTATGCAAACTGTAGAGATCTTGAGTTAATGTGGAAAAACAAATATTCCCCTTGGAGTCAAACTTTTGGTGATGAGCCATTCTACATTTATAGTCAGGAACTTAGCTGGTCCTTGGATGGATAAGACCCTTCCTTACTTGAAGCCTTTTAGCTGAAGCTCAATAGGATCTGCCAGAGCTTTGGCTCCCCTAATACTCCCTCAGAACCATCCTTCTTGACAAAGTCACTACCTTGTAGCTGGTCTGGTGATGAGCCTCTCATAGGTAAGAGATGCTGTTTTTCAGATGCCAGGCAAACTGCCTGTTGTTCAGCCCATACTTGAAGCCTTACCAGTGGCATAAGACCTGCTAAGGCTCAATTTTCCCCACCTAGCTTGTTGGGATTCATCTCTGTTGCTACTATAATCATGAATAATAATTTAAGAAAACAGTAGTTTATGGACAACACATGAATCTAATGAAAGAGAAATTCCACTTATTTGTGAATTCCCCACTGAAACTAAGAACTTCAGGAAATAAGTTTGGCTAAACCCATTTAAGAGTATTGTTAAGAATTTTATTTGAAACCTGTTCTTAACCTTTTTGTGGTCTGTACCATCTAGAGTTAAAGAGGAAAAATCTCTTTCTCGGAGTTTATATTAAATATCTTAGGCCTGTAGACTATTTAAATTTTACTGTTTTCAGTCATTTGACACTTCTTAGTAAACCTTCAGGGAATCAACAAGCCAACATAAAAATAAAGGGATGCAATCGAGGGATTTCACTTTTTACAAATTCATTTAGCACTCTTCCTCCTCCTCTTCCTCAGCATTTCCTCTTCCTCCCCAAGCTTGTAAAGCCATTGGTACAATGAAATTTACTTATACTTATTTCTTAAGATGGGGTTTATAAGACATAACTGTACTTTTACTTTTAATCTGATCTACTGTGAGATAATTAGAGAGCTCAATGATGAGTTATTACCAACCTGTTAAAGACTACACAAAGAATTAAAAATCTTAGTTTTTATTGTCACAACACACTGGATAATTTTTTTTCTATTATAGGAAAATAGAGGTAATTTATTAGATATGAAATATAGCTATAAAATAATAAGATTTATTTTCATGTATAACATTGGAATCTACTGCACTACTTTGCTGTTGACCTCGTATTATTATGAATAATGTAATTGGTTTGGTATATTAAGAAAAATAACAATTCAAGACCATTTCTTTGAATAATTTAAAATTATGTGCTTGTCAATGTATTATTTAAATCACGGCCTTATAAAACTGTAAAATACCTGTATCCAAGAAATGGAAAGCTAAAAAGGAGATGTTGAAATGACGATGAATACCCAGAAGAATCAAAATGTTCATTTTAAACCATAAATGGAAAAAAAAACCCAAATACTCTTGGTTTATTAACAGTGATTAAACTTATATTCTCTGTTACGTGAAAACTAATCTAAAAGTGTATTTTCATCATTTAGGCTCTTTCAGTTAGCTACAAAGACTATAATAGTTGCTCATTGGAAATTACTCTGACTCTAAATAAATGTTTCTATTTTCAACTTTCCTCAGAATATATGTATATGTTAGTGTGACATAAAATACAACTGGAAAATTGGAAGAGATTTTTGAGACTCAAATTAATCCATAAGCATTTGTTAAGTACCTACTGTGTTCCAGGCACTAAGAATACAAAGACAAAAATGAAACAGTTGTTGCCCTCAAGGAGTGTCCACTGTATCAGGGGAAACAAAGTTTACATACTGCACAAAATATTAACAAGATAATTTTATGGGGAGGACATTATTATTAGCACTTGGGTGGGTCAGTAAAAGGTTCATGTAAAAAGTGGAGTTTGAGATAAGCTTTGAAGGAAACAAGGAATTCTGAGAGGCAGAGGTTAGGAGTGGAGTAATATATAGTAAAGTTAAAAAGGTGGGTTTTGTGGGAGGAACAGCTATATGGTTCCGTGGATAGAGCGCCAGACTTAGAGTCAGAAGGACCTGATTCAAATTCAGCCTCAGACACTTTTACTATCTGTGTAACCCTAGCCGTATCACTTAACCCCCAATAGTCTCAACAACAACAACAACAAAAAGGTAGGTTGAAGCAGTTCCAAATGGCTCTAAAAAACAAATAAACTTGTTTTATATCATAAGAGGTAATACTGGCATTTCCTGATTAGGGGAATAGCACAAGCAGCCCTGTGCTTTCATAACTACTTATAGTGTATATTGGAAAGGGAAAACACAAGAGGCAAATAGGCTACTGGAACAGTCCAAAGAAGACAAGATGAGGGCCTCAAGTTGGGTAATACCCATATGAAAAGGGAAGGATACAAATACGAGAAATGTAGAGGTAGAATCTGGGGGGTAACCATAGGTTAAAACTATAGCTATGAAAAGGAAGAGTACAGGCAGGTGAATAATTTTTATTACATTTGGCTTAGCTTCACAGATCTTTGATTTTTTAAATATTATTTCATACCAATTTTTGAAACTAACCCTATTTTTCTTTTTCCAGGAGTTATGCTTCCTTTTAATTTGGGGTAACTGCCACCTAAAGGAATGATCACTTACAGGTAACTGTACTATAAATTGGTTTGTTTCTGTGCTTGGGGTAAGCTGTGGACACTGACTTATAATATACAATCATACTAAAATGACTGGGTAGTGTTAAGGGACAGCTAGCATTAAATGACTGTGTTTTCAGATAGTGTTAATAAAAACTGGCTATGGGACAACCCCACATCCTACTGGTTCTCTGAAAGGTGTGAGCTTGAAGTAGAATGACTCTAGGAGATCTGATTCAAGATAGGGAGTTGTTCTTGATCTAGGGTATGCCTAAAAGGACAGAATATTTGTTTTGTTTTTTTCATCAGGTATATATGTGGGGAAGGATCCTGATCACACAAATATATTTACAGGGGGCAAATAACTGAGGAGGGGCAGAGTCTCAAAAATGATTTCCTTTGCCCTCTTCCTAGGCTGAAAAATGACAGGCCAAGAGCAGATGCTTTTCACAGCATTCCTCTGACCTGTATTTGAAGGGTTAAAATGTAACCCTAGGTCTCCTGCAGTTTCTTCTGGAACTTGAGGAGCTAAACTAAAGAATCCTCATTGCCCTCAGTTCCAATGAGGGCATGTGACAGGAGAAAAAAATCATTCCTTTGATAGTGCCTAAAGTTTAGTACACCAAGTAAAGGTTTGGAATCGCTGCTGCTGGAGAATGAAGCAACAATTTTGTTATATAAACAAAGAAACTCTCATTACTTTAATATCATACCCCAATCTGAACATCTTATTATTACTTCATTCTCATTTCTGGTCACTTCTTTCCCATAATCTTTTTTTATGAAGAAGAAAGCACAGATCCTTCCTGCATACTTATTATCCAAAGCACCTAACAATTGTTTTTGTTTTTTTAAAAGAAATACTTGACATGATCTGATGAAAATCCTTGAGGTTTAGAAATCCTTACCATGTTGCAATTGTCATACACTTCCTTGCTAGTAATTCTAAGGCGTAATGGGTTGCTGGTGCTGCCTTCTCTCCTAAGACGGTGCCCATACTGACAGCCAACTCAAGTTCATTTCCACGAATCAGGTGTGCCATGGCAAGCTGGCTCAGTAAGAAAATATTATCTTCAGTACCATAGATGCTAACCAAGTTAACCACTCTTCCCCACTGCCCCCAATGCACAAATTTCATTCACAAGAATGTCAATTTTATGAATCATGGGGTCATATAGATCCCTATGAACTAAGCAAGATTAGCTACATTCTTTAGTCCCTCTCAAAATAGCCTTATTGTTAACTTTTTAGGAATAGTTTATTACAAATGTTTGATATCAACAGCTCAAATAGCTCAAAAAGTAACCTGATATTAATAGCTTAAATATGAAGAAAAACTTTAATAGAAATAAAAGCTTGGATAAAATCCATATTCTCAGCAATGAATCAAGCAGTGAGTACTTATCACAAGTGAACTTGAAGTATGATGTACTAAATAATTCCCTTTCATAAAAAAGAAATTTAAAACAACACTTTTCCTGAGTACCATTATACTTTATGATAAAAAAAAGAGCTATTGACTTTTAATTCATTTACATAAGTGCACAAATGTTGTACCTCAATATCATCTACAGCGAGATAGCAACATGCTGCCAGCACTGCTCGGCCATCTTGGAAATACCATTCTGCCAGCTCTTTACTGACCCTATGTAAAAGTCTGTGGAGAAAAAAAAAGATTTAACTCTATAAATACTTTAACATAAGCACAGAAATAAATCATCTCCCATTGTCACACGTTATTAAAATTAACCTTTGGATAGCTAAAAATAGGCAATATTCATATAGCACTTTAAGTGGACAGAACACTTTCCCCATAACTGAACAACTGAATCTTAAGCAGGTGAAGGGACTTGCTTGAGGTCCATCCACATGACTGAGTGTCAGATTCAAATTTACCTTCCTAACTCCAAGTTGAGTGATCTTCCCTCTGTATGAGTAGACAGATTACTAAATTGAGTTCCATAGGTAGAGCAGTAACCAGGATAGGACATGGGTCAGGGAATTTGTCCTAAGGTGCAGAAATTTTAAGGGCTACTAATAAATGTGCTTATTCCTTCCTCTAAAGAATTCCAAAAGAAGGAGGGAGGGAGGCTGGTAGTAGGGCAGAGGCAGAGCTGGTAACCAGAGGGATAGCTAAAGTAATTTTCTACTGAGGGAGCATCTTAATTTTCTTGAAGATTCCTTCAATTTTATTGACCAGGGCCAGCCTGTGAAGGGCAAGGTAGAGAATTTTAAGGATCCTAGAACTGTTTCCATAGACAGGGTAGATATGGAGCCATGATTTCCTGCCTCTGACTTTCCTATCCCTCCCTGAGACTTTCCTTATCCTTAAATCTTTACCTTCTAAGCTTCCTAATCTTTCTGAAAAGAGAGATGACGTTGTAGAGAGCTGGAGGCCAGGCTGTTCCTGAAAGGACTGAGGGGCCACCTCTCTGCTTCAACACTTGTCTTTAGTCAGGAAAGCTGGGGCCCCTGCTCTGAAGGGCTAGTGCCCTTCTGCCTTTAAGGAAAGTCAGATTTCAACAACTTGGCAGAAAGAACGCTGGCCTGGAGCTCAGGAGAGCTAGGTTCTAATTGCTGCCCGGAAACAAACTCTAGGTCTTTGTTTACTTCTCTGTAAAACGAAGGAGCTGGACAAGGTCACTTCTAGTTCTAATAATCTCAGTTATGAAATCTGGCTGTCATATGATTATCTCAATTCAACCTTAATTTCAATGAGAGTTTGTGTACCTTCTGTAACCTTGAATAAGTGACTTCCCTTTTCTGGGGTCTCAGTTTCCTCCTTTGTAAAAATCAAGAAGTTGGACTCGATTCTAACTCTGACATGTTCAGAGGATTTGGGAAAGTCGTCTTCAAGCTTTCTTTCAGGCCCCTCCCCAAAACATCTATATGTTGTCTCTAAAAATTATCACTCAGGGTCCAGTAATCAGGCTTTAAATACATACATATATACACACATATATATATGCATATATACACACATATATACACACACACACACACATATATATATATATATATATATATATATATATATATATATATATATATATATATATATATACATATAGCTATGAAGAAACAAACTAATTATGGCTCATAACTAGGTGTTAGGGTACTTTAGTGAGCTGCTTATTGGTCTTTTCATAGGGATGGCCAGTATCCTAAGCACATGTTTGTCCTGGAGTCTCTGTCTTCCCAACTAAACTTGTTGCTCAGGTTTGTGATGTTTGCCCAAGGTACAAAAAAAGCCCTTTTTCCCTCCAATCTGGGAGCCTATACTGAGGAAAAGTCCTGAGCTGCAGGAAAGCCAGAGAATGGGATGCAGAGGCAGCAGCATGGCATCTACAATACCCCATGATTGGCAGGGATATAAATTGCTTTGCAAACCATCTAAGCTTAAGTCTTGTTCTTCATTCATTAATAAGTATTAAATGTTTTCTGTGTGCAGAACCCTATGCTAAACTTTGAGAAACAGACAATGATTAAGTAAGTCAGCAAGTCAACAAGCATATATTAAACCCTTACTATGTGAATTGCTTGGGATACAAATAGAAGCCATAAAACACCACTGGTGGCCGAGCCTTATTTCTTCCCATATGCTACACTTTTGAGCTCTTTTCTATCCCTACATGATAGGGGTCCTAGAATTTCTGGAATGGCCCTGATATGAATTTAATTGCACTTAACAAGCATTTAGTCTCTGCTGTGGTGCCAGGCATGGGCAACTAGGTGGCACAGTGGATAGGCTGAGTCTGGAGTCAGAAAGGCTCATCTTCCTGAGTTCAAATCTGGCCTAAGACACTAGCTGTGTCACCCTGGGTAAGTCACTTCATCCTGTTTGCCCCCATTTCCTCATTTGCAAAATGAGCTGGAGAAGGAAATGGCAAACCACTCTAGTATCTTTGCCAAGAAAACCTCAAATGGAGCCACAAAGAGTTGGACAAGACTGAAAAAAGACTGAACAACACCATGCCAGGCATATTGGAATATAAAGTGCTAGGAACATAAAGAAAAAAATATAACAATTTCAGACCTTCAAGGACCTTACGTAGTCTGAGGAGAAAACAAAACACACACACACACAAACAGTGGGTGGGAGAAAACTTTACCAAGTGGGGAGAGGAGGGAAGGGCTGCTGTAGGAGGCAGGATCTGAGCTGTGCTTTGAAGGAGGCTGGGGATTCTAAGAGACATGGGTGAGCAAGGAAAGCCTTCTGAGCCTGGAAAATGGCTCTGTAAAGACAGGGGAAGGGAGATGCAATACTGTATACAGGCAATGGGTGTGTTGAGCTAACTCATACAGCACTAGGGAAATTAGCAAACTACCCATCAGGGCTTCTTTTATTGTTTTGTTGATTGACTACATTTAAGAAAGTGATAAAGAAGAAGATGTTAACAATGCAGATTAAACTTAAAAATGTGTGTATACTCTTCCCCCCAGAGAACCAGTTGTTAAACATTTACCAAAACATCACTGAGTTCCATGAATAGCAAGTAGTCCAGTGTGGCCAGGATGTCATATAATGAGGTGCAACAATATGAGATCCATCTAGAAGGATAGGTTGAAGCCAGATCATGAAGGGGTTTTAATGCCAAAGAAAGAATTTTATATTTTATTCTAAAGGCAATAGAGAACCATTGAAACTTCTTGATTTTTTGGTTTATAAAATATAATGGTTCTTATGGAGTCCTTTAAGATAAGTAAGGAATGGATTTGGAAGGAGTCTTCTTAGATTCATATCAGTATTTTCAGAGTCTGCCAATGTCCTTTTGCTGTAAATCCTAGTGAGAACAGGACTGGGTCACAGAATCATAAAGCAGAAAAAAAGGGGCATTATAGACCATCTAGTGTAATGCCTTATTTTACAGAAAAAGGAATTTAGGCCTCTAGAGTTTAGGTAACTTTTTCAAGGTCCCATGGGCAGTAAAATAGGAGAATTAGGATTCAAACCCAGGCCCTTTGATTCCATACCAACAGTACCCTCTACACCATGCTATCAGCATGACTCTCTGACCAGATGACAATATAATTGGGAAATATCTAACAAAAAAATAAAAATATAATTCAACATAGATAATGTTAATTGCTGGTTTTCTGAGTCAATATGTGGCCCACCAGGATTCTTTCTATTTGACACCTCTGCTCTACCATCCTACTTTAATACACTAGGAGCAGTAGATGGGCCTGGGGGATTTGGGTGCTGGGGAGGCAGAGTTGATCTCAAGGTCCAAGCTACAGTTAAAGCCAACACTGATCAGGTGTCCACATTAAATCTAGTACCAAATCTAGTACCAATATAGTGACACCCCTTCACTCTCTCAACCAGGCTGCTGAAGGAAGGGGGAACAAAATTTCTGTGCTAATTAGTATTGGGATAAATGTGAATGGTTGTTTCACTTCTAGCCTGGGGGAGACAGACCCAGTGTCCCCCACCAAAAAAATGCCAAGAGATTGGGATATTTGATATACACCAGTGGAGGAAAAGCCAATACTGAGAAAATCACAGCTCCCCGGATGCCTACCATGAACTACACCTACTATAGAACTATGTATGCTATGAATTTAAATGAGTGATGACTATTTAGATCCACATTACTCTTGTATCTGATAAACTCATTTAAAAAAATACTACAAAGGACCTAGCTGGGATGAAAAGATCTGAGTTGCTTGCCCCTTGGTTAACTGGTGTCTCATATCAACTCCATACTGTATTAGGGGGTGAAGTACACTCTCTCCCTGTAGGAAGTAGATCAAAGAACTTCCTCAGTTAATTTGGTGAGTTTAGGGAAGGTGGGGAGCTTTTGTTTTGGGACTTTGATCAGATTGATTTCTGGAGAGGGTGGACCTTGCCAAATGACACCCTAGAGGAGATGTTAAAGATGATTCATTGGCTCCATTATCCTGGGTTTGAGCTACCCCTTAGTAGTAGGCTAGTTTAAAAAAAAAACAAAAAACGAGCATTCTTTTAGAACAGAGAGCTAAGAGCTAACCTCAGCACAAAGCATTCTGCCAGGGAGCAGCAAAAGACTGCCTTGGGGTAGAGGAACACAGTTGTGGCATGTGTTTGTATACATTTGTCTCCAATATGAAAGATCCCAGACCCTATGTTCCTGACCCCTAACATCCTAGACAGATTGAGATACAGAGGGGTGAATTTCTTGGGCAATGCCAAATTCTTGACCAGTATGATCTTAAAACCCAATCTTTTAACAAGAAAGAAGCCATTTCCTAGGCAGTGCTAGTCTCTGAGTTGCCTCCCAAGCAATTTCCAGTTCATTTCCTTTCAGGGGAATTCCAAGCCTGAAGGGTAATGCTAGAAAATTCAGCAACTGAATGTGTCTCTGAGGTAGTACAGTATGAGAGAGTTCCCTCCATAACAACCCCAAATTAATTTCCCTTCCAAGTGGAGTCCAAACTACTGGGCCAAGCAATGATTCTATAGAGTCCATCTCCACCCCCTCAGGGGAAGGTAGATGAGACAATAAAAAGGGGAGAGGCATCCTATTGACTATTTATGAGCCTCGGTGAATGCTTAATTTTGTTTTTCCATTTTCTGTGGGACAGAATAAAGACTGTCTGGTATTAGATATAAATTGTTACCCACATAATATAGAGAGAGACTTGAGCACGAATTATTTTTTGAGACATGTTTTGAGATTTCTTAGAGGCCATTTGGAGTTGGAAAAAAAAAATAAGGCAATATGATTTCGGGGCCCATGCCAAAGACTAAACCCAGCTCTGTAAGCCCAGAGCCAAGGTTTCTGAGCCTCAGAAACCTTTCTGAGTCAGCCCCAAGCTCCCCTAAGATTCTCCCTCCTTGGTTCTGGGAAAGGATTTTGTCCAAGAATCATCCCACACAAGTTCTGGAGATAAATGTTCCTTTTCATGATAGATTCAGTACATCTTGAGTAAACAGGCAGCATGAAAGAGATGAGAGGGAGGTCCCTCTCTTGGAATTTGTTCTTTTTTTAAGTGAGCCAAAGAAGTGTTCATACCAAGAGTCTTTTCTTTCTTTTTTAATCAAGTGTATGCCATTTGATTCATATTTATAATATATATTCATGGCAGGCATTTATATTTATTCTTAAAAGACTGTACAACAAAGGCTTTGCTGAAATTTTGTTTAAAAAAAAGTTTTGTTTTGCAACTATAAAACATTTGGGCACCACCAAGCCAGCATCTAAGAAAGTTATAAGCAATCATGTTTCCTTGAAAATGACAAGGCTCCATAGGAGCAGTTCGTTTAGGAGATTGTACCATGTTCTCAAATATGATATTTATTTAAATTTTATGTAGCCCTAACACGTAATGACTTTGTGATTGGGTGAGAATATTTGAAATCAGAACTCTCTTAGGAAATCCAGGTAATTATAGCCATAAAGCACTGAACCAAGTGCCAGAGTGGAAAGGCAGAAAGTACTCCCTGGGTGACCTTGGACAAGGCATTTCCTAGGGCACAGTTTCCTCATCTACAAAATGAAATTGGATTAAATGGTTTCTAAGTTCCTCTCCTACTCAAGATCCATAACATTCAGAGAAGAGAGACCAAGTAAACAGAGGAAAGTGATAAATGTTCATGTCTCAGTGATGGGCTATTCAATGGCTCTCAAAAATCATATATTTTAAGTTAAATCTGTACTTTTAACATTTTTCCATCACCTTCTTAAGCCTAGAAAAAACAATAAATAAATCCTAACTTGTAATAGTATTGCAGATTTCTAAGATATAAATGCTTCCACTGAAAATTTCAATATACATTGCTGAGAAGGTGGATCTAGCACACCCCTGCATCTAAATTATTTCTTTGGCAAGTGACAATCTCCTGGGGTCTCAGTTTCCCTGTATGGAAAATGAAGGAGTTAGACTGGAGATGCCTTCACACTATAGATCTATTATCCCCTGATTAATATCAGTGAGGTGGCAGCGATGAGGGTAACAGAGAGTAAAAGGAGTAGAGTGGGACTATTGGATGACAGAGGACATCAGTAAGTTGAAAAACCCTATTTGCATTCCTATTTTATAACTAAAATTTCTTCCATTTTTACAGTGAAACAGTAGCATCCCAATTTTTACAAATGCAATTACCTCCTTATTAATCTCAAGTTCTTTGTATATTCTCCAAATTCCCTACTTCTCACTTTCCTCAATATCTTTGGCTTTCCTAACAGCAGCATAACGATACATAGACTGCTTCACTCCTGCCAGCAACTCTCCCTTATATTTTTTGCAAAAGGCCTACAAGAAGGAGAAAATTATAATGAGTTGTATAAGTTATCCCCTTTCTCTGTAGGATCAAGAGAGTAAATAAAGATCAGAGCCAAGAAATAATAAATGGCAACAATGATAATAACAAATATACGTCACATACATGCTTATCACTTACTCATTGTAATCATCCATGTTGTTTCCATCAGAATATGAAGATCCATTATGAATAGACACTTGTGGAGTCTGTATATTTCCCTCACAAGCAGCCTAGAAATTAAATTAACATTGGTAAAACCATTTCCAATTTGACAATTTCAGAAGACTTCACTTTAGAATTAAATAATGTAAAACATATACTTTAGCATATAACTACTTATTTGAAATGTATTCTATAATGTGGAATTCTGTTAAGAGGAATGTGGTTTTTTTGGCTCAGATCAGTGATAGCATTGGGATAGGAAATACCATCCTTTGCACAGATCCACAGTTCATCAGTAATATCTCTGACAGTCTAAGTCTCAATTGGAATCCTTAACTTGTATTGTAGGTCTAAGAGGCCAGACATGAACCTGGGTCATCCTGATTCTATGTCTGCCTCTCTTTCCACCTACCATGATGTTTCTCATAAATGATGAGAGAAGTTGTCTTTGAAAAGTTAATGGTAACAGAATCATACTAAGCCTACATATTACCAGCAGAAGCAGTTTTAAGCAAATGATTAAAAAAATTTTGTTTTAAAAACTCTATTTGTGTGTATGATGTGTATATACATGTACATACATATAACATATATATGTATGTATGTGTGTTGTATACATACACACTTGGTTTTTTTTAATCCAGCTTCCTACTTCTTTGAATAATCAACATCTCTGTCATTGTGTATGAGAGTTACATTAGTCCTTCGTTATACCTGTGCAACAAGGAGGGCTTCTCTAAGTTGACCTCTTGAAATAAAAAAATTAAGTAGCTTTTCCACATCCCCAGTAGCTATACAATATGGGATGACATCATCATTTGCTTCCAGGATTAATTGTTCTGCTCTCCTAATAAAAACAATCAAACAAATATTCCAATTACCAAACGAACAAAAAATTGATAAAAATCTTTAAGGTTTCTGAAATATTTTGCATACATATCTCATGTGATACTCACAAATTCTGTTGGTATCATCATCCCTATTTTATGGAGGAAGAAACTGAGGTTTATAGAAGGCATGTGCCCAAGCTCATTCAGGTAACTGTCAGAATGGAGATTTTCTTACATTAGAACACACTCCCTCTTTAGAGGAAAGAGTCACGGAGTGAACTCAGATATTCCTGAAAGTCTACATGAGGTTTCTGAGCTTTGTTTAACCTATTACTCCACTGGCAGTGAAGACATCAGAGAGAATGATTTCCTATCTTTCTCAAGGCCATGAAATGAAAACTTTATAACTGAATTGATAGATGCAATGGCCACTTTTTTTTTTTTTTTGCTATCTTTAAGCACTGACTCTTGAAGTTTCTGGAATTCTAATGCCAGCCAGCTGGCCAACAAACATTTACTAAGCACTTACTGTGTTCCAGACACTAGGCTAGGCACTGAGGATACGGAGGAAATCAAAAGACAGGGAGTATACATTTCTAGGGAAAAAATATGTAAATACCTACGTATATACAAAATACAATCAGAATAGATGAAAGAGAATCTTAGAGGGGAAGGCACAGTTCTAAAATATTTAGCTAAGAAACTGGATAGTTCATTGGTCTGCCGAAATCTGGTAAGGAAAACAGTAATTTAGAAGAAAACTTCATTCCGGAAGTTCCTTCCCTTATTATCCCTGTCATGAAGTCCTACAGTATCATCAAAGTGAGAAACATGGCCTCAGTAATCAAAGCCCTTTGGATAATTAAAAATTATTTATGATATCCTATAGCTGCAAATTTCTTTAGAGTTTCAGTTAGCCATTTGTTCCTCTTTCTGTTGTTCGTGTTTCTGTGTCATTTATTTTTTGATTGTCTTGTTTTCACCATTGGTAAGTTCTCCAAGTAACTGGCAAGTGTTTAGCAAGGGAAATCAGGGAAAGCTAATAGTGCAGAGAAGACAAAAGGGGAAAAAAAATACTTTAAAAAATTTAGTGAAGCACTAGGAAAACACTATGATTGTTCAGTTTGATGATTTAGAAAACCTAAAGTTCAAGGGAGTATTGGGATTGGTTGGTGAACTAAAAACTTAAAGAAACAGAACCTTGAAGCCCAGAAAGCAGAGAAAATGAGAACTGATTTCAAAGGAATGGTGAGGGGCAAGTGTAATGTTAATGGAATTTAAGATGTTCCCTCCCCATTAATAGGCCTCATGTGAAGCCCATTAAGGGAAGCTTGCATAGGGTAAGCTTGTTTGTAGGAAGGCTTTCACACCTTTTGCTGATTTCTAATTAGGCACTGAGTCAAGAGAGTTGGGATGCCCTCTGACTCTAAAAATACCTGAATTGGTATTTTGTTTTGGAGGCTTGTTTATTAGAATAATCTTGTGATTTTCTGGTCAAGATTCTGAGTAGCCATATGTTTAGAGCTCCCCGACTGCTCAAATGTAAAGGCTCTCTCCATCCAGAGATGTATTTAAAGTGTATGGCAATATTGCTTTGATTCAAGCAGTCAGAGCCCTGTCTGTTGGTCTTTATCTTTCTGCTTGTATTTTCTCTGTATTTTCTCTGAAGTTCAGGGTGCTGACTCTTTCCCAAACTAGTGAGTGTAATTAAAAAAGATTATTGACCTTTTAAACAGCCATCTTTCATAGTAAAGTGGATCTAAGAACCTGTGCTAGCAGCTATCCTGGGTATGCCAGTGAGGTTGCTCTGCTACTGCAAATAGTTTAAGAAAAGGAAAAGGAGAAAAGGAAAAAGGCAGCAGGCAGTGAGGCAAGTAGCCAAATACGAGCAGCTTTCCAGAAGAATGCTACTGTGAACAGCTTTTAAGGTTCTGATTACACAGTATAGTGAACAGTGTATTTATTCCATAACTAATCAGAACAAAACATTCACAGAATATCAAGGTACAGCATTCACAATGTTACAGCTTATCACAGAAAATCAAATACAGCATTCACAACAACTTATCCCAAAGTCGGCCACATAGTTTTCACCACAGTGGTCACAAAGTTTTCAACAAAGAACAATCATTTAAAAACTCCATCATTCAATCATCCTTAAGGAGGTTTGCCTCCTCAAGGAACACAAAGTACAATAGTCAAAGATCTCCAGTCATGGGGCACACTAAGTTAAGCCAATCAGTCACTTATTCAGTCATCAATCACTAGTACAATCATTTAGTCAATCATTCAATCAACTCAATCATTCAATCATCCTTCATCATTCTTTATTCAATCATCAGAAAATACACAGACTCTCCACCCCTAGGTCACTAGTAAATTTACAATTTCTTCAGTCAGTACACAGTATCCAAGTAAAGTCTCCTTTCAACTTCACTCGGGGTGGTTCCTCAGATTCCCTGGATCCCCTTCCATGATCCCAGATCCTACCTGGATTCACCAAACTGTCACTTGGGTTCAAAGGCAGACAGCTCCCAGATCCTTCTCTAGCTCTCTGTGCAGTTCCTGCTCCACATTGGAGCTCACAGTGTCCAGTCCATCTCAAATCCTTCACAGTCTCTGTTCCTGGGAAGAAAAGGCTTAACAAAGCCACAAACAGGTTCATACAAAGTACCAGCATCACAGTCATGCTTCCTCAGTCTTCGGGGAAGCTCCAGCTGGCCCTCAGAACTCAGCAGCTCCGGCTGGACTTTGAACTCAGCTGAAGTTTCAGCTGATTCCCAGAATCAAAATCATTCCATCCAGGTTTTCAAAATCATTCTCT
>CM053592.1:53717389-53751897 GCA_028646515.1 Pseudochirops corinnae
TCCATCCAGGTTTTCAAAATCATTCTCTCCAGTGGGGGAAGGAGGGCTTTCCTCTTCAGCCTCCTCAGCTCCTCTTCAGCCTCCCCTGCAGCAGCAGCTTCTGCCTCCATGGAGCTTATTCCAAGAAGATCTGACTCTCCCTCTCTGGGGCTTTTCCTTATATACAGTATTGCTCCTCCCTGTTCATCCCCTTCCTTTTACATCAGAGACAGGAGAGAGCAGTTCATACCTTCTATTTCTTTAACAGAGGCTTAATCTGAACTAGGTGCTAAGTACCTCTTAGCTTAGCAATACAAAAGGAACTTCAAATCTCATTACTGTTACAGCAACCCAGAAAAGACATGAGGGGTGGAAAGAAATGACAAAAGGGAGAGAAGAGTTGCAAGGGTAGTTGTAACTCTGAGAAATGTGACAGAGCTGTGAAGTTCTCCTTTTATGATGAAGAAGCAAATGGCAGATAAACAGTTTGTCAGGAAGATAGATGATAGAGGAATAGAGAGAGAGAGATGGCAGATAGATGATAGAGAGATGATAGTGATAGAATATTGATGACACAGAGAGATAGAGAAGAGTCAGAATTGGTTATAGGCTCAGCATCAAATTGGCTTTATCCCTTATACCATCTCTACTTGTATTACTTTATGATAATAATTTTTATTTTATGATCATTCTGAAGTACTTCAGAATTCTGAGAAAGATTTGGGGGAGAAGAAGGGGACTACATCTGTGATTTCATTCATTCTGTAGAGAACTCTCAGAATGGAAACTCCTTCTAACAATATAGACTAGTACCTGCTCTGCAACAACTTAGACTGTCAGAAAGTTTCCTGAGGAAGTGTGAGGTCAAATTAAATGATTCTCCAGCATCATACATCCCGTATAAATCACATAAAGGATAAAGCCAGTATGTCTACTGTACAAATGAATAACTTGGTTTTGTGATTATCCAACATTATTTCTCTTAGGCCATGATAAAAACATTTGGAGAGTTCTGAAGATGCCCTAATCCTCTTGGCTGGTAGAGTCTTCTTTCTTATTGTTATTGTTCAGTTGTTTCCCAGCACGATGCTTGACACACAGTGAATCCTTAATAAGCATTTGTTAGTTGATCGATAGCATAGTAATATTGGTGAAGACTAGAATATATGCCATTTAGCAAATGGAATGCAAAACTCAAAATGATAGTTCATTTTCCTGTATTTATGCCTAAGGCCCAAAAGAAGAATAATAAATATTTTAAATGCTTCTTGTTGATTAAAGAAAAAGCTGTGCTACAGTGAAATTGTCCTCCACTAAGCTGTCCTGCAGTTCACTGGAGACAAGTGAGTTCTCCAGTTGTGCTGATGCCATGACACACAAGTGAACTGGATTTAAGTGAGGGAGGTCTGTGCAAAGTCACCAGCCCCACTTTCACCTCTGGAACCATCTGGGTCCAGTGGTCAGATATAGATCAGTAAAACTGGAGACAGCCCAGGATGCAGTGGGGGGACCTTGGTCTTTTCAAATTAAGGTCTTTAACAGTTGCTAAGAACACAAGCCTGTGGCAGTAGCATTCAACTGTAAATAAGAGCCTTTGTTCCTCACAGCCTTCATCACAGTTACTGTCAAGTATGGTAAGAGTGGAGTAAATGGTAATGTTTTCATTGCCATGACAACTGGCAACTAAAGATTTTGTGTCTAGTCTTTATTTGTTTTTTATTTGGAGGAGGCTTGCAATTTTTCTGCAGATCAGTGACCTGTGGTAGAAAAATTTATTCCTTAACAGGCAATAAGTACAGTTCACTAAATGAGGGTGAGACAGAGTTAACAGGTCTCACTAAGTAGATATATTACTATCCTTCTTAAAAATCTTGTTAGGACACTGGATTCTAGAATAAGGTCATCTTAAACAGGAAGGAAGTATCTTTTGGTTAAATGGAAATCCTTTTATTGCATCAGTATATTCTATTACACTCCAGGAATGAAAAAAAAGAGACAGGAGGTAGGAACACCAGGAATAATAGTTTTAAGTTTATAGAATAGGTATTTTCAAAATGAAACCAAGAGGGAGTGATGATTCCTGGGAGAATTCTCAGGACTTAACTTCAAGGAATGGGAAATTTCATTGTCACTTCCTCCATCCCACAGGGATAAGTGGTTGATCAATGAGGTACTGCTAACTTCGAAAGAGTACTTTGTACCAACTTTTAATTAGCAGTCATGCCAATATATGTCCACCAAATTTTGTAATTCAGTTAGTTAAACTATCTTAAGAGGCTCAGTGTTTGGTTACTTGGATTATTTGGACATGGTATTTTACAGAACTGAAACCTCAAGAAGAGGTTCAACTTCCTGGACTGGCTCCAGCAAAGAAACTACTGAGCTCTGGGAATGGCTTGAGCAGAATCAGCTGTAGATCCTCTCTAGTTTTGAGAATGTTAATTATATATAATTATATAACCACATTTGTTAACGAAAAAGTTCAACTCATATATCCCTTGATGTCTCCTTAAAACTCTACTTTAAAAAAATCAACATAGCTAATGATTCATCAATTTTGTCATTTTAAAAAAGTTCCTACTTTTATTAATTCCATTCTTAAACTTTAGGTATTATTAATCTTTTCTTTGTTTTTCAAGATTTCTTTTTTTTGTTGTTGTTTTTAATTAATTTTTAAAATATGTTGATTTTCCAGTTTTTTAGTTGCATGAGCAATTTATTAACCTGTTCTTTCTCTCTTTTGATGATGAAAATGTTACATGATATATATTTTGGCTATATCCCCAACATTTTGATATGCTGTCTCATTGTTGTAGCTACTTTAATGAAATTATGTATCATCTCTATGATTTGTTCTCTGACCCGCCAATTCTTTAGTTATTTATTCTCCAGTTAATTTTTAATCCTTTCTTCAATGGTCCTATGTTGAATGTAATTTTATTGCACTGTGGCCTGTAAGATTTAGTTAATATTTCTGCTTTTATGTATTTGTAGAGATTTTATGCCCTAATACATGGGCAATTTTTAAAAAGATGCCATGCACAGATAAAAAAAAATTTTTATTCCTCTCCAATAATTGCCAGAGAGCTATCATATCTAAATTTTCTAAATTCTATTCAGACCTTTAATTTCTTACTTGTTTTCAGTAAAATTTGTCTAAAAAAGAGGCACATTGAGGCTCCTCACTATTACAGTTTTTAATGCCTATTCCACTCTATAACTCATTTCATTTTTCTTTTAAATAGTTATATGCTATAACGTTCAGTGGATATGTTAAGTATTGATATTAATTCATCACCTCTGGTAACTTTTGAGCAAAATGTAGTTTTCCTTTTTATCTCTCTTAATCTAGTGTGTTTTTGCTATTGCCTTACCTGAGAGTATAATTGCTACTTTGGATTTTTTTGAGTTCTTGATCTAGATATAAAAGGTCACATAATAAACTAATTAGAAGAACAAGGAAGAAAGTACCTTTTGGATCTATGGATAGGGAAGAATTCATGACCAAACAAGGAATAGAAAGGATCACAGAAGATTAAACACATGATTTTGATTACATAAATTTTTTTTAAAGTTTTGCATCAACAAAAACAATGTAGATAGGATTTAAAGGGAAATAATTCAGAAGGGAAAAAAAAAAAACCTCTGCAGCATTATTCTCTGATAAAGATCTCATTTCCAAATCATATAAGGAATTGACTCAGATTTATGACCAAAAGGGCCACTCCCCAACTGGTAAATGGTCAGACAGGCAGTTCTTAAGGGAAGAAATCCAACCCATATATTATGATATTACAAAAATGCTCCACATCACTAATAGCGAAATACGAATTAAAGCAACTTTGAGGTTCCACCTTACACAAATCAGATAGGCAAAGCTGACAGAAACAAAAATGACCAGTGTTGGAGAGTTATTAATGCACTGTTGATAGAGCTGTGAATTGGGCCAGCCATTCCCAGAAGAGGAGGTGGGAGAAAGGGAGGAAGGGATAAATGAAGGTTCATTGAAAAAAATTTTTAAAACTGTACTTATCTATGGAGAAATCTGGCTTTTGATTGAACCTTTTAACAACTGTGAGGAAAATGTGATACACCCAAATTATTTATTTTTTCACAATAATGGGGAAAGAGAAGATGGCCAATTTAAATTCCCAGATGACACAAAAACACACCATTAAACCATAGCCTTGACAGACTTTTTAACACTGCAACCAAATTAAGTTTTACCTCCTCTTTTTCTTTTTCACAACTACTGAAGAATCTGTTAAGGGGTGGTGAAGAGGCCAAGAGCCAGACAACAGGAAGAAGGAGAATGCTGGGCCTAGAAGCCCCTTCCTTCAGGAGTCCAACCAAATCCTCATTTATTAAGTCCCCATATAATATATTACACTGGGCTTGGGGAAAAGTGTAAAGTTTAGCTTAGGAATACAGGCTAATTAGAGTGGAGAATAACATATAAACACAAGTAGCTATCACATTCACAATATCATAATAAGCGCCTAAAGTGGAAAATATATATATATAGCTATTGGGAGGGACATAGGAGGCTTCCTAGAAGATATAGCAGTGAGTTAAGGGCTAGATTTGGAGTCAAGGGAACTGGGTTCAAATTCTATTACTGACAATAGCTGCATGACCCTGGGTAAATCACCTAATCTCTACGAATCTGAGTTTTTTCATACACAAAATGAAGGAGTTGGACTAAATGGTCTTTAAGACACCTTCTAGCTCTTGATCTATGATCCTATGATTCCTTCCTTTTACAAATGAAGAACCTGAAGCTTGTTGAGGGCAAGTCATTTGTAATACAAAATAGGAAGCAGTGGAATGAGAATGATCATAGTAATCCAAACTAGAAGAAAATTTTTAAAATACCATTTTAGTTATTTGTTTTACTTCTTTCTTAGTATATGAATGTACCTCTAGTACAGTGGTTCTCAACCCGTGGGTCGCAACCCCTTTGGGGGTCGAACGACCCTTTCACAGGGGTCACAGGGATAGCCTAAGACCATCAGAAAACATATTTCCGATGGTCTTAGGAACCTCCTCTATCCTCCAGGAGGGTCCACCCACATGCAGACACGCCCACGTATGACTATTAAAGGGTCAGGGCATTAGGAAGGTTGAGAAACACTGCTCTAGTATATGACTCTACCTCTAGGCAGACTTAGTGGTTCCCTGAGGGATGGTATTTTAATTCTCGGTATGTTTAGCATGACTGCTGATTGGCTGAGGAACTTCAGGAATAGAAAGTCAAGGAAGAAAATCGCTGGAGCCACAGGCATGTGAAAAAAAGCTGGAACTCTAGCAGATTCCTTATTTCCCAGCACCTACATCCATAGAGGCTTCTAAGAGTGGACTTGTTAGATGAGACAGCTCTCTCCCTGGTTGGGCTGAAATTTCATCTTGTTTCTGGCTTGCCTAGTGTCCTAACTCTTATTATACATTCCTTCACCTAAACTAATTTACATGGCTTCCCCAGTTACTATCTTACTTGTTTCCTTTGATAAATGTGTTTTCTTACTATCTGTCATGGTCTTTCATGAAGTAAACATGTGGTGGAGAGGGGAAGATAACATGACTAAGTTAACTGTTGCCCTTACTTTTGGGAAGATTAACATCTTAAAAAAAAGTTGCCCTACAAGTTTGGAATGTTCATCCAGGACAAATAAGAAAAGTAGTTTTTACCCTGAACCCCACCAAAGAATGATATCTCTAGATGTCAAATATTTGATATTATTGTAATAAATATAATTCTCTTGAAGATAGGAGAGAAGTGAGCAATCAGTCATGACCCTCATCTAACTACCCAGAAAAGTAGAAATCACAAGCTTATCAGTCCTTTGTTCTGTGGTCAACTGTTACATTAACATCATAGTTTTTCCATATGTTTTGTCTTACCTCTGCATCAACTTTTTCCAGTATTTCATTGAGACTCCTGGTGCAACTGATAGTGCTTTGTCCCACTAGAACAGAAAAATACACCATAGCTATGTTGGTTCCAGTCACATTTCACCCTTAAATTAAGCATTTTTTCCACTTTCCAAAGCAATAGAGATTTCCAAAGCATTAGAGATTTCAACAAAGATAATTTTTATTCCTCTGTTTCATGTTATCTACAGAAAAGTATTATTTTCTTTCTTTTAAAAAGAGCATAACCTATTGACATTGAAGCAAATAAATGTTACTATAGAAGTAAGAAAGACCTGAGTACCAATCGAACCTCAGATTTCTTACTAGCTGTGTGATCTGGCCAAGTCACTTAATTTCTGTCTGCTGCCGTTTCTTCACTTTTCAAATGAATACCAGCACCTACCTCCCAAGAGTTGTGAGAATGAGATCATGTTTGTAAAGTGCCTTGCAAGCCTTAAAGAGCTACAAAGTTAGACTATATCTTTTAGAAGAAAGAAACTTTTAAATTGGTCTTAATTTTAACTTATATATTTGGGTTGAAATGCTACTTATTTATTCATACATTCCTCCATCTCCTTTGGCATTGTGCCATATTTTTCCCTGTAGAGCAAGCAGTAAATCATTCCTACAATGTTTACTTACTTACTCTATCAGGACTTGTTTTTATTAGATAATACAAGGTTTCATTTCTAGCATTCAGCTTTGTAATTAAAGTTTGTTATTGACTAAAATAAATAATTTCATAAAGTATGATGTGGTGAAAATTATATTATCTACAGAAATTATTTTTGAAACATAGTAATCTCACCAATAACAAGGTTAATGTGGAAGAAAGATGAAGAAAATTATGCACTAGGCTATATTTTCCTTTTGCATTACAAAGTTTTCCCTAAGAATATGTTTTTTTAAACTATTTATTAACTATTAACTCACTATTAAGTGAGAAGGATTGCCCTTTATCTATGAAATTCACAGCAAAGAAAAGAATACTAAGCATGGGACTGAGCACAGTCAGCAGTATCTTCTTTTCAAAGGACTAAGGACAAAAATACCTGGAATCTTGAAGCCCTTGGGTCTCATGGCACACTTGACTCAATTGTCAAGAAGGACAACTGGATCCTTAGGTAGACGACTGGATGAGATAGCCATTGAAAATAATTTTGACTCTAAATTAGATAAATTATGTCTGGTGAAAATTCTATTTTCTTATCAACCATGATTTTTCCATTTCCTCCTTGACTTTGAATTAATTTTTCATTAAGAAATGATCCTGGTAATGACCTAAGTACATAGGACTTAATTGCTGAGATCCTTTAAACACAAAAGTTGTTTCTTTATTGGAATAATTTGCTACAATTGCTCCTAGACAGTATGCTTTTCTAAGTTTAGTGTTCCTTCAAAGATTTTCACTGTATTGATTTAAAATAAACAAGAAATCATTGTCCAGCTTTGAGATAGAACAGAGATAAAATGAATCACAAATCTTGATTTACATGTTCATATGTATATGCTTGTGTGTGTGTGTGTGTGTGTGTGGTATAAATGGATAGTTGAGTCCTTTGGAGCCTTCAATAAAAAACATATATTATCATGATAAACTGTGAAAAATTTCATCGTCATCACAAAAGATTTTTAAACTTGCTTAATGACATCAGGGCTGTGAAATTTGAATTTCCCCTTTTCTGTGAAAATGCCTCATTTGGTTGTTGTGAAGTTTAGCTGTTAGTTTTACTTCATACTTCCAATAATCAATATTAATAACAGTATTTTAGTAGTAGAAATGAAATGGTAGAAACAGGTCATTTTGGAGGGCAAAGATGTCCAACAAGAGTATTTAAGTAGACTTGAAATTCTACTTCTAAATGGGTATTACTCTTTGTGTGTGTATATGTGTTTTCATATAATCTTTAATCCAAAAATTATCATATATATTTAGTAAATGTAATTTATGAAGTTTTCAGCTATGATGATTCTTTGCATTGAGGCATCTTACCTCCCCAAGTTCAACCATAAGCTCACAGTATCTTTGGATGTGCCCTAGTCTCAAGTGTATCTCAGCAGCTTCCTTCAGGCGTTCCTCCTTACTAGGTGCACCAATACCACCTCCAAACTTGGACATCTTGACTGTTGTTAGTTCTTGTGCTTTGGACTGGAAAAAGGAAATTATTTAATGAATTCTGTGATTGCAAATTGAAAATAATAAAAATACAACATGGACAAAAAAACAGACAAACAAGTTTTAATGCTAGAATCATGAAGTCTGCTTTAAAATATCGGTGAGCCAGAACTGTTACTGACACTATCTCAACGGTAAACAGAAAGTAGAATTAAAACTTTCTGAGGGCAGAGAGAAAGTTACATTTTTAATACCCAAGTACAGAATATAATTGCAGTTACAAAAGCCAGTAGGGGGTGCTAGTGACTGAATTATACATCTGGGATCAAAAGAAAAATATTTTGTCCTTCAAATGCAAAAATGATTGACCCACTCTAAATAGCCAATGTATTTTGAATTATTCTTCCCAAAGTGGTTTGTAACGAGTCAACATTCTCTCCCCTGGTCTTCATTGTTACTGTATTTATGAGATGAATCTCCAGTTTAAGGATTCTGTGTTAATAGACCCTTTTTTCTCTCTGAGATACTAACCAGTTTTAAAAGTCATATAATAAATCTTGCTTATTAACTTCATGATCTAAATAACTTTTTCAACCAATGACAAGTATCCCTGTCTTTTGGGATCAGACATATCCAGAGATGTGTGGTCAAGTTCTTATGACATCTGACCAGTATAGAGGAACTGCAATAAGTAAGTTTCTGCTTAGAATTCCAATATGCCCCAAAGGACCCAAACCTCTGATAAGGATTTTAACACAACAATATGGGGTTAGTGCAGCAACTTTGTAATTGTTTAATGAAGTTTTGAGACTAAAGGAGTTCTGGAAAGCTTTTTATATCATTCAAAGGCTTCAGAAACAGAATACTCCATGAAAATTTATTTGCAAGGATTGATTAGAATGTGCTTTACTTACTTAGTTTTTTGCTGTCACATTTTCCCCCCAGATAATTAGCAATGTGACATGATAGCCAAAATAGCTAATGCAATCTTAGTCTGCATTAGGGGAAGCATAAAGTCCCAAACAAGAGATGTCATAGGGAAGATTTCCTAACATAGTTGTCCAAAAATAACAATGGTCTACTTAGAAAAGTGAGTTTCCCATCACTGAAAGTCTTTAAGAGAGCTGAGTGACCACTTGCTGAGAACATTATAGAGGGAATTGCTGCTCGGGTATGAGCCAAATGAATCAGGACCTCTTCCAGCCCCAGAGAATTGCTCACTGGCCCACATCACTGATGTCAGATACAGAAATATATAAAGTATTGAACAAAAATTAGTGAATATTAATTAGAAGCACTGTGGTACTTATAGCATGATTCTGAGTTTGGAGAGTGGCCTAAGAGAATAGGAACAAACTTTGGCACCTTTTCTCTTTTTGTGACCACCTGTGAAGAGCTTCCCCCAACTTCAGCTAATGTCATGAAGAGTGGCAGCCTAGGTGATTTACTTTACTTACAGTTTTAAATCTAACCAGATGTTTCATATGCATAATTCCTTTGGAGTAGTCCTCAGGAAGGAAGCTGTCATCTTGTCCTTGTATTACTGCAACTAGGTCCCATAAATTTTTGCTGCCTCCTGGAGGCTGAAGATTAAAATGGAAACATCCAAGATACAATAGTGAATTTAAGGGCTTTCAAAAACACTACCATCATGATCCTAATTCTCACTTATAGGGTCCTATGAAGTTTACTAAGCATTTTGCCCATAGGACTCCTATGAAGAACATAATGCAAGTAGCATGATTTCTATGACTCATAAAGAAACTGATGCCCAAAGAATTTAATATGATTTGTCTACTAATTCAAAATGAGGTCTGATTCTCAGTCCAGATATAAAAGGAAAAAATACCATTGTGGCTAACTGTAGCTAAAAGTCCATACTGAAGTTGTACAATACTCACTGATAAACATTCTGAAAACCATCTGAATTTTCTCCCTCGCAGATTACTTGTCAGTTTTTCTACTTCTTGTTTAATCTCTCTTGATACTTTACCACACAAGAGAGGAGGTGCACCTGACTCCATAGCACAATCTGGAGTAGAAATTCAGTGATTGAGAAAAACAGTTCCTTGTAAAATATAAGCTAAGAGAATTTAAATTTGCATATGTTCAATACCAGTGTTTCCAACGATTTCTTCCCAAGATCTGTCTGCCAGGATGTTTATTTGTAGAGGAGTGATTAAAGATATTAATGACCAGAGTCTCACTGTGGAATCCCGGGAGCAAGATGCCATAGTAAAGGGGCGACTTGGGTGGCATGTTAACCCTAAATGGAAAGAGTTAAAGTTATTTAACCTAAAGCAAAAATATTTCAAGGTAATTTACATTTTATGTATAAATCTAACAAAAGATCTACAAAATTAAACTTGATATAAAGATACTATGAGGATCTAAGGACTGATCTCAGAACTGTATTTTTATTACATATTACACAGAACTGTCTAATGTCTATATTCTCATAAGCAAGAATTTAGGGGTGCTTGTATTTGTGGGCTAAAGTCAGTACTTTTCTCTTGTCATAACAGATGCTTTTTGTCCAGTTTTTGGAAAAGCATTCTTGATTGTTGGGGGTGGATATTGCAGATTAGGGAGATTTGCAGAGTATAAATTCAGGCTTATATCCATGTTAGCACTGTGATAGCAAAGTACATTTTCTGGTTGTCTGGGAAGTTAGTAAAGAGAATTATTCAGCTAGGAAGGTAGTTGCTCAAGGCCTTCATTGGTGGCAGCAATCAGAATAATGATTCCCTCCTCCCACTTTTCTCTAGCTGAGCTCTTGATTACCTCAGAGCCATAAACACATGCAGCAGTACCAATAATTCTTCAGGGATTATTGTTCTATAAGGCCCAAGTACAAATGAATTCATTGAAAGAATATTAACATTCTCTGCTTTTAGTCAAATACTTCTCGGGGTGGGGGGAACACTGCAATATGACTGAAATGAAAGGATTTTATGTAAACAAAGAAATGTAGGACATGATTTTGAAAATCATAAAGCTATTTTTAAGGGAAGTGAATCTTAACACTATAGATAAACGTGTCAATCAGATAGTTAACATGATTTATTAAATGTCAACAAAATATACATGATTGTATTTGGCAATGGTTGAAAGCAAGTTACTAGTTGTGAGATGAACATGTAATTGAAGAGGAACCATTTCTAAATTTGGAGAAATTGAAGGATGCTTACCCTTCTTCTCCCCATTACTTCAATCAAATGCCTAGGGACCAAAGCATCATGGGTTAGGCATCCCAAAGCAGCTATTTTTGCAACCCCAATATACCAACTGTATTCTGCCAGCAAGAATTTAGGGCCATCGGTTTGGGTGTGGTTAGTGAGCTGGTTTCCCGTTCCTAATATGAGTTCAATCTTTTAGTCAAATATTATTAATTATTTAATTAAACAAATAAACTGATATTCATAAAAATGTAGGAGCTGTTAATAAAAAAAGGAATTTTAAAGGTAAAGACCCATAGTTACCATATACATCTGCACCATGGTCATGTACTGTATCCAAACAGGTTCCTTCTCGAGTATCCCACACTCGGATTGTACTATCCCAGCTGCCTGATATTAGTAGATAAGGGATTTCAGTGTTCCACATCAATCCCCGCACAGGTGCAGTATGTCCAGTAAGTGTATTTATACAAGCATCTTGTGTATAATCCCATATTCGAACAGTACTGAAAATAGAATAGATATAACATAATTTATGAGTTAGCTAAAAGATTAAATTGTCCTAAAAGTATAACATTATCACTTAGTATTCATTTTTATGTTTCTAGAATGCATTAAAATAACTTCCTATTATACTGTACTTGAAAATGAAATTTAACTAGGCTGGAATAATACAATTAGACATATATGACTTTTGAGTTAATAGCCTATTTCGAGATAATAACTGAACTATTAAGTGGCCCTAAAACTATGGGTAATTTGCTTCTTACAGCAAAGAATTTAGGCAATATAGTTTTTATAGTTTTGTTTTATAATTGTTATAAACATACCAAAAGTTTGGTGGTATACTATTTATATAATGAAGCATTTTTTAAAAAAAGTAAATGTTCATGTTAAATATAGCCAAAGAGAAAACTTAGCTAGTTTGCTGAATTTCTTCTAAAATGCTATTTGGATAATTTAAAAATAACAATAATAGGGGTGGCTAGGTGGCACAGTGAATAGAGCACTGGCCTTGAAGTCAGGAGGCTCTGAGTTCAAATGTGACCTCAGACACTTAACACTTCCTAGCCGTGTGACCTTGGGCAAGTCACTCAATCCCAACTGCCCTGTGTTCCCCCCTCCAAAAAAAAAAAAAAACCAAACCAATAATGAAATACAAGTAAAATAAAATCTCTGATAATTTCTACAATAGAAATTAATAACCTGCAAAAATGTGGGGTTTTTATATTTTGGAAATAGTAAATTATTATGCTTATGGACAAAAATACTATATTCCTTGTTTATTTCTAAATCTTTTTGTGTGTGTAGCAATAACACAGTTATATTGGTCAATGTAGAATGCGTATTAATTGAAATAAAATTTTAACTAACACTATGAAAATTAACTCTTTGATGAAAATATATTAATTTTAAATACACTATAAATCTATAGTTGTAGATTTTATTTATCAAAATATGCCTGTGCATCAATCATTTGTTTCTATCCCCAGTGCTTAGCACATAATAAACAATTAAAAATACTTCACTCGTTTACTTATTACTCTCAAATATTTGCCTCTACTGAAAATAGATGGTGATGGGTTGGGAGTGAAGAACTAAATACTTCTCAGGTCTCTTCCAGATTTGAATATGTCATAAAGTTACTCAGTGTTTTTGAAGGAACAATAGGAACAGATGTCTTTGTCCTTAAGGTATGGGTTGGCCCTACATGGCCCCCTGAATGTATTTGGGGGCCATTATGTGTGATAGTTAAACCTAGGAAGCTAGAAACTCTACAGAGTCACCCACTCTTACCCACACAAATCTCCCATCAAGGGTGACATAAGAAATTACTACCCTATAAAATTTCATAATTATAATTATAACTATTATCAAAGTGGGCAACATGCCAGACAAATTTCAAAACCTCTAAACAGGAATATACTTGATTATTAAAAACTTGTTCTGCTTTAAGTAAATTAACTAGACTGTTTTGAAGAATTTTATAGCTAGATAGACTGGGTCCTAATTTTTTTTTTAAATCAAACTAGTCAAAGTACAGAGGAAGCTAGATGGCTCAGTGGATAGAGTGTTGGGCCTAGGAAGACTTGAATTCAGGTTTAACCTCAGGAACTTACTAGCTGTGTGACCCTGGGCAAGTCACTTAACCTCTGTTTTCCTTAATCCACTGGTGAAGGAAGTGGCAAACCACTCCAGTATCTTTTCCAACAAAACCCTATACAGGTTCACAAAGAATTGGACATGACTGAACTACTGAGCAACAAGTATAGAACAGGATGTTTGGAGCAGAACCCTAGTAAATTATAAGGTAGGGATTTTTTAACAGGTTTAGTTATTAGGAAATCACCTGTATCCATCTGTAAATTGCCAAAGTCATCATAGATAGTTCAGTATCTATCTTATTTTTAAGGATTTTCTCCCACTAATCTCTTTTAATATTAGGCCACCTTCATTAGTCAGATGTTTTCCCTTAAATCTAAAAAATTCTTTATGTTGCAATCTAAGCCTTTCAGTGATAACGTCTCTTTCTTCCAACAGATCATTCAGTGTACTAATATGCATAGCTTAATTTTTAAAATGTGCAATTAAAAAAACCTTATTATTTCAAACTATGCAGACACTAGAAGCACATCGTTATTAATAATTCACACAATATCATCAGCACCTTCAGTTTTCTGGGTCTGGTTTGGTTTTTGAACTCCATTTTAGGACTGTTTGCTTCTTTGCTGGCATCAATCTTTTTCTTCTTCTTCTTCTTCTTCTTTTGGATAACTCCTAACCTGTCTTTATCAGGGTCTTTTTTGGCTTCAGTTTTGGCATTGGAAGAGGGTTAGCAAAAGACCATTCTAGCCTCTTCTTCAGTTCACCCTTAACTTTGGATTTTATCAACCTTAGAACTTAGCCTTTTGCTTGGCCATAGCAGTGGAGTCTAGGCATGGGTTATATAATTTGGGGCTCACTCCTAGCTTCCCTTTCTCATAGTCCTTTCATTATAAATATGAGGTAACTGAGACATAGAAAGGTAAAAGGACTTGTCAGTATAATTGGTAAGTGGTCAGGCAATTTGAACACAAATTGCATGATTCCAAATGCAGTATTTCCCCCCCACAATACCACACTGCCCATTGAATACTATTCTGTGGTTGAAATCAGTTAGATATTATTAAGAGATTTCTTAACTACTTAGGGACTTGGCTTTTCTAAACCTATATTGTGGTGAAATCAATGTATCTGATTTTAGTACTTTATCAAATTTAGATCTTAGACACTAAAATTTAGGCAGCAATACTTAGAACAAGAATCAAGCATTTAGAATCCAAGAATACATACCCATCATCAGAACCACTGCAAAGTATTCCTTCCCTTAGGGGAGACCATCTTACATGAAACACCTTTGCAGTATGTCCAGTAAACACCTTCAGTGGTTGATCAGAGCTGGTGGCTAGGTAATAAACACGGACATTTTTGTCTTCACAGCCAGTAGCTATCATATCTCTGCAATGTTATCAACATGACCATCAGAATTGAGAGTTTCTCAAAAACAAAGAGCAGCTCTAATTCCTAAATATGGAAGGAGTTTTCTTTTGGTTCCTCTGAAAAACTTAACAACTTAACAAATAAAATAACCAATAAAAACATATCATATTTCTATGTATCTTTTACATGATAGCCCATATGCAAAATTTTACCTGTCCCTTGAGAGACCAGGGATTCCAGACATATTTCTCTAGGACTGTTCAGTTGTGATTCTCTTTTATACAAGTGAGAAATATTTGCATTTATCTCACTACAAATCCACTTTCAAAGTATGACAGCTCCATTTTATTTCTAAATTTAATCCTTCTGGTCATTTGCAGATAGGACATCCTACCTGCAAAGTGGGCAGGCTTCATCCTATAGACCATAACATGTATGTGTTTAATAACCCCAATTCATCAATACATTTATTGACTTGAATCTGACCTTTGCCTATTTACAAATTGGCCAGTTTCTAATATAAACAGATTCCTTTTGTGTTCACTCAGCAAATCAGTACCTTCTTTGTACAATGAAATGCGCTTGCACTAACATGGTTCCTAGAATATATTGACTGATTGAATGTATATATGTACATTTGCATGTCTGGCTATTTGTTTTCTATATTTATATGCACATAACAAATAAAGAACATAAGAAATCAAAGAAAGGCAGAGAATGTATGTAGAAGTGCTACAATGACTATTTAGAGATATCAAACCTTTAACTCAAACCTTTTATAATTTCTTAATAGTGTTTGTAACACTACCTTTAAGACTTCATTCACTCACCCCATTAACAATTAGTTTTGAAGATCTGATGATCACGCCATTTCATTCTTCAGATTTTTTCAATGGCTCCCATTATTTATAAAATAAAGTCCAGGATCATTAGCCTGTAAGCCCCGCCCCATTTGACCTAATGCCTTACAGCTTTATCTCATAGCATTCTCCTTTACACAGTCTATGCTCCAAGAAAACTAGATTATTCACCATTCCATGAGCACAAACAGCTTTTGCATGCTTCTGTCTTTGAACACATCTTTTCTAAAGTAGAGATGCTCTCTCCTAAACTCCACTGGATCTAGATCTATGAGAGATAGATCTAATCTAACCTAATCTCCACTAAACTCCACCCTAAACTCCATGTTTTGGAATCAGAGTAATCTTTCTAGATGTAGTTAAAGAGATTCTGCTCCATTATATCTTCCCTATTTCCACAGTCAGAGACTGTCTCTTGTTTACTGTAATTCTCAAAGTAACTTAAGGACATTTCTCTTGTACATTATGTTTATTTGGTATAATATTCATTTCTGTAAATGTCTTCTATCCCCTACGAGGTCCAAATGTCATGAGGACTGAACTGTTTTTTTTTTTTACCTTCTTAATCAATAAATGTTGGTTGCAGATATATAATGAATATCAATGGCATTGTACAATTGATTCTATGTATCATTTGTCATTGAGAAAGGCTTTTAGAATTAAATGCATGATTTAATAGTTAGTTCTGTTTTATTATGGACCAATTGGTAGGATATGCTACAGAGGCAGGTGGTGGCACAGTGGATTGAGCACTAGTCCTGGAGTCCAAAAGACCTGAGTTCAAATCCAGCCTTGGATACTTGTTACCTTTATGATCCTGGGTAAGTCATTTAAACTGTTTTCCTCAGTTTTCTAGACTGTAAAATGGTGATGACAAAATCTAGCTCTTAGATATCTTGTGAGGCTCAAATGAGATAATATTTGTAAAAAGCACTTGGCATGCTACCTAGCACATCGGTGATACTATAGAAATAACTGATTTCTTGCTATGGTTTTCCTGCATTATTTGGAGAGGATGATTTGAAGATTTAAGGAGAATAAAATGAAAGAGGAGAATGATAAGATCAGTTCAAACAAGACTATGTATCAAATACGTGGCAATTTATCAAGAACTTACAAACTGAATGAGTATTATCATATAGCAACTTGGAGCTAAGTCAACTAGTCACTAGTAATTCTGGTTCCTTCCTTAAATTCACAGTTTAGGAAAGCCTTAAAAGATGAGCCTAATTCCTTTTTCACATCAGTATATCTCTGATAGATCTAGATTCAGTTACTCTGAGATACCAGTTTCTGGCAAAGTTTCTTGGCCTAGTTTAATTAGAACAGACTCACTGCTCCTTCTTTGTTCTTAAATTTTTCCTTTATTAATCCATACAGGTAGCTGCTATCTACTTTATAAAATGGCAACCCTTCAAGGCAGTTTCATTGTTTTGTCTTTTAAATTTAATTTAACTCAACCCTATCCAAACAAACATTTGTAGCTAGAGTGTGGATACTGCAGGGCATACAAAGGTTAAATAAAGTAGATCCTTCTTTTTCATGGAACTCACACTGTGGTAGTGATATGACATACACAAATAATTATATTCTAAAATCAAACATGTTAATAAAGTTGATACTTTATATAGTTCTTTAAGGTTTGCAAAGAATATTTTGTATATTATCTCCTTTGACTCACTACCTTTTGTAATGGTAATGGAGATTTGAAGATCTTCCCTGCCCCTTGTAATGGCAAGCAAATAAGTACTTAAAGCTTTGTTTCAGCTGAGCCTTGCCCATGATTATATCAAGTCTTTGTTAAGAAACTCACTTGTGTGAAACCCACAGTGGGAGGAATTTGCTGATGCAACAGGAAGGGGCAGAACAGGGAGGAGCTAATGATTGTATATAAGGAGAACCCCAAACTGGGAGAGAGCTAGAACTGCTGGGAATAAGTGGTATGGAGGCTGAGCAGCTGGCGTGAGTGAGAGAGGGGCATTCTTGCTTAAGGGATCCTATTTTGTTTTGAAGACCTGACAGAGGGAAGGTTTGGAAAGACTTGGGAATGTTGGTGCTCACTATATTGGTTATGTGTACCAACTTCGTGGTTACTATGATGAATTTGGCTTTCTGGTTTGAGGATTTGGTTTTTCTGGTATTTGACTAAATGCTTTGATTCTGTCCTTCATGTGGAGAGACTGTTACATTTTGTGATTCACAACTACAACAGCATATTCACAGCTTCCGTGGAAGTCGTGAATATTGCAATTGGTGTTATACCTTTTTAGGAAAGTTTTTCAGACAGTAGAGAATACTGAGGCTCAGAGAGTTCAGTGATGTTTCCATAGTCACACAACTATAAGTATAATAGGCAGGATTCAAACTAAGATTGTTCATGACTCTGCAGAATAGCATTATTTCCACTATAACATTTTGCCTCTCATTACAACAAAATGCCACTTACTATAGCACACTGATGAGAGTAAAGTACTATGTGAAGAGGAAGAAAGATTCGTGTTTGATGAGTAGGGTAAGAAAAGGCTTTATGAAGAATGGGGAATTTGGACTAGGTCTTGAGGGACTTGTCATGGTTTTTAACAGATGGAAATTTAAAATATACACATATATACATACATATGTATTTATTTGAGTGTGTGTGTGTGTGTGTGTGTGTGTGTGTGTGAGAGAGAGAGAGAGAGAGAGAGATATCTACAACCCTGGGAGGTAGGTATTATTATTATTATCCCCATTTTACAGATGAGGAAAGACAGATTTAAATTACTTGCCCAGGGTCACATAGCTAGTAAATGTCTGAGGCTATGTTTAACTCAAGTCTTCCTTACTCTATTCAAGACTCTATCCACTACACCATCTATTTGCCTCTAACAGAATAAGGGCAGGACCTTCAAGGTATAAATGAACAAAGGTATAGGACCTAAACAGGATGGTAAGCCATTCAGAAAGTCAGAGGGGAGGAGGCAAGAAGGAACAGGTCTTGGGCTACCTCAGCAGGTTATTCACCTGCTTCAAGGTCCTGTAACTTTCTGAACTCCAAAGTGATAGGTACAGTCTCTGGGAACCCCCTTGAACTCTGATTGAATCTTCCCATTTAATGAGGCATTTGCCTGAGGCCATAAGCCTTTCATTGTAGACTAGCCTGGCCCTCCTTTGTCCAGCTACTTCCCACCCTTGATCCTCCCAAAATATCTGTACACCCTAAAACTAGCCTAGACCTCCATTGTCTCATCTCCAGGTAGCCTCCAGCTATTTCCCACCCTTAATCTTTCATCACTGGAGTCTGACCTCATTTGACTCCTCCTGAAGACCCTCCTCAAACTCCTCCTCTAGACCACCCCTTGATTCCTCCCACAACCTTTCTGTATATGAGCCCATCTTGCCTCCATGAAAGAGAAGGCCTGAGAATGATCTAGCACAGACTCATTCTGTGTCAGATCATTCTGGCCTGCTTGTCCAATACAAGGGTCACAGATACTTAGGCTCCTTAAGAGTCTACCCATTATGGCGAATCTTTAATAAACTTTGTTTTACATTGGCTGAGAGAAGACTTGAGTTGAATTTGTTCGGCAGGACCCGGCGTATTGGTATTTTGGGGTCTTGAGCACCCCTAAATCTTAAACCTCAACATTTTATGGTTCCTGACCTCAACACAAAACTCCACCCTCCACCCCATCTCTCTCTCTCCCATGAGCCATGGCTCTGATAATTCTACTCAGCTATCTACTTGTTACCTACAGCAAAGAAGTCTTCCCAGAACTCAACTGTGAAACTGTAATAAAACATATGGGAAAAATCACATCCAGGGACACCTCTGCCATGCTGAGCGAGGTCTCATAACCCTATGAGAAAACCATGTGGTTTGAGAAAAGAAATCTTGGGAACTGGGTCAGTTGTAAGAAGCCCGGGGGAGGCAAAGCCCAGAAAAGGAGAAGCAGAGGAACTTTTCTCAAAGGCAAGGATTTTCTTCTTCTCTGGCTCTACCATCAGCATTGTGCTGGAGCCCTAAGGTTTTCCCAGGCCTTTTTGATATATTTAAGTTATTAGCATTCAATGATTTGGGAGCAACTCAAAGGGACTCAGTGTTATGTGATAGGCTTAAAGCCATGAGTGGGACACATTTAGCCCTGCCACTGGCTGATTCAGCAAATCCAAACTAAGAAGTTTAACCACTTAGTCTCCAGATCTAAAACAGTAAGGTATTAAGAATAAGATAGTTTAACACTGGCTTTATTTTAATATTCAGGAATTTTCTATCATATGTATTACAGTTATTCTAGATTATACTAAAAAAAACCAGGTAATACTACTGGATACATTTAATTCAATTTAATCAACACTTATTAAGTGCCTACTATATGTAAAGTCCAAGACACACATGATTTGACCCAGAATTCATTGCATAGTAAAGTGAATTATCAGAATTTCAACATATTTTCAATGTTTCTATCTCTGATGAGTCCTATGAAAAACCATGAGATATCTCCTATGAAAATCTGAAGAAAAATGCTAAATGTATAATGAATAGCTTGTAAGTACATTGAGCTCAAGGATCATATCTGATGAGTATCCCTAGTATAGTTCTGTATTTCCTGTGGTTTTACCATAAATTATTAATTTTTGCTCACAAATGAACTTGGATTCACCCATTCTGTGTTGATCATTTTTGGTCTGTGCTTGCTGAGCTCTCAAACAAGGATACCCTTTCAGCAGGAAAAAAGACCCTCTATCTATGTTCTTATATTTTAAGGGCCCTCAGATTAGCAGTGGTTCTCAACCTTCCTAATGCCACGACCCTTTAATACAGTTCCTCATGTTGTGGTGACCCCCAACCATAAAATTATTTTTGTTGCTACTTCATAACTGTAATTTTGCTACTGTTATGAATCTACCTGATATGCAGGATGTATTTTCATTGTTACAAATTGAACATAAGTCACAGGTTGAGAACCGCTGCAGGGTAGGATAGGGTATGGTTCATAAATATAGAAGAAACAACAGCTTGTGGCAATGTCCAGTTTCTTGCATAAAGCCAGGAGAGGCAGGATAATGTTGGTGGGGCCTGAAATAAAAGGGCTTTCTTCCTTTTGTTGATCAGAGCTTCACAGTCACTGAAGTGAACCCTACACTGACTTGGAGAGAACTTTAAAGTCGTTTTTTTGTAATCGGCAAGAAAGCATGATTTTAAAATAATAAGTTAATGCTTTTATTATTCATATCATATGAAAGCATCATAATTTTCACAGCACTTTTATACACATTATCTTGCAATGATCTAGGGAGGAAACTCTGGACCTGGGCTCAGCAGAAATCAATCTATTCCTGGTTTTACTATGAATTTACTTTCTATGTTACTATGAAGATAAAATAATTTTATTTGAAAGTGCTTTTCCAAATACAAAATTCTCTAAAATGTATTATTATTATTAGTATACAGAGACCATCCTGTTAGGTAGATGGGGCAGCAGAGGAGGACACTGAGACTCAGGGATATTAAGAGCTCATAGCTAATGTGTGGCAAAGGAAGAGCTAGAGCCCTGCTCTCCTGACTCACATAGAGAAGCTGACACTAAGGCTGTGATCTGAGCATCACGGGCCTTCCTGTCCCCTGTGTAGATCGCAGGCCCCTCCTACCCCACCCCCTGTGTGTTCCTTGTCCACATGTTCCTTTGGATCTTCCACAGAGGACCAACATGCTGGAGGCCTTCCTCCGTGTCTCAGAACACTCCTCAGCATCGGTGCTAATACTCAGTGTCTCTTATTCTGCTAGATGGCAATGTGATGAGCCTACCTCCTTTTCCCATCATAGATGTCTTCAGGTAACTCTCTTACAGAACACTGCAAGTCATTATATACTGCCTCTTTTCACGGATCTCACTCACTTGCTTCTAAGGGCAATATCTGATATAAAGAATGATGACTATTCCCTTTAGAGTTTTTTTTTCCAAACTGTTACAGCCATTGAGTTTGATAACTGAGGCACATAAAATGTCTCAAAAGTCACTGTTCATTTCAAAAAAGAGGATTGCACTTACTTGTTGTTTTGGCTCCAGTCACAACCAAACACTGCAGCAGGATGTTTGTATTTGTGGAGAACTTTACCATCAATTGTTCGAATGATACTGAAATTCATTATAATATTGTAATAGGAAAAAAAGCAACATTTGGAATATATTAATCCAGGGGTCAAAGTCAGATTTACATAATTAAAGTGTAAGCTCCTCTGGGCAGGTACTTTGTCTTCAAAGCACCAGGAACATTTAATGGTGCTCTAAAATAATGAATAATAATAATAATAGGTGCTTATTTATATCATATAATAATAATAATTGTGACAAGTTAAAGTTAATACATTTCACTTTAGCAAATCACTTCCCATCTGTAACATTTCTCCTTGGGGATGGATATAATTCAAATTAAGTAAGTTTGAAAATATAGTATTATATTGGAATTTATTTATTTAGGGCCAGGAGCATGAATTCACTGGAATAAGGAACTTCCAGTGAAAAACTACCTCTACCAATGGAGATCTATACACATATTTTCTCTAAAGGGTTACCTGAACCCAGAATCATCCAATCAGTATATTTTAGAAGCAAGACTTCAGCTCAGATCTTTCTGACACTGAGGCCAATTCTTTTTTTTTTTTTTGCTTTTTGGAGGGCAATTGGGGTTAAGTGACTTGCCCAAAGTCACACGGCTAGTAAGTGTGTCAAGTGTCTGAGGCTGGATTTGAACTCAGGTCCTCCTCACTCCAGGGCCCGTGCTCTATTCACTGCCCCACCTAGCCACCTCTGAGGCCAATTCTGTACCCATTACGCCATGACTGCTCTTCATAGGCTTTTATATGTGCATTAAAGATAAGCATTTATATAAGCATGACACTTGCTGTTTTAAAACTTAGCAGAGTAAGTTTTGCCCAGAGTAACAATTGTATCTACACAATCGCTTAATTTTTTAATAAAGCAAAACAATTGGCTACAATTCAAACATACCTGTTGGCATAGCTATACATTTTTTGGCTCCCCCCTAACTAAACCAAAGACCTCTCATGCTTTGTAAACAACAAAACAGCCCTTCTTTCCTGCCCCCCCCCCATAAATACACCACACACACACACACACACATACACAAAAGCTATTCTACTCCACAGAAAAAGAAAAAGAAGGCAAGTCCCAGGGACCATTTCTCTTGGTTTGTTGTTCGCTTGATCTACGTTACTTTTTGTACTTTACTTTGTTTAGTTCAGATTCTTAGGAAGAATTAACCCTAAAAAATTTTAACTCCAATGCAACTAGTATAAGTCCTATAAACTCAGAGGATTTAGGTTTGCCAATGAAGTGTTTTGTAGACTAGATCACCATAAACGTGGAATTCTGGATTGGTCTTTTGCAGCCTCTTTCAGAGTTGGGGAGCCTGCGACCTCAACGCCACATGCGGCCCTTTAGGTCCTCAAGTATAGCCCTTTGAATCCAAACTTCACAGAATAAAAATTTGAAGTTCGGATTCAATCAAAGGGCTGCACTTGAGGACATAAAGGGTTACATGTGGCCTTGAGGTTGAAGGTTCCCCCACCCCTGCTCTAGGCTTTCAAGTCTTATAGAGGCTGTTTTGTAAACTATACATATACTTATTAAATACATTATTTGCTAAAGAACAAAGGAGGAGGGGGTAAGCAGATGGCTTAGGCTGAGGAATTTTTAGCTAAGTCCAGCACCAGTGGATTCCCATTTGCCTAGGGAAGGACAGACTGATTGTGGTAGGCACTGCACTAAAGAGCCCCAGTGAGCTGGCAGAACAAATCTCAAAAAAAATTTTTTTTTAATTTTAAAAAAATTTGTGAACTTCTTGGTAAGGGTCTCTGGATACTGTTCTATAACTAATGTTCAATGGCTATGTTTCACTTTATGCCAGTGGTTCTCAACCTTCCTAATGATGAGACCCTTTAATACAGTTCCTCATGTTGTGGTGACCCCCAACCATAAAATTATTTTCGTTGCTACTTCATAACTGGAATCTTGCCACTGTTATGAATCGTAATGTAAATATCTGATATGCAGGATATATTTAAATTAGACATAACCCACAGATTGAGAACTGCTGCTTTATGCCTTCTCTTTCTCTTGCTCCTCAAATTAGAAGGAGAATGGTAGTAGGTGGCAGTTAGGGTATTTTAAAGATGATTAAAAAAAATTTTTAAGACTATAAAACATCTTAGAAATATTATCTCATATTTGTTCCAAAAACCCTGTGAGGTGAGTACATCAAAAAGTTTCAGATTTGGCTGGAGAAATGTAACTAAGACTACAAATATATACAGAAGTTGAACTGTTTTAAACATCTCACTTAAAGTTACCAATGCTAATGCTGAGGATGCCAAAAGGTAGTGTTTCCTTGCAAACAAGGACCTAAAGCAATTTTCCTTTTATAGTTTTTGTTTTGTTTTGTTTTCAGCTGGAAACTTCTTTTGATGGAACAGACCAGACAGGGTTCACAAAGAATGTACTGGCCCGAACAGTGATAGTGGGAGGGCAATTTACCATTAAAAGCAGGAGGAAGAGCAGCAGCATCCAAGCTTACTTGAATTAGTCTGCTCCTTTATAGAAAGGATTGTTGACCTTATGCAAAACACAGCCATAGGGTAGTGATGACTGGAAAAGAGGACAGTTTTATAAACTGTCAAGTACTCTATTAACTCTAGTGTTATTATTTCTTCCTGTGCAAAATGGAGATAATGAATCTCTCAGAACTGTCATGAAAACCTTCTAAGAATCCTAAAATTCATTTGGGATAAATTCTGTATTTGGTTTTTATTTCTGTTTTTCAGTATAGATCCATTAATGTTCATTACCAATCTAGTATCTACCGGTATTTACATATCAGATTCATTTTGCATATTTAAAAAGAAATTCATAATTTTACATCATCACCAAATACACACACATATACATATATATGGATATGAGAATGCACACATATACATTAATATATTATTAGATGCTGATATTATATTTTTAGTGATGGTTCCTAGCAGATTATTTTACAAAAGATTTTATCTTTGATATAATTTAATTCAACCCTCTCATTTTATATATGAAGAAACCAAGGCCCAAGAAGACCAAGTGACTAGAATACACTCAGTCTGTTGTTCTTACTACCTACTCTAACATTATGCTACTATTATTATCAAATCTCTACATCACAAAGAGAGGCATTTTTAAACACAGTACTCACCAGAATCCATCAGCACTGCATGTTGCTATTCTTTTGGAATCTTTATGACTCCAGGCAATGCAGAATATTCCATTCTTTCCATGCTTCAAAAAATGCAAAATACCTATCAATAAAAAATAATTCACCCCTTTTTTCTCTTATTTATTTACTCCTCTGGGGTACTTTTTTTTTTCCTACGAAGAACTCTACATTAATCACGTATTCCATTCCTTCTAACTATTTCTAGAATTGAAAAGTACTGAAAAAAAATATTTGAAGAGGAAGAGGTCACTTTTAGCTGAAGGGACTGAGAGAGGCATTGTAGAAGATGCCTGAATTGGTCCTTGAAGGAAAAGACAGGTTTCAACAGGCGGAGATGGCAAGGATGCTTGTAAGAGGAATGAGAGGGCAGTCTGGACATACATAAAGAGTCAGAAAGATGGAATTGAGAAGCAGCTAGTTAGTATTCAAATGTGGCTGAACTATAGAGTTAAGGCATTCTTAGCAATAATGGAAAACTGAAGATATCCTTCTAAGGTGCGGTGAACAATATAATTCTTTATTTTGTTTAGATTAGTTGGTTTGTTTGGAGAGGCAGCATGGTATGGAGAATCAGCCGCAGAGTCAAGACCTGTGCTTAAGTCTCACCTCTTCTATGCTGGATGTGTGACTGTGGGCAAGATACTTTGCCTCTTAGTCTTCGAGACAACTCTCTAAGAATATCAGGTGCAAAATAAAAAGGTGATATGCTTTGACAGAGTGAGTTTCCTTGCAAGGAGTTCTAAAAACCAATGGAAGCACATGGTTCAATTAAAAAATAATATAAACCACATGCCAAATGTGCAGAAGGAAATGTTGATGACCATCAGAGGCAGCAGTGGCAGAGTGGATAAAGAGCTTGCCTTGGAGGTAGGGAGGCTAGGGTTCAAGATATGCTTCTGACACAGACTAGGTACAAGAGACTCTCTAAGAGTATAACTGCAGAGATGGTGATGACCTGCAGTTGAGGGGGTGCTGAGGTGCCTTTGTAATATTTTGGGGTGACTTTGTCTTGAATCTCACTTGTGTTCGGGCACCTAGGTATGTGACTTGTGACATCGGTCTGTGAAAAGTCACTTTTCTCCCCCCGCTGTAAAGCATTAACTCTGTCCCTTCCCTCGCCCCCAGCCTGTAAGCATCTTCCCTGAGATCGTTAACTATAACACACCACAACTATGAATTCTTAAAAGGATTCCTTAGTTAGAGAAATGTTTACCCCTTTTGTTCTAGTGGCCAGCTGTAAGATAACTCCTAACAAAAGAACTCATCCACCTTATCAAAGGGGGACTTTTCAGGGCAAACAGGCTGGGTACTCCTCCCTAACTCCACCTTTGTACACATAGTTAGCATAATTGAGATCAGAGTTATGATTTTGTTACTATATAATCACTATCCCCAATCCCACACTTTGCAGGATTTCCCTTAATTTTCTCCTGCCTGCTGACAAGCTGCCAAGACAGCTTATGCCTGGCAATTCTTTCAGACTAATAGAACCCTCAAAGGATTTCAATAGAAATCCATCCCTGTCCTAACCCTCAACACAGTGACAGTGGGAATTTCCTCATCTGGAGGTTTGCAATACTGAGGAAGTCAAAGTTTCAGTCCCTATCCCTAATGAGCGGTAAGGCACATGGGGAAAAGTTGAAGAGGTATTTTTATTCATAAGACAGTTCAATTCAGCAAGCATTTATTAAGCACAATCTATTATAACTATTCCTTCCTTCCTTCCTTCTTCTTCCCTCCCTTTCTCCTTCTCTCCCTCCTTCCTTTTTTATGACGGAGTTTCCTGATTTCATGGAAGCTAGAAGTTCAAGGCTTACTTACAAACTCGATCCTGCTCTAAAAAGCATGAGAGCTTTGACTGACTATTTCCAGCCTGAGCTTGTTTGCCTTCCCTTAAGGCAGTCTTATTGGCCCCCAACTTATCATACTGATGCAAAACAGTGAAGATACTCAGTACAGCTCAGAAGTCCTGAGCTCAGTCAGCCTCCTCACTATTTGAGATTTGGGATCTAGCAGTTATTTATTTCAAAAATAGGATTTAGCCCTCCTTTCTACATTTGGTTTTATTTTAAAACTTTAGAATGAAGGCACTTCAATGATAATATACTATAAATTTGCACAATTCAATGACAGTGGACATTTCAGCTTGAGTTATCTAAGTAGTCTATAAATATAGTTCCAATTCACTAGCTCTTCTTAATTCTCCACTTTGTGCTGTGCAAAACTGGCTTAAGGCTCTCCCTTCCCCAATCCAAATTACTGAATAAACCACAAACAATAAGTCATCTCACAAAAGTAGGACAATACGAGCCTTTTATCACTTTCATTCCTCTATGGCCCAGTTCTTCATGGAATGTATACTATGTTATCATTCCCCTATATATCTCTTTATAATGTTAAAATATATGCTGAAATGGACAGTGGGATGGTCATTTAACTATAAGCAAAAGCTAACATAGAATCTGTGACTTTACCAATAGGAAGAAGAAAATATTCAGGATTTAGTATCTTCCTTACAAGCTTGCTGTGAAGATTAAATGAGTTAATATTTGTAAAGTATTTAAAACTGAGCCTGGCACATAATTAAAGTGTCTGGTGCTTAATAAATGCATATTCCCTTCCCTCTTCTCTGTCATAAAATAATCATGTTTTAGAACTGGAAGACACATTACTGATTACCAATCACAGAATCATAGGCTATCAGACTTAGAAGGGTCATTAGAAGAAATCATCCTTCATTATATTTTTAAAAAAAAAAAAAAAAAGGAAAGTAAGATCCAGACAGAATAAATTACTTCCCTAAGATAACGTTGAATGACTTGTTTATGGTCACCTGAGTTAATGACAGAGTCAGAATTGTCTCCTGATTCCCAGGTAAAATTTCCTTCCACTAAGCCTTGTTTTATATGGCTAATTTTGCGAGGGCATGCTAAGTACCACATGACATTTTAGGAGACTAAGAATAATCTAAATCTTAAGGGAGATTAGTAATACTCTCTAATTGTCTATAATACTTGAATAGTTTAGAGGAAATATATCTTCTCTGGTCATTATCTACCCAAATATGCAGAATATGCAAAATGAGTAAAGGCATGTTTTCTTTTAATTTTTTTTTGTAATCATCACCAATTTAAAAAAAATTTAAATAACAACAAATAAATCTTACCTCATTGAATCGGGTTATCATTTTGCCTCTTTCAACATCCCAAATAAAACCACCATTCCGGGAAGTTGCTCCAGCAATACAATTTAAATCACCTTAGAAAATAATATACATGTAGATCTGTTTCAAAGCCTTATAAACATGGTGCTTGTCTCTACTTCTAACACTAGCAAGACAGCAGACATTTATTTTCTTTAGTCACCGAAGCATAACTTCAGAGACCTTGGCTTTCTTCTTTCTACTGAAGCATTTTGTGTTAAAACAAAACAAAAGCATATTTTTGTTTTTAACAAAGTATATTTCCCCAAGAGAGTTAAGTAAAACTGCCTGGAAGCAGAATTGTGATGGTATAATCACTTTCCACTTTTGTAGTTTACTGATTGTTAACGTGAAGGGTTAATGTGTCCTTTAAGTTTGCAAATATGGTACCAACATCATTCATTGTCACTGACCTCAATCAAATCTGCTTTTAGTATTATTATTTAGATTGTTGTAGTCATTATGTATGTTGTTGCTTCTGCTTTCTGCTCTCTGCATCATTTAATTCAAATCTTCCTGTATTTCTTTGAATTATTCCTTACAGTGCAGTAATATTATATTATGTGCAAATATCACAATTTGTTCATTCTCCAATAATGGGGCATATTTTTGGATCTCCTATTTTCATGAGAAATAATGTCACTTTTAATATTTGGGTCTTTTATTGCTGTCATTAACCTCCTTGGGATATATCCAGTAATGAGATCTCTGAGTCAAAGGGTATGAACAATTTAGTAACTTTTCTTGCAAATGTCAAATTGTTTTTCAGAATGGTTGAATTAATTCATAGCTCCACCAGCAGAGAATTAGTTTTCTCTTTTTGACAGCTCCTTCAATGCTACATTTTCCTCTCTTTTACCTCTTTTGCTAATTTGATGGAGGTATGAGGTGATAATTCAGAGGTATTTTAATTTGCAATCACCAGACTTAAGGATTTTAAACAATTTTTCAAATGTTTGTTGATGGTTTTCATTTCTTCTTTTGAAAATGTTATCTCCTTTGACCATTTGTCTATTGGGAAAATATTGAATACTCTTTGAGGGTGAGGACCATTTTACTTTTGTCTTTGTCTTCCCTCTGGTTCCTGACACATAGTAAGCACTTAATAAATGTTTGTTAATTCATTTATTTGTATCTTACAGATTTATGCTAATTCTCTTTAGATTACTCTTCCTCTTCACCTCTCCCTCTTAGTTTCCCTGGCTTCCTTCAAGATTCAACTCAAAGCCCACTTTCTGCCAACCTTTCCTGGTCCCTCCAGTACCTAATGACATTCCTCTTCAGATGACCTTCTCATCTATCCATATTTGTATGTACCTACTTGTTTACATGTTGGGTCCAACATTAGACTGTAGGGTCCTTGTGGGCAGGGCCTTTTTATTTTTTATGCCTTTTTATTTTTTTATATCCCAAGGACTTAGCACAGTGCCTAACTAGATATTATCTATGTTTAATGAAACCATGTTTTCCCAGTCTGTGTCTTCTCTTCTAGTTTTTGTTGCATTGATTTTATATGCACAAAAATTTCTTTTTAATTTTACATATATATATATATATATATATACATATATATATATATATATAACATTTTATTTCTTTAATTTGTTTTTAAGATTTTTTTTTCTGTCTAATTCTGGTAATTAATTTTTGACCTGTTTCTGTGAAAGATATCTTTTTTTCATCCTTTCATTTTTATGGTATGATTTTAAATATTTATATCATTTATCCATTGGAATTTATTGTTATTTATATGTGTCAGAGGCTGATTTCTATCTGCCAAACTGAATTCTAGTTTTTCCAGTCTTTTTCAAAATGAGAGTTTTCCCCAGGGCTTTGTGATTTTTACGTAATGGAAACTTAAGCAGCTGTATTTGCTCCTAAGACTTAGTTATCGAACATATTCTACTCCTCTTTCCCTCTATTTTTTATTCCATATCAATTTTGTTATTTTTAAAAATTCTATAAAATATCCCCTTAGCAATTTGACTGGTTTAATATTAAATCTGTAGAATAGTTTGGGTAGTATTTTTCTTTTACTATATAGATGTAGCCTAGCTATGAACCTTGAACCTCTTTGCAAATAATTTAGATCTTCCTTCCTTTCTATAAGAAAATGTTCATATTTATATATACATATATATCTATATCATTGTTATTTAAAATTGAATTTCTCTTCCTCCAAGTTTCTTTTGTTTATATACAGAAATGCTGATGACTTGGGTGGTTTTATTTTGTATTCTACTTTAATGAAGCTATTATCTCAATTTTTGTTGTTGTTGCTTCTGTGCAGCTTTCTTATTTTTTTCTTCTATTATTGCTATTGCCAGTGTTTCTAGCATGTTATCAAATAATAGTACAAACACTACTACTATTAATTGCTTTATACCTCCCTGGTCTTATTGGAAAAGCTCCCAGTTTCTCTATTAAAAATTTTATTTCTTGGTTATAGAAAAATGCTTTTAATTTTTTAAAGGAAAGACTTTTCATTCCAATGCTTTTTTTCAGCATTTTAAACATAAATCCATGCCAAAAATATACAACACTTCAAGAATTTGTGTGGCATCCTGATATAGGCTATGCTAATCCTTTTAGTACTCTAAGTTTAGTATAGAGTCACAGAGGTCACAAGCATGAGCCTTTTCTAAGAATCTAAGGATTATCTACTTTGAATTTAAGAATCAATAGAAATTCATTTTGTACTATGACTATGATGTTCCCATTTTTATTTGGTAGGTGATTCAACATGTTTGGAGATGAAGGGGAATTCTGTCTCTGAACTAAGGGGATCAAAATGAGGACAGGTTTCTTTGAATTGTTCCATATGAAACAAAGTTAGGGGCACTTCACCTCTTTGTGAGTCCAAATTTCCTCATCTGGAAAAAAGGGAAAAAATTCTTCCACTAGCCACTTCACAGGGTTATTGTCAGAAGAGTCAGCTCTGTCAGCTCTATCACCTCTGAAATTGTAAAGTATCAATCTTCCTTTTCCTCCCTTTCCCTCAATGACATTCCCACTTTAAAATGGGAAAGGGAAATTATATGGGCATCTGACTCCCAATTCATGTCCAACCACGGAGAGCATGGTCTGTGTTGGCCATTCTTTCCATCTCCAGGTTGAGCACAGAACCTGGTACAGAGCTGACATTTAATAAATACTTAACGATTGCTTTATGAGCCTCACCATCCCAAAGAAAGTGAATCCAGAGATATATAACAAACTATACAAATACAATTATTTAGATTTCCTAACAATTCTCCTTTTCTTAAGTATAGAATAAAAGATCAAAGGAACATAGATTTAGAGCTAAACAGGACTTAAAGGAGATGAAGCCCAACTCCCTCAATTGAAAGATAAGGAAACTGAGGCACAGATGTGTTAAGTAACTTGCTGAGAGTCACACAGCATAAGCAAGTGTGTGTGACGTAGGATTTGAACTCAGGTCTTCCTGACTCCAAGTCCAGTGCTCTCTCTATTACTACACATTGTCTCTCTCTCTCTACATAACATAAATTTGCAACAAAACTTAAGGCATGAAAATCCAGGTTTTTTAATTGATCTTTTTTTTTTTTTTAACGAAAAAGCACTTTACTGAAACATTGATAATAGTATTCTTAAAAGACTCCATACTATATTTTGAATCAGTTTATATACATAACTGATTTTCTTATGCCTCTTTGGGGACACATTTGTAAAACTGAGGAACCATATAAAATCACCTGTGAGAGCCAGATATAAGCTCCTCCTGATCATAGGTGACTCTTCTTTTTGGACATGCTGTTTGTCAGAGACTTTGGATCTGCTTGCATGCTATTAAAATAACTATATGAGTACTGGGCTAACAGAACGTTTTTGAGAATAGCTCCCAACAGGCCCAAGTGATTTTAACAGAAAGAAGATAATTCAAAGGCAAAATAGTTGGAGCAAAATCTATATAGATTTATTAAAATTCCAAGAAAATAATCCTCACCCGGAGCCCAAGAAACTGAATAAATAACCCCTTCATTCCCAGGAGAAGTGTAGACTGCTGTGAGTGTATTTACATCCCAGACTTTTATAGTTCCATCAAATGAAGCTGTTGCTAAAAGATTAGGATTATCAGGCTTAAATTTGCAGTCAAAGATAGTTTCCACATGCCCCTACAAGGCAAACAAAAAATAAAACATACAATATGTAACGCAAGCACCTTCATAAAAAAATGTTACTGTCTTACATAATCTACAAGCCAGCTTTGAATATGTGAGCAAGCTAACATCCTTATTGGAGTCTTTTAGAAAGATTATGATAAAATAAGTATATAAACAAAAAAAGATATGATATTGGAAGAATTATTGACTTGTCACTGAACTAATGCATAATCTCACATACTACACAGTTCAAGATTTCATTGAACAGAAGATCCTCAAAACCATAAAAATGTTGGTTAAATTTCCAACTACAAATACTTGCAATAGTACCATTTTTCAGTCGTTGAAGACATTTATTATTGAGTTCCTATGAAATTAACCTTTCAGTATATTAAAAAGCAAAAACATAAATGAAACAAAATGCCTTAAAGGAGAAATGTATTTTCTATACAAAATATGGATGCTAAAAGAGCTTGAGATGGTTTATTAATAAAGATATGATCATTTATCTACCATCTTATTGCTAGAGATAAAAAAGCATATGTTTTTCTCATTATTTTTGCTACTATAATTCCATTTTTATGCTTTAAGCCAAATAGCAACATCCAAATCTGCATTCATTTAGTTCCTCTTATTCCTAAGAAGCCAAGTGGTGCAGTAGATAGAATGCTTTTTCCTGGAATCAGGAAGCCCTGAGTTAGAATCCTGCTTAAGGCACTTACTAGCTGTGTGATCCTGGGCAAGTCACTTGACCTCTCTCAGCTTCAGCTTCCTTATCTGTAAAATGGGAATAACAAGCACCTTCCTCACAGAGTAGTGGTGAGGATCAAATTAGATAAAATACTTTAGAGCCTTAAAACTTAAAGCACTAAATAAATGCTAGCTGGTTTTTTTTTTTAATTTTATTTTACTGTTCCTACCAAAAGGATACATATCAAGATTGCAATCTGCTAGAGAGTATTTGTGCTACTACAACTCATTTTTACTGGATTCTTATGTATTCTTAATTTTAATAAAACAAGTAGTGTTATAAAAGCATATATGGACATTACACAAATAGAGAATCACTGTTTGACTTATTTGTATGTAGCAGTAGTAATAGTGCTTCAATAATTTGATATAAGAAGTATGTGAAGTTCTTATGAATATAAAGTTCCAATGTTTCTTCTAGGAAATATGTAAGTAAAATCCGATTTTTGTGTTACTTTTGTGCTTTGTCTCTGATGCCATCCTTCAAGAGAGATATACCACACCAGTCTTTAGGGTGATACCTCGACTTAACAAGATGTTTAATGTAAGAAGGATTCAAGGAAGATAACATGACTCCTTCCAGGCTCATATCTAGATAATAACAGGAAGAGTCACTGAGATTACCTTTTCTAGATGGACTTTTTCTCAGTTCAAACTTACAGGGCTTTTCTTAAAGGGCAAGGCTTATAGCACTTGCAGAGGTTGTGGCTGGGCTGAGTCTCCACAAAGGTTACTCCACTGAGCTATGGTTGTAGGGAGCAAGCTGGAGGCAAGGCCAGTGGTCTAAGGAGCACTACTGTTGTTGGAGCTTTTGGAATTAACCACCTACTGCTGGCAGTTTGTATTTGTAGAAGTGGCAGGATGGCAAGCACCCATCCCCAAGGCTTGCTCCCCTACATTATGGCTGCTGGGAGCTGAGTCTTAGGGGCACTGCCACTCCCCGGGCTCTTGGGCTGTTTCCACCACGGTCTGATAGGAGGTGGGGCTTGAGGGGCAGTTGTGGTTTGACTGGCCTGGCCCATGTTGTGCCCAGTCTCATCCTTAGAACACTTTGTTTCTTCAGTGTGTTCCTTATGTGTTCATTTTCCTTTATTTAATGGACTCTAGTACAACTTTCATTAACTCTTAACTGGGTTGTACCCTTAGCACCTGCTAATTTGTCTGTCTCCAGACTCTCCCCTTTTCAATCCATCCTTCAAATCTACTGCTGAAGTAGACTTCCTAACAGGCAGATCTGAATGTTTCTCCTTTGCTCAAAAAACATTTAGTAGCTCCCTACTGTTGAGGGTTAGAAAGGGTGGATTTCTATGGAAATCCTTTGAGGGTTCTTACCAGTCTGAAAGAATTACCAGGCATGAGCAGTCTTGGCAGTTTTCAGAGACTTTATTATGCTTGTCAAGCGGACAGGAGAAAACTAAGGTGAATCATCCTGCGAAGTGTGGGGATTGGGGGTACTGATTATATAGTAACAAAAGTCATACAGAGGTGGAGTGTGGGAGGAGCACCCAGCCTGTCTGCCCTGAAAGGTCCCCCTTTGATAAGGTGGAGTTCTTTTGTTAGGAGTTATCTTACAGCTGGCCACTAGAACAAAAGAGGTAATCCTTTCTCTAAGGAATCCTTAGGTGTGGCCTGTTATAGTTAATGATCTTCAGG
>CM053592.1:53752397-53789027 GCA_028646515.1 Pseudochirops corinnae
GTCCTCCATAGTGACGATTATGAGTGAGAGAAGCGAAAACTTCTCAGACTATACTCTAAAATCTAGTAAGGTTTTTCATGGGAAACAGGCCCAAGTTCCCCTTCCCCAGAAATCACATGATTTATAAGGACTCAAAACTCAAGAGCAGTAGGGAATCACTCCTCTCCTCAGTGAAACCTCAGCATAAGATATGCCAAATAAGGACAGAAGTGCTTTTTCAAATGTACATTGGGTGGTCTACTGTTTCCTTGTTCCGGGATTTGAGGTAGATTGCCGTGCTTAGGTTGTGCACCTGACTTCCAGCCAATGGAAGAAAAGGGTCAGGAGTGGGGATTCCACATTAGGGCTTTATAACTTCTCCATTTCCTTTTGTAAATTGCTTCTCCTCCCTGACCATTGGTCAGGAGGGTGGCCCTTTCTCGAGATCATAATAAACCATTCTTTTTCTGCTTCCTACCTTGAGAAGCCTCTGAGTATTATTTGGGTAAGGATTTCTGTTGCACACAGTTTTTGGGCTGCACACAATTAGAATCTCAGAATGTTTACTCTTACAAGAGACCACAGAAAGGATTTAGTCCAATTCATTTTCAGATAAGTAAACTTCAGCCAAGAGTGGTTAAGTAAAGCTAGTCAGTGACAGATCCAAAGCTAGAACTCAAGTCATTCAATTCACTGATTCAGTTATTTCCACGCTGCTGCCTCCCCATTGAAAGACTGAGTGTTTAGTTTACTTTGAGCTTTGTTGCTGAGTTACAGAGAAATTAGATGATTTTCATGCCAATACATATGCAATGTACATATGGCAACAATACATATGGCCAATATATATACAAAACATACATTTTGTACAGATACAAAAAACATTAATATTCTTGTATGGTTTAATATGTGAATATTATGTAGCTATTTCTATCTCTATCATTTCTCTACTGTTTCTGAAGTTTTTTTAGTCATTTGCGAGCAAGTTGTAGCAAGTCATGGTCAAAGGACTGCTCCTAACCTTGAAAGAAAACAGGTCCCCTCACTTCACATCTACCTTTTCCCCTTAAAAGGTACAGAAACAGGGGCTTTAGGCTGGAGGAATAAGAGAAGCTTTATGTTTTATAACCCACAAACCCATATACACCTTGACAGTGAGGTTACCCTGCAGAGAGAGGGAGAGCAGGGGCTAGCAGTGTGGGGCCTCTCAGTGGGTAGCCATCACAGTGGTTAAATATATGCTTATTATGCAGAGATGCTAAATAATAGCCCTACTTTCAGTGGTTCTGATGGTGTGATGGACCTGGATCCTAAAAGGAAAAGACCACGTATTTGAAAGCAACCCAGTTCCTGAATTTTCCCATACATTTCAGCAGCCCAGATCACTGGCATCTTCCCCAAGGCATCTATCTGGCCCATCCCATTCCACTAAGATACTTGAGAGTCCTTTCACCAAGGCTCTTGACCCACCCCAGACCACTAAATTCCTTTCACTATTGTACCTGCCTCACCTCAAGCTATTTACCACTCCTTAATCTCATTCAGATCTTTTCACTATCTTTTTTTTGTACATAAGTATCAGTCTTACCCCCCAGCAGGTTGAAAATTCACTAGGAATTTGACCTGCACTACTGGCCTTACAATAAACTTTGACTGGAAGACAATTTGAGTGCTTGAATTCTTTCCAAGCAGAAGCTTCCCAGTACCCTGACATTTTAAGGTTCCCAGCAACTCCAAACCACTTCATTTTCATGTAAATCAGAGGCCTGTCCCTTGGCTCTGCTGCTGTGTTTCAGTTTCTCTCTCAACCCACCTGTCACTGGAACTGTACTATGGGTCTAAGAGTGCTGCTTGAACCAGATCCTCTCTGTTATAGCCATTTGATGTTATTTCCCCTCTCATATTCCCTGCCTAAAGACCCTTCTGTGTGCCACAAGGGGAGAAGCAGTAGAGTAAAACAAGGGGTAGGGAGGAAGCTTACCCTGACTTTTTTTTTTAAAAATCTTTATTATTTGTAATATATAAGTATGACATCATTCAGCACCATCACCTTTGTTGCTATTGATGGCGGAGGTTTTAGTCCAGACCTGATTTTATTAGTACAATAGAATTCCCACTGTAGAAATTCCTTCTACCAATATAGATTGGTAACTCCTCTCTTACAGTCTTAGTTGCCTGGGGCACTGAGAAGTTAAGTGATTAGTCCATGGTCATGCTATGAGAGAATAGACTTGAACCTAGGTTTTCCTGACTCCAAGTCTTGCCTTCTATCCATTGTGCAAGACTGCATAATATAAAAAGCTGGAAAGTCATATATTTTAGAATATGATAGTAGACATACCAAGTCTCTAAGAAAATCCCATTTCTTGGCTCCCATATCATAAAGCCCGACTCCACCATCCATGAAACAGCAGACTGCATGGCCCGAAGGAAGAGAAAAAGCTTGATTCTGTGTCAGAGTTGGAGGAGGAACAGCTTCACTAGTTGAGGATGTATAATGATTTTTGGTTGGAGAATGTGCCGAAACTGTTTAATTTAAAGAAAAAAGTGTAAATTACGTGGAAGTCTTAGTCAAGCAGTCAATAAACTTTTGTTGAACATCTGCTATGTGCCAGGCACGGTGCTAAAGCTAACACACTCCTCAAATGCTAGAACTAAGTCATGATAAATCATTTAAAATAAAAATGTTCAATTATTTATTTTCTTTTGTAATCTGAATCTTGTGAATGAAGCCAAGATATTCTGACCAGATGTTCTGCACAAATAAAGGAATACTTTTTTGAGACACTGCTTGGGGAAAATGTGTGTATTATACATCACCCTTGTCTCCTGCTTACACACACACACACACACACACACACACACACACAATCGTTAAGACAGTCTTACAAAACAGAACTACATATAGTTACAGAAGAATAAAAATTTAATTAAAATTTCATTGGAGAAGTATAGTCCATTCTTTCCCGGGGGTCTGACTTTTTAAAAAAATCACAGATACAATGTTAAATATAAAACTTTCCTCTGAATAATGCTGCAATATTATAACCTTCCCTAATACCTCTTATAAAGAGAACTTCAGCTATTTTAAAATCATAGAATTTAAGAGGTGGAAGGGATGGTGCAGTTCATCTGGTTCACTTCTCACTTATTTACAGCTGAAGTAAATGAGGCCCAGGTTTTTTGTTGATTGACATGAACTGACCACATCAAACGTGAGCTAAGGGCAGAACTGGGAAATGAACTCAGGTCTCTTGACCCCCAGTCCAATGCATTTTGCAATGCCCTGTACTATTTGACCTCCAATGTTAATTTCAGACTCCTAAACCTTACCCTTGAAGCATAGGTAGTACTACTGACTTGCAGAATCTGTTGACCCTCAGGCATGAAATCATCACTGAAATGTTTGTGAATTGCCTTCCCTGATGTACTAAGGGTTACACTCTCTACTGTTTAAAATGCATCTTCATCATATTCATGACCCGGATGTCATTTCTTCAACTAGCCCCTTTGTTTAAGAGTGTTTCTATGAAGAAAAGTACATTTTAAGAATTGCTTGCTATCTCACTGGTCTTTTAAGTTCCTTCCATCTCCAAATCCTATTACCCTTTACAAAGTTAGTTTATTGTCATCTTGTCACCTCTACAGAGATTAAGTTAGTTTTCTGAACAAGTGTTAAAACTTCTGATTAATTAAGTTTTTCCTCCTAATTTTCTCTATTATGTATTTTATATATGTAATATATTTTGTGTATAATATTTTAAAATGTATTATATATATAATATCCTGAAAACATTTAATACCTTTTTTTTTTTTAACAGAAAGGTGATATAATGCATGCAGATCTAAGGCTTTAAAATGGGTTCAAACTTCAAATATATATTTGCAATATGGCTGATATTGAGGTGTGACTAGAATGTGAATAGAGGAAGTAGAACAGCTTTTCATGGAATAATCACCTATTTCAAGAAGGCCTCAGTGACTTTTCACCTGGAAGAGAATATGATGCTCTGTAGATTGCCATTTATATTGCCAAAGTGAATCACAGGACATATAATCACATCAGATTGCATACAAGGAGATGTTAATTTACCAGATAATTTATTTCAGGCCGTAACTACATTCGTTCTTTTGAGGCTTTGTAGCAATCCAGATTCAAGTTCTGGCTGCCACCTGTGGCAACATGATGTTTTAGTGACTAGAATGCCAGATTTGGATTAGGAAGGCCTTTCATTTTTCTCTTTATGTTCTTAGTACTTAGCACAATACTTTATGGTTTGCAAAAGCACATTATATATATTCTCTCCTTTGACTCTAACAATAACCCTTTGAAGTTGATACTACAGGCACTGAATCAAAGAATTTCAGAGGTTTAAGTGACCTCAGTGGCCATCTAGTTGAACTCATACCCAAAAGAAGAGCTGTACAATACACATGACAAGCATTATTCACCTTGTCCTGGGCCCTCTTCTCTTTTCTCTCATACTATTATAATAAGTGATCCTGTCAGCTCTCATCATTTCAACTATCATGTCAATGCAGATGACTCTTAGATCTAGTTGGCTAGACTTCATCTCTATCCTGACCTCCAGTCTCACATGACCAGCTACTTAACAGAAATCTTGAACCTATAAATACTCTCCCCTCCCCCTTCTCCTCTAATGATGTCAGAAGGCCCCGTGCAAGCCGTCACCACCTCATGACTGGACAATTGCAATAGCATGGCGGTTGATCTCCCTGCTTCAAGCCTCTCCCCACTCTAATCTATTCTCCACTCAGCTGTCAAACTGATGTTCCTAAAATTGCCTCTGACTCTAGCGCTCTATCATATTCAGTCAACTCCAGTGATTCCCTCATACTGCCAGGATCAAATATGAAAGCCTGTTTGGATTTTAAAGCTCTTCATAACCTCGTCCCTTTCTGCTTTTCCAGTCTTGCACCTTACTCCCCTCCATATAGTCTTGGATCAGGTGACACTCGCCTCCTGGCTGTATCCCATACATGGAACACTCTCCCTCCTCAGTTCTACCTCTTGGCTTTCCTGCCTCCTTCCAGAGGCCTTTCCCACTCATCCTTAATCTTAGTGCCTTCGCTTTGGAACTATCTCAAATTTACTCTCTCTATGTCTTGTCTGTACATAATTGTTTGCATGTTGTCTCCCCTGTTAGACAGTGAGCTCCTAGAGAACAGGTACTGTCTTTGGCCTTTCGTTGTATCTCCAGTGCTTGGACAGTGCCTGGCTGATAGAAAGCTCTTAATAGATCCTAGTTAACTGACTTCTATTTGATAAAAGCACCCATTTAAAGATCTTCTTTGGGACTCTTCTCACTTATTCTTCAAAGAATCTCATCTCTCCTGCCTCTATTTCTATAAAATGCCCCCATACCACAATCAGATTCCATATTACCATTATTCTTTGGTGATTGCTTTCTGTCCAACATAATCTTCTCAGGATGTAAATATTCTCTTGAATATCTTATAGAAAACAACTCTACTAAACTCTAGAATTATAACATTAATTCATCCATCATCAAGAATTTGTTATGTGTGCCACGGAGTAGACTAGGTCAAAGGAATTATGTGCATTAGAGTATAAACTCCTTGAAGGCAGAGATTGTCCTCTACCTTTTGTCATTTCCCTAGTGTTCATCACTATGCCTGGCATACAGCAGGTATTCGATAAATGCATGTTGATTAACTGACTAAAGAATACAAATACGGAACCAAAATAGTCCCTGTCCTCAAAAAGCTTACACGTTTTTTATGGAGAAGACAACATATACACATAGAAGTACAGACAAGAATAAGTGTATAAATACTCATAATACTTATAATGGAAACACTCCAAAATAAGTATGTAAATCTGTATGCGTATACACAAAATAAAGGGTAATTTATGTGTGTGTATGAGCACGTAGCAATTGAGAAGAATTAGGAAAGGCTTTAACAGTGGTTCTCAACCTTCCTAATGCCGTAATTCTTCAATACTCATAGGTGGGTGTATCTGCATGTGGGTGGACCTGCCTGGAGACAGATAGAGGAGGGTGTCTCAGTAACTAAGACCATCGGAAATGTGTTTTCTGATGGTCTTAGGTGACCCCATTCGACCCCCCAAAGGGGTCACGACCCACAGGTTGAGAACCACTGCTTTATGAGGAGGTGGTGTCTGATCTGAGTTATGAGGGAAACTACGCATTCTGAAAGACAGAAGTGAGGAAGGAGTATATTTCAGGAAAGGGGAAAAGACATGAAGATGGAAAAGAGAATGTCTTTATACCTGTTCACTATATATTATAAGAATAACATCACCTACTTTCCAGACACTTTCTTCTTCTGAGCCATATAAAAACACTATTAAAAAAAATCTTCCTTACAACTTTAATGTCGCTTTGTCCTTTCTCAGGCACCTTAGAATTGTCTGATGTTGAGCTGAGGACCATAGAAGGATCATCAAGCTGCTGCCTTAGCCCCTTTATTTTGAAGATCAATTAATCAGCATTTATCAGGGGCTTACAAAGAGACAGGTCCTGGGGATATGAGATCAAGGTAATTAAGCCCAGAGAGAATAAGTAACTTGCCCAGATTTACATGGAGGGCAAATCTGAATCTTCTAGCTTTGTAGTCATTACTCCAGTCAGAGTCCCAAGGCTTTTTATTTCTGTCACTCAGGCCAACCCAAGATACCTCATAAGCCTGTGACACTTATTAACAGCTATCATATCTGTTATCAAATGGAAACGTTCTTATCAAATAAAGTATTTTTACTCACATTTTTTTTTCGGGGGAGAATTCAGAACATGTAAAACATGAAATCCTGTTTTCTTCAATTTAAAATTCTCAATAGGTGTTGACCTTGAAACATTCCAGACTCTTAGTACTCCAACTTGGGAATCTAATAGGAACACAGAAATTCCCTTCAGTAAAGCCCAGTTTTGAAATTGGATTACCTACATATAAAATGTAATTAAATAATTTTGAAACTGTAACGAGGGATTTTAGTGTATTTTGTTGACATCCCTACAATGTAGTATAATAATATATTCACATCACCATAGCTCATTTTACATATATAACAGATTATATATATATGTGATAAATTTTATTTATATAGATATACATACACACATATGTATACGTGTGTATGTATATATGTAAATTCACTCCCTACTTCCTGGCCATCTGCTCCATAGTCTGGATAGCTGCCTTCACTGTCCTGGAAACATGAAACCTTTTCAATTTCTGGCTTTGCCCTTGGGGCTCTAGGTCTCACTCCTGGCCCCCTACTTCAGGTAGACCCTGGTCATATTTTACTTTACTCTCTACTCACTAGCCATCTTCTCACCCAGACCAAATAGTATTCTGGAGGTTTCAGCCCTTTCATCTCTGGAAATTTTGCCTGAGTAATTCAATACTCTCATTTGATCAAAATCAAATCTGCATCTGTTCCAGTGTCAGATCACTCCCCTATGGCTCCACTTGCTGTCTCTGTAACTTTCTGCATCCTAATGCCCCTACCTCTCCACTACCTGTATTGTTTTCCTCTGTGTTAATATCCTAGAAGATAGGCATTATCTTTGATTTTGTCTTTGTATCTCCAAGGCTTGACACAGGGCTTAGCACCTAATAAGTGCTTCGTAAATGATAGAGTAGCTAGGTGGTGCAGTGGATAAAGTGTCAGTTTAGGAAGTCCTGAGTTCAAATTTGACCTCAGACACTAGCAGTGGGACCCTAAAAATATGTTTGCTTCAGTTTCCTTATCTATAAAATGGAGTTTATAATAGCACCTTCCTCCTAGAGCCGTTGTGAGGATCAAACAAGTTCATATTTGTAAAACACTTGGCACAGTAGGCACAAAGTGACTACTGCATAAATATTATCTATTATTACTATTATTAAAGGCTTTTCATTCACTTACTTACACATATTTCAAATATAGCATTTCCTTCTGTTAGCTTTCCTTCTATTACTCTATAGCTCAAAAAACCCTCCTAATCACCATATAAATTTCTTAGTAATTAGTTACTGTTTGTAATTAACCCAAATTAACTAAATTTTTTTTTCTAATCTACTATTTAAGTCACTCTGATCTAACCATTTCCCCACCTATTACATACTTGCTGGACATTCTCGCTCAGAAATAAGTACTAGGCAGAGAGAAGTCCCTCCTTTGATTATTTTCTCTTTCTAATCTACAGAGATGGATGAGACAAAGTCTCCTGGGCCTGGTACACTTGGCAGATAAATAAGGAATAAAAACAGTTGATCTCCACCCTCCTCTGCCTCTTTTTCCTCCAAACCTCCTTTCTTGCTGCCAAAGTGTCCCTCTTTCTCATCCAAGGTCTTGTGTTCTACCATCTTTGACTGAGGAAATTAACTTCCCCACACACAGACATTTCTCCTCATGCTAGGCATGTGAAACACAGAAAAGCAGAAAAACAATAAAGAAGGATTTTTTTAAAAACCTACAACTTAGCTAAAAGCCAATTTTAAAAATAATAAAACACATAAAGGATAAAGTCATATTTGTATGACATGTTATATCAGATACTAAGCATACTTCATAAAGGGATTGTGCATATTTTCTTCAGTGCATTAAGTTAAATATCAGAAAATGTTGGGCATATCACTAATGAAGCCTCAGTGGCTTCGTTACAGCCACTAAATTTCACTTTAATGAAGTTGGAGGTTCAAGCTCAGAATCCCTATTCATAACAAACCTGTTTCACATTCATGGGCAGCTAGGTGCTTTGAAGATGCCTAATACTGGTCATAAGGATAATCTGGTAAAGAGCATTTAAAGAATGCAGCACAATTTCCTAAAACAACTCAAAATACATGACATCTTCTTTAAACACACATAAAGTTAGCACAATGGTTTATAATATTAACAAGTTTTTATCAAAGTGCTATTCTGCTGCCCTGTCATGGCATTCAAGTGACCTGAGATTCTTAAAGGCTACACCAGAAGAACAAAAGCTTTGTTACATCTTCTCAAATTAAAAAAAAAAAACCCTCTGAGTATTAACCCACTCTTGTTATCCAACATGGATGGGCCTATTCTCAGGCCTAGGTCATGGCTGACCCATTTATTAATGAAACTAATAAAGGTTACTGACCTCCTTCCATAGTCATTCCTTCAAAACCTAATTTTCACCAAACTAATCTAGCAAAGTCACACACATACACACTTCTAACTTACTTGGTAGTTCAAGATAAAATTACATACATCATGGGAATGGACACCAGAAACACGTCTGGTCCTCATTTCACCTTGCTTTGAGGATGAAATTCAAATAGAATGCAGGCAACTTAAATGGTTCTTATCTCATTTTTGTCTAAATATCATGATATGAAAATTCAGACTCCTAAAGATGACTTTCTATTTCCTTTTCAGATTTATATATTGCCTCTGGAAGATCTTAAGAGCAGAGAATGTAGAATGCTTTAAGAATTAAATAATTAGAATTTAATAATTCTGTACAGAATTAATCAGAACAAAGGCTAAAATAGATTTTTTTCAGAATGCAATGACTTCAATGGAAACTCCTCGATGAGACTTACCTCCAGTTATAAACATCCCAGGGGCAGTAGGAACCCAAGCTAAGCACTGGATTGATACTGCTGCAGTGGGAAAACTAAATGTTGTGATACAAGAGAGTGATTCAGAATCTACAAGGCGAATGCCATTATGCAAATTTGCCACAAGGAGATAGTCAGTAGACAGTGGGTCCCATTCCAGATCTGTAACAGGATCCTCTTCATCCGTCCCTTCAAGAGATTCAGGTCTCAGAACGTGTTTCTGATTCTTAGAACCTATTTTTTTTTCAAAAGAGGAAACTATTCATTTACAAAATCAACCATTCACAATTTATAGTACATCAGATTACCATTCTCTGTACTCCATGAATTATTTGTGTACAGAATCATGGAGATGAGCAATTGTTATATAGAGGAATATAACAATTTGTTGCTACAGCAAATACATTCAGATTGTGAATATACCTGTTGGGTTTGGCAAGCATTTTATGAACTCATTGAGAGTCTTTTCTCCATGTTACTGTAAGGATGGAAAAAGCAAAACTGTTCCCACTCTGCAGTTTACAGGCAGAAGAAATAACAAAGAAAAATAATTACCTAGATTAATATGAAATCCTGTAAATAACTGACAAATAGCTTTGTGCTTTCCAAAAAGGTCTTATATTTTAAAATAATTTATATGATAACAACAACAAACCACTTTGAAATTTGTGTGGACAACATAATGGCTATTCACGATTTCAGAGGACTGATGATGAAACATGCTAGACATGACAGAGAGGTGATTGGTTTAGAATGCAGAATAAGACATATAGTTTTATATAGCCACTGAGGAAATGTGTTTTGTTGATTATGTATATTTTTGTTATGAGAAATTTGTTTTTCTTTTCTTTTTCTTCCAATGGAGGTAGGGGACATTAAGGAGAGAAAAGTCAGTTGACTTAAAAAAATAGAGGGAGGTGCTATAGATATAGAATACTGCTTGCACTTTCAGATGGGATCAATGAATTATGAGTTTTATGTAACTGTTTTACCTCATTACATGAGAATTCCCATGGAGTGGGAGCAATCTATAAATGTTTGCAATGTAAAAATAAAACATATCAATAAAACTTTAAAAAGAAACTCATGAATATTTTTGCATAAAGGAAAAGGAAAAAGAACCCACAAGCATAATGATAAAAAAGATGACAAAATCCAGGACTGCATTTGTCCTGTACCTCCTGTGATTTATCATGAACTCATCCTCTATGCAAAAATATGACAAATAATTTTCTTCCCATGCTCTTCTAGTTTGCTTATGATACCATCCTTTAAGTCAAAATCATGTACCTGTTATTTTAGGTAAGTTGATCTGTGCCTAGTTTATGCCAGACTACTTTGCAGTTTTCCCAGAAGTTTTTGTCAGATAGTGAGTTCTTGCCCCAGTAGCTGAGATCTTTGAGTTTATCAAACTCTAGGTTACTGGGCTCATTTGCTTGTGTTCATTGTGTACCTAATCTATTCCACTGATCAACCATTCTATTTCTTATCTAGTATCAAACTGTTTAGATGATTACTGCTTTGTAGGACAATGGGAGATCTGGTGCTGCTCAACAGCTCTTCTATTTCCCCACCCAAATCCTGTTGACTATATGTCTCCTTCTGCCATAGTTCCTGGATTTCCTCACATGACTACATTTTCTTAATATATAAGATACACTCAATATTATATTCTCACAAACACTTGCACACCTTGTTACCTATCCTATTCCTTTTGAATGAAGATAACTTTAGAGCCATGTTCCAATTATGGGTTTTATCCTACCAAGTTTCAATGATACCTATGAGTCCAAATTTGCCTCTTGATGTAAGGATTTCTGGTTCACATTGCTTGTTACTCATATTTTGATTATTCATGTGTAGTCATGGGGCCATGGCTTTCATTGCTAGCTCCTTTTTGGATTTTTTCTTACTATGAATTCACAGGATTGCCTACGTATATCTACTGCTATTCTTCCTCTGCTGTAGCTACTGTCTATTCCCATTCAGTGGATATGTGAAGGCAGTTTTGTCCTTCTACTTTCCCTTTTAAAGTATTTTGATTAGATTTGCAGATCTAGAAATATACATTCTTTCTAAACCTTGTTAAATGTAATCCATTCCTGTTTTTCCTACATTTTAAATTGTGATCCAAGAAAATCCAAGTCCTATTCTCAGATGCCATCTTCTAAACCAAATTCTCATTTGCTAAATAAGCATTCTCTTCTGAAATTTTTGCATTCAATAAACAGCAACAGTGAAAAACAAACAAAAAACAAAGGAAAAAATATCTTTGCTCCTCACATCCTCACATTCTTTACTGAGATTTCTTTAGCAATGTTAATCAACTAGAAGTGGGTCATAGTTAGCCAGGCTGACAAGTCTTGGAAGGTTCTCTATCAAGTCCTGGATATATATGCCTTAGGAATATAGCAGGCCATTCTAATGTTATGGGGATGACAAATGACTGCCTTAGTATCCTCAACAATAAATTAGCAATAATATTACTCTCTCTTTTTTCTCTCATCCCCACTGAATGATTGCTCAAAAACCCTTAGAGCAGCGGTTCTCAACCTGTGGGTTGCAACCCCTTTGGGGGTCAAACGACCCTTTCACAGGGGTCGCCTAAAAGCATTGGAAAACACATATTTCTGATGGTCCTAGGAACCAAGACACCGCTCCTCTATCCATTTCCAGGTGGGTCCACCCACATGCAGATACGCCCACATACGAGTATTAAAGGGTCACCGCATTAGGAAGGTTGAGAACCACTGCCTTAGAGCCACATCATAATTCCTTGGAGGACAAGAAGCAGCCTGCTCCTCAGTGGGTCCATCTCTTCCTCTTTGGGAAGCATTTGATAGCTGTCTGTTACTTAGCTTCAAATATTCAGAGTTTCTTTTTCCTTTCTCCCCCATGTCCCATTCCTCTACCCTACAACTTCATATATAAGTTAGGATTCCTCTCTTTCTTCTAATTTTTTTCCTATTTGTTTTCATATTAAAATTCTGTTTTCATTTTTTTCCTTAAGGTAAACATTCATTCTCTCTGATAACCTGGAGAGTCTGAAAGCATTCCCCAAACCCTAATTATCCTCTCTTCTAGAAGGATAACCATATCTGCACTCTAAATGTAGATAAGAGTCACTTCTGGTAGCAGAAATAAAACACTACACAATTTTACAACAGTTACGGCTGTTTTCTCTGCTTTCCATACCTGCTGGAAATGAGAATCATACTCCTGTCACTCTTGCTAGAAGCTTCCCTCAAGAACTTATGAGCAGATTGTTTATCCTTATTTTTCCCTGGTCACAGGGGAAATCAGAAACTTGAGGTCTGCATGCTTTTTGCATCCTTTCATGAAGAACAAAGATGATTTCCCCATCCCCTCATTTGAAGGCTTCTACCCTCAAAGGTAAAGTAATACTTTTCCCTAGACTTCCGTATACAACTTGCTTCTAGGATGTAGCCAGAAATCAGGGGTCGAGAGCATGTGAAACTACCTGCAGTATATCCACTGTCTAAGAACATAGGTACAAGGAAGGTTAAGGGCATACCTTTTTAAGACCCAGAAATCCAGGAGGTGCTAAGTTAAACTACCACCCTATTATCCTAAGTTTTTGGTGTCCTGACACCTTGCCTGGTGGTTGCCTTAGTTGCCTACTACTTCTGGCTCCAAGCTGCAGAAATATTTCACTTCATTTCCCAGACTTCTCCATAGCAGGCATGGACCTTCTTCTGTCTTTCCCCTTATCCCACTTCTACTTTCCAGTTCTTGAATCTTAATCAAATCAATACTCTCATTTTTCCTCCCCCTTTTAGAACACAAACTCTGTGAGGTCAAACAGTGACTTACTTTTGCATTTGTATCCCTAGCAGAAAGTACAGTGGTAGGCACCTAGCAAGCACTTATTTTTTTTTCTTTTTTCTCTTTCTTTCTTTCTCTCATTCATTCACATGAAGAAACTGAGACTCAGAAATGTGCAATAATTTGCTGATAGTCACAGGGCTAGCAAGTGTCAAAACCAAGATTCAGAGCCAAGTCTTCTGATTCTAGGTTCAATATTCTTATAACTACACCGATAACGATAATTGAAGAAAAGGAAAAAATCTGAACAGTAAATCAGATTTTTTTGTAGAATACTGAACATATATACTTCTTGTAATAATAAATGAAAATTATTAGCTTCTCCTCTAAATATCATTTGTTGGGGTGAGATCTTAGTTGTCTTTGGATCCTCCACAGGGCCTCACGCAGGCACTGATGAAATATTTGTCAAGTGAATGAATGAACTGGTAGTTTGAGAGGTAGCAGGATTTCTGCTTCTCATTGTGACATGTTATCTCAATCACAAGTCCCAAGATCCCTCGTACATGAAATGGGATGGGACGAAGTGCTATGTAACCAGGAGAATTCCAAGGAAGGACAGTAAAAGTCACAATATTGCTTCTGCTGGCAGATTTATGGGCTTTAAACTGCATAATGAGTTAGGCCTGGTGACACACACACTAGAACAGGTATGAAACAAAATAGGGGTAGGATGAGGACCAGTGGGCAAGAAAGAGCATGATTTCTTGGTTCTTTCTCACGCAAAGCTTAAAGTTATAACCATACAGCCAGGAATATAAGGAGAAAAAAGTAAGAGGGACTAACCAGAACAAGAGAACACTAAAGTTCAAGCTGTTTTTTTTTTTTATATCAGAGGCCTATTCTTTATGATGAAATACTTTACGTAGCATCTCCAATGACATATCATCGTCAAGAGAACACCACACTTAGCTGAAGAAAACTTAAAAAGAGGCCAGGAGAGAGCAGCTGTACTAGGACTACTTTACTGGTCTGTCATGTTGATTAAATATTATAAGTCCCGAGATGCATAGTTCTTAGATTATTTAAATATCTAAATGCTTACCTGGCTGAAAAATTGAGAGAGTTCCATCGGTATGCCCAAATACAACTTTTCCTCTTTTTTGGGGATGCCATCTAAAGAGACAAATATCAGACAAGAAGCTGTGGGCCTCTTTGTGAACAGTCACACCTATATCTGGTCCTGACGTAGTCCAAATATTTAGTGGGCCTCTGTGGGAAACAAATGCCACAGTATCTCCAGCATTCCAGCACCAGCTAATGGAAGTAGGAATTCCTAGAACAAATTAAAAAAAGAGACTGGGATAAAAGACAAAACAGTCCAAATAAGTAAACATTCAGTATTATTTGCACTTATTCCTTCCTGAAACTTAACCTTTTCACACAGAATACAGTGTGTCTCCCAACAATCTTAGCGCAAGTTTTAGGCCTTCATAGTTGAAGCTTATAATCTTATTAACCAAAAAATAAATCAAATTTAGAGATTAGAAACATAGAATATCCAAATTTTGGTTGCAAAAAAGTAGAAGTGAGCATATATGTGCATATACCCTCATACCTTCAATATGATCTCTGTAGCTACCTTTCTCCAGTCACATGTACAGCAAGATCTTAACCCCCATTATCACTCAGAACTTTACTGTACTGAGATCCAAAGCATTTAAAATCCCCCGGCTTTTGCCTACAACCATTTGCCCTTTTTCTTTCCTCTGATGTCCTTGCACAGATCACACACCCTCTTGTACTTCAGTCTTCTCCTCTTTAAAATGAGATTAGAATGCAATGGCCTCAAAGGTTCTTTCCAGCTCGAAATTTATGATGCTATGAACTCCTCTCTCTTATCCCAGTCCACATGTATTCTGGTCTCATTTTGCCTCCTGTTCTAAACAGGGACCCCAAAGTTAGCTATTCCAGGGCTATACTCATCACCCTTCTAGAATCTAGACCCTCTTCAATTTCATTCATTATAAATTTGTGCTGGGCAGATTAGCTCTCACTGCTTCCATTGGTGTGTTCTCCATAACAATTTCCTCTTTTACCCAAGTCTCTGAATGTTTCCATTCCTCATTTTCATAGCAGATTACCCATCCTCTCACCTTCCTGTGAAATTCAAACACAATGATGGAAACTAAAACTACTTCAATTGCCCTCCTCCAAATTGCAAAATTTTTCTTTGTCTTTCTCTATCATTTCTTTGGGGAAGAGATAGCTTCCTCCAGAATTCTGGGACTGGGGCCTTGGTGTCCTGATTGGTCTGTGCCTCACCTGGCCCACAATTCCAGGAAGGTCCCAGACATTACTTTACCCCTACTCTCCAACCAGCTTTTAAACCAGAGGTGTCAAACTTAAGGCTTCAGCAGCATGCTCGGTGGCAAAAACTCCGGAGTGCTAACCAGATTAAAATGGAACTGGGAAATGTTTAATAAAATAAATAAAAATATAATAAAACACAGGTAATGTAAATTTTGTGGTTTTCTAAGGCAATATGCAGCCACAAGGATCCATTAGTATTTGAGTCTCAGTTCTAAACAACCACTTTCCCTCCCAGGTGAGTCACTATGCCTTGAAATTTTTATCTCTAGAACCTCCAACCTTGGTACATGCTATCCTGATTTGTGTGTGCCTCACTAGGCCCCAAATTTTCCCTGGCTACTAAGCATGCTAAGTTCTAATAGTAAGATATTGTGGGGCACTTTGCAAAATCATAATATACAAAATATGGCAAGGCAAGAAAATGGAGAGATCAAGAGAGGAACCAAATTTGTAGCCTGAGCAAGATGGGCAAGGCAGGAAGGAAAGCAGGGGGACTATTCTTGAAAGAAACTAGATCACAGTGGTGTGATTTATGAATGAGCTAATGTCTATGTAGAGCCTCAGATTTATAAGGTACTTTACATAATGTAACTTATTTTTGACAGGATTACTATACTAGTAAATCTGAGAAATCCTATAGCTGTCGTTAATTTAGATCATAAAAAAGCATTTGCCAAGGACTGAAATACTTTTATTGTGGAAGAAATAGAGAGAAATATGCTAGACAGGATGCAGTTTGGTGGATTTTCAGGAACTGGATGAATGGCAACTCAAAGAATAATCATTCATAGCTTGGTTTGATAGGGAGTTTCTAGTGAAGTACCCCAGGTGTATGTCCTTGGTCTTGAATCATTTAATAATTTTAGCAATGGCATGGATAAAAGAATGCTGATTAAATCTGTGGGTTACAGTGAAGAATAGTTAACATGCTATATGATAGGATACAAAAAGATCTTACCAGGTCAAAATATGGGGACAAATTTAATAATGATAAAGATTTATACTTAGACAACTTCATAATTATAAGCTGGAAGAATGTGCTAAAACTGATCTGTTGGTTTTAGTTCTATGCAAATTCAATATGAATCAACAATATGATGTTTCAGCCAAAAAGGCTAGGGCAGTCATAGATTGCATTACAATGTCAGTATATAGTTATGAAGTTATTATTTTCATTGCATTCTTCCTTAGACAACATTTTGAGTTTGAGATTTAGTTCTCAAGGTAATATTTTAGAAAGGACCTTGATAAACTAGAGAGCATATATAAGAAAATAGTATGTTAAGGAGCTTTAAGATCATGCTATGTTAGGTTCACTTGACAGAACCGGGATTTTCAGTCTGGAGAACAGAAGTCATAGAAAAAAAAAGATAGTTATCTTTTTTAACATTTAATTTTATTTTTTCTCAATTACATGTAGTAAAAATGTTAATGTTGTTTCATTTTTCAAAATTTTAAGTTTTAAATTCTCTTCCTCCCTTCCCCCTCTCTCCTTTAGAAGGCAATTTGATTTAGGCTATCCATGGGCAGTCATGCAAAGCATTGCCATATTATCCATGTTGCAAAAGGAAATGCAGAATCTCCCCCCCCCAAAAAAATAAAGGAAGTTTAAAAAGTATATTTTGATCTGTATTCAAACTCCATCAGTTCTTTCACCAGAGGTGGATAGCATTTTTCATCACAAGTTAATTGTCTTTGATCCATTGTATTAATGAAAATATCTAAGTCATTTACAAGTGATGATGGTATAATCGTGTTGTTACTGTGTATACTGTTCTTCTGGTTCTGCTCACTACACTTTGAATCAGTCCATATAAGTCTTCCCAGGTTTTTCTGAAACCATCCTACTCATCATTTCTTATAGCACAGTAGAATTCCATCACAATCAGAGTCTACAACATGGTTAGCTATCCCCCCAACTGATAGTCATCTCCTCAATGTCCAATTCTTTGCCATCACACACACAACAAAGCCAGCTATAAACATTTTTCTTTGATCTCTTTTAGATATAGACCTAGTAGTGGTATTGCTGGATCAAAGTACATGCATAGTTTTATAGCCCTTTGAGTATAGTTCCAAATTGCTCTTTAGAATGGCTAGATCAGTTCATAATTCCACCAGCAGTGCATTAATGTGTCCATTTTTACATATCCTCTCCAACCTCTCCAACTGATGGAGTCTAAATATGGATTGAATCAACCTTTTTATTTTTTTAACTTTATTTTTCTTGGTTTTTTTTTTGGGGGGGTCTACAACATGACTAATATGGAAATATGTTTTGCATAACTCCATATGTATAACTTATGGCAAATTAACTGCCTTCTCAAGGAGGGGGAAAGGGAAGAAGGGAGAGAATTTGAAACTCAAATTAAAAAAAAATGAATGTAAAAAATTGTTTTTACCTATAACTTGGAAAAAATAAAATATTTTTAATGATTTTTTTTTTTTTTTTTTTTTTTTGCTTTTTGAAGGGGGAAAGGTAGGGCAATTTGGGTTAAGTGACTTGCCCAAGCTCACATGGCTAGTTTTTTTGTATGTGTTAAGTGTCTGAGGCTGGATTTGAACTCAGGTCCTCCTAACTCCAGGGCTGGTGCACTATTCACTGCACTAACTAGCCACCTCCAATAATTATTTTTTAATCCATTGTCCAAATCAGTTGTTTTTCCAATGAGATAGCTCATATTTTCTTCTATTTTTCATTATTTTGGTTTTGTTTAATTGTTTCTTGATGTCTCATGGAGTCATTAGCTTCCACTTACCCAATTCTCATTTTTAAGGAATTCTTTTCTTCAGTGAGCTTTTGTATTTTTTTTTTCCCCATTTGGAAAATTTTGTTTTTTAAGGAGTTTTCTCTTCAGTTAATTTTTGTGCCCTATTTACCATTTGGCCAATTCTGTTTTTTAAGGTATTTTTTCTAGTACTTTTTGTGCCTCTTTTACCAAACTGTTACCACTCTTTTCATAATTTTTCTTGCATCCCTCTCATTTCTCTTTTCCAAATTTTTCCTCTACTTCTTTTACCTGATTTTTAAAATTCTTTTTTGTGCTCTTCCAGTAATTCTTGTTGGGCTTGTGTCAAAAATCACATTTTTTTTTTTTCATTTGAGGCTTTGCTTGTAGCTGTTTTGACATCATCCAATATCTTCTTTTGAATTTGTGTCTTGATTTTCCCTAATTACTATAGTAATTTTATGGTCAGGTTCTTTTTTTGTTTTTGTTTGTTTGTTTTTGGTGGGGGTGGAGGGGGTGGTTTGCTCATTTTCCAGCCTATTTCTTGACTTTTAACTTTATGGTAAAGCTTGTCTCTACTCCTGGAGTGGAAAGGGTATTGTCCCAAGCTTCAGGTTTTTCATGCTACTATTTTCAGGGCTAGTCCTGGGCAGGGGGTGGGGGCTGGGGGCTGTGGGTTTTTGGATCTTCTAAGGTATTATGATATAAGTAGAAGTGTGATCACTGCTCTCCTGGCCTGAGCTCTTTAGTCTTTACCTAGGAAGGGATCTTGTTCCCCTGTAGCCACATGTGCTAGCACTCCTCTTGGCCCTGGAATGGTGACCAGGTCCCTCACTCTCCTGCAACCAAAATCACTGATGCTCCTTTCTGCCTTGGAATTGAGATGAGGATCCCTATTTCCTTTTGAGCAACCACAAGCACTCTTCTCCACCCTGGAATTATGATGAGGGCCCAAGCATTCCTGTGATCACAAGTGCTATTGCTCCTTTTGTTCCCAAAATTGTGACCAGGTTCCCCACTCTTCTGAAGCCACAAGTACTAGTGCTCCTTTCTGCCTTAGAACTGAGACTAGGGCCTTGTATGTGACCAGAAACACTTTTCTCTACCTTGGAACTATGACCAGGGCCCCTCTTCCCCTGCAGCTGCAAGCACTAGTGATCCTCTTTGCTCTGGGACTGCGATCTGAACTGCAGAGGGGCAATCCAATAGTGTTCTGAACCCCCTGTTATTGCTTTCTGACTAGCTGTCAGATCCCTTTACTGTCTGTAGGCTGATACCTCTCAAAGCTGTTGCTGTCACTGATGCAGCCTCTTCTGAAGTCTGCTGCTGGTGCCAAAGCAGGGCCTGTATTTGTGTTCCAGGCCAACCATCACCCTAGTGAAACAGACCTTTTTTGCCCATCTCCTAAATTGTCTTGGGCTGGGAAATTGTTTTCCTTACCTTTTGTTGTTTCTGCAGATCCAGAATATGATTTCAGGCACTATTTTAAAGTTGTTTGGAGGGGAAACCTGCTCCTACTCTGCCACTTTGGCTCTGCCCCCTTGAGACAGCTATCTTCCAATATCTGAAGGTATAACACGTAGAAAAGGGAATACCTTTTTTCTGCTTGACCCCAGAGGGTAGAAATAGAAGCAATGAACTGAAGTTTCAGAGAAGGAAATTTAGGAAAATTTTCCAAACAATGTTTCAATATTTAATGTACTTAAATACTACAATAGTTCTACGATCTCATCAAGATCAGCATCATCTCCAGTAGTGTAGATCACAAGTTATCCTCACCTTCTTATCCTGTATAACTCTTATCCATGTCACCCCATATGTTCTACACAGAAGGAGTATGCCCAACATGCTGGGGGCCATCTTCTAGTTCTCTTGACCTTGCATGCAAACTAATGGAACAGGCTGTTATTTCTTGGTCTTGCTACATGGCAAGATTTGGTCATACATCTCTCTGAAGATATCATTAGTTTGCTTCTTATTATCAGTACCTCACTAGTAATGTGTGAGAGCCTGTTTATACCATGTTTATTTTGCTATAGCTTTTTGGGTTACTCTTACCTTTAGTTGTTTAGAACTCATGGCACTTCATGACTGATAACCATAAACTAGAAAAATATTATCAAAAAGATATTTATAGTTATCCAGACTGGTCTAGAAGGCTGAAGGTTCTTCCCTACTCAGGTTCTTCAAGCAAAGACTAGAACTACTTGTCAGATATAGAGAAAATTCATGTTCAAGTTTGGGTTCCACTTGATGGCCACTGGGGTTCCTTCTTCCCACCACCATTGTGACCTGGTTATAATAGATAAAGCCAGGCACATAGTAAGTAATTAACAAATGCCTGTTGAATTGCTGTGAATAGACATAAGCTAGGGAATCCTGACTGACAAAATTTTTGGCTTGATTATTTTGATGTTTGGGTATCAGATACTACAATTTTTGTGTATGGTAGATAACCTTCAGGAGCCGAAGGTCAACTCCATCCCATGATGTCTACAGGCAAGATAAAAACTATAATTAGAAAAAAGAAGTAATTTGTGCTTTTATTTTGTTGGTTTTAAATGGTCATAATACTTTCTAATAGTTTTCATTTGTTTACCATCCAGTCAAGTATTTTTAATGGTAACACAGAAAGAAAAATACATTCTAAACTCCTTTAAATTAGTTTAAACAAAAGAGAAAAAAAAAAGCCTGAGGAATGTTTGAAAGTTTATAGCCCAGAATTTTCAACTTCACTTTAGAACTAGCTCATGCTGAGGAATCTTTTGCTCTACCACTGTCAGTGCTAGATATAGAAGCAGTAGAATGTCTGAACCTGGGAGAAAGAAAAGCAAGAAAAAAAAAGAAAAGAAAAAGAAAAGAAAATTGCCTTGTCAGATGAGCAAGAATACTTTGTGTCCCTTAACTGTCCTCACATTATGAAGAAAATAAGATAATTATTATATAATGTAAATTCAATGTGATATGAAAAAGATAAGCACTTAGTACTAATACAACTTTCCACAAAATTACATGTCATTCTCCTTTAAAGCTTAAAGTTCATTGGTATTTGTCAAAGGAAAAATAATATTCATTCAATAAGTAGACTCCTATTGTGAAAATACCTTTTGTATTGTCAAGTTTTGCAACAACTTTTTGTTCAGCCACATTCCAAATGATCACTAAGTGGTCTGCACTGCCACTCACAAAGATGTCAGGGTTGTGGGGACACCAAGAAATTGCAGTGATTGTCTTTTTATGCTCAGACATAATTGCATGCAATTTGAATTCATTGTACTGATGATCCAGCTAAAAGAAAGGATATACACAAAATAAATACATTAATATATTGTTTCAATTGATATACTGTTCACTAGAAGGTTTGGTAAAAAACAGAGATTTGAATGTACAAAGAAACTAATCTTGACATTTACTGTAAAAAGAACTGAAACTAATTAAGAATTAGAGATTTCAAATATTTTCATTTTCATTTTAAACATACTTGCAAAGATTCTGAACCTATGAAAACTGCCTTTTCTTTACAAGGACAATGACTGTATTTTTATGATACAGTTTACCTTGGACTCAAACATTTCAAGTCTTGGTTGACTCTCAAACTAATCCTTAAATCTCAATCAATTAATCAATCAATCAATCTTTAGAAACAAAATAAATGGAAGTTATCTATGTTATCTATTTGAGCAAATGTATTTAATGTCACAGAATCACAGATTCTCAGAGGTGGAAAGAACCTCAGAGGCCATGGAGTCCTACCCAAATCTAAAAAAGAATTATTTTTACAACATACCTGACATAGTCATTAAAATACCAAATAAGGGGTGAACCCACCACCTCCCCAGGCAGACCATAACACTCTTGCATATATTTAATAATTTCATAAATTATATAATTCTGTAGTTCTCCTGTATAACAGAACTGCCTGTGGTATAATTATTTTCTTAGCTATTTTCATCATGTCACCAGAAAAGAACTGAACTGCCAACGATTCACCTGATTTGGTTATTAAGTTGATTGAAAGAACCACCTTTGTAATAACCTCATATCTTTCTGTTACTGTTTTCTTAATGTTGCCTATTCCTTATTTTGATGTTGTATCTAAGCCGGAATGAAAGAACATTTTTTTCCTATTTTTCCTTATGTAAGTCATAAATGTGATTAAGGTTTATAGGTAATAAGAGAGGGAGATGACATTGTGGATAGAGGCCTAGCCTTGGAGTCAGGAAGTTCTAAGTTCAAGATCTGAATATAAATTATATAATGTAATATGTTATAAGTATATATTACATATAACATGTATTTCGTATACATACATATGTGTGTATGTGTGTGAGCACATACATATATATGTATATGTGTATGTGTATGTATGTGTGTATATATATATTAATTAAACTGTTTCTGGACTCACACTAGCTCATTGACTCTGAGCAAGTCACTTAAGCACTCAGGACACCCAGCAATTCTCAAACACCATAACAATACAGAACAGTTGCTGATCTGCATTGGTAAGAAGAGTTTCTTGACCAGGAGCTCATTATATTAAAGTTAGATCCAATTAATAAATGTATCACTGGAAAAACTTGCTAATTATTTAAAGAAAAATTTTACCATGTGTAATTAATTTTTAGTGACAGACCAAACCCCTGAGTGAACATTTAAGTTGAAATGAATAATAATGTCTTGCATGTTTATAGTACTTCATAGTTTTCAAAGAGCAGCCACATAAATTATTATATTTAAAGTTAACAGGTCTGCCAGTTTGATTTATTTAACTTTTATGTCAATTTTTACAACACAAAATTTCCATTAGCATGCATTTTATTTTAATAAAGTTTTAGGACAGGGCTCTGTTGGCTAAACTAACTTCTATTTTCATATAGATTAAATCCTTGACTTTGCTAATTTTCAGTTTATTTCAGTATTTTATGGCACACAAAATTTTCTTATAGGTTTTTAAAAAAATGTACTTATTAATATATTATAACATGTACTATATGATGCTTTCTAGATGATCTACTTAAATAAAATCTACATGTTTTTAACTTTTCAATCACAGGACATACTTAAATAATTTCACTAGGTCTTGAACCACTATGTATAATATTCTAATGCTTCTAAAATGATTATTACTTAACTAATCTGGTAAAAAAAAAACATTTGCAATGGCAGTCATTGAAAAGTAATAAATCATTAACAATTAGAAAATTAAACTAAGCTTTTAAGTTAAAAATCCTTTAGTACAGACTCTGGCTATACAATAACTTACTTTTTTCTAATACTTCATAAATCTGTGATTTCACAGTAGCATGGCATTAGCCCTGGATTCTCAAAATCTATGCCAATGGAGAGCAAACTCTGGAAAATACTCCAAAGAATGCCTCATTTACAATCAACATGCATTGATTATCTGGAGACCACCCTAGTTAAGTTCAGAAGTGACTATCTACTAAGACAGTGGTTCTCAACCTTCCTAATGCTGCAACCATTTAATACAGTTCCTCATGTTGTGGTGACCCCCAACCATAAAATTATTTTCGTTGCCACTTTCATTTTTTTTTATTTTTTTAATTTTTTTTTGCTTTTTGGAGGGCAATTGGAGTTAAGTGACTTGCCCAAAGTCACACGGCTAGTAAGTGTGTCAAGGGTCTGAGGCCACATTTGAACTCAGGTCCTCCTGACTCCAGGGCCGGTGCTCTACTCACTGCACCACCTATCTGCCCCTCGCTACTTTATAACTGTAATTTTGCTACTGTTATGAATCGTAATGTAAATAGCTGATATGCAGGATGTATTTTCATTGTTTCAAATTGAATATAACCCACAGGTTGAGAACCGCTGTACCAAGAGGTAAAGAACACCGAGAGTAACGAAATTAGATCTTTGAGTACTGAAACTGAAACATACACTTGAGTGTTTGCATTCAACATTTGGTGTATATTCCTTGGTTTCACAAACTTCGGGCAGGTTGACTCCTCTTAAGAGTATACTGAGCTCAAAAAGTCTATCAGAATTCTTTTATTATGTTGGCATTTTTTTTATACTAAATGCTGTTTGAAACACAGACCACAGATAGCAGCTTGAAAATCATGGGGAAATTTTTCCCTAATAATTGTAGCATGGGCAGCTAGGTGGCACAGTAGATAGAGTACCAGGTTTGGAGTCAGGAGGCTCTGAGTTGAAATTTGGCCTCACACACTTACTAACCGTATGACCCTGGGCAAATCATTTAATCCTGTTTGCCTTAGCTCCTTATCTATAAAATGAGCTGAAGAAGGAAATGGCAAATAAATCCAGTATCTTTGCCAAGAAAGCCTCGAATGGACTCATGAAGAGTTAGACGTGACTGACATGATTGAACAACAACAATTGTAAAAGTAAATAAGCGAAATGGAATATATATTTATTCTCTTTGTATATTATTAAAAGTTTTAATTAATCCATTAAAATAATTGTTTAAAATTATATAAATATATAAAATTTACACATCATATAACATAAAACATAGCACATAAATATATAGATAGATATATATTTAAATCCCTAAAGGAGGATACCATAAGACTATTTCTATAATTTTCAATTAAAAACAAATTTGTTAAAAAGTAAAATATAAACCCATAACGTTACAACTTCCATGAAGTGATGGATTATTAATAAGTATTCATTTTACCTGATAAATGTAGATCGCCAGAGTAGCACAATAAGCAAATCTGTCCCCGCTGGCTGCACAGACATCTTTGTTCCAAGGCTGACACCCAGCAGCCAATAGGCCCACTTGCTTGACTAGGGGCATCTTTGACTAGAAGAGAGACAGGTGTGAAGAAATACCAGAGTCATTTCTATTGTTCAATAAATCATTTTATCATTCAATGATAAAGCAGAGAATTTCAATCATCCTGCTCTTTGAAATTGCTCTTTGAATTCAATTCTATTGTGCTATAGTGGCCAGAGAGGTTATAAACATATACAAAGCCCTAGCTTTCACATTTTCCCTATGATGACTATACAATCTGTTCCTTTGGGACAATGGGAGAATTGCCTACTTAATTCTATTTCTACATTTTATAATACTGAATCAGATACACTTTCTCAGTTTGAAAGTCAGTACTTTAGTATCAAAAGATATATTTTCATCTTTGCAAATTTGAATTACTTTGTAGTTTAGGAGGACTTTTCTGATCATTGTCTCATATAGTTCAATATCTCTTTCTTCAGAATAATTAGATAATAGGGCTTATATTTATGAAGTGCTGAATACTGATTTTCATTAAATATCTATTGCAATATCCCAGCATATACTTCTTTTTTGTAAATTGGATCTATGATTGTATTGGTGTAGAGAATTCTAAGTGAGAAAACTCCTACCAATGCAGATGTCACCAGCCCTACAAATTCTATTATAAAGAGTTGTTTGGGGGCACTGAGAGGTTAAATGAGTTCCTCAAGTTCACACAGCCAGAATGTGTCAGATGTGGGGATTGAACAACCAGGTCTTCCTAAATCTTCCTAGCTCTGAGGCTACTCTATCCACCATACCAAGCTGACTTTCTCAAAAGTAAAAACGAAACAAAATAAAATAAAGATCCAACTTGTGATTTAGTGTGTACATATGTGTATATAGATATAAATATATGCATAAATAAATATATAAACATATGTAATCAATGTCAATGAGTAATCTCAGAGGGAAGGCACTAATAGTTGGGGGAGGGGGAACCAGGGTGGGAGGAGGAGAGTGGGAAAACTCTCTTGCAAAAGGTGGGATTTGAATTAAGTTAAAAAAAACAACAACAGGGAAGCCAAGAGGCAGAGGTGAAAAGGGAAAGTATTCAGGGCACAGGAGAAAGACAGTGAAAAGGTAGAGTCAAAAAATATAGTGCCATGTGCAAAGAAGGCAGTATCACTGGATTTTATAGTATCTGGAGGGGAGTAAAATGTAAAAAGACTGGAAAAGTAGGAAGAGCCATCTTATAAAGGATTTTAAAAAGCAAATGGATTTATAGTTAAAAGGGTGCACTAGAATCTATAGACTGGAAATAGGAGTGACATGGTCAGAGTTGTGCTGAGGAAGATTATTTTGATATTTGAGTGAAAGATGGACTAGAGTGTAGAGAAGCTTGGGGAGACCAACCAGAAGGCTATTGTAATAGTTCAGGTGTGAGGTAATGAAGGTCTCATTACCATGTGTAATTAATTTTTAGTGACAGATCAAACCTCTGAGTGAACATTTAAGTTGAAATGAATAATGTCTTGCATGTTTATAGTACTTCATAGTTTTCAAAGACCATCCACATAAATTATTGTAAAGGTAACGGTAATCAACTTTGTGAGTGAAAAGGATATACACACACAAAACAAAGGATTTTGTGAAGGTAGAAATAATAAGACTGGGCAACAGATTAGAAACATGAGGTGAGTGTGAGTAAGCAACTGAGGATGATATCAAGGTTCTAAGCCTGGGTGACTGGAAGTAGGTGTAGTAACCTCAGCAGTAACAGGGATGTTGAGAAGAGGGAAGATTGGGGGTGGGGAGAGGATGAATTGTGTTTTGATTTGTTGAGTATGACATGTTTTTAGGAAATCCAGTTCAAAATATCCAGTAGATAACTGATATGAGACTAGAGGTCAAATAAGTAAATAAATCTGAGAATCGTCTTTGAAAAGAAGACAATTGACATCATTTATTCCATTTCTCCCACACAAATATCTATGGATAAAAGTTTCAGCTTACTTACACCTATAATGTACTTTTCCATTTTCCTTTAGGTGATCTTTATAAATATATAAAGTTAACATCTTTTGGAAGAAAGCTCAAATGCTACTTTCATCTAAGGTACCCCTCAGTGTGTGTATTATTTATATAAAGACCATAAAAACATTAGAATGTAGGCATATGTGTATGGAGAAGTAGTTACATTCTTTTTCTTCAGGCAAGGAGTAATAATATAGTTTGTTTCTGCCCTTGCGCCCCATGTGTTTAATACTCTCCTCTCAAGATATTTTAAGATTAATTCCATATTGCCCTGAAAAATCATGTACTTTGCTGCACAGATCTCCACTGTAACTTTATTTAGTACAGCTGCTTTCCCTATCTTTGTTTTCCCTCATGCCATTTTTACTTTGTCATGGGGCTAAGGATTATTATGCTGTGGTCCCAAATGTGCTGCATCATTATCACTGATGGGAAAAAAAGTGTTATAGAAATCTCGACAGATTTAAAAAATATTTTTCATCTTTTTTGTTTCCATATTAGTTCTATCATTCAATGCTCCTGGGATGATCTGTTTTTTTCTCCACTACTTCTCATGGTTTTTATGAGGTGATATTGCTTATAACATTCCATTATTCACTTCTGGAAGATTCTGGAAATGAGTTATAGTCTAAACCAGTACTGTCTTTGGTTACTATATAGCTCAACTTGGCAAGGAGCTCCAATGTTTGCTGGTTAATGTGGTTCCTTGGCTCTTTTAGTTTCCTTATGATGCAGTTCATTTTACATGAAATGGTAATAGTTGGTGCTTGATATACATTATTTTATCCATTTTTCATTCCATGGCCACAGTTTTTTTTTTTTTAATAGGTCTGGTTGGAGTTGCCTCAACTGCATATTTTAGTTTCTTATTTTTCTTCCTCCTCTTAATTCGGTATTGATTATCTACTCTAATAAGTTGGTTTCAAAATAATTACTTTTTTTTTTAATATTTAAATGTTTGTTTTAAAATTTACTTCATCAGTAGTAAGTTACTTCCTACAGGCTAAAATAGAATTATTTTAATTTCTATGGTGTTATTTAGTGCTCATCATGTCTAGAACCTCTTAATTCTGATCTCAAAAAAAGTATTTGTGATACCTAAGTAGAAGGCTTCTGTATAAGGATTCAGCTTCATTCACTTTTACTCATAGACCATTTCCTAAACTTTTTTTTCTCCTGTTCCTCCACATCTACTTTTGCACTGAAGTCACCATGTTTAAAGTATTATCAAGATCTTCAAAGGGTTTATAAGGGTTTCCATGGAATTTCTCTACCCCTTTATCCTTCGAATCAGTTGGAATTGTAGTCATGGTGGTCTTTTTGCAAATGTTTATTATAAGCACTACACAGCAAATTGACCAAATGTCCTATATGATGTGACATTTCGTATTGTTTTTAGATACAGAATAAATTGGCTCTGCCAAACTTCTTTATCTTTTCTTTTTAAGAAGAATCTATAAATCATCCTTTCACTAAGGAACAGTTTCTCCTTTTTTCTTCTTATTTATAATGAGGATGCCAATTCCTTCAGCAATATATTCACAAGTTGGTCATTAGACAAGGATGTTACATTAGCATACCAACATCTAAGTTAATGTTTATAGTCATTCTAAAATCTATGTGATCAGAGCAGCTAAGTTGTGCACTGAATAGAGCATCAGCTGTGGAGTTTGGAGGACCTGAGTTCAAATGCGGCCTCAGATAGCTATGTGACCTTGGGCAAGTCACTTACTAGCCATGTGACCTTGGGCAAGTCACTTCACCTCAATTACCCTGCCTTTCCCCTCCAAAAATAAGCAAAAAAAATATCTATGTGATTCTTAGCTCCTTTATGCCCCCCCCCTTTTTTTTTTTTACCTCTCTGACATTGTTAGTGCTAAAGTGGAAGGAGATACACAGAATTGAGAGACATTTTGTATTTTTGTTTCACAGGTTACTGTGGCCAAAAAATTCATGTTTAAGTGGCTAGCCTAACTGCTGATGAAACTTACTTAGCTGATTACCTCATCAAAAGCAAAAAGCAGACAATTTCAAAGCCTTTCCAATATGACATAATTTTCACTTCACTGGCATAGCCTATAAGGAGCCAAGGTTACCTCTATGCCACGATGATAGATTTGATAGATTTAATATAATAAAAATAAACTATAGACATTGATGTCCATATGAAAAACTCTTCTCTATTTAAAATGTCACAACTCAATGTCAATAAGAATTGATATAAAATGCAGCATTTTCAGGGAACATATTTCAGCCCATTGAGATTCTAATTTTAAATCCATTATTATCTCTCCTATATAAAAGTATGGCTTCCAAATGAAGGAGGGAGCCAACCCAAAACATTTTAATGATCACCAATGCACATGAATCACATCAATCTAGAAGGCTCCACTGAAAAACACATTAAACAGCTCCTTCAGCTTCATGGAAATTTTCTCCAATGATATTAAAAAGTCCATTGGACTTTATAAACGTAAATATTTTAAAGTAGATCAAATAAAGATAGATACTAAAGGTTTTAAACTTGAATCTGGAAGTCACACTGAATCAACAGATGAGGAAAATATACACCATTACCTTGGTCTCTTTCAGGCAAGACATGTCAAGCATAAAGCTATTAAAGAGAAAGCTGTGGCTGAATATGCTAAGGGACTTGCTGACATCCTGAAATCAAAGCTCCATAGGAAGAACAAATTTCAAGTAAATATCTTCCATACAATACCAGTTTTAATGTACTCTTTTTGAAATATAAAATGGGCTGCAGTGAATTTAGAAAGCATTCTAAGAGAAACCTGTACAATATTAATTTTAAAAAACCAAACAAACATAGGTCCCATCACTGTAGGGCAGAAAGAGAAAGACTTTCTCTCCAAAGGAGGAAGAAGATTAAACGACCTTCTTAGAGCACATAAAAAAGTTCAAAAAACCTCAAGATATGCTTTTAGAACAAGCAGATATTATTGGACCGAGCAATAATAAATGAAAATTACAGGTGCATGTATATGGATTTATTAAATGTAACTCAAAGTGGCTTACTTCTGGAAGGAGTGAAATTAAAATGCCCTGCATGAGCAAATATACATGAATTTAGCCAAAGAGAGTCAAGAAATGACAGAATTATGTTGATTTTGTGTGAGACATGGGGAAGACTCCTCATAGACTTTTAGGCTGGGGAACCCTCATAGAATTTAAGGTTGGGTTTTCAATTCAGTTTTTCTGTAAAAACAAGCTGATGACCCTGAAGTGTTCCAGGAGAAGAGGATGGGAACACAGGATGCAAACACATCTGCATGTTTACCCACGTCAAGAGACTAACAAGGATGGGAGTTGTACAAGAATTCTTAGAATACTAAATCTGCAGGATAATCATATCTGCGTGGTTCCTTGCCCAGTCATACCATAAGGGCAAGCTGACTATGAAGTATTTCAGGAACAAGGACAAGGACACAGGCTTTGTTCATATCTGTACATTAATCTAAAGAAAAGGGGCCCCAAAAAATGTAGGAGTTGTACCAAAGTTAATGGACTGCTAAACTTACAAAATAACTGTACCTGCTTACTATGTATTTCTTCACTATCATTGAGGTAGATTTATCGTGTTTAGATTGTACCCTCAAAGCTCATGATAATGGGCCAAGAGGAAGGGGTTTAGGGAGGGGAATTGCGATTAGGGATCTATAAAAGAATTTGTCTTCTCTATGTCAGGTGTGGTCTGGCACTGAGAATGCATTGAATGCACTTGGAGTGAGTCACCCTTTCTTGCAAGATCATAATAAACTCCTACTTTCTACCTTGAGAAACTTACGAGTTTAATTTGGGCAGGGGTCTTTACTGTCCCATGCAGTTTGTTTATGGACGCAGTGGATTATTTTGATGGCAACTCATGACCAGGTCATTGCCATAAGAAATTAAAGATGGTTATCTTTAAGGAACCCAGCTTTAGTGATCAATGTAGATTATGCGAGGAAATCATTATACAACATATCACTGAAGGCCTCAAAAACTTACTATGAAATGATCACCCAGCAATATAAGATCTAGCAGCTAGAATCACACATTAGAATCACAATACATTTCTTTGACTATCAGATCATAAGTAGATCAAATAAAGATAGATACTAAAGGTTTTAAACTTGAATCTGGAAGTCACACTGAATCAACAGATGAGGAAAATATACATCATTACCTCAAATACCACAAATATAGATCTCAAAATATACTGGAAAGTTCAACTAAAAAACTCTACTGGGTCCAGAGCATCACCATAGACTAGTGGTTCTTGTTTAATGATCTGTAAAGCCCTTGGTACTTCATGACAGTATCATGCTAAAAATTATTTAATAGTGTCTTAAATACTAAATAAATGCCTGAATATATTAGGAGTACATTTTTCCTCTGAGGCAACAAACATATATTTAAAGTATTTTAGGTTTGTTTCTGTAGAAATTCAAAACTGTCATGATTATATGCACAATGATTTTGGTGTCGCACAATGTCGCACAATACCAAACTCTAGCTATTTCTGACTAAGTGAAATGTATCCTTGCAGTTTCTCAACCTGATAGCAAATCATTTCCAAACAAGTAGAAGAATTCTACAGTTTTGTGTAAACCAATTCCCAGTGACTGATCAGATGCATGCACATACCCTCATTCATGTTCTGTATACTACACCAGAGTAGGTCTCCTGTTCACCTGTTAATCAGTAATTGTACTTCATCAGCTGGATAAAAAAGTGATCAAGATATGATGGATGTTTGCTTTCTTATAGCACAGATGTCAGGCTATTTAAAAACCAGGATCACAGGACACACATGTTACAAGCCATTTAGGGATGATAGTGGATCATCACAAATGTTCTGAAGAAACAAACCTTATTTGCCTCTCATTCCAACATCAAGCCTGTTTTCTATTTTAAACTTATCCTCTGCTTATGTTACTAATCTTCTAACTGATAGATTAAAAAAAAAACCGGTTGGCAACACTGGTCAGTTTTTCAGTAGAATTTCCATAAGAATACAGTAAGTAAGCCAGAAAAAAGTCAGAAGTCAGAAGAGATTCTTTTAATTTATATATAAACATTGTTTAAAAATGAAGCACTATATGCAATTGAATTCTAAGGATATTTTATCATTTGATACAATGCCTTTCATTAGCCAGTAGAAAAGTAAATCTTTTATTTTTAACTACCTATTCATTTTTGTCAATTGGTTAGGTGACTAAAATTTTTTTTTAAAAGAATTTCCATCTCTAGGCAAGTAAGCTTGTAAAATACTCCTACCATTTCTCACCATTTATTTTCGTGAGCAGACGTTTTCAATTTATTCTTTCTTGAAATCACAATATAAACATAAACACAATGTGGAACCAGATTTAAAACTGTTTGTTATTGAACCAAACTTTTGTTCAAATAAAAAAGTTCAACATTGAAATTAAGTTTATACATAATCATTATATTTGTTAAATGCCCTCTAATTCATAACTTATTATATAAACATTATTTATATTTTAAAAATTGTAAAATAGAGACATTTAATATGAGATCTTGCAGATAATAGTAATCATGTGGTATTGCTGAATTACTTGTTCATAATTTTATATTTAGCGGTCATAATTAGAGGTAGGATGAGACTTTATATTTTATGGTTATAATTAAATACTATAAATTTTAATTTGGATCTTTTGGGGCAAAAGTTATCATTGTAGTGATTTTAAACACTAAATGAATAAATCTAAAAAATACTATGAGTAATATATTAAATTACCCTGCGGTCGAACATGTTAAGTAATGATTCATTGACATCCTGAAATCAACGTTCAACAGACAAAACAAACTTAAAGTAATTAACATTTATACAATATTAAAAGAATGTGCTTTTTGCTGAAATAAGAAACAATAAAACAACATAGACCAGACTATTGTCTATAACTACCTACATAAAACATTTATCTATAAAAGATTAAGAACATTTTAAATAGATGTTCCCATACTAAATATTCATAATCTTCAAACTCTGTGGAACAAAAGCTTTCAAAATATAGAGATCCGGGAGAAGAAAATCAGTCATGAGGGAATAGGGTGAGTCACATATCATCTTCAGCATTGTTCCTACTATTTAAGTTGTACCCAAGAAGCTTTCCTGGTTTATGTGAAGAAGGAGGAAGAGGAGAAGGAGGATAAAGAGGGGTAGAAGAAAAGAAAGGAAGAACAAGAGTAAAATAACAATGGTGATTATGACGGCGATGGTGATGATCATGATGATATAAAAATACTGTAAATACTTCTAGAACAAGTGGACATCACTTCACTAAACAACAGCAAAGGGTGATAACAGGTATACATCATTAGATTTATTGAATGTCGCCAAAAAGTAGTTTAATGAAACTACTACAGTTCAAGAAAAGAATCAAAAGACGATCCATGGTCAATATCTGCCTAGACTCAGCCAATAAATATTACCAAAGGAAGTTTCAAATGCACGGTTGAGTAATGCAGATAGACGTCTGTGGAAACAGAGTGCTTTATAATGACAACTCAGAAACAAAGTACGTGTCACCCAAAATTACATAATATTTGTCCTTATAAAGCCTAGACTTAGTGATCAATGTGGATTATGCAAATAAATAACAAAGATGTACAACTTTATTACTGCAGGCTATAAAAATTTAATATCTACCCAATACCTAGCCAGACACCATCTAGTGACTAAAACTATAGTATACATTAAAAGCTTACTAACACATGGGAACAGAATGAGGGGTGTATCAGTTCTGTTTTGTCTGCACCTGGAACCAAACCATTATCACAGATAACTGTTAGCCACAATTGTCTGAGACATAATATTGATTTTTAAAATGTTAACAATGTTTGTAAATAGACATTGCCATCCCAAATACCCATAATCTCCAAGCTACATGGAATTAAAAGTTTTCAAAGTATAGAGAGCTGGTTAAAAAGATCAAAATTATGTGGGAACAGAGTGAGAGACATATACATCATTCAATGACTGACTGACAGTGAGTCTAAATCCTAATACTTTTAGTCAACTATGAAAAGCAGTTATTTTATCCACCTGTGCAATAGTCTGTGGACCACCAAATATTAAATATTCTATGCTATCATTTCATATTAGCAAGATAGCAATTTGTTCCAGAACCAATTGTCTGATCTCCATCAAATAATAATAATAAATCATAACAGTGACTAGAAATTACAGAAGGATTATAATGAATTTAAACTTCATTTATCAATTGTAGCTCATGTAAGTAAAAGAAAGAAACAAACCCTGCAACACATCACTGTAGGCTGCAAAAATTTAGTGCTTAGTGAATACCTGGCAAGACACAATCTGGTACCTAGAATTATACATCAGGAGCTTGCAGTATTTTATATATCAACAAATGACAAATTTCCGTACTACAAATATACCCCAAAAATCCTAAGGAACTCAACCAATAAGCTGTACTAAAAAGGGGATAATTATTACAGACAGAAATGAGAAAAGCCTACAATTGCACAGACATAACCTTAACCCACAGAAACTTAAGAACCACATTTTGAACAGATCTTTCCATAAAGCTTTCAAAATATAGAGACCTAACCAAGGAGATAGTCATGTGGGAACAGAATGGAGTGTGTATCATCATCTTTGTTGTCCTGACTGGACTGGAGCTGTACCAAAAGATGCTTTCTGTGACTCGACAGAATATGAATTTAAATGCTAACACTTTTCCAACTATAAAAAATCAATTATTTTATCTGTACAATCGTCTATAGACTATAAGAAATGAAAGAATAGCAGGATAGTGACTTGTCTCACGACAATTACTATTTGAACCCCAATTGAACAAAAATAAGAATAAAACAATTAAAAAATTAAGTAAGGTAATTATGAGATGCAGCGTGTTTGAATTTGGTCATATGTTTGATGCATGACCAGTATCATAGGATAATAGGACTATAGTATTTAAAGCTATCAGGGACTTACAGATTTTCTAGCCTAATCCCTACAGTTTTCATAGGAAGAAACCGAGACCCAAACAGGTTATGTGACCTTCCTATGGCTAGCAGGAGGAACAATCTTCTGCCTGTTAGTAGAGAGATACTACAGAGGTGAAATGATGCTAATGATGTTAAAAACGATCATTAAGTTTTGTTTCCATATTTCTTTTAAAAAGGATGATTCAATAAAGGAAGGTTTATTGGAAAGAAGATTCCAATGGGTTTTTTTTGAAAGGTATAAACAAAAATTACTAGCTGGGTAAATATATTAGTTGTAATTAATTCATACAAAAATACTGACATTACACAGTGCCTTTTATGCTACATTTACCTCATTTTCCCCACCTCTAACAAACTCATTATTCTTGTCTACCTTTCCACTGCCACTTTTTTTTTAGGGCAGTTGGGGTTAAGTGACTTGCCCAAGGTCACATGGCTAGTTAAGTGTTAAATGTTTGAGGCCAGATTTGAAATCAGGTCCTCCTGACTCCTGGGCTGGTGCTCGATTCACTGCTCCACCTAGCTGCCCCTCCACTCCCACTTTTAATTAAACTCTCCAGTTAGCTCACCCCAAATCCCTTCCTTACCACTTTCTTTTTTTTCCTTTTAGGTCAGGGTGTTGTAACCACCATTGAACATGATGATGATGATAAAGGGGGTGAGAGAGGGGGAGAGAGAGAGAGAGAGAGAGATTGAAAGCACTTATTAAATATTTACTACGTGCAAGGCACTGTACTAAATGCTGGGGATATAAATAAAATGTAACATGATAATTCCTCTCCTCAAAAAACTTACATTCTGGGGGTGGAGCCAAGATGGCGGCGTAGCAGCAGCAACATATCACAGCTCTCACATAGCCACCCCAAAATACTCATAAAATAGAACTCTAAACCAATCCTAGAACTCCAAAATGCACACAAAGATACTTCCCACTAAAGTCAGCTCGGCTAGGAGGAACCATATCAGCACTGCGACCGAAACCAGCCTAGCCTGAAGCCCCGGCTGTGCCCCGGGGGCGGCTGGACAGGAGGAGCGGAGGAGCCTCTCTGGTGAGCGGATTAGCAGTAGCTGCAAGCAGCATTCAGAACTAGCTAAGTGGGAATTGCGCAAAGGGGGAGAAAAGCAGTCCGGCCGAAAGGCCTCCACAGCAGAAAAGCGAAAGGCAGAGGTTTTGCACCCGCCTCCGCCTTGTAGCTTCCTGCCCGTGGCCTGCAGACAGCAGGGGGGACTAAGCGATTGTTCTGAGGCCAGTGCTCTCGCGTTGAGTGGCCTGGATCCGGATCGTCGTCTTGGGCCTCGGTCTTGGAGTCTTCATTATCCAGTCAGTTGGAAGTAAGTAGGAAGAGTCCCAGCATCCTCCTGAGAGCTACGGCAGCCGGGAGGACCCCAGCGATTTGGGACAGAGCTTTCCCTTCTGGAAGCAGAGACCCA
>CM053592.1:53789527-53816937 GCA_028646515.1 Pseudochirops corinnae
CTCTTTCTCTTCTAGGGTCCACGTTGTGCCCCGCAGGCACACTGGGATGGCTGTTTTGGGGCAGTGGGTGGGGGAAAGAGGGGGAGAAAATATGAAACTGAAAATCTTGTGGAAATGAATAATGCAAACTATAATAAAATTAAAAAAAAAACTTACATTCTAATGGGGTAAGCAATAAATAAAAGGAGCTAGACATCAGGAGTGGGGGAGAAGAAGGATGCTGGAGAGTAGATTTGGGTGAACATGGCTAGGTTCCCTCATGAAATGGGGGTGGAGCCTACAGACTCACCTATAAGTAGAGTAGACTTCAGAGGTGGAAGCCTTGTCAGGGTGAGAAGGCTGCTGGGAAGCAGCTCACTTAATTCCACTTTAGAAAAACCCTTCATAACACAAGCACCCATTTCCTCTTTGTCAACAGGAAACCACAACTTCACAAAATATATGTGAAAAACTGGGTTTATTACAAGAGAAATGGACAGGCACATGGAACCCTAATGCAAGCACAAAGAGTTCACAATCTAAACAGTAAGTAGTTTATTTATGAGAGTACAACAAAAGAGGGAGGAGGAAACAGAAATCTCCTCCTAAGTGGGAGGAGGAAAGGAGCAGCAAGGGTGGGGAAAGGACTGAACCTCTCCCAAAAAGGAGAAGCAAGGTGATGGCACAAGCCAAGTTCTTTTCCCTTGGGAACTGCTGGACCATAAAGATAGGATGATGTGCTTATCTACAAGGGTCCCAGCTGCACCAGCAGCTTCTTAGTCTGGTGCAGACTGACTGATATGCTTTAATTCCCAAGGACACACAGGGAGTCAGGACTGAGGTGCTAATAACAAATTATGTCAGTTACAGGGGTGGATGTGTGTGTGCTTCATCCTTGACATATGTTCAGGGTCTCACCGACTTTTGATCCAGTGTTTCTGGAAATATAGCAACTCAAAAAGACAAGTTCACAGGGGACCCCTTAACATCCACTAACATCTTTCATCCTCTGCTTTGCTTTTCTAACTATTGCCCTAGTTCAGGAATCTTAATCTCTCTCTCTTTCTCTGTCTCTCTCTCTTTCTCTCCTTCTCCCTCCCTCTTTCCTCTTCACTTTTTGAGAAAGGAAGAAAGTCAAAATTCTGAAGTGATTTTAGACCTAACCAAGAACCACTTCAATTAATCTCTATGACCCCTCAAGACCCTTCAATATTTAAACATAAATTGCTACAATGGTGTTGTTTTTCTACTATATTTCATTACAAATATATGGTATGTCACTAGAGGTAATGATATGAGTCATTGGAGGTAGTGACATGAGTCACAATATTTGGAATCAGAGAGTATGGGTTCAAATTCTAACTCTACTACTTGCTACCTGTGTAACATCAGGGAAGTCAGTTAACTAGTCTGAGACTCAGTTCCCTCATATAAAAGTAGGGGTCAAACTAGATGTCTGAGGTCCCTAAGAATGAAAAATTCTGTAATTTATGATTTATATGTCTATGACAAATATGTACATCAATATCTATAATATATTGATAATATGTAATTTATCATATAATTCTATCATTATTGTTTGTGTGTGTTAAGTAAGTTTTTGTAAGCTAATCTCCTAGCCATCATTTATAAGACTAACTCTATGTTTTAAGTTACAATCGACAAGTGTAATATGAATATTTGAAATGCAAACTGTAAATTGCAGACTGCCTATAATTTGTACAATAAAATGTTACTTTAAGCATTTTCATTTACAGAAAGCTTTGGCAGTTTAAAAATTCAGCTTTAACTAAAGTATGTATACTACTTCAACATTTATATTAATGTGTGTATAATTATAACTTTACCTAGTAAACTATATTATTATTATAAATTTGTTAACATTTGTTTGATCCTATAATTTATTCAGTGTTCATGATATATTTATAAAACACTATATTGTTACACAACTAGGAATACCTGTCCCTAAATCTTTTAGGTTGGTCTATGTCTCATAACTTAAATTCTTTAAAACAATCAAGCTGGCACTTGAATAGCTTGGCCAAGCCAGGAGTGAAAACCATGAAACTGACTGAAGAAAATGGCAGTCTGTTGACAAAATCTGTATAGTCAGATCCAGTATCAAAACAATTCAGGAGTCATTAAATCCTCTAATACAATACTACCAGTTATTTGTATTTTGAATCTGACTGATGCATATAAATAATTTATAGGACTTGGGAAATCCTGGATAATTTTTCTCTAAAATACTGCAAATATAGATAGTAATTGGGCAGCTGTTATTAAATGACGTCTAGTTTCCAAGGAGATGAAGAAAATGACAAAGATTTTGTCATCTTTGTATGAGCTTACACGGTAACATATTATTCTTGATTCCCCAAAATAGAAATCAACATTAAATTTACCAGAAAGATATTAACAATAAACATAAAAATCCAACAACATATATGTGTCTATGTATTTGCATAACCATACACGGCTGGACTGGTGGACTACATACTACACATACACACACACACACACACACACACACACACACTAAATATTGAACATACCTACATTATCCCTACCTCGGAATAGGTACCATTTTTTGGGTACCACCTAAGTACTTCCATGGCCTATCCAAAGCTTTGCTAGTTCAAAAAATGCAATCCCTTGTTACAGCAGCTACAACTCGCTTCAATCAAGAGTAAGGAACTCAATCCTGACTGTTCACTGAATAATGCAGATTTACTGCAGGAGAAGAGCCTAAGCATTGTCAGGCCACACACAAATCCGCAGTGTCAGTAGCTTGGCAACTGCATCCCTTTAAGAGATGCCATTTTCTTTTCTTTTCCTTTTTTTTTGTACCTAAACTCTTGCTCTCTTTCTCAAAATATGAATTTTATGTATTTGCTATTATGTCATGGTTCTATTTGACAAGGAAGAAAAGCTTTTTTTTGCTGATGATCTAATTTGGACATACCGTCTAATTTATGAATGAAAGGCATTCAGTCCAATGCAAGTTATGTAAAGTGCTATTGCAAACACATATATTAACCTGCCTTTCAGATATTCTGCAATATGGTCATATGAAATCTTAGGTGAAAAACTTGCTCAAAGTAATTCTTAAAAAGCTAAAATCGAGTTTTAAAAATAGGAATCATAAACACTAATTTACAATGTTCTGATAGAATTTTCATGCTTCAAAGATCTATTTTATATTTATGAGGGGCTTACAGATATAAATTTTCCTGATGGATATTTTTAGCTAAATAATTCAGTCAATTTATTGCAATCCCTCTGTCACTCTGAAGAAAATTTAGGATAATCATGCAAGAACACAATACCTATGCTTATATAATAAACTCACTGGAAAACAATAAGCAGCATTTTCATGACTTAACAGTTAAATGTAATGTCTGTGGAAGTCAAAATTGATGCGTGAAGGTTTTGACTGTTTCATGTTGAATTCCATCATTCTGACTCAAAACGCGTATTTTCTTTTTTTTTTAAACGATGGAACCAAAGTTTATTTTCTGCATCCTGTAAGTTACAAAGACAAAAATGCTAGACTATAGTGTATAACTTTTCAGTATTTAACTAGGATACCTGTAATAAATACACATAATGAAACAAAGTAAAAGGCTAAAATTGTCAGGAAACCTATAAAATGTCTCAAGTTTTAGATTCTGCAGCATTTGTGTGCTGGAATTGTGTGTGTGTGTGTGTATATGTGTGTGTTTTCTTAAGTGCTGCCCCCCAAAAAAGTCCTTTCACATTTCTTTGGAGCTTTTTCAAACTTTTCAAATTACAGTTAATTAAACAATTTAAGTAACACCAAGACCTATTATTTGACAGGAAGTTTTAAAGCCATTTTGCTTTGCCATTGCAAAACATGTATTTTCAACATAAAGAATTCAAGAATCCTATTATCACAAAAAGCTGCCAAAGCATAAGGACAATGTTAGAATTATACTCCAGGTATAATTTGGGAATCTTTCTTTTAAATTTTTTTTTCTGAGGTAGAGATAAGGATTTTCTCCATGTGTAGTGCATTGGGATGCACGTGTTGCTACATTTTGTATTTGAAATTGATTTCATATCATATTTGTTTGCAACATAAATAAACATAAACTATTGACCCATTTCTGAGAGTCACTAAAAAGTAGTGCTACTAAATACAGAACCTGAAATGTTTTTGATCATTTAATTATAAGACATTTCAACTGCATGCAGAAATGTTGCTGCTGCCTCCCTATTCCTTTTGGAAAGGCTGTTGGGTCTGCACTGCACATAGTGGTTCTCAAATTTAGCCCCTTGCTAGTCTCAGCTCTGCCCTACCTGCTTGTTTTATAACTGGAAAAGATGACTAAATGGTGCTACTTATTGAAGAGAAGGACAAACAGAAAAACAAAAAGTTTAATATGATGGGAAGTTCCTAGAAAAAAAAACTGAAAATCTGACATAATTGAGAGTTTCTTGGTTTCTTGGTTGTTAATCCAGAAAAGGACAAAAATGCCTTTATCTGATAACCGAGGATGTTGTCACTAAAAAGCAGAAATTTTAAAAGAAAAAAAACCACACATTTATCTAACATAGAATATAATATAACTTTAAAACGTGTTGTTTAAAATAGAATTTTCTTTTGTTATTATGGCGATAATAGGTCAAAATAGCTAAAAGAGTCTAATTTAAAATACCATTTAAAGGTTGCCATGACAATTATTCTATAGTTTCAAAATGTAATTAGGATATCAAAAGATATTATAGAAATTAAGTACAATTTGAAACTCTTCTTGGGAAAATGTATGCATTCTATCTAAGTACCATACAATTATTCTGCATCCTAGTACATGTTGATCTCAATGTATAGCTTAAATTTTTTTTTTTTTTGGTATTTGAAATCTTAATGTAAGTTGAAATAAAACAAAAACAAGCTCTAAAATTTCACCTGCAAATCTCAAGGCTGAAAAAAGTCTCTTTAGCCTAAATACCTAAACATAAATATACTATAAGTTTCATACTATAAATTACTTCATTATTAGTCTCTGCTAACAAATAAAACAATCTTTTTTTCTGTCTTAGAATGCTTCTGTGCAAAAATATTCATATCAATATCGCAGAAAAAATAGCTGTGTGCAAAGAAATAATGATCACAGAAAAACATAATTGTAACATAAACATCTTACTCTTTCTTGTTCTTCATACCAATTATCTTGCTCTAACCAGGATAAGACATAAATCATACAAGTCATAGGACATTCCTACTTTAAATTAAGGCAACTGTCAATTCAGCATCAAGGAAATTAAGTACCTGATGCAAGGACAATGTGTTCCCTCTAAGAACTTTACCAAACAAAATCTGTCTAAGCTCTTCAAAATGAGATTAAGTGGTAGAAGAAAATGATGATATTTTATCTAAAATGGTTTAAATTTGAATATAAACACCCAATCAAAAGAAGAATAAATGAGAAAATGGAAGCCTACATTTAAGTAGGTACAAAAGAACTGATAACTGTTTCAAAATTATCAGATACAGTTTAGCTTCTGCAAAGTAGCTGAAAATATAGCTCTAAATTAAAAGACAATTTTTAAAAATATTATGAGGTTCCAGATAAGCAATCTGAAATTCCATTATAGGAGGAAATGAAAAATTAAGTTCTGCCCTCTATCCATAAAATAGTTAAGAGGCTAGAGTAAAGCTTAGGGAGAATATTCTCCAAAGGTCTATAGGATGATCAAGAACACCACTCTGCTCTTTCTATCTACCCTCTTTATAGAGTGGTTAAGTAAAATTTGCACAGAAAATGTGACTAGCTAACCTGTGGTTGCCATCAGCACTGATATTAACAATAGACTTCTTTGCAAACTACCTCAGAAAGTTTCAAAAGACCATATCCCATATAATCTAAAGTCGTTTTTTATTCTTTTTTTCTTTATTTTATTTTATTGATTTGTTTATTTACTTTTAGTTTACAAGATTCAGTTCCACAATCCCTGCGGTTTCAAACTCCCCCCACCATGGCAGCATGCAGTCAAGTATAGGATCTGCAAATACTTTCACATTGGACATTAGTCTGGTTGTATAGAAGGGTTGTAATGGATGGAATGAACAATGGGAAAGAGGAAACAAAACCAAACATGGAAAAGAAAGGGAGCAGTTAGTTTGCTTCAGTCTGCATTTAAACTCTGTTCTTTCTAGATCTGTCTCTGAATGTAGACATCTCCTTCCGTCCTGAGTCTTTTAGACAATCTAAAGTCTTGAAGAGATTAGCAGATTTAGAATTAAATTGGTCTCATTTTACTGATATTGCCCAATTTTCTATTCCTAGTTGCATCATTAAATATGCTCATTCCCTGATAATAGCTGGTGCATTGACAAAAAAAAAGCCTAAGTGTCTTCCCCCGAAAAGCAACATTTCAAATACACTTTTCTTGACTTTTTCCACAAACCCAGGTACTAGTGCTCCCTCTTCGAATCTCTTTGTATGTTATTTATACATTTTGCCTGGCAGCTAAGTGGTTCAGTGGATAGCGCACCTAGCTTGGAGTCAGGAAGACCTGAGTTCAAATGTGAGCTCAGACACGCACTAGCTGTGTGATCCTGGGCAAGTCATTTAATCCTATTTGCCATTTTTGATCATTTAATTATAAGACACTTGGGTGGCTAGGTAGCACAGTGGATAGAGCACCAGCCCTGGAGTCAAGAGGACCTGAGTTCAAATCTAGCCTCAGACACTTAACACAAAACTAGCCTGTGACCTTGGGCAAGTCACTTAACCCCAATTGCCCTACCTTCCCCCCTCCAAAAAAAAGCAAAAAATAATAATAATTATTATTATTATAAGCCACTTGAACTTGTATAAAATGGGGGTAATAACAGCATCTACCTCCACGGGCTGTTGTGAAGTCTCAGATGTGATAATAATTATTAAATACTTAGAACAGAGACTAGTACTATGAAAATGGCAGCTATTACTGAGGGCAGTTTTGAGACAGATATAAAAAAACTGTCTTTTCTTTCTCTTTAAGGCCACAAATAAGCTTGGTCATCTTCACCTCAGGACTGCCATGTTCAGAGACAAGCCCCTAACCACCTCCTGCATCTTGACAGTCATTCTGTGGGGCCGGGCGGCACTCAGGTCCCAAGCTCTAGCCTGCGCTGCCCCCTTCAGGCACTTTCTTTCCCTGTGTGGTGACTAGGGGGCTTTCACACATGCAGGGTCTGAACCGTCCTTTCATTATTGCTTCTCAATTGATGTTGCTGTGGGGCAGGCACTAGAAGCCAGAGTTCTCACAGTCTCCCTGGGCCTGATGCACTGGCAGAGTGTGTGAGCCCCTCTATACCCGAGTACTAATTTAGTTTTCACACGGTCTCTCAAGGTAAGGTTGACAAAAAACTCAGCAAAGATGCTAAGCGCTTACATACGCTCTCTCCAACTCTCTCTTGTACACAGTCAACCACTGGCACTTCAAGCTTTCATGATCCCTAGCACATGTTACACTTTTGGGCAATTGACAATCTCAGTCTGTTCTTTGCAACAAAACCTTTTTTATCTGCTCCAAGTAGGCCTCACACACTCGGGAGCCAATATCTACCACCATACTTACTCAACCGAAGCCAAATCCTGCATATCCTTTGCTGTTACTGTTATCTTTAGTCATTTCAGTCATATGCAACTCTCCATGACCCCATTTGGGGTTTTCTTGGCAAAAATACTAGAGTGGTTTGCCATTGCCCTCTCCAGCTCATTTTACAGATGAGGAAACTGAGACAAATGGGGTTAAGTGATTTGCCCAGTCGTGCACAGTTAGTGTTTAAGGGGAGATTTGAACTCAGGTCTCCTGACTCCAGGCTTGACACTCTATCCACTATGCCACCTAGTTGCCCTTTGAAGTTCCTAAATCCATGCAAAATTACTGCACCCAATTAGTTGAATTAACATCCAGCTGACTTAGACAGCTAATGGAAGCCCACTTCAAAGCCCAGAGCTCAGGAACTATGATATTCCCTGGCCCTTGAGGCTCCCTGGAGGCCTCCACTGTCTATAAAGACTATTTTTAAACATATCTCATTTGGATATCTCCATTTTGTGGGGGAGTGGCTCTCTTTTTTCTCTCTTCTGGGGGCACTAAGGGTGTGCTAAGCACTACAGGAAGCTGAGAATGAGTCTAGGAGGGATGGAAGAGGTGCTCAGACCCTTTACCAAAGGACACACACTGCCCAGCAACTCTGACTGGCCCAATAGCCCTTGGGACGAGGGTAGGGTCAAAGAAAACTGACAGTGGATCCAGGAGCCACCAAAGATTTTAAGAAAAACCAGACAAATGCTCTGTGTCTAACGCTCTTTCTTTAGAGTACCTCATTTGGCAAAGCCAGTCTCCCTGGTTTTCTTTCATCCCCACCCTGACTGGGAACAGGTAAAACCCATTTCTCTTCTGTCACCTGGGAAAAAACAAACAAAAAAAGGCTGTGTGGAGGCAGGATTACAGAGGTGAGTTTTAATCCCCAAATCATCTTTGATTATCATGCAAATTAAGTTAGGTGAAATTGGTAAAGTCCTTGTTCCAGTCATTATTCTGCAAATCTATGTACAACTCTCCCTCAAGGTCCCTTATTTTTAATTGTATTTTTACAAGTATAAAACCTCCTAGTCTCCCTACAAACTAATCCTATTGTTTGAAAAATAGCCTAGATTTATTTAATTTATGCACCAGATAAGAAACAAAGAAGAATGAACAGGAGAAGAAATACTAAATGAATGAGGTACCCCTATGCCTTTCTGGTTCCTGACCGGACAGAAAGCATTTCTGCTTTCTGAATTTCTGGAGAAAAACCACCTTCTTCCCCTTTCAGAAAGAACTGATCATATCAATAGTCAATTATTAAAATTGGGGAGACCCAAGCTTTTATTCCTGTCCTGTTTCCTTGTCCAATCTCTCTAGGACAGGGCTGACTGAAGATAAAATTAACATTCTCATCCAGAGGAGATGCAGAACTAGATCACTCTTCTAATCTAAGGTGAAACTCCCAGTCATCAGGCTTGGGTGGGAAATACAGATTCTTTGTCTAGATTGCCCAAGGCTGGCTGTGATCTGTGTGTTGAGATAAGCTTTTTGTCCATGAGAGTGACATGATGTCACTCTCTTAGCCCCTCATTTGAGTGAGCCCACTTCTCATTGTAATATTCATTCTCTCTTTAATTGTTAACCAATCAGAGTTGATTGCTACCCTCAGGAACACCCTCCCCTCCATTCTTCCAAAAACCTATAAACTGTAAGCCCACCACCATGAGGAGTCTTTGGCATTCATTAGTGCTACCCACCTCTTTTATGAATAATATGTTAGCTTCATTAATAAAATTATTGAATTACTCAGAAACTATGTCTCTTAACCTTTTAAAATATTACAAAGCTAAGATTAGGAAGCTATAGTAGTATGAGCAGCTGAAGCTATGTGTTCAACCCTAACGGTCAGTGTTTGTTAAACAATTCATCTTAAAAGTATCTTCAACTGAAAATCTGCTTAAAATCTAAACTAAGGTAACAAGTGTGTGTACTAGGTTAGCAGAGTTGTTGGTTAGGAGACTTCAAAGAAAAGTGTAAAAGAATGCCAGTATCTACTTAAAAACTCTAACACTGAGGAAATAGGAGCACTATAAAGAAGTGTGTGGCTACCCATAGACTTCTGTTTTCTTTAAAGATGATTTTTGCAACAAAATTTGATTGTGATCATGACTAAAAATCACTCTTATCTTGATCACAAAGGGCAAATTCTTCTAAAACCAATACTGACTTTGCATAAGGTTAATCATCAGAATTTAAAAGACTATGCCTCTCATGAGGTGAACTACAGGGCCTACTATATGAAAAAATGAACAAGTTCGCCATCTAGTGATGGTTCATTTGAGCTGAAGGTGCATGCCTTGAACTTCAGGTTTTGAAGTTATAAAAATGCATTTAATTTTAAAAGTTTTAACAACTTCTCAAATCTAAAATACCTGTGGCAGTTGCAAGTTATTTTTGCATTAATTCAATTATATTTATTAAATGTCCTCTGTTTGTTATCTTACCAATCAAAGGAGAAACAAAATGAATATTAATTTCAAGCCTACTTGGTCTATATGCTGTCCTTAACTAATGATAAAGATTCTTTCATGAACCCTTTGCAAGCCTTGCCAGAGTTTGTAAAGGAATCTTTAATTTACATTTACATACAGGTGACCTTAAACATTCTAACACAAATATACATTTTAAAAATTCTTCTTTAGGTTCTAGATCTCACATTCGACTGAGAGTGAAGCATTTTAATTCACATGCTAAAAAACAAAGGTAAAACCACAAATAGTAAAAAACAAACAAAAAAAGTACTTTCTTTCCAGAAAGGTATGTAAAAATGTACATTAAAGTGAAACAGGGATGGAAATTACAATAATCACAGATTAAATGGCATGGAAAAAAAATCAAATCAATCATGTAAGCTAGCATTTTATTAAACGTCTACTGAGTTCCAGACTCTATGCGAGGTGCTGGGAACACACCCACACAAAACTCAACAAAATTCAGGAAATGAGCACATTGCATATGTCTGTACTTAGTGAAAGTAAAAGAATTACCTACACAAGGGCATTAGGCTAGTTATTGTGGGCATTAATTAGCAAATGAAACAAGGCGATAGAGGGAGTGTTATTAGTCCTAAGTAACCAGTAAATTCAATTTCTGTTATAACTATGTTATCAAATTTCTTATCTAATTTGGTTGAACACAAACCAGAGAACTCAGGGAGCAAGCAAATTTCCCCTTGTAAAAGACAATTTACTTCAGTACTGCAAAGAATCAAAGATCTTATCAGTGTGTTATTTGCCCCAGGGATGTAGATTTTAACCTATCCAGGACTTCTTGGTTTGGGATTCTTGTTCATATCTGTAATGTTAAGGGAATTTGAAGATCTTCTCTACCCCTTAAAAGGCCCATGTGACTTGCTTTGAGCTCTGGCGCAGTCCACAGCTAAGTCACATGGAGCTCAGTGTGGGAGGAGTTTACCCAACAGAGCATGAGCAGAGAGAAGGAAGGGGAAGGTGAGGTAGAGCTGAGAGAGAAAGGAGTCAAAGAGAAGCAGAGTAGCTAGGGTGGATAAGAGAGGGGCATTTTGCCTAAGGGAACTTGTTTGTGGGGAGGCCTGACTGAGGGAAGGCTTGGGGATGGCAGTGCTCCCTGCATTGGTAATGTGTACCAACTTCTTTATTACCGTGGTAAAGTTGGCCTTCTGGTATATGAATAAATATCTTGGTTTTGTCTTCAAAAAAGAGAATCTGTTATATCTTGCGATTCAAACCTGGAAATACACCTGCATATTCAGAGCAGCCACTGTGGGTGTCTCATTGGTGATATAATATCCTGCCATTAATTCTCTATTGAAAATTTTCCCAGTGCTCTGGATGCCTTCCTCTAAGTCTTTTTACATTTCATGAGTATCAGTACAATCTTCAAAATCTGTTCTCTCTCCTCTCTTCCTTACTACGTCACCAGTCTGCCTCCTTTTATAACTAATTATTCTGCTCTGGAAAATATCTTTTATGATAACTTCTTCCACACCAGTTGTTCTTGATAATATGCTGTCACTTATTCATGCCCATCATTCTTTTTCCCATTGCCCTTAGGGTCACTTATGGTCACCTAATTTTGATTATTTGGAGATTTTAGAATTTCAAGATATAGTCATACAGCATTCCTAGATGACTATTGGCATTAAAAAGACAAGACTTTGTTCCAGAGAACATCTTGTGATTATTGAAAGCACTATGCAGTTTACCAAAATCAGTCCAATCCTTTTTCTTATTGTTATTCTATTCTACTTGCACTTCAGTAGTTGGACCACCTCAGTTCAATTACTTGCATGTCATAGCCTAGGCAACAGACCTTCTTCCATTTTGTTTTTTCTATGTGCATTTTTAGAACCATCTCCTTTGAGTGGTGATGGATGCATCTCTTTAAGGAGCCTTATATCATGCTGGGGCTTGACGTAGTCAATCCTATGTCATCTATAAGCAGGAACATCTAGAGGACTTCATTTCCCATAGGGAATACCTTTTCTATCTCGACTTTATACAAGGTAGACTCCATGATAATGACAAACACCTCTACAGAGCATACATCTTCTTGTTTTATACCTTATTTGATGCTAATGCTAAGAACACAGAAAAAGGTAATACCTGTGTCTGTGTCTATCAAGGAATCTTATACAACACCTTGTGGCCAAACAGCTTTTAAAATCTTGTCTATGATCTATAAAAAATAGTGAGACCTCTATATCTGCCAATTATATGACTATGAATAAGAAGAATGATAATATCTACCATTCATATAGCCCTTACTATGTGCTAAGCACTGTGTTAACACTTAATAATTATCTGATTTCATCTGACAACCAACTTGATTCTCCCTCCCCGCCTCCTTCCCTACCCCAAATCTGAGAAAGGCCTAAAACCTGGATTGGTCAATCAGACATTGAGTTTAACTCTGAGTTTAACCTACCATAATGCTTTGCACACACTGGCATAACAGACTTACTTTTCTTTGCTCTCTGAATGAACCCAAGTTTTCCTGCTGGACTTTGCTGACTGGGAACATTCTTCTGCCAAGGACCTGGCCCACCAGACATTTCTCTTAAGTCGCATGACTCTCCTTTGCTAGCCACTATCTTGAGTACCAACATCTCTCTTTCCTGTTGAGCACTGTTATATTATTTTATGTTGTGTTATGTTATGTTGTTATGTTGTGTTGTGTTCTGTTTTGTTATCTTTATGATAGAAGAAACACAGACCACCTGGAACTATAATTTCAATTGACACTTTGATATCTCTCTTATTATCTTATTGTTTTACAAAACTATTCTATTAAAAAATTCCTTTTTCATGGTATAGTTTAATATCCAGTAACTGTGATTTTGGCTGACATGGGCATCCTGAGTCAGGAAGGAGAAGGGGAAGTTTACTGACTTTACTTTAAAGGTATAAATTTTCCTACAAATGATTCCTTTAGGGAGATCAGAATTAGTCTAACCTCCCATGCATGCATGATTCTCTGGCTTAATTAGAATAAATAAGCATGTTATAGCACATGTACAACCTGATTCTGATTGTTCTTTGATCAAACCCTTGGTAAGGTGAATCCCATTCCATTTGTTCTTTGAACAATCTTTTGGTTAAGAGGAGGACCCCATTCTATTCGTGTTTGAGCAAGCTTAAGGAGGAAGCTGATTCTGTTTGCTTCTTTGGACCAAACCTTTGGTATATGATTGACAGATCCTCATAACAACCCTGGGAAAAAGGTGCTATTATTAACCCTATTTTACAGATGAAAAAATTGAGAAAAAGAAAATGACTTGCTCAGGGTCACACAGCTAGCATGTGTCTGAGGTCAAATTTGAACTCAGGTCTTCCCGACTTCGGGCACAGCACTCTCTGCACTACTCCACCTAATTGCTACCTAGCTTAAGATGTGATCTGCTATAGGAAATCTTTTGTGAAGAGTTGACTATTCTCTTCCTATATTTTCATCATTCTCATGAAGAATCTTATAGAGGTGAGAAAGCAAACATAAATTGGCCATTACTGATACCTTCTTGATTGTCATGGGGGCAGGGGAGGGCAGTAATTAAGCCTATTGTATTTTTCTCCAATTATTTGTTATTTTCTCAGATTAGAAAGCTTGAAAACTTATTCCCCAATTCTTTCAGGTTTTTGTTGTCTCTAGCATGAATTTCTTCATTATATACTTGGTCTTGGCCAACTGCTCTTCCTGACTTCATTTTTTTAACCACCATTTTTTCCCTCACGTAGTAGTATATGTTTGTTTGTTTTTTTTCTTTTTGGAGAGCAGTTGGGGTTAAGTGACTTGCCCAAGGTCACACGATTAGTTTTTGTGTTAAGTGTCTGAGGTCAAATTTGAACTCAGGTCCTCCTGACTCCAGGGCCGGTGCTCTATTCATTGTACCACCTAGCCATTCCACACATAGCAGTATATCAGGGGATGAGCTGCTACAATTCAAATATAGCTCCCTGAGCAAATGAAATCATAGGTCTGGTCCAAAATATTAAGCTCTGAGTGTTGGAACTTTGAGGACTTCCTAGAATACCTAACATTTTGCTGATGCTCCACATTGACTAGCCATAAGCACTTTGTACCCCAAATCTCATTCTGTGAGCCATCCAGGACTTGCCAATTTTTTTAAAACCAATTCACACTAAATAGGGTGTTTAAAATCACTCTGAGTCAGTCACTCTGTTGAATGAACCTACTCATTTAGACTGATTTTGGAGATATCTTTTCTTGCTGTTTTCCTAGAGCCTGGTTGGATTTCTGTAAGTACATTTACATCACTGCATGGTTTCCTCCAGTTTGGTTTACCACTAAACATTATGACCTTAGTGTCATATTCTGCATTCACAGCAGACTCACAATTCGTCTTTTTTTCATAACTGAAGCTCTGATTGTAATCTCTTATCCCAATACCCTCTACTATCTGATATGCCTTTCTATCCTGACCTCTTAATCTTGGTCGCTTTGTGCCGACCCAGTCACACAACTGATCATGATCCAATATTGTTGTAGTAAACTCATGAATATATCTGAACTTAACAGTACTTATAAATTAATCTCTCTGTATTACCAAAGGAGATCAAAATGCCATCTTAAATAACTTGTCCTATCCATGCCTTTGTGCATCTGCATTATGTCTGGTAATAATTCTAAAGAGGAGAAAGAACCTTTGAGACATAATTGTCATCTAGTTGTAGTGACTTTTTTCATATGAAAATATGGTTAGTTTTCCAGAGTTTTTCCAAGTTACCCTAAGATATAAACCATTTCCTTGATTTTTGGCAAAATCCACATTTTTAAAAATAAATACATGCATACATAAACATATTTTTGATTTGGTAAATATTTCATATGCCAAAACATGCAAAATTCTGAAATTAATTTATAAATTCTGAATTTACAAATGACTATTCTGAAACTATTTTACAAATTAAAAGGTACATTCCTTGAACAAATATCATAAAAGACATAATAAAGTTAAGCAGTTGAAGACAATTATTGAGAGGCAAGGCAATATTACATTAGATAAAAGAGATTTTAAGAAAACAAAGTAGCCCAAATCCAAAATTACATTAAAAAAATTACTCCAATACAAAAAGTATGGGAAATATTAAGGATGCAATTTCTAATTTACTGCTTATTTTGAATAACCTATAATTAACACAGGAAGATTGGACTATTGAGAGATAATATGGTATGGGAGAAAGGACTGAATTTCAAGTGAAAGAACCCTGAGTTCAAGTCCTATCTCTACCACTTTACATGAGTAAACCACGTAATTTCTCTGAGGCTCAGTTTCTACATCTACACAATTAGGGAGTTGAACTGGACCCTTCCAGATCTAAATTTATTGTCCTATAATCTGCAGAGCAAGATGGCAGCAGCTATTAAGGTTATTGGTAATTCTGTTCCTTCTGAGGCTTCCTGTAGTCAGCCTTTGAAAGTTAAACTAGCTTAGGATTTGGAGCCAATATGTGCAGAATGATCCTCATGCTAAAGAGATGGTTTTGCTATAAGGAAGAAGTGTGAGACCTCTGTTCACTGGAACAGTGGAAATGGAGTCTTTCTATCTGAGTGGCTTTATTTATGTGTTATACATACATACATACATAATATATATACACTAACTGAAGTCCAGCATCTAGTTAGTAGCAGAGTGAGGCTTAATGCCCAGGTCTCCCAGATGCCAGTTCAGTGTACTTTCAACCGCATCAAATGGACTCTCCTATATATTGGCACTGACATCACTATATACATATATATATATATATATACACATACATAAACATACATACACATACTTGTATTTACATATACATATACACACACACACACACACACACACACACACACACACATACACATACTGTATTTACTTGCATTATTTCCACATTTTAAGCTACTAACATGGTGGTGAGGGGCAATAGGAAATAAAAGTAGGAGCATTCCTATGAAGTGTTCCTACCACTTGCCTGTAACAATGTGAAACTGGTGGGCACTACAACCACTGGAGCTGCAGCCAGGAACATAATTTTTCTCTGTAAAGTTTGGCCGGTTACTTACTTAGATTTTAACAAACCAAGTCACGCATGCATCTTACCAGCTCTAAACTTCAGTGTCTGAGTGACTGATAACATTACTTATAACCACAGTGGCTCTACAAAGATGAACATGGAAAAAACAAAAATAAAACCATTTTGCCTTTTCCACCTCAAAAGCCGAGAAGCAGGACAAAGTAAATATGCTGAAATTTGATATATAATCATTTCTGTTATGTAACAGATGTTACTTTATATGACAAATGTATCCCTTTAAAACGGTGTGTGATCTTATTTTTTGTAAGTAGGATCATACTTGAATATTTCATAAAAGTTTCCTATTTACAGGAATTACATCGTAAATCCTTTTGTAAAGTAATTTTTTCAAAAGACCTACAAATTCCCCAATTCACATTTTATAGTTTAGGTCTTTTGTATGTTGAGAATGTGAATTACTCTTGTCTTACTCAAACTGTTAGATATATTTGGGACATAGAATATTCTTCTTTGCATAAGAACAGTGTGAGGTGACATTATCCAGTTTAGACATTGTTGATCAATACTTGTGGTTTGCCCTGGAGTGTCAGTGTGGCATGTACTGTACTGAGGCTCTGGCTCTGGGTTTCTGTGTGGCTATTTCTTGTCCTCTATTTCTTCATCTTTATTATGAAAGGGATACCAATGAACCAACCAGGCTTAAGTTCCTATTGCCACATATACCAGTCCAACACTTAAGTAAAGTTGCCTTAACTGAGTTGGAATGGATCCCAGTGGCTCCCTTGTCCCACATAGGCATAAGAGTGGCCGCACTACCTTCCAATTTGGATTCCCCTAGGCCTTCCAGTTCAGTTACTTAAGCCTTAGGTGGCAAGCAGGGTTTTTTCCCATTCCACCCCAACACTGCCAGGGGGCTGCTCTGTCCCAGGCTCATCTCTATGCCAACACACACTTATTTAACCTTCTAATTAAATTGTTGTCCATGCCTAAAGAAACAATGAAGGGAAATGGACTAAATGACTTCTAAAGCTCCTTCCAGTCTTATGACACTAAGTAAGCTGCAGGGAAGGAAGGAAAAAGAGGCAATAATGAGTTAGATCTTAGACTGAAGTTTCTAAACTTAAAAAAACAAAGTATTCAGACAAAATAAAATATACCAAACCTAAACAGCCTCTCAAAGGAGACCCACCTTTAACACTGGAACAGGAACCCTGAAATAAACTGTGAATTTTTTTTTTAATGAGAGTAATATTACTCAAGGATCCACTGACCAAAGAGGGGGCTGCCTATGAAGCATGATTTGAAAGATACTGGAAAACCTGACTCCTAAAACACTAATGCCGCTATCAATTTGTCATTCTTACCATTAAATTCATTAACGAATTAAACAATGAAAATGGTGAATTATTGGCAAATGCCCACTGATACAGTTGCCTGGATACAGTCATTATCCCATTAGTGGAGTCTAATTTATTGTTTTGGCTAACTGATACCTTTGAAGCAAGCACAGGAGAGAAGTTTTAGGTGGGTGAAAGGTGCATAGAAGTGAAAAGCCCTGGGGTCCTGCTTGAGGTCTGTGGCTAGGGCAGGTTCAGGACAATGGGATAATTTGAGTAGACCAATACCTGTTGGGAAGAACAAGAAAGGAGGTGTAGTAGGGATGAAAGGTAAATTTTACTTTCTTTACAACTTTGCCACATTAATCTGTGTCATGAATCTCTATGGCAGTCTGGGGAAACCTATGGTCCCCTTTACAAAATAATGTTTTTAAATGCATAAAATAAAGCATATAGAATTTAAAAGGAAACAAATTATATTGAAATACCATTAGCAAAATATTTTTTAAATCACAGATCCCAGGTTCCTGATCTGAAAACCTCCTGTAATCCTGATTCTGGTCTTTCTTACATTCAATTCTGGGAACAATGTTGGTGTTGTCTGGTGGATCGTAATTGCTTAAGGAGCACACTGAGATAAATTTCTAAGATAATTGCCTCAAAACACAGAAGACTTTAAATTCAGATCAAGGCTTTAACCACACTCTGAAGAAATTCAACATAAAATACAATTTATGAAACAGATGAATAAGAAAACCAGTTATATCCAATACCTCTAAAAAAATGGGCTATCATACTGAGCTTCAAAGCTTCCCATATGGTGAGACCATCCAGTCTATATGACCAGGTCAGTCATTATTTTAATACTATTTCAGTTATTTAAATTATAATTATCCAAACTTCTGGATTTTTCTCATGACAGAATGCAACATAAGACATAAAAGTTGTTTGTGGCTTATATTACAACTGTTTGACATGGAAACATATTATTCTGGGAAGGGCATTGGATTATGTCAGACTTAGGTTCTGACCCTGCCTCTGCAGTCATATTAGTAATTTGGCCTTGGGGAGATCCCCACATGCTCTGTGCCTTAGTTTTAGCTACTTTAAAATGATAGGTTTGGATTTGATGGTACATGTGGTCTCTTCCAGCTCTGTATGTATTACTCTAAACTTTACCACACTAGCTCTTTCAAGTCTGTTAACCAGATTAATTATATTTTAAGAATATGCTATTTTATGCAGTAGTCTTCTTTAACAGAAGATCCATGCATAGAAATTTATCTTAAAGCAGGCCTCGTGAATATCTTACCAGGCCTTACTCTATCTATTAACATCTTCCCCTGATAGTTCATCATGAATGTCAAGGTGAACTTGGGTAATTGAAGAATAAGCTCATGGAACACAAAATCTAGAGCATTCTACCAAGACAGGAAGGCTCTGAATGTGAGCCCCACAGGGGACTTTTGTATGTGTTACTGAAGGTTAAGTCTAATTGTGGTTGGAGAAACTCATCATCAAAGGTTGGTAAGCCAGATAAGAAATTTTTTCAGTCATAGCAGCGCCTGAAGCCGTCCCCTAAGACATAAAACAAGTATGAACTGTATCTGTGGACAGTAGATACACTCTAAGATAATCATCTCTGAAGCTAAAGTAGTCCTTATTAACCAAGTTCTCAGTTATGGAAGTTGATCACTCTTCTGTAACACATCAAGTTTCTGACGCTATCTTTTACTCCTAGAATTATTTTCATCTCTGTTTTCTACTTTGACAATGTCTTTGGTAATTATTCTTAATTCCCCATCTGTTTTTCATTCAACTGTGATATTAGAAGTTGCTCAGACACCTTTAAAGAAAAGTGAAACGTCCTCTGAAACCTAAGTAAGCAAAACCATCTCATGAACAGTTGTTACTATAATTTACTCCTACCTGGCTTATTCAAATCTAAATGGCAAAATTGTGAAATTGTTAAATGCAATATAAGTGGTTTTCATTGATTATGGCAATTTTCTATCTGTACCTTAATTAAATTAACCTCCCGCCTACATATGACCATTAGAAGAGTCATATAGAAATAATCACCATTGTATTTGTATCGTGGGGGACAGAAGTTATTCTAACATTACTATATAAGTTTATTATATGTTATTTATGCTATCATGCAATCATATGGCATTATGGTATATTGTATGTCCCTAGGGTTTCTGGGTTATCACTTAACCTACTGAACCACATCGCTTCTAAGATTTTACATCATAGCTTTATATGTACATGTATTCATATGTATATGTGTATATACATATATATATATATATATAAATATAAATACATATGTATATTCCTAGGATCTAGTGATTTAATTAGTATGGGTTTTCTCTCCACTTATGCTGATCACAAATTTTTTTATATCATCCGGAAGCCTATCACGATGTCAGCGAGCTTCTCCACCCTTGTAGCTGAGGCTGAAGTTTGGATAATTATAATTTAAATAACTGAAATAGTTAATTCTCCTCTGCAAAAGTAGCTGGAGGCACTGAGGTTAAGTACCTTCATGTCATAGATCTTAAAGTATCTTTAAAAAAGAGAATTCATAAGGAATATTTTTCAACAGATGCTGACAAAAACCTTGACAAAAGCTCCAAGCTGGAATGTTTTTGGGTACAGGTTTCATGACCAACTATGCCTGTTGTCTAAGGATCAGTCTACCTAAGCTCAGAAAAGGTGCAATGCCAGAATTATAGTAACCAGGTGATTTTTTTGGCCTCAATTCATGAAATTGGCTGCTATGAAGGTATGAAAGAATTTTAATTTCCCTAGCCATGTGATCTTGGGCAAGTCACTTAACCCCAATTGCCCTCCAAAAAGCAAAAAAAGAGGAAAAAAAAAGAATTTTAATTTCCAGTGGTGCTCTGTAGTAAGCCAATATATTTGATTCTTGGGGGTCAGTTTCTATATAGATGTCCTTGATGAATGAGACTTTGGACCCCTGGCCTTGAAGCCTGCTCTCAAGAGCATCCTTTGTTACGTGAATGAGTTAACTGACTTTCCCAAAGACCTTTTGGTGCCTTGATAACAAGGCCTGATCCAGGACTCAGATAAAAATCTTGACAGTGTGCCCTAATTAGGGCCCCTTCTGACATGGCTTTGTTAAGCTAGCTCCTTGAGCCCCCTTGGGCTACACTTAAAAGGACGTTTTATTTGAGATCTTTAGATCAAAGGCTTTACCCCCAGACTTCAGACACCTAAAGAACATATTCCTCATCAAATTATCCATTTTGTTAGTACAGGCTAAAGACAATAATAGTAAAACTTAAGTCCTTTTTTCTTTTGTATCATTTTGCTCTATAAAAACCTTGTTCAAAGAATCATTAAATGGAGTTCCTGGTTCTTCCTTGAACTACCCATATGGTCTGGTCATATCTTATTCACATCTCCGATCATGCTTAAGTGCTGGCCCTTGAGCAGCCCATGACAGTGCTCATATAGAAGAAATCATTGCTACTTTGAAGTCCTGAAGAAATAGCATATTAGAATCACTAAGTGCTTTGTGGACCAAATTGAAACTATTGAGCAAGGATATTAGATTCCTCTCAGTATACGTTCATTCTTCTTGAATCTATGATTTCATCTACATGAACACTCTCTCCAGCAGAGAAGTTTGCTGTTTTCCCTGATCCAGAAAATAGTCTTTGAGAATTGTTGAGGCCTGAAAGAAAACCATTAACCTGAGATCAAGCTTCTCAAAACATAAAACAACAAAGTTTATTTTGATCAATTGTTGCTATGCCTTCATGTGTTGGATTTCAATCTAATTCACAGGTGTAGGCAGGAGATTCAAGTACTTCAATATAGGAGGTATATGAGCCCCTCTTATAAAAATCAATGTTATTGTGGTCTGTCTGATGGTAAAGAGTAATTTTGTAAAATGTTTCAAATTCAAGAGTATCTTCAGCTTTGTTTTTATGCAGAGATATTGGATAAATAATTGGAGCACAGTGTATTAGAATTGGAAAGAACTCAGAAATCACTTAGGAAGCGGCTAGGTAGCGCAGTGAATAGAGCACCAGCCCTGGAGTCAGGAGGACCTGAGTCCTCAGACACTTGACACAGTCACTAGCCATGTGACCTTGGACAAGTCACTTAACCCCAATTGCCCTCCAAAAAAAAGGCAAAAAAAAAAAAGAGAAGAAATCACTTAGGTCAACATCCCTCACTTTATAGAGGAAGAAACTGAGGTAACTTACTCAAGGTTATATAGTTTTAAAATGCATAAAACTATAACCTGATCCCAGGTGTCCTGTGCCCCAGTCCAACTTCATTTCCACTACACCAAGTTGAAGCTATGGGTAATAGTTTTGTTGAAAGAGAATGTGAATAAAAAATTTAAAGTTTTAACATTACTATAAGGAATATAAATTAAATATTTCCTAGAGATGTGTCCACAGCATCTACAAAGTATTTCCCTGTAAGTATTTAAAACTGGAGAGAGTAAAAAGGCCAATGCAAATAACTAAACCCAACTGGCCATTATAATTCACCATAATTTTGGATGCTCATAAATACTTGTTATTTTCTATGCAAGCATTTTGCAATAGGTATTTAATCTCCAATGTATTTCAAGTTAAAATAGTGTTTCCCACAAACTCTTCAAGCAATAACCTAAAATTACTTCTTCCGAACAGCAATTTCTAAACAAGCCAGTAAGACTGGCAAAGAATTTTTATGCATATCCTGATATGAAATAAAAATTTCAAGATTGCTTAATTCATTATTTACATGTTGCATGTACTCATGTAATCTATATCTAGAAAGAGCCCCAAGTATGGTATCATAATAATTCTGATTATACATATGTCAATGTAGTGCCAATACAATATTTACAGTGCTGATGGTCACTATAAGTGTACCTGCATAGTGCTCAATCACAAAATATAACAAACTCTCTATATAGAAGACAGAAGCAAAACATTTATTCAGACACCAGAAAACCAAGTCCCCAAACCAGTAAGCCAATTCCTTCATAGTAGCAAAGAAGTTAATAAACCACAACAGCACAGAGAGCCACAGCATCCTTTAGCCTTCCCACAAATCAACATTTTACTCACAAACCTGTCTCCCTCAGATGTGTCCTCTCCTCCCAATTGTGTCTAGCTGCTCTGACTCTCAGTTTCCTGTGGGCTCTGCTCTACCCTTCAGCAAACTCCTGCCACCATAGGCTCCATGTGATTACATTCAGCCTATTAGGGGGCAGGGTATATCTTCAAAGCAGGGGAGGTCTTATTAAGGGGCAGGGAAGACCTTCATATTTTATTACCATTACAGTCAAGTGGGAGTAGACTCTCACATAATCCAGTGAATAATTTTTTCTGGAGGGGTGTGTTGAGAAAGGACTTTAAACACCTTATCACCAGATTCAAAGGAAAAATAAGAATAAAAAGCCCTGATGGGTGTTTACACTGGTAGTCTCTAGTAGTTGGGGAAACTGAGGTGGGTGGATCACTTGAACTCAGGAGTTTTGAGCTGCTGTAAACTAAGTGGATAATAAGTCTAGTACCAACATAGTGAGCTACTGGAACTCACCAGGCTACCTAAGGAGAAGCAAACTGTCCAGGGTTGGAAACCACACAGGTCAAAACTTCCCTACTTTGCATCTGCTACCCTGCCTGGTTTCAGCTCTAGAAAAGAAGTTGTCCCTCCCAGGATTTTCTCATCACCTCTAAACTCACCATCAAGCTGCTAACTTAAATCTTGTTGGATGTTATCTCCCTCAGCCTTCTCTCCCCTCTGATTGGAGGGCTATAGGGTGGAGTACCAAACTTCTCTCAATGCCTTCCTTTATAGAGGACAAAAACTGGACTTTCAGCTCTCTCCACTTTGCATCTGCTGCCAACTTGGTTTCAGCTCCACCAAAAGAGATGCCCTAATGCCACAAAGTGTCCCCATTCCTCTCAGTATATGTTCATTCTTCTTAAATCTATGATTTCATCTACATGAACACTCTCTCCAGCAGAGAAGTTTGCCTGTTTTCCCTGATCCAGAAAATAGTCTTTGAGAATTGTTGAGGCCTAAAAGAAACTTTTAGTGTCCCATGCTCCCCAGGTGTTTTTCTGCTTCCTTTTGTGTGTCTCCCGCTTTATATTTTAAGCTCCTTGAGGGTAGGAGTTATACCACCAATACTTAGGATATTACCTGATACACAGTAAATGCTTAATAAATATTTATTGGATTGCATGTCTACTGTCTAACCTGGGCAAGATAGGGAGAGAGAGTCTCAAAAAAAAAAGATAGGAATAAAAAGATTGATCTCTTTAAGTATAAATTTATTATATCCTTGTTGCAGCCTAGTTATATGCTTATGTAAATTTACTTTTACCATAGTCATTAAATCTTAGGTCAAAGAAAAGATCATTGGACTTGGAGTCAAGAGGGTCGTGGATCAAAATCCTGTATCTGACATTTATTAGCTATGTGACCCTGGGCAAATGACTTAACTTTTCGTGTCTCAGTTTTCTCATTTGTAAAATTATGGTGCTAATTATATCAGTAATACCTATATCAAGGATCTGCCACAGAGGTGGGATGGGAGGGTCAAATGAGATATTTGCAAAGACTTTGAAAAACTTGAAGTAGAATAAAAATATCAGCTATTATTAGTACCCAAGAAAATGATTCATAATACTCGCTAGCTAGTTTGTCATGATGGCCTCATCCTCCAATTTTTTAGGGTCAATTCTTAGTATAATGCTATTTCTTTTGCCTTTGTTAAAATGAGGTTGCCCCTGTTTGTCTCTTCATTTTGTAACTTTTGCTTTAATCTAATCCAATACACATTTATTAAGCATTGAGCTCCTCACTAAGAGGTCACCACACCAAAGAAATCATAGGCCTCGTAGGGAAAAAAAATGGTGTTAGTTACTGGACTGGGCAGCTAGAGAAGTGGTGCTTGGAGTATTACTCAGCAGCAAAAGAATCGGAGCTATAATAAACACTTCCCTTGCCTGCCAGTCCCTCTTGTTGGTAACTTAAAGCTTCTTATCCAACAATCCCCTTTCTTTAATGGCTAATATAGAAAACCATCCTTTAATCAAATCAATAAGCATTTACTAAGTGCCTACTATGCTCTAGGCACTGGAAATACAAGTTTAAACAATGAAATGATTCTACTTCCCACAAACTTACATTATAATGGAGGAAATTGTTGTTGTTATTCTTATTCCATCATTAAGTTATGTCTGTCTCTTCATGACCCCATGGACTGTACTGTCCATCCTTCTCCAATGGATTGAGGTAAACAAACTTGTCCAGCATCACACAGCTAGTAAGTGTTTGAGGCCAGATTTGAACTCAGACTTTCCTGATTTTCAGACCCAGAGATCTATCCACTGAGACATCTAGCTTCCTCTTAATGCAGATGAGTACATATAAAACAATACATGTATATGTATATGTATATACACACAAAGCAATTTTGTTGTTCAGTCATGTCCAACTCTTCATGACCCCATTTCAGGGTTTTCTGGGCAAAGATACTGGAGTGGTTATGCCATTTCCTTTTCCAGATGAGGAAGTGAGGCAAATAGGGCTAAGGGATTTGCCCAGGGTCATACATTTGGTGTGTGAAGACAGATTTGAAGTCATGAAGATGAAGTTTCCTAATTCCAAGCCCAGTGTTCTATCCACTGCACCATCTAGGGGCCCTAGCTGTTAATTACAAGAAAGTAAAGGAGGGAAGACAGTAGCAGTGGGGGAAATCAAAAAAAGTTTCATGCAGAAGGTGGTGCCTCAGCTTCATCTTAAAAGAAGAGAGGAACTTTCTGCAGCAGAGAGAGGGAAGAAGTACAAATGAAAGAAAGGAAATATCAGTGAAAAGTGTTTCAGTTGGAGTGAAGAGAGTGAGAAACAGAGGTCAATTTTGATATATAACAGATTGTGGAAATGGAATAATGTCCAATGAGTTTGGGAAAATCAATTGAGTCCAGGTCATATAAGGCTTTAAAAGCTAATCAAAAGAGTTTTTATTTTATTTGAGAGGCAGTCAACAAGAGGCCCCTGGACTTGATTAAATATGGGAGTGACATGGCCAGGTCAATGCTCAGGGAAAATTATTTTAGCTGCAATATATGAAAAAGACAGACGTGGTGAGAGGCTTGAGGGAGGAAGACCAATAAGGTGATTACTGCAATAAACTAGAGGAGAGATTAGGTATCTGTGTGAGTGGAAAGAAGAGGGGTCTAATGAAAGAGGTGTAAAGGTAGAAATAGGAAGTTTTAGCAATTGATGATTTAGCAACCGTCTAGGATAATGCTGAGATTATGAACCTGAGATACTGGAAGGATAGCAATGCCTCTGACAGAAATAAGGAAGTTTGGAAGAGGGGAAGGTTTAGGGGGAAAGATGATAAGCTCAGCATTAGACATTTTGAGTTTCAGATGTCTCTGGGAAATCAGTTTGAAATAACCAGTAGGCAATCTCTGATTTGGGGCCAAAGCTCAGAAAAGAGAGAAGAGGCTGGATATATAGATCTGAGAGTTATCTGACTAGAGATGATAACAAGCTTATTTTCCTGGGAAAGGAAAACACATTTATGAAATTTTATTTAAAAAACAAACTATGTTTACTTAATATACTACAAAGATGGAGGAAGAGAAAGAGGACCTTTAAGATTTTTGTTTGTTTTTTGCCAAACACAAAGCATCTGCTAAATAATACTGAAAAACAAAAAGATGTTTTCACTATTTCTTGAAAATATATTCAACATTATTTTTACACATTGTACTAGTTTCACAAGTCTATATTAACTGCATATAATACTGAAATGTTCTTATACAATTTAATGTCGTCTCAGGAATGGGGGTCACTTTCATTACCCCAATTCTACTAACTTCAAAGAGACTTTCCTATGTAAATGTAACTCATAGTATTGACAGTAAAAATGACATTCTGGACTAAAGAAATCAACAGCTTCAACATTTAAAAATATAATAGGCCGTGGTGAATATCTAAAAACCTTAATAAAAACAACCGTGTTTCTTAATGCTCCTAAATCGCAAGTCTGATTATGTCATTCTCCTCCCTCCCACATTCAATACTCCAGTGGTTTTATATCGCCTTCATGTAAAATCTTGTTTGTCTTTGAAAAGTCTTCATAACCTTTCCTACATTTCCTGTCCCCTCCACCTATTCTTCAATCCAGTGACGCTGGCTTCCCTGCTGTTCCAGGAACAAAACATTCATCCCATGATTTTACGCATCGTTACTGACCCTCTCCCTTGCCTGAACACTCTACTAATCTCAGCCTCCAGACTTCCCCGGCTTTCTTCAAGTCTCAGTTAAAATCCTGTTTTCTGCCTTACCTCTCTTAATTCCCGCGCCTCCTCATATTTATTTCGTATTTCCCCCTATATCTCTTGTATGTATCTTGTTTGTACATAGTTATTTGCATGTTGTCTTCCCCATTAGAGTGTGTGTTCCTTGAGGGAGAGGATTGTTTGTTTTTGTTTTGTTTTGTTTTTTGTTTTTCCTTTCTTTGTATCCCCAACTGCTTAGCACAGTGCCTGGCAAATAGTAAGCACTTAAATGCTCGTAGACTTGCTCCGTCAACAATCATCGTTGTTTCTTATACCGTTGCAATCTCAGTTTGTGCTATTCATATAACAACTAAGATAAACTATGCTCTAAACTCCCAGAGGGTGCAAAATGCCCTGGGGGGACACAGCTTGGAGGAAGGATAGAACAGGTTGGTCTCTCTTGCCCTTAATCGAGGCAGATCAAACTGCAGTCACAATCCTAGAACCTTCCCGTTGAGGGTTTTTAGATGTGGTTACCAGAGTGACTGAAGCTGGCTTGGGGCAGGGCCCCTACTGTCAGTCAGGACTCGAGGCTTCCGAGCAAGAACAGAGACGTAGACAGACGTGCCCTGTTCCCTCCCCCTACCCTCCCAAAAAAGAGCCAGGGGCAAGTTTCGTCCAATGCCACA
>CM053592.1:53817037-53833327 GCA_028646515.1 Pseudochirops corinnae
CTAGGATGGGATGGGCGTGGCCAGGGAGGAGGGGAAGAGCACCTTGAGAAGGAAGGGGGGGGCGGCCGAGGGAGGGAGGGAGGGAGAGAGAGAGAGAGACAGAGAGACTGAGAGGGAGAGAGAGCACGTGACAAAAACGCCGGCCTCTGATTGGATTCTTTTCCCCCACCCCCACCCCCCACCAGGGGCGGCCACAAGCAGGGATCCTACTGGACCCTGCGGGAGAGTGGTGGTTACCTGGCAATGGGGAGTAGACCAGGGAGCTCGTGTCCCTGGAAACCTGTGCTGGCTCAGAGCAGACAGGGGGCGGGGCGGGGAGAGGAGGGAGGAGCAAAGCAAGGTGTGGCTGGAATCCAGAGAGAAGAGACCACGCCCTCTCCGTTTCTGGGTTCCGCCCCTCTTTCTTTCCCTCTTCTGTCTTTTCTCCATCTCTTCTTCCTTCTCTCCTTTCCCCCCTCCCTCTTTCCTTCACCTGTTTTACCTCTTATTCCCTAACCCTCTCCTTTCCTCCCTCTTTCATCTTTTTTCTTCTTTCTTCTGTCTTTTGTTAGCCTTTCTCTCTTCTTCCCTCACCTCTCTTCTACCCTTTCTCTCTTTCAGACACCCTCTTCTTATTCTTCCCTTCTTTTCTCCTACCTTTCCCTCTTCTGTCCTTTCCCCCCTCAACTCCTCTCTTTCTCCTCTTCTTTTTCCTTCTTTTTCTCTTTCTCATTTCATCTTGTTCCCTGTCTTTCTTTTCTCCTTCCATCTCTTTCATTCCCTTTTCCCTTTCCATATTTTTTGTCATTGAGAGCCTTCCTTTCTATATTCTCGGTGCTTACCATAGTATCTGGCACACAGGAGGAGTTTAATGAATGCTGGTTGGTTGACTGGTTCTTCTTTACCTTCTCCTGCTTCTTTTCTTGTCTTTTTTCTTCCTCCTTTCATGTTCCATTCTTTTGCTCTTCTTCCTCTCCTCTTCTCCCATCTCAATCTCCTTTCATTTTTTCTTCTATCATAATAAAAATTTGTGATAAAAAGAAACTGATACACAAAGTTCTGAATGTGATCATTTTATCAGTATGGTTAGCAAATACTTATATATTGGATCCAAGACTCTTCAGTAGTGAAGGATGCATCTGACAGAGCAACTTTTTTATAGATTTACACAGTGGCTATACAGATGTATTTCACTCTTGATTGATTGGTACTGCTTATATCTGGTCCTCACCAGCTGGACCAACATCACCATAACAACCTCAGGATAGTCTTGTGGTGGGCATATTACTCTCACCATATTGACTCATCTCCCCACATGGTCAGAAAAAATCCACAGATTAGAATTTTTGTGGTTGAACTTTAGGAATAAGGAAGCTAAATTCTTACAAATTTTACTAATTAGGCATATACAATCAAATCTGAATTTTATTCATATATACTGATTCTAATTAGATATGCCTTTAGATACAATTCTTTTAGATACAATAATTAATTGTAGAGTATCAATTTTCAAATTTCACAATAGGCAAGAAGTTATAGGCTTAAGGGAGCTCATACCCACCTAATGAGGAAAACAACCAATTCATAGTGGGTTGATCATTAATACTTAATAAATTGACTAAGCCTTGTTACAGTAATACAAATTAAAGTGGGGCATCAGTTTTCAGTTTCACTCTCCTCTTGAGCTCTCCTTTTTCCCTTCTCCCTATTTCCTCTTATTTCAATCAACAAATATTAACTACCTACTATGAGCTATAGGCTAAGGATACAAAGACAAAAATGAAACATTTTCTGCCCTCAAAGAGTTTCTTTTCTATAGGAAAAGCAGTCTGTACTCATATGTAGCCCTGCTTTGCTAAGCATAAAAATCACAACCACCTTCTCACTCAGCCTTCCCAGAGTCTGTTCCAAGATATCCATTTTTGGTCATTCTGAGATTGGTGTACTGGACTAAATATGCAAAATAAATACAAGGAATTTGGGGAGGGGTGCCACTAACAGCTGAGGGGCTCAGGAAAGGTTAGGCCTATAGGAGGTTATGTTTAGGGTTAGCTTTGAAGGAAACTAAAAAAGTGACAGGGCAGGAGGGCCGATTGTGCAAAGGGAGACAGAAGATGAAATGTCATACGTGAGAGACAAGAAATCAATCAGTTTGACTGGATCATAAAGTACATGAAGGGGAATAATGTGTAATAAATCTGAAAAGGGTGGCAATCATATTGTAAAGGGCTTTAAGAGCTAAAAAAATTGTATTCAATCCTAGAGACAATAGAGAGGTGCTAGAATTTCTAAAGCAAGAGTCAGACATTAAAACATAGTCAGACTTGTGTTTTAGGAATATCAGACAGCAATGTGGGTGATGGATTAGAAAGAGAAGACACTCAGAGCAGAAAGACTGATTAGGAGGCCATTGGAATAATCTAGGTAAGAGGTGATAAGGACACCTTAAATAGAATGGTGGTTATCTTAATGACTGGAGAGAAACAGACACATATGAGTGTAATGGCAAGCAAAGAAGTAGCTAACACCTTGTTTCAGCTATTTAGTTGCCACCTTGTTTCAGTTTTTGCCCATGATTATATCAAGTCTTTGCTGAGGAGCAGAACTTGTGTACTCCACAACTTGTGAACCCTAGAACTTGTGAACTCTTGTTGCTGATGCAACAGGAAGGGGAGTAACTAATGACGTATATAAGGAGAGGCCCAGGCTAGAGAGAGCAGAACTGAGAAGAGAGAAGAACTGAGAAGAACTGAGAAAAGAATTGAGAAGAACTGAGCAGAACTGAGCAGAACTGAGAAGGAAGCTATTGTGGTAGAGTAGGAGAAACCTTATGGTATCCCAGCACTCTATGTTTGTCTGTTCTTCTGTATTGATGCTTGTTTGTGATACTTTGTAGAGAAGCCCTGGGACCTTACTGGAAGCCCTGAAAGAGGATTTTCTTGTCTGTTTACAGAAGTCCTGGAGGAGGGTTTCAGGAGTCCTGGAACTTTGCTGATGATTTGTGTTGATCTCTCAGACTTTGTAGGTCTGTGTTGATTTCTATGTTGATGATTTGTGTTGACTTCTTAGACCTTGTTTGTGGGTCTGTGTTGATTTCTATGGTGATGATTTGTGTTGACCTCTTGGACCTTGTTGGTGGGTCTGTGTTGATTTCACAGGCAGATAGTGAATTGGTGATGGTGCCGGCAATGTACATTAATGTTATTGTGTCTCTATTAAGCTTTGTCTTCCCAGGAACAGAAACTGTGAAGGACTTGAGGTGGATTGGACACTGTGAGCTTCAATAAGGAACAGAAACTGGACGAGGAACTGGATGAGGAGCTGGACAAGGAGCTGGACAAGGACCTGAGAGCTGTCTGCCTTTGAATCCAGGTGACAATTGGATAGTTTCAGGCAGGAGGTGTGACCATGGAAGAAGAACCATGGAATCTGAGAGCCAACCTCCAGTCAAGATGAAAAGACCTCTCCTTGGGTATTTAATTGAAACTAAGAAGATCATTATTTACTGTGGCCTAGAGGTGGGAGGACTTTGTACTTTGTATCCTAAAATCTTCAGGATGACTGAATTAAGGATGATTGGAAACTACCTTTTCCCCAATTTGGCAATTAAAAGATCATTAGTCATACATACATACATACATATATATATATATTTCTGCTCCTAAATAGAAAGTCTGTTTTTTTCAATCACAGATTCAGTAGAAAATTCTGCCTCTTCTGGGTCTATGAATCTTGGCAGGATAGCAAGATTCAACTATCCCCTTAAATACTCAAGAATTTCTTTAGGAGATGACTATGACTAGCATTATGTTGTCTTCATTGATTCAGATAAGATCACAACAATTAACATGTTTTCATCATGGTTGAAAGCTGGCATTTTCATTGTGGATTTGAGAAGGTTAAAAACATTTGAGACCTTCTCATTTTTAATTTTGAAATCATTAAAATGACATTGCCTGTGGCCTTAGGGGCTGGGGAGGTGGGTAGGATCTGCCAATATAAGAGGTTAGACAAGGATAATCATATTCTAAATTCCTAAAATGTTTGGACAGGCCAAAGGGGGTAAAAAAAAGTCAATTAATTTACCTTTACCAAGTGCAGTAATTGAACTTATGATACCAATGACTCATATTTATACAGTGCTTTGAGGTATGCAAAACATTGCCCTTCCAACAACGTGGTAAGTTGGGTAGTGTATTTTCTCCACTGTACTAATGAAAAACTGAAGTTCAGGTGTTAAGTGACGTAATTATGATCACATAGCTAATAAATATCTGAGGTGGGTTTTGAAGCCAGGGCTCCTGACTCCATGTCTAGGTTTCTACCTACTAAATATCCATGTGTATTTTAATTAATTAATTAATCATTCACTTAAATCTGCCTGTTTTAAAGCAACTTTTTCTATCTCCCTCTTTAAAAAAAAAAAAAAAAAAAAATATATATATATATATATATATATATATATATATATATATATACCAGTCACAAAAATTTTCTGAAGAACTTGACAAGGTCCTCCAAGCCATTTTGCTGCTCAGTAACTTTAATGCATAGGTGGGAGGAGGAAGACAACAAAAATTGGTGGAAAAAATATGGTTCAGGTTCATGAAATAAGAGAGACCAAAGGCCTATAGATTTGTAGATTCCTGAGCTGCTGCACCCCTGCAAATCAAAAATGTTTCAGTGAACTGAATATGATAAGGATAGGGAATTTTAATTTAAAAAAAATTAAATTCACTATATCTTGACATCCCAGATTTAGCAGTCACTTCAGAGCCTTTTGCAGCCAGAAGACTAATTAATTAGATCAAAGGTCAAAATAAATTCCAAGACCGGATGTGACTAAATAACTTTAAATGTGTGTGACTATAGCAGCTCTAGCTCAACCTACCTAAGTAGTGAAGTGCCAAAAATAGAGAGAGAAAAAGAGAGAGACAGAGACAGTAACAGAGACGGAGACAGAAACAGAGAGAGAGATCAATTCGATCACCAATTATTGGAGATATTTAATCAATGCAAAACAAACTGAACATTAAAAGTAAAAAATATCCAGAAAACGCCATCAGAAAACAATCTCCTCACCAAATAGAAGAAAATGAAAGATAAGGGTAACACCAATTTAGCATACAAACTCATTTACAGAACATTACAAAGGGTGAAGATGGAAGATTGCAACCAATGTTGTCTTATAAAGCAGTTCCAGAGAAAATGAGTCCCCAAGAGAGCTTAACACGAGATCCCACTAAACCAAGTCATTTTAGGAGTATTTTTAGTTGAAGACAGACAACATACAACCATAACATGTCTATGTTCTCCTCAGTAATCATAGTTGAAACATCATATTTGGGCTTTATCAGTACTAAGGTATCTTGTGAAGTGGCAATGACTCCTAAGAAGAGAAACTTGGGAAGAGTGGCTAGAAATGACCAAAAACATAGAAAAAAATAATCAAGGCTGGAAGTGAAACATTCCCAGAGGATTGCTTTTTAAAATTGAGAGAAATTTGAAAATAATAGATACAAATCATAATTGGTACTTATTAAAATACTTCAGAAATTTATAACTCATAGATTCACTTTCGTATCTCTATAAAACTCTGTGAGAATAATCTCTGCATATACATCATGAGGGTGATGTCTTGATTTGTGCTTGAATTGGATTTAAGTGAGGCAGTGCTGTGCAAATTGGTCAGCCTAATTCTCTTTTCCAGACTGATCCAAGTCTAGTGGCAAGGGGACTGGCCATAACCCAGGATACACTAAGTGACCTTGGCCTTTCTAAATTAAGGTCTTTTCCAGGTGAAAGTTTGTCTGAGTCAATGCCCATTCAATGACTAAGGGCTGGGTAAGAATTGAGGCAAAAGATGGCCTAGTTTACCATCACAAAAGTATCAATCAAGGAGGGTAAAATCCATAGAATTTCTGACCAGAACAAAAAATAATTGCTATTTACACTCATTCTTAGTCATAAAAATCTAAGCAATCAGCAACAAAGGCTTGGGCTGAGGTTATTGTTGGCAGTTCAGTGAAAGCTAAAGTGATTTGGGTTTAAAAATGTAGTCAAGTAGCTCCGTTTGAATCACAATGTACTTTTTATTTAAAGTATTTTTTTTCCGCAGAACTGTATTTCAAGAAATCATACATGAAAACTGCATGGGACAAAAGGTAAGTTGTCCCAGCTTTTTGAAAAAAATATATATATAAATAAATTTTTAAAAAAATTTAGCCCCCAAAACCTAAAACATCTTATAAAATATAAGCAATTAAAAACTGTATTCCTATGGACAAAGCACCCACATGTCAGGGTATGTGATCCCCTCCTTTAAGGCATGAGCCAGATACCTAGGCTGGGACTTTAATTTGTTAGTAGTTGCACCTACTGTGGGCGAACTTCTCACAGTGAACCTACTGATAGAAAGCAATGACTGGCATAAGAAACCTGTACCCTTCTGCATAGGATAGCTCCTCACATTTGGGTTTAATAGAACATGGACTGGCTTAATAAAAAATGGACTGCCCATCCCACTCCATGCTAGTTTTTCCTGTGACAGTTACTAAATGACCTTGTGAAACTGTAAACCTTGACACAATCAGTACAGTGCCATCTATCAATAGGGAGCATCCAGATGACCTCAACATCTATAGAAAATTTCTCTTCCTTTTATATTCCTTTCAGGACTTACTCCTGATGGGGTGATGGGACCTGGACCCCGAATTTTCCCATACATTTCAGCAGCCCAGATCATTAACATCTCCACCCAAGGCACCTGGCCCAGCCCACCTATATCACCTAATTAGCTTACTTGACATTTCTTTCACTTTTGCACCTGGTCTACCCCAGACTGCTAACTCTCCTTAATCCCACCCAGATCCTTATATATACAGATAACTTTTGTATATTAGCATCAGCCTCATCCTCATTAGTTTGCAGACTCACTAGAAACTCTGCCTGCTCCTATTGAGGATGCAATAGCAGATTTACTAGGAATTTTACCCACCATACTGGTGTAATAATAGCACAGACTCACTAGGAATTTTACCCACTTCTATTGGCATCATAATAAATCTCACTACTTTGACTGAAAGAAGGCTTAAATGGTCTAATGCTTTTGAGGCAGACTCACCCTGTACCCTTACATTTCAGGCTTTCCTAGTATTCCAAACCACAACACTTAACATTGGTTAACCATTTTATGAGCATAATCTTTCTTATTTCATGCCTTCCTTAATGCTAATAATTATGGCATTTTAAATCCTATGTAAACATATTCCAAAAAATTTATTTGAGATTGATTGCAAGTATCAAGGTTCCTATTATTTTTCAACAATTGAAAAAATTGGCCAGCACCATTATATGACAATCAAAGCTACAAAGATCAGCTTTCTGTAGCTTAAAAGATAAGGACCATTTTCATAATAGCTCAGGGGAAAAAAAGATATGCTTTTCTTTGCTGATATTAAAAGGAATTCAGTCAGTATGATACAGTGATCTGGAAGATGAAAGTATTTATTTGAATAAGATAGAAAAGACTTGTAGACCTTAATCACTAAGATATCTCAGTATAATAATAGGTAGCATTTCTATAAGCACATTAAATTTTGCTAACTACATTACCTTCTATGAACCTCATGGCAGCTCTTTGAGATGAGTACTAGAGGTATTACAAGCCTTATTTGTCAAATCAGGAAACATAATCAGAGCCTTAGAGAAACTTGTCCATCCATGGTCATTTGACTAAGAAGAGTTGGAAGTAAAATTGGAACCCATGTCTTCTAACTTCAGGTCTAAGACTTAATCCATGATTCTACTCTCTGTTTATCTCTCTCTGTCTCTGTCCATCTGTTTGTCTGTCTATCTTTCTCTCTCTTTCTGTGTGTGTGTAGGTGTATGTATATATGTATATCCCCTTCTAAATCACTGCCTTGTCATTGTGGAGGGGCTTGCATTGCTTGATGAGACTATAAGCTATGCCCTGCAGGGTTACCCAAAATGGACAGGTCATAATGGAAAGTTCTTATAAAAGGTGATCCACTGGAAAAGGAAATGGCAAGCCACTCTTTGCCATGAAAACCCTCTGGACAGTATTAAAACATTAAAAAATTAATAAAAAATTTTTAAAAAACACCTTAAGGTGAATCCCTCAGGTTGGAAGGTATCCAGTGTAATACTGGGGAAGAGAGGAGGACAACTACAAGTAGCTCCAAAAAGAATGAAGCAATTGAATCAATGCCTAAAGGCACCTCAGCTGTGGATTGTGTCTGGTGATTAAAGTATGATGCTGTAAATATCAATATTGCATAGGAATCAATATTGCATGTGGCCAAACAGTAGATGAAAAGATTGAACATCAACATATTGGGTATTGGTGAACTTAAATAGATGAGAATGGGTGAATTTAATTCAGGTGATTGTTACATATACTACTGTGAGCAAGAATCCCTTAGAATAAATGGATTAGCCCTCATAGTCAATAAAAGGGTGAGAAAAGCAATATATAATCTCAAAACTGAAAGAATTATCTCTGTTTGAATCCAAGGCAAGCCATTCAACATTACAGTGATACAAGTCTATGCTCCAACCACTGATGCCAAAGAAGTCAAAGGTGATCAGTTCTATGATGATCTACAACATCTTCTAGAACTAACACACATACACACACATAAAGATTAACATTCATCAGGATTGGAATGCTAAAGCAGGAAATCAAAAGATAATTAGAATAACAAGCAAGTTTGGCCTTGGAGCATAAAATGAAGTAGGGCAGAGACTAATAGAGTTTTGTTAAGATAAATTGCTAGTTATAGCAAATACTCTTTTTCAACAGCCCCAAAAACAACTCTACACATGGATATCACCATGCAAAATTCAGATTTAAATTGAAGAAAGTAGGGAAAAACCATCAGATTAGAGGCATAATCTAAATAACATTCCTTATTAATATAAAGTGGAAGATTTAAGGGAGCAGATCTCATAGATAGATGCTTGAAGAACTATAGATAGAAATTCACAGTAGTGTATAAGAGGTAGCAACAAAAAACATCCCAAAGAAAAAGAAGAGCAAGAAAATAAAATGGCTATCTGATAAGGTTTTACAAATAGCTAAGGAAAGAAAGAAAGGGAAAGGTAGGGGTGGCTAGGTGGCACAGTGAATAGAGCACCGTCCTTGGAGTCAGGAGGACCTGAGTTCAAATGCGGCTTCTGACACTTAACATTTATTAGCTATGTGACCTTGGGCAAGTCACTTAACCCCAATCACCCTGCCCTCTCCCCCTTCAAAAAGCAAAAAAAAAATTTTAAAAGAAAGAAAGAAAGGGAAAGGATAAAGGGAAAGATATACCTAATTGAACAGAGAATTATAGAGAATAGAAAGGAGAGATAAGGGCCTTAGGAAGCGTTGCTAACAATAAAACTAGTGGAGTTGGTGGAATTCTAGCTGAACATTAGAAAACTTAAATAGTGGCCACTGTATTGGAAAAGATCAGTTTATGTCCCAATCCTAAAGGGCATGCCAAATAACGTTCAAATCACCAAACAATTACTCTCACTTCTCATGCTAGTAAGGTTATGTTTAATATTCTGCAATCCAGGTTTCATAAATATGTGAACCAAGAATTGTCAGAAGTGCAGGCAGGTTCTTTAAGAGAAGGAGGAACTAGAGACCAAGTTGTCAACATTTGCTGGATTATGGAAAAAGCAAAGGAATTCCAGGAAAACTTCTACTTCTACTTCATTGACTACCCTAAAGCCTTTGACTGGGTAGATCATAACAAAATGCAGCAAGTCCTCAAGGGATGCAAGTATCAGACACTCTTACTTGTCTCCTGTGGGACCTGTATGTAGGTCAAGAAGCAATAGTTAGAACCAAATGTAGACTAACTGATTAGATTAAGATTAGGAAAGATGTTGTCCCCTTATTTATTTAACTTCCATGTAGAGTATATCATGTGAAATGCCAGGCTGGCCACATTCAAACCTGGAATTAAAGGTTATTGGGAGGAATACCAACAATCAGATATGCAGATAATACCACTCTGATGGCAGAAAGTAAAGAATTAAGAAGCCTCTTGATGAGGGTGAAAGAGGAGGGTGTAAAAGCTGGTTTAAGCTTAACATTAAAAAACAAGCAAACAACTAAGACCATGGCAATTGGTCCCATCACTTCCTGGCAAATAGAGGGAGAAGAAATTGAAGCAATGTCAAATTTGATATTCTTGTGCTTAAAGATCACTGCAGACCACAACTGCAGCCATGAAATTAAAAGACACTTGCTGCTTGGAAGGGAAGTTACAACAAATCTGGAAAGCATACCAAAAGACAGAGACATCACCTTATTGACAAAGGTTTGTATATCAAAGCTACGGTTCTGCCAGTAGTAATGTAAAAGCTGAACTATAAGGAAATCTGAGCACCACAGAATCAACTTTTTCAAATTGTGGTGTTGGAGAAGACTTTTGAGAGTCCCTTGGACAGCAAGGAGATCAGATCAGTCCATATTTAGATAAATTAATTCAAGACCATTCATTGGAAGGATAAATACTGAAGTTGAAGCTTAAATACTTTGTCCACATAATGAGAAGACAGGACTCATTGGAAAAACTCAGATGTTGGGACAGATCGATGACAGAAGGAGAAAGAGGCATCAGAGGATGAGATGGATAGATACTGTCATTGATGCAAATATATATATATACATATATATATATATATATACATACACATATACATATACATACATACATATATACATATGTATATCTCTCCCAGTGTCACCCAGGCTGAAATTGTATTGGCCTGACCCCGTTGCTGATCAGCAAAAACTTTCATCTACTCTTTTTTTCCAAACTTGGCTTCTCTTTATATAGCCCAGTGGAACCCCACTTCTAGGGACTCAACATACTGGTGCTAGACTTAGTGTGAATATTCAATTTACTTTAGCTCTATTGCAGCAGAGATCTTCTGAGCTCAAGCAATCCCTTAACCTCAGTCTCCTCAGTAGCATGGACTATAGGTATATACTACCCTGCCCAGCCCTAAGCTTACTTTTTACAAATGAAAGAAACTAAAGTTAATAGGTGATTTGTTCATGATAATTCAATTAATTTGTAATGAAACTGATATCTGATGCCTGGTTCAATGCTTTTCCCATAATAACCTGCTGATTCCCATTTCTATTGGCACAGGAGATTTTTACATAATAAATCATTAATAAAATTGGAACCTTACAAAATTATACAACCTAATTGTTAACTCTGGGGTCTGCTCACCCTGTCTTTGATGTGATGATCTCATTTCCTTTTTTAAAAAAATTTCATTTATTTATTTGGGGGGGGGATGGTAGATGATTTCTTTTTTAAAAAAAAATCTGGTATTTTATTTTTCCCTAGTTACATGTAAAAACAATTTTTAGCATTTGTTTTTAAAACTTTGAGTTCCAAATTCTCTCCCTTCCTCCCTTCTCACTTACCCTTATTGAGAAAGCAAGCAATTAGATATAGGTTATACATGTGTAGTCTTGTAAAACATTTCCATATTAGTCATGTTGTAAAAGAAAACATAGACAAAAAAAAACCACCTCAAGAAAAATAAAGTTAAAAAAGGTATGTTTCAGTCTGTATTCAGACACAATCAGTTCTTTCTCTGGAAATGGTTAGCATTTTTCATCATAAGTCCTTCAGAGTTGTCTTGGATCATTGTATTGCTGAGAATAGCTAATTCAAAGCTAGTCATCTTACAATATTGCTGTTACTTTGTACACAGTACATTTTGTTTGCATTTGTTCATTTAAATCTTTCCAGGGTTTTCTGAGAGCATCCTGCTCATCATTTCTTATAGCACAATAGTATTCCATCATCACGTACTCAATTTTCAACCATTTCAGTCATTCCCCAATTGTTGAGCATCCCATCAATTTCCAATACCTTGCTTCCAGAAAAGAACTGTTATAAATATTTTTGTACATACAGGGCCTTTTCCTTTTTCTTTTTTTAATCTCTTTTGGGATACAGACCCAGTAATGGTATTACTGGGTCAAAGAGTATGCATGGTTTTATAGCCCTTTGGCTTCTCCAGGGCTTCTAAATTACTCTACAAAATAGTTGAAAAAATTCACAACTCCACCAACAGTGCATTAAGGTCTCATTTTTCCTACATCCCCTCCAACATTTGTCAATTTCCTTTTCTGTTCTATTAGCCAATCTAATAAGTATAAGGTAGTACCTCAGAATTTTTCAAATTTGCATTTCTCTAACAGTAGTGAGTTAGAGCATTTTTTCCATATGGCTATAGATAAGTTTGCTTACTTAATCTGAAAACTTTTCATATCTTTTGATCTTTTATCAATTGGGGAATGACTTTTTTTTTTTTTTATAAATTTAACTCAGTTTTCTATATGTTTGAGAAATGAGGTTTTTATCAGACAAACTTGCTTCAAAAATTTTTTTTTCACAATTACTACTGCTAACCATATTTACCTCCATCCTATTTTCACCTGTTTATTTTATTCTCTCTCTCATTTCACCCTGTCCTTCCTCAAAAATCTCTTGCCTCTGACTACTCCCTCTCCCAGTCTTCCCTTGCTTCTATCACCCCTTCTCCTTTATCCTCTTCCCCTCCTACTTTCCTGTAGGGTAAGATAGATTTCTATACCTAGTTGAGTGTGTATGTTATTCCCTCTTTGAGCCAATTCTGATAAGATTAAGGTTCACTCATTTCCCCTCACCTTCCCCTTCTTCGCCTCTACTACAAAAGCTTTTTCTTGCCCCTTTTATTTGAGATAATTTACTCCATCATACCTCTTCCTTTCCCTTTCTTCCATCCCATTCCTCTCTCGCCCCTTAATTTTATTTTTTTTATATCATCCCTTCATATTCAACTCATACCTGTGCCCTTTATCTATATATACTCCTAGTTATGAGAATAATGAGAAAGTTCTTATGAGTTACAAGTATTATCTTCCCATGTAGGAATGTAAACAGTTTAACCTTATTAAGTCCCTTATGATTTCCCTCCCCTGTTTACCTTTCTATGCTTCTCTTGAATCTCATATTTGAAAGTCAGATTTTCTACTCAGTTGTGGTTTTTTCATCAAGAATATTTAGAAGACCTCTATTTCATTGAATATCCTTTTTTTTTTTTGAGGATTGTACTCATTTTTGCTAGGTAGGCTATTCTTGATTGTAATCCTAGCTCTTTTGCCTTCCAGAATATCATAGTCCAAAGCCTCTGATCCTGCAATGTAGAAGATGCTAAATTTTGTATTATCCTGACTGTGGCTCTGGTAGAACTTGAAGTTGTTTCTTTTTGCAATGTTTTGCAATATTTTGCAAATATTTGCAATATTTTCTCCTTGACTTGGGAGATATGGAATTTGGCTAAAATATTCCTGGGAGTTTTCATTTTGGGATCTCTTTCAGGAGGTGATAAGTAGATTCTTTCAATTTACACTTTACCCTCTGGTTCTAGAATATCAGGGTATTTTCCTTGATAATTTCTTGAAAGATGATGTCTAGACTTTTCTTTTGACTTTCAGGTAGTCCAATAATTCTTAAATTATCTCTCCTGGATCTATTTTCCAGTTCAGTTGTTTTTCCAATGAGATGTTTCACATTTTCTTCTATTAAAAATTTTTTTTTTGTTTTGTTTCTTTATTTCTTATAAAGGCATTAGCTCCCATTTGCTCAATTCTAAGTTTTAAGGAATTATTTTCTTCAGTGAATTTTTGTGCCTCTTTTTCCATTTCGCCAATTCTTCTCTTAAGGCATTCTTCTCATTGGTTTTTATACCTCTTTTACCATTTGGCCTAGTCTATTTTTTAAGGTGTTACTTTCTTCAGTATTTTTGTGTGTGTGTGTCTTGTTTACCAAGCTGTTGACTCATTTTTCATTATTTTCTTGCCTCATTCTTATTTCTCTTCCAAATTTTCCCTCTTTGATTTTCAAAATCCTTTTTGAACTCTTCCATGTCTGAGACCAATTCATATTTTTCTTAGAGTCTTTGGATGTAGGAGCTTTGACTTTGTTATTTCCTCTGAGTGGATTCTTTAATCTTCCCTGTCACCATAGTAACTTGCTTTGGTCAGAATTTTTCTCTGTTGTTTGCTCATTTTCCCCAGACTATTTCTTGACTTTTAACTCTTTGTTGAAGTAGGGCTTTGCTTCCAGGGTGGAGGGCACATTGTCCCAAGCTTCAGAGTTTTGTGTAACTTCAGGGTTTTGTGTAACTTCAGGGTTCTGTAAGTTTTCAGTTTTTCCAAGGTGTTATGATCTAAAGAGAGGTGTATTTACTGCTCTCCTGGACTGTGCTCTGATTTGTGAGTGACCACAAGCACTCTTTTCTTCTCTCGAATTTTAATGAGCATTCCTGCTCCACCGCAGCCATAAGTTGTGCTATGCTAGTGCTTCTCCTCACCTTGGGACTGATACCCAGGAATGTGTCCCAGATCTGAGTATGAAAAGCAATAGAATCTTGCCTCAATTAGCAAAAAGACCTCTGCAATCTTCTTCTGACCAGTTGTTTGACCCCTTTACCATGCATGGGCTGAAAACTCTGAGAGCAGCTGCTGTTGCTACTGATTCAGTGGTTCCCAAGGCCTGCTCCTTGTTTGCTGGGTCTGTGTCTATGCTGGTGGGACCTGTGCTGGACTGTGCTCCAGTCTCACCCAAGTGTGACAGATCTTTCCTGTTCACTTAAGTTGTCTTTGACTGGAAAATTATTTCATCCCATCCTTTTGTGGATTTTGCTGCTTCAGGAATTGTTTCATGGCATTATTTAAAGGTGTCCAGAAGGTTTTGGGGAAAACTTAGGTGAGTGATCTCATCTCTTGAAGCAAAATGTCAGTGACTCCCAGAGGAAGTGATAATGTCTGGACTACTGTTAATTTTTAACATTTGGAGTACACAAAGTTCTTCCTATGATTGACTTTAAGAGTAGACTAAAAAGGAAAACTGAATGCCTTCCAGTTAAGTGAATTTCAAGGTTGGATTTGTGCTGCTTAAGTATAAATTTTGAAAAGCAGTTTGTTTTCACTTGGTCCTACCAGGCTAGGCGGCTCCTTGCAACTTTGCAAAACAAAACTACCCCAAAATGTGATTAAATTTGAATCTGAAGCAAGAAGGACTTTCATTTTACATAACAGTAAATGTCTTTTATGTCTCCCCCAATTTTTTCTAAAAGTATAGTTGAAGGGTAAACTGATCAATAGTGGAAGTGAGGGGAATAAACCATTTAAAATATTATTTTTAAATTTAGTATATTATTTTTTAAAAATCTTATAGAAAAGTATCAGCAAGATACTAAACATTTATAGATGCAAGCTGTAGTATTTCAGAATTTATACATTAGTTTAACTTGTTGTGATAGGTCCATAGAATTCAGGAAACATAAGCCAAGGTTCATACCAAGTTTATATAACTTCAGAATTCATTGAGAGCATACAAACAAATTTAGTGGACTTAAGAACTCATACAAAATGGACATAAAGATGTGCAAATCCTACTGGTATTCAAGGTCCCCATTTTGATCCAGTTCAGAGAACTGAAGCTTTCCATATGAGTCACTGAGTCCTAGCCAACCAGGCCAGTCTGGGCAGTCAATGGTTTCTGGCTCAGGGATTATTAACTTGAGGTACGAGGATTCCCAAATAGTTCATGGATAGATTTCAGGGGCTCATTAACAGGAATGGGAAAAAAATAGATCTTTATAATAGAGTGTGAGGGTTTGGAGTTTTTTTGTAATCATATATTTTATTTTATGCATTTAAAAATATTTTTCTGAGAAAGGATCCATACATAAGCTTTACCAGATTATCAAAGGGGTCTATAACATAAATGAGGTTAAGAACTCCTTTCTGTATTGCCCATAGATATTATGGGACTGTGAGATGGACAAAGAAAGCTAGATTTTTTTTTTTAAACAAATATACCTATTTTAGGGTAAGTGCATAAAGCTTAGCACAATGATTAGCTATATCCCTTTGGCATCGGGGGCTGCCAGCTCTCCAGAAAAGTAATTAGTCACTGCAACTGTTCTCTTGTTGTTGAAGGGGATTGTCTAACTGGCTTGCTTCACATAAGCACTTTTTTTTTAGGGCTTTATGAAGGCTACAATTAAGAGAGAGTTGCAGAAATCCTTGGTTTGAATCTTCAGGCCGCCAGCAGACCTGTAGCTTTCAGTTCACATTTCTTCAAGGCAGTTTTTTGTTTGTTTGTTTTTGGTGTCAGTTGAAGTCAATTCAAGTGTTTAGTTCAAGTATAGAAGAATATTCCCCATCCCACCCCATCCCCACCCCACTTTTTCTTCTATGATTGAACACAG
>CM053592.1:53833827-53851725 GCA_028646515.1 Pseudochirops corinnae
TCTTTTATCACCATCCCTCATCCAATCACAGGCTCGGATTACATTTATTACCTTATATGGCACAGCAAGCTAGCTAAGCCACACCCAAACTACGTAACCCTTTTACCCCCGCCCCCAACAAATGTTCATTGAAATCACCCAACACATCGACTGTTTGACAGCATAGTACAGTCCCTAACAACCATAGTATTCTACCTCTTCAACAAAAGGAGGTAGATACATTTTCTTTTTTGAAAATTTCTTCTCCAGATCTAAACTTGGCCAATATAATTATCCAAGGTTTAGCTTAATTTTATTTGTTTTTCCATTGTCGTAGTTAATGGTATGCATTGTTTTCCTGACTTTGTTTATTTCATTTAGCATCAGTTCATCTAATTCTTCTTGTGTTTTCTGAATTCTTCAAATTTGTGTTTTCTTGTGATACAAGAATATTTCGTTACATTAACGTACCACACTTTGACCATTTCTCAACTGAAAGGCACCAACTCTGTTCCCAGTTCCTTTCTACTACAAAAAACAAAATGAAACAAAACAAAACAAAAACATTGCTATAAAGATATTGTTACCTGGGGGACCTTTATTTCTATCTTTGAAATCTCTTTATCTATTTAACAATAGGCTGTCTAAGACAAAATGCTTGAAAATCTTAGGCAATTAAAAAAACCCAACATGATTCCAAATTGCTTTCTAGAATGTTTAAACCAGTGCATAATTCCCTCAGTAGCCTGGTCTTCTCTCAGACCTTTAAACACTATTTCCTTTTTTTGTCATCTTTGTCAATTTGCTGGGTGTGAGATGAAATGAAATTTCAGAATTCCTTTTATCTATATTTCTCTTACAATTGGTGATTCAGATTTAAGATTTTTATCCTTTGAATACTTGAGAAAGTTGAGTTTTTTTCAGTTTTGGTATGCTGTCTACTTATCAGGATAGAGTCAGAAGGGAGGGCTGAAATATTTTACGATGTATAAGGACTTTCATGTCATAACAGTTTATAATTCTTCTGAGAATTATTTGTTAATCACTTGTAATTTTTCTTTTGAGAATTATTTCTTCATATGCTTTGACTTTTTGTCTATTTAGTAATTTCTTTTGGTTTTACATAGTTGTATACAATAATAAATTCATAAATTATAAAATAACATATGTTTCTATGTTAAACATAAATATATAATAAGATAAAACCATCTTACATAGGTTTTATATTTGTATATAAATCATATATCTTAGAGATCAGACATTTATGCAAGTTGTTTGCTGCTAATTATGTTATCAGTCAACAATTACCTTTCTTTCCTTAGCTGATTATTTTATTTTATTTCAATTTCATGAAATAAAAATTGCTAATTTTTTCTTTTGTAATCTCCATTATCCTCTGCTGAAGAATTCTCTACTTTGCCACAATTGTCCATTTTCCTACACTAAAAGCAAAATGATGTGACCTTTTATACTTAGGCGCCATCTCTTTCTAAGTTATTTTGCTAGATGGTTTAAAGATGCTGATTTAAACCTAGTCCCCCCCAAAGATCTTGTCAAAATAGAAATCTTTCCCCAAGCAGTCTATATCATCGGGTTTCTCAAACATTGGGCTGTTGAATTTGATAATTTATTTTTGTGGCTAAATAAAATAAGTGTCTCCTGTCTTCTGTGACATAAGGATGAAGGTGGGGGGGTTGAGGGGTGATTCAGATCATGTTATGATTATGACTGTAATGGGAAGAGACCTCCACAGCTAGATTCTTCATTCACTCAACCAGGGGTGTGACCTGGGCTTGTGGAGGCTAAGAGCTGAGGATGCCAGTTGTGTGCTACTACTTCATAGGGAAAACTTTTTACTTTTTTACATAATTCTGTCTTCTTGTGAAGTTGGCTTTAGTTACTCTAGGTATGGCCCTTTTTTCCCCCCTCAAAGTTGTGTTGGAACAATTTGTGGAAAACAACTACTCTGCTATCCTGCAGAGTAGTAGAATTTCATCTGGAAAACAATGTTATGCTTAGAAATCAAGATCAAAATTTGGCTTTAATAAATTTACAGTCTATAGAAACTGCCCATTCAATCTGTACATCTACTTTTTCTTTATATTTTTGTACTGATTTGTTTTAATTGAAATTTTTATGTGCATCAGGAAGAGGAAGGAATACATATTGGATCGAGAGACAGCCTTGGAGTTAGGAAGACCTCTGACCCTACTGGTTATAAGACCAGTAAGAAAGGAAAGGAAAAAAAGATTCCAAGTATATTCTTATAAGTAGATGGTTTATAAACAAGTATGGTATTTTGCTGGGGCTTTAAAAGTTTACAGGTTTTCTAGACTCTTGGACATAATGGTTAGAAAATTTCCTAGCCATGAAAGCCCTCTCACAAACAGGAATGTTTTCAGTACACTCCCACACTTATCAGACATCCTTTCTCTTCTGACTGCTGCTTGTCACTCGATGGCAAACTGGTAGCTGTAGGTTTTTAAATATTTGGAATGGGGTTTTTAAGGTCTCTTTGGTAGAAAAAAGGGTTTTCCTGGAAATTCCATAATGACCTACTTCTCTGGGGTTTTAATCTAAAGACTTAAAGTCACTGAACTACCCATGCCCCTCCCTGGAGGTCTTTAAGCAAAGGCAATAAGGGACACTTGTATGTGTTTGGGAGTAGAGTAGCTGTTCATGTTTAAATTGGACTAAATGGCTTCCGATTCAAAGCAGTTTGCTTTGAATTAATTGGGATCATCTCACGATTAACTTGGTTTATGTTTAACAACTGACTCTCTTCTCTCTCTCTGTGGATACACACACGCGCGCACACACACACACACACACATGCATACCCACAATATGTATAAATGTAACACATTTTAAAGTTCAATCTTCATTATTAACACTTTATCCCTCACTTTCTTAAGTGTAGGCAGTCAACAAAGCCATTAAGCAACCTCTTATTTATAGTGTTGCCCACTTTCAAGGTTTGACAATTTAGTGTTTTAAAATTCAGCAATCATCCCCGAGGTACCTTCCAACTCTGAGCTTCTGTGAGACATCAGAGTGGGACTTTTCTTTCTGGAGGTTATTCCCTATAAAAGGCTTCAGAAAATAATATTAGACACTAATAGCAAAGAATGATTGTAGGTCAGTGGGTTATTAAAAGAATTTTATTATTTGAAGGGTCATTGTCCTTGGATGTCAGACTAGGCTTTAGTGTTGGCTCTGTTGCCATACAACCTTTAACATATCACAACCTTTCTGGGCCTCTGTTTCTTCACCTGTACAATGAAGGAATCAGATGAGAAACACTCTAAGGATGCTGTCACCTCTAAAATGATAATGATTCTGTAAAATGTAAGGGTAGTTGGTATTATTACTCCATATAGAAAGCTGGTATCTGTATATTCAAATCAAATAGATATTACAGCTTAACACTGTTTGGGTGCTATTCACTTGACAATGTACTCTATCTATTTGGATAAGTCACAGCTGAATTAATCATGAGATGATCCCAATTAATTGTTAGGACAGCCAGAGGCAAATTGAACTGGTTATTTATTTAGATGCAAATCAACATAGCATTAGGGGAGGGCTTAGGGATTTGAATTATGTTTCGTTTGTCACTTTCTCTTAAAATCTCTATATTAGCTTTTATGAAAGCAAGGACATATCATCTGAAACACATGTGTAATGGTCACTAAAATTACATATATAGAATTTTTTATTTGACAGAGGTATACATGATCTGGTGAGACTTCGAGAGGTTATGGATTCTTTTTTAATTTGAGAAAAGGAAATATTTATTAAACACCTACGATATGGTAGGGACTATACTAAGTGTCTTACAAATATTGTTTCATTTTATCCTCATAACACCTCTGAGATTGGTACTAATAGTATCTCCATTTTGTAACTGAGGAAACTGAGGAAGGCAATGGTTAAGCAACTTGCCCAGTGTCAAATATCTTACGTAAGGAAATTTTTGAGGTAAGATTAGAACTCAGCAAAGTTCAAAGCCTGATTCCAGGTTCAACACCCTATCCACTATGCCATCTAGCTGCCATATTGGACTTGGAGTCAGGAATACCTGGATTCTTCTGACATTCACTAGCTACACGACCACAAGACAATTACATAACACCTCCAAGTCTCATTTCATTTTCTGTAAAATCTGGATAATAATGCCAGTAGTGTTCAACTCATCGGGTTGTAAATTACATAAATATGCATAAAGTTTATATATATATATATATATATATATATATATATATATAGTGATGTTATGTAAATACCTCCTATTATTATTAAGTAGAGCTTTTTGGTTGCTTTTTTTACTTTACCATCCAAATAATATAATCCATACATATACATTAAATATAAACATATCATGGTTCTGTTCTCTTCCTCCCACCACTTCTTCATGTATTAAGAGGTAGATGACGCAGTGGATGAGGGCTAATGAAATCACAGAACCTGAGTGTGAATCTAGGCTCTGCAGGTGTGATCTTGGGCTCACTTCCACTTTGCCTCTCACCTCCAGTCTCTTCTCTCTCTAATCCACTCTCCACAGAGCTGTCAAACGTATTTTCCTAAAGTATAGGCCACATTACTTCCCTATTTAATAAAATCCAATAATTACATTTTGCCTTTAGGGCAGTGGTTCTCAACCTTCCTAATGCCATGACCCTTCAATACTAGTTAGTATGTGAGCATGTCTGCATGTGGGATGGACCCACCTGGAGATGGATAGAGGAGTGGTGTCTCGGTTCCTAAGATTATCGGAAATATGTTTTCCAATGGTCTTAGGTGACCCCTGTGACCCCTGTGAAAGGGTTGTTTGACCCCCCAAGGGGTCACGACCCACAGGTTGAGAACTGCTGCTTTAGGGTCAAATGTAAGTTTCTTTTTTTTGCTTTTAAAAATCTTCCCAACATGGTCACATCCATTTCAAACTTGTATCACTTATATCACCCCCTTTCCTACACTCTACAGAGTAGCTAATATGGCCTTTGCCCCTTTTCACTGCTCTTTTCTTATGCTTGGAATGCATTTCTACCTCTTAGAATCTTGTTTCACATCAAACTCTGCTCTAATGGCACACCTACATGAAGTCTTTCCTAATCTTCCCAGCTGGAGCTGGCCTTCTTCCTCTTTCTTTCCCCCAACAAAAACCTCTTAGCTCACTGTGTTGTCTCTCTTTCCAGATTGTAAGTATGACACATAATGAATGCTTGTTGAATGACTACTTGATTAGGCCTCAGTTTCTTTTTTTTGTAAAAAGAAAGGGTTGGACTTGATGATCTTTAAGGTCCCTTGAAGGGAATTGTTATCCAGCCCACCTTTCTCATTTTACAGATAAGGAAACTGAGGCCTCAAAAGATAAAGTGGATTATCCTAGGTCACACAGGTACAAAGACAGAGATAGGAATAGAATCCAGGATTCCTGAGTTCAGTCTTCTGACAAAGAATGTTTTTAGATACCCACTCATGACTGTGTTGTCACTGGCCTTTTTAGAGGATATGCACCATTTAATAAAAATTATGTCATCATGGGGAACAGGAAACCCAGGTTCAGGCACGACTCATTTTCCCTTTTATCTTGGAAAGTACTTAGCTTTCCAAAGTGGTTGAGACATAGGCATCTCGATCTTTGAAGAGGAGGGGCCGGACCTGCCCTGCTTCCCTGTCCAGACTTGCTCACACTTCAGCTGCGTTCTCCCTCTGACACTGACGTCCCTCTCTCCCCCTTTTAAGGAGTTTCTTCCAGAACTTCCATGTTGAGGAGGGACTTAGACCAGCCAGTCTACTTCTTTGGACTTTGCCTTTGGATATCTTCTCCTTACCACTTTTTATGTGCTGTCTTCCCCATTAGATTGCAAACACCTCAAGGACAGGAATTGTCTTTCTTTTTGCTTATATTTGTATCCCTAACATTTAACACAGTACTAGATACAAAGTTAAGTGTTTAATAAATGCTTAGGTTTATTACATTAACTTTTTTCAATGAACAGAAATCTATCTTTTAGCCGTCCCTCCCAACCCCAACCAAAACAACAACAAAAAATCCTCTGTTACAAACTCATATAATCAAGCAAAACAAATTTTCCTGCTGACCATGTTGAAAATCAATCAGTCAATCTATCTATCTATCTATCTATCTATCTATCTATCTATCTATCTATCTATCTGTCTGTCTGTCTGTCTGTCTGTCTGTCTATCTAGTCTGTCTGTATGTCTATTTACTTCATTCGACTCTGAAAAATCCCCCACAAATATAAGAATAATGCTTGTCCTAAATGCCTTACCTGGATCTTGTCAAGATAAATTTAAGTCTAATTCTCTTCCTTGAAGCCTTTGGAGATAGAAAGTACTCTGTTTACACCTTGGAGGTGATGCTCCTATGTGTTTACATGTGAAGCATATTCTCTTCTAGTCAGTCCTCCAGAACTCAGATGAGCAATGAGAGCAAATCCTTTTCCCTAGCCATATATTACTTTTTGAGGAAATGTGCCAGATGCAATCCAGAAGGGATTGATTTTGCTGTGAAGCATCCATTCTGTGGTTGTGCTCCCAGTTTACACTTGGATGAATCTCTCAGTTGCCAAGACAACAGCCAAGTGTCTCTCCAGGGGCATGTTGTGGTACCCCACCCCCAGGATGAAAGGGGAAAATCAATTGGTCAATGAAAAGTTTAAAACATCTACTATGTGCCAGAAACTAAACAAGGTACAAGGGATAGAAAGACAAAGCAACAAAACAATCCCTACTCTCAGGGTGCTTATATTCTATCAGGGGTTGAATAAAGAAACTGGAAAAAAAGTATGCTTCAATCTGTACTCAGAGTTCATCAGTTCCCTCTCTGCTGATGGATAGTGTTTTTCATCATGGCTTCTTTGAAGTTTTACATTAAGCAAATATACAGACTAAATTCTTGAAGAGTATATATATCTGAACTTTGTATTTCACTTAGGACTTGGCCTAACTAGTGCTCTCAGCACTCAATAGCTGCTTAATAAATATTTGTTGAATTGAATTGAAGGTCACACAAACTCTGGCTGGTTCTGCCAACCTAGAAAAGCCACCCATAGGGGTCCCGTATTGTCAAAGGGCCAATCAAGCTAAGTGTGGAAAGTCTAATCGCCAACAGGTTAGCCATTAGCTAAAGATGTTGTTATTTTTATTCTTATAACAACTCATGAAGACCATCTAGTAAGGTTTGAAGGGATTGTGTTCTATCTGTATCATTAGAAGGAATGACCAAACCACAACATCATTATCTTTTGAGATATACTAAATTAATTAAATTTTGTGGGAGATGGGGAGTCTATTCCTGTATATAGGAAATTCCAAATTAGGACCCTCTCTCTGTTAATGTGGATCAGCAAATGTTCTGTAATTTATATTTTTAGGAAGCCGCCTAAGAAGTTAAGTCAGGTACCTGCCCAGGGTTAACCAGCCAGCGAGTGCCAAGTCTTCTGGACTACCATGCTGCCTCTCATTACTAGATTTTATTGGGTCAGGACATTCCAATATATTGATTTTTCTACCTGCTTTCTAGCCTTATTCCTCTTTAATAACAATTTATTTACAGAATATCTCCATCAAAAAAAAGAGAACATCTCAATCTCAAACATACAGTTTTACTTCTAATATCCAATATTAAAAATCAAACCTTAGGAAAAAATTATTGAAAGGAAAAAGAAATAGCTACACACATCTGCTTATAACATAGATTAAAAATCAAAATGATCAAATTCATAGAAAGAACCTCCAATGAACATTTATCATAAACTTTTATGACTGTGTTTATGCTTCAGCAAGGCTGAGGAGAATAATGTGAATTGCTGGCTTCAGAGAAAGTACTTAATATCATTCTGTTAAGTAAACAAAGGAAGATGCTGTTGCTATGAAAGGGAATCACAAGTGAAGCAATAGACTGCAAAAATCTCAGAGGATTTTGACACCTGAAGACAAGACTGCAGTGTGAGAGGGGGAGGAATGGAAAATAGTTATTTTTAATCAGTTCATCATTATTGTCATCTGGTTAAAGGGAATTTGGCATGTTTCCTCTATTTCAATAAAGCAATAAAGCATTCTAGAACACCCAGAAGTCAAAAGTCATTGCCTGGTCTTCATAATATACCTTCAAAACTCCTTTGGCAATGTTTCATGATGTTAGTTATAAGATAAAGTCTCATAGGAATTTTCCCTGCTTTTCTATTCCCAATACAAATCCATCTGGCCAAAAATGTCTATTAATTTGTAAAATATGAACTGACAGAGACCAGACTTTGAGATTTTGGAAGTGGGAGGGAAGAGATGATATTCTGACCTGCTGGATTGTGTATCTATTTGGCCTTGAGGTTGGATGCATCATTTAGGACCAAGGAGCAGACGGTATAGTCCAAAGTATCTCAGAGTGGGAGCCAGAAGACCTGGGTTAAAATGCAATTTGAATCACTTGCTGTTTGTCTTTTGTTCTTGAAGAGGATTGTAACATCAGGGAGTTGATGCCATGACATGCAAGGGAATTGGATTTAAGTGAGGGAGATCTAATAATCTGTTTTCTTTGATCTTGGGAAAGGCACTTAACTTCTCCTTTTCTACAAAATCTGTGTTGGATTCAGTGGCCTCTGAGGTCCAATATAGGACCCCTTATAGAAGCTAATCTATGATCTTTATTTGTGAAATTCACACCACCCCCTTCATTATTTTCACTACAAATCTGAGAGGAGTAGAAACTTAATATTTGTAGAAATTTTATATTTCTCCTGCTTTGAAATATAGCTTATATCAAAAATGCACATTTCATGGTATATGCCAGAAGAGTCAAACATACTACTGCATACTACTTATGAGTATCCCAAGTTCAGCCACACTGGATTAAAATTTGGGAAATATTTAATAAAATAAATAAAGATACGTGGATAATATTAATTTGTGATTTTCTAAGTTAATATGTTCTAGCAGGGACTTTCTATTTGAGTTGACATCACTGGTCGTTATGTGTGGCTGAGGGAGGGGAGCGGGTTGCAGGTTCTGACACAAATAAGTTGTGGTATATGATTGTGATGGAGTACTACTGTACAATGAGCTTGATGATCTTAGGAAAACGTGTATAGATTTGTACAAAATAGTGAAGAGCAAAATGAACAGAACCAAGAGAATGTCATATACAGATTTAACTTTGCAAATATTGCCTGTTCCTACTTCTTTTACCAGAATTTTGAAACTTCTCTTCATGGCCACAATAGAACCTTTTTTTAATGTGGTTCAGAAAAACCTGGAAAGACTTTCACAAACTGATGCAAAGTGAAATGAGCGGAACCAGGAGAACATTGTACACAGGAACAGCAATATTATATGATGATCAACTGTGAATGACTTAGTTATTCTCAGCAATATTATGTTCTGAGACAACTCCAAAGGCAACCATATCCAGAGAAAGAACTGCTGGAGTATGAACATAGATTGAAGCATACTTTAAAAACACAACAACAACCTTTTTTTTTTCCTTGGGGTTTTTTTTTTGGTCTATGTTTTCTTTCACAACATGACTAATATGGAAATGTGTTTTTCATGAATACATATATATAACCTATATCAAATTGCTTGCCTTCACAATGAAGGAGGAAGGGAGGAGGAAAGGAGAAAGAAAATTTGGAACTCAGAATTTTTAAAAAAATGAATGTTAAAATTGTTTTATGCATATTTGGGGGAAATTTTAAATAAAAAAGGAACAATAGATCAATGGTACAGTTCTGAGTATTGAATTTATCATACACCTTTTTTAAGGGAATCAAATGAAATTATATATGATCCTCTTTTTTGTGTGTATTCTTTTTTTCCTTTGGTGCTTAGGTTCAGAATTAAAAATAAGGATACTGATTTTTTCTCCCAACTCTTGAGGCTGCCTGTTGGCAGCACATAAAAGCTAAGAGAGCCTGTCTTTAGGCTGAAGTTTAGACCCTTATATTACAGTTTCTGAGATATGCCTATTAGAAAGAGGAGAAACATGAGAACTAGCATGCCAGAACTATGAGACTTGAGAGATTGGGCAATCCTAGATGGCTTTCCTTGTATTTCTGTATTTTCCCTCTTCTGTCTTATATGGATCCCTAGAAAACTCTTGTGTTTGCACTGTGCTTAAGTTAACTGAGGTCTTGGGCATAGGGAGCACTGACATTAGCTAGTGGGGCAGTCAACAAGCATTTATTGAGTGTCTACTGAAGATCTGGGCAACAATGACTCTTCATAATGAAGTCAGCGGAGTTATAGCATAAATGCAGCCTGGAAGTTGGGGCTGTACCAGTCAAGTCAATTTTTCCAAGTTCATAGGTAGAAAAACAAAACCTGGTATGAAATCTTATGTTTCTTGTTTAATAAAAGATTTTCTTCCCAGTTAACATCATTAATGTCTGTGGTTAATAGGAATATAATAATTGCTCTTAATAATTATAACTACATCTTATACTGCTTTCCTCATAACAATCATGTGAGTTTTATAGTGTGTTTTCCACATTTTTCTGAAGCTGAGACTTAAATGAGTTGTTGAATGTTAGTACAAAGATGAGAAAAACTCAACAAATCTAGATGAATCAACATGCTATCACTCTGTACAACTAATATTCAAGAGAAGAAATTAATCAAGATAATTTATAATATAGTATCAATTTCATTAGATCATATATACAATCTTTCTGACCAATTCAAAATATGGTCAAATGGGCACTAGTTAGCAAACTAAGTGTACCCATTATTCTCCTGTGGCTATTTATAAAGACCGCCTCAGTTTTTATGTCAATTTTGGTCTTTTATATTTTCTTTTAATTTAATTTCTTCAGTTTATAAACAATTAATATAAAACAATATCTTTGGCCATCCTAAATCTGAAACCAATCTATTCTAATTCAAGTCAACAAATCTTTATTAAATACCTAATATACTGAGACATGGTGTTGGACTCTCAGAATACAAGTTTTTTTTTTTTTAAAAGCTATTCTTATCATCAAGGAGGTTACATTGGATTACAAAGATAAATCTTGTAAATGCATGATGAATTAAGAAACAAGAGAGTACCAATGACTAGGAATCCGGAAACAGGGGTGGGGCTGGGGGGAAGCTTGCCATAGGAGTTGATACATAAACTGAACCTTGAAGGGTACTAGAGATTCTAAGAGGCAGAAGTGAGGATGCAATATTTTTAAGCTTCAGGGACAGCCTATACAATCACACAGAGGTGGAAGATAAAATTCCAACTTCTGGGAAAAGCAGGTAGTCCATTTCAGCAGAAGGTGGAATGTGTGAAAGGGAGTTACATGAAAAAATCCCACAAAGGTACTCTAGGAGCAGCCTGGGAAAGATTTTAAATGCCACACAGAGGAATTTATATTTTAACCTAGAGGTAACAAAGTTACTTAAAGTTTTTGAAGAAGGGAGTGACATGGTCAGACTTGTGCTTCCAGAAGATTTTTTTTCTTTTTCTCAATAATGCTGGAGAAGAAGATGGAGAGAGGAGAATGAAATGTAGAAAACCAATTGGGAAGCTGTTGCAGTAGTTCAGGTAAGAGGTGGTGAGTTCCTGAACTACAGTGGTGGCTGTGTAGGTGGAGAGAAAGGGGGTATATCCAAGATATATTGGAGAGTTATCATTGATAGGACTTGGCAACTGGTTGGGTGTGTGGGTAAACAAGAGAGAAGGATTGAGAATGACTTCTGGGTTGGGAACCTGGGTGACTAGAAGAATGGTGGTGCACTTGGCAGAAACAAGGATGGTGCTTATGGGTAAAAACAATCATCTCTCTTTTGGACATGTTGAGATTAAGGTGCCTAAGGGATATATGACCGTTTGGTAGCAAATGTCCAGTAAGCAACTAAAGATACAGAGCAAGAACTCAGAATCTAGGAGTTATCCGTATAGAGGTGATCACTGAACCAATAGTTGTTGGTAAGTTCACCATTAGAGAAGGTGTAGAAGGGAAAAGAAGAAGCCCCAGGACAGATCCTTAGAGTATGTTGAGGAACAAAATATGAACAATGCTTCAGCAAAGAAGACTGAGAAGAAGTAATAAGACATTCAAGAAGAGGACCAAGAAAGAGAATAGTGTCATGAAAACTCAGGAAAGAGAGTGTATGGAGGAGGATGAGATGGTCAAGTTGCTCTGTGGGTTCCTCATGGGTTGCCACCAAAACTTTTGACCTCCAATATTAGATAATCCTTTGCTATCTAGGCCCAGAACCCTAATTGCAAAATTAATAATTCAAAAGTAAAGAAAACTGAAGAAGATATTGTGCTCAGGTAAAATCTTAGAAGTAGGATAAAGTTTTGGGGAAAAAACACAAAAATACTCAGATATAATATTAATTGGCACCCAGTTATTCTCCTATGTGTACTTGTACTTTTTCCTGTAGGTCACTTCAGTAAGAAGATTATGTCAAGGTGGTTAAATCCACTTCATCCTTACTAATATTTACTATTTAAATCTCTTCACCTCACGGTAACATTCTCTTTCTTTCAATACTATTTGTCCTCTCATCTTTCTCTTCCTTTTACCTTCTTGGTTGTACCTCATGGAGTCTAGAGAGGTTAAGCCTTAAATCTAATTTATAAAAATATAACTTAGATGAAACTTCAAGCCATAAACCTGGTCATCCATTTAATTTTTTTTTTTAAATATGATTGTTCTGGGAATTAAGATATACAGGCACTGGGGTAGGGAGATCCATCTTGCCCTACCAGAAAGTCAGAGGGGCAGTGGGGGAGGACATAGGAGAGAGCAGATTGGGGGAGGGGTTATATAGTGGGATGCCTGTTTTGGGGTGGTAGGTGGGGGAAAGATGGGGAGAAAATTTGTAACAAAATCTCGTGGAAACGAATGATGCAAACAATAAAAAATAAAATGAAATGAAATGAAAAGAAAAAAATAAAATATGATTGTTTTTCTTTTGGAAACACCGTATTTTATGTGAATCTTTTCTCATTGTTGAATCCAAATGGTGTTTGGTTGGTACAGCTGCATCTCACTCTCATTTTTCTCTCTTGCTAAACTGGAAAGGAAGGATATTTTGACTGCAGAGAAAGAGAACTCATTATGCTACAGCACTGAGAGGATGAAATAGGGTCCAGAGATCACAATTGCCTTCAGCTCAGCAAAGGCCAAGGGATTCAAGAGCAAAAAATTGCTGCATTCCATTATCTCCAAAATGAAGAGCTGAGAGATGTTTCCCCTCCAATGGTAAAATTGTGTCAAGATGTCTATGAGTTTTATGTAGCTTCATGCTGAAAGTCTCTCCTGCCTGCTGCCTTCTCCCTCAACAGAAGGCAGGGGAGAAAGAATCAGGCTGATCTAATCAGAATCTTATTTGTAAATATTCCAAAGAAGGACAAGATTTAACTACTGAAGAAAGTCTAAAAATTCATAATTAAGTAGTTAAAGGAGATTATGTACCTATTGTTTCTTCTCTTCTCTTTTTTAAATTTATTTTTTCAATTAACATTAAATTACATTTACATATATTTTAATTAATAGGCTTTCTTTTCCTCTCACCTCTTCCATCCATCAAAAATAAGAAAAGAAAAACAAAATCCTTAAAAGACACATGTATAGTCAAACTAAGCAAGTTGTCTACCTACAAGAAACAACATATTCACTGGCCATTAATGGAATGGGGTAGCACAGGTTGTAACTGTATTCTTAAATTTTTATTTTTATGGGATCATAACTCTAGAATTGGAGGCTGTCTAATGCAATCCCTTTATTTTGCAAATGAGGAAAATAAGGCCCAGGGAGGTTAAACTTGTCCAAGTTTACACAGCTGGTCAGTTCTAGAGGTGGTACAACCTCCTTCTCATCATTGCTAAACTTTATATGGTGTTTTAAAGTTTGTAAAAGTGCTTTACAAATACCATCTCATTTTATACTCATAGCAGGTAAGTACTATTATTATCCTCATCTGTAACATGAAGAAGATAGAGATTAAGTGACTTGCCCAGGGTTATACAGCTAGTGAGTGTCTAAAACAGGATTTGAACTCAGGTCTCCAGATGCCCAAGTCATACTTTCCTCTGAGGAGTCAACAACCATACAGGCTTTCATGATCAAAGGTCTTATAAATATATACCAGTTTAGGGGTGAGAGTTTCCATCTTAAATAAATGATGATGATACATTTACATAATATGTAATATGTATAAGTAAATGTATAAATATATTTATACAAAAGCCCCTTACATGAAAAGGAGAAAGATTAGAGAAGGTAATAGACATAAGACTGCAGGTAAATAAATAGCTCTTAGTTGTAGGCTTATGTAAGACATTTTGTCAAACAGAAAGTTCTCAAAAAGCTAACCACAATGAGGGTTTCCATCTTTCACGTTGTAAATCAGTGGTTCTCAACCTTCCTAATGCCATGACGTTTTAATACTCATATGTGGGTGTATCTGCATGTGGGCGGACCCACCTGGAGACGGATAGAGGAGCAGCGTCTCGGTTCCTAAGATTGGAAATATGTGTTTTTCAATGGTCTTAGGTGACTCCTGTGACTTCTGTGAAAGGGTCATTCGACCCCCAAAGGGGTCACGACCCACAGGTTGAGAACTGCTGTTATAAATCATGGTGTCTGTAACAGATCTCAGCTCAGCATTCAGCAAATAGACCATCTTATAACTGAATCTTAATTTTACTCATGGGATGTGCATTTTACCAAGTTTCCTTAATAAACAGAAATGTACAAGATATGATTATAGAAAAATCAAGTGATTTCTATAGGGTGAAAAAGCTTACAGAAAATTGTTACTTGGCATTCACGTGTACTTTCAATGGAATTAATTTGTAAACTTTAAAAAGCTTAGACAAGTGTTTTGATTGGGTAAGAGATAATCTCAAGGAATTGGATGCTTGAATTAGCATTTGAAACAGCTTAAAATAGAACATTGGTGCTGATTAGAGACTAATGATTCACCAGTACTGATGCAATTATAAGAACATTATAGTCTATTTATCTGCCTCACTATTCCAAAGTCAGTATTTTCAATTTTACAGAACTTACAGAACTTAGGTGAAATCTTTCTGGTTGGCATTGTGATTAATTTTTTTTTAATATTCAAGTTAAAATTATTGGGTTTTTTTCATATTACAAAAATATTGCTGAATGCTTCTTGAATTGTACTGGCATGTTATTTATCTCAGATATAACAACTGACAAATGGCCATCCAACCTCTGCCTGAATACCTCCAAGGAGTGGAAATCACACCACCTTTCAAGGCAACTAATTCCATTTTCAGACAATTTTAATTGTTTGGAAATTTTACCTGAAATCAAGCTGAAATTTCCCTTTTTATAACCACCTCTTCTGTCCTTTGGAGTCAAGAAAAATAATCTAACTCCTCTTGAGAGTGCTAGCCTCTCAGATACTTAGACTTGGAACTTTGAAGGAAGTCTAAACTCTGCAGGCCAGACAAGAAACAGGCATTTTAAAAGTAAAACATTTAATCGGAACTAAAATAGCTAGCAAATAAATGGGCAATCTCTGAATACATACTCCAGGAATTAGGCTCTCATCTCAGAACAAATGACATGAGTGAGACTCAAGCTCTTGTGTGGGGGATGATATGGTAAACACCAATTATGCTGTTGGAAGGGTAATGGGAAACTTTATTCATGTAGCTCAGTCACCCATTCCCATTTTCTTTTCAGGTACTGGGCCTGAAGTCAGTAAGACTCATCTTCCTGAGTTCAAGTCTGGCCTCAGACACTTCCTAGCTGTGTGACCCTGGGCAAGTCACTTATCCCTGTTTGCCTCAGTTTCCTCATCTGAAAAATGAGCTGGAGAAGAAAAATGGCAAACCATTATAGTATCCTTTGCCAAGAAAACCCCAAATGGGGCCACGGAGAGTTGGATGTGACTGAAAAGGACTGAAATGAAGGCTATGCTGCTACTGTCCTCTATCCTATACTGGGTACCAACCATGATCACTCCTTCCACACAGCTTTTCCTAGTCTCCTCTCCTAATCAGTGTCCACATCTGTGTTGCCTGTGTTGAAGGCAAACAGTTTTTTTTTTAAATGGACAGTTTTTATTGAATATTTTAATCGTCATTGAAAACAAAAGAAAACACTGATGTACACTCACTTTCTCTTTCTTCTTTCAATCTAGAGTCTCCTTTTCCTATTTGTGCATAATTTTAAAATTAGCCTGGCCTTGTAATCTACATAGCATGTTTTTCCTCATATGAGATTCAATTTTGTTGTCAATTAGAACTAATGATTACTTTTACCTATTGTGGTATGAGTTTGCAGTAAGGCTGTGAGGCCATAATTATAAGTCACATGTTTTAGAATTTGTACATTTTATGCATCTGATGGACAGAATTAAATATACTATAATACAGTGGTTCTCAACCTTCCTAATGCTGCGACCCTTTAATACAGTTCCTCATATTGTGGTGACCCCCAACCATAAAATTATTTTCATTGCTACTTCATAACTGTAATTTTGCTACTGTTATGAATCATAATGTAAATATCTGATATGCAGGATGTATTTTCATTGTTATAAATTGAACATAACCCACAGGTTGAGAACTGCTGCTATAATAGTTCCCGAAAATTTGGAATATTTCCCTCCTCCTCCAAATTTCCATAAGATACTATGATATCTTCCACTAGCAGTTAAGGGGGTGATGGGACTAGAGTATATGTGATAAAACTCTGCTAATGTGGTAAAGGAGAATCTACCCTACTTGTATATTAATGAAAAGTATATATTTGAGTCAAGAGAACCAAAAAAGGATATTCACAGAAGAACTAAAACATAAAAGGTCTTATTTTAAATATATCCATAATTTAAACACAAAACAAAATAAAGCCCACAGAGATTTACAAATCTAAGGCTAGTATCTGATTGTCATAGTAATTTTAAGAACTTCCAAGAGAAGTTGTTAACAGGTACTGCCATGTTTCTACTTTGTAGCTTCCTCTGTCTATATAACTACATTATTTCCATCTTTATAATTTCTAATTATAATTTTTATAATTTAAATTTAATTTTATATAATGTAATTTTATAATTTAATTTTTTTTTTATAATTTAAATTTAAACCCAGTTCTTGTTGTGTTTGTATTTTCATCTAAGATGTTTTCAAAATCATAATTAGGAATGATCTTTGGGAGTTAGCATATTTCTGTCTAGTAACAATATGCTGGTACAGATAAATTCAAGGACACATAAATTATGTCATGAGATTAAGAGATCCAAGTCCTTGATTGTTTAAGAGAAATTATAGCGAAGGCTCTGTGCTCTGTGTCCTTCCTTTCTCTGACTGGACTTAAGTCATGAACAAAAGATTCATCCTCCCTCTGGTTTGTGGGGAGGCCCTTCTGTCTCATGGTTTATACAGAGAACCTATTTCTTGGATTAAGAAATTTCATTGTCAGGATCAATTGAATAGGAAGGGACCATACTTTAAGAGGTGAAATTCTGAGGTGGGAGAGGAATAGAATGAGAGGAGACAGGGAGAGACAGATTGGCTGAATCATCTCATATAGAAGAGGCAAGGGATAATTGTTACAATGGAGGGGAAGAACAGGAAGGCAAAAGAGAAAGGGTCAACCTTACTCTCATTGAATTTGGCTTAGGGAAGGAATAACATAAACTCTAAACTGGGTATCTTGCCGCACAGGAGAGTAGGGGGGATGGGATGAGAGGTGGGATGATGGAGGGGAGGGAAAGGTGGGGGGGAAGGTTGCTGGAAGCACACACTTCTGTAAAGGGATAGGGACAGGGTAGAGAATAGAACAAGGAGGGGCAGGATAGGAAGGAGGGACATATAATCAGTCTCTCATAATATGTCCATTGTGGAGATGTTCTTTGTAATTACACATATACAGCCTATACTGAATTGCTTGTCTATCTAGTGGGGGTGGA
>CM053592.1:53852225-53875141 GCA_028646515.1 Pseudochirops corinnae
CACCCCTAGATTCCTCCCACAACTTTTCTGTACATAAGACCCCATCTTCCCTCCATGTGGTGTGAGAGCCATAGAATGGCCTAGCACAGACTTACTATGTGTCAGATGATTCTGGCCTGCTTGCCCAATGCAAGCCTTATAGATACCTAGGCTCCTTAAGAGTCTACCCAATATGTCGAACTTTTAATAAATTATTTTTCTTTGGGTGAGAGAAGACTTGAGTCGAATTTATTTGGCAGCACCCAGTGTGTTGGTATTTTGGGGTCTCGAGCACCCCTAATCCTAACCACATCAGTATGGAATAAGAAGACCATACTATGGTATGAATGGCTTTAAATGCCTAACAGAGGATTTTGTATTTGATCCTGAAGTCTAACAGGGAACCGCTGGAGTTTATTAAGTATGGGTTATGTGTGTGACATGATCAGACCTGTGCTTGTATAAGCTTATTTCTGGCCGTGTTGAGAAGGACTCCTCAAAGGCCTTTATTCACTGTGGCCCTTTGTATGATCAGCAATGGCCTTACCTATGAGAAGACCAGCAGGTATATTACCAGGTCTAATCCAATCCAAGAAACCTGTAAACATACTTACCTAATAAAACATACCACCAAAGAAATGTTGATGGACTGGGACAAATCAGTTGATCCTCTAAAAAGAACAAACTGCATTATTTGTTAATTACAAATAGAAAGGCAAATTTAAACAAAGGAAGAAGATGCTATGTAAGGAGGAAAAAAATCCACCACAGTGTTTGTCAGACTAAGTGCACAGATCGTGGATAATTGGTTCCTTGGATCTAACTCGATTAGGGAGCCAGAGTAGTGCTCATTAGTACCATCTATGAGTTTTATTCATTTAACCACAATTAACCTAATAGACCTCCCTTTAGATAATGTGACTAATGTGTCCGGAGTTAGATAAGCTGAGAGGTATGGTAATTCTAACTTCAACCAAGAACTCAGTGTTTTATTTTTGTTGTTGTTTTTTAAACTATTTAAGAGTGGTAATGATGGAGTGTAGGCTCTGGGAGCCCCCTTGAACTCTTCTTGAATCTTCCCACTTCATCTGCATTCGCCTGAGACCATACGCCTTCAATTATCTCTATGAGTAAATTTAATTTAGCCTAGCCCTCTGTGGTCTGTTATCTCCTGGTAGCCTTCTGCTATTTCCCACCCTTAATCCCATTATCTTGGTTCAGGCCATTCAACCTCTAGTCATTGAGCTACTGGCCATTCCCATCAAGACTCTCTCCAAACCCCTCCTCTAGTCACCCCAGACTATTCGACCACCCCTAGATCGCTTCCAGTCTTTCTGTATATAAGATCCATCTTGCCTCCATGAAGGTGCTTAGATTCAATATGACTGAGATTCAATCTGGCCTGCTACAAATGCTCAGATTCCTTAAGAGTCTATCCAATATCATGAGTCTTTAGTAAACTTTGTTTTACTTTGGCTGAAAGAAGACTTGGGTCAAAATCATTTGGGCAGGACTCAGCATGTCAGTGTTTTGGGGTCATGAATGCCCCTAAACCTCAACATTTTGGTTCTTCCATGAAGATGCTCAGATTGAATCTGTGCTAGATTGACTGTGAGGGTGGGAAATAGCTGCCGGCTAGGCAAGGTTGAGGGTAACAGAGATTCTGGCTTTGAGATAAAAGAAGATAAAAGAAGGCTTATGGCCTCAGGTGAAAGCCTGATCTAGTGGGAAGATTCAGGGAAGCTCCCAGAGCCTATACCCCATCATTCCCCCTCAAACAAATGGGACCCAAATTCTTTTGTTGTAAGGGAAAAGGTCTTGGCTTGGGCTGGTACCCCGTCAGTACCTAAATTAATTTCTGTAGTTCTTCATTGCTTAATTACTAAGTCAGTCTCAGTGAGAAATATCTATGCCTGGATCTATTATGAATGTAGAGTAGGATAGTAGCATAGAATATTTATTTTCTCCATTTTATTCTCAATTCAATCCAACAAGTATTTATTAAGCGTCCACCATATTGTTTATATCTCGTTCAGCATTGTGGCAACACAGAATTGAGTTTAAGACATGGTTCTTGCCCTCAAGGAGTTTACAATACTATCCAAATGATATGAATTAAATTTGAAAATATTAAATGCCTACCATGTACTGTGCTAGATCCTGGGGATATAAAGACAAAAATGAAAGAGTCTTGCCTTCAAGGGGCTTATATTCTTCTAGGGGAAGGGTAGGGAAACAACATCTATAAAGAAAAGTAAATGCAAAACATATAAAAATTAAATGCAAAGTAATTATAGGGTAGCAGGCAGCTAGGAAGTGCACTGGATAGAGTCCCTGGTCTGGAGTCAGGAGGAACTGAGTTCAAATCTAGCCTCAAATATGTACTAACTGTGTTACCCTGGGCAAGTCACTGACCCCTGTTTGACTCAGTTTCCTTACCTGTAAAATGAATTTTGAGAAATGGCAAACCACTGCAATATCTCTGTAAAGAAAACCCCAAATGGGATTGGAAAGAATCAACAAGACTGAAAAAATAAATAGAGAGCCAGGCCTGGACTCAGGGAGACTCATCTTCCTGAGTTCAAATCCAGTCTCCAATGCTTACTAGTTCTATGAGCCTGGGCAAATCACTTAACCCTGTTTGCCTCAGTTCTTCGTCTATAAAATGAGCTGGAGAGGGAAACGGCAAATATTCTAGTATCTTTGCCAAGAAAACTCCAAATAGGGTCACAAAGAGTAGGATACCACTGAAAATAGTCTGGAGGTTAAAAGAAATTCTGGGAAGGGAATGAAGTATTAAACTGAATATAATTAAGTACTAAAAATATGTACATAAACAAGATAGAAATTAAATTTTCTGAAGTGCCAAAGTGTATGTATAGATAGTAGTTGCTATGAGTGATCAGGAATGGGAAGGTGGAGTGTTTATCCGAGAAAGTATTTTGGAGGAGGTTAAGTAGATAGGAAGCGAATCTTAAACTGCACTTAAAACTAATTGGATTTGGAAAGGGAGAAAGAAAGGAGGATGGGAGGAAAGGTGGGAATGAGCATGGTGTGTGTTGAGGTCAGTGAGAGGCTGGCCCAGATAGTGATCCATAAATAGGAGCAGACTTGTGGAGGAATGGAGATGATTGGAGCCAGATTGTGGAAGGCCTTCACTGTCAGGCTGAAGATTCTACTATCTTAATACAGATAGTATTAAATCACTGTAAATTTTTGAGCAGGTAAGTGATGATGAGCTGAAAGGTATTTTAGTTAGATTAGTGTGACAGCAATCCTAAGCAGGGTGACTGATGTGGGAGATATTGGATGCAGGTAGAGAGATTAGTGTTTTATTAAAATAGTCTAGAAATAGGGCAATGATGGGGTGTACTAAATTCACTGGCAGTGGAAATGCAGAGGAAAAGATAAATATGAGGGACAGATAGACTTTTCCCTCCTTTTCATTCTAGCAACCTTTTCACTCTGAGACTTTTCTCAGCACCTGGATCTTCTTATTTAGGGAAAATCCCTCTACCATTCATGGCCTCCATTGGTGACTTGGGGAGGGGCCCAAGATGTTGAGGTTTGGGGGTTTAGGGGTACTTGAGACCCCAAAATACTAACATGTTGGGCCCTGCCAAATGAATTCGACTTCAGCCTTCTCTCAGCCAAAGTAAAACAAAGTTTATTAAAGATTTACCATAGTGGGTAGGCAAGTATCTGTGATGCTTGTATTGGACAAACAGGCCAGAATGATCTGACACAGAATGAGTCTGAGCCCCTCATGGAGACAAGATGTATCTTATATACAGAAAGATTGTGGGAGGGATCTAGGGGTGCTCTAGAGAAGAGATTTGGAGAGGATCTTGAGGAGTCTAAGAAAGATCTTGAGGAACTGAGGTCAGACTCCAGGAATGGGATTAAGGGTAGGAAATAGCTGAAAGCTACCTGGAGATGACCGATTATGGAGGGCTAGACTAGTTTAAGGGTAACAGATTTGGGTATAGATATTTTGATAGGGAAGATTCAATCAGAGTTCAAAGGGGTTTCCCAGAGCCTCTACTCTATCAAAGACATGTAGCCTTCATTCCCCTCCTGGATTTGCCTTTAATTCTTCATTTAGACTGTGACACTGTGCTCCCGCATAGGTACATTTGGTGCCATCTCACATGCCACGATTTTGTGTGTTGTTTCCCCCCATTAGAATGTAAGCTTCTTGTGGACAAGTACTATCTGTTTGCTTGTATTTGTGTCTCCAGAGTTCAGTCTAGTCCATTTCAACACAGTAACCATTTAGTAAATGATTGTTGCCTTGCTTTGTTACCTTGATTGAAAGAACTTGATGGAAGTATGGATATAGAGATAAAAAGGAGGGAGGAGCTGAAGGTTTTAAACCCATCTTTTTAGTATGAGCCTGCAGTAGGTCTGTTTCAATTCAACTGAGTGAATGGAAGAATGAATAAATGAAAAAATGAAAATTAACTTATTAAGTGCTTTATGTGTGCCAGGCACAGTGCTAAGATCTGGGAGTACAGAGGTAAGAAAGTAGGGCAGTGACTGCCCTCAAGGATTTCATATTTTAATTGGGGCAGACAACATAGCGCTCATCCCACTTGGTACTCAGTGCAGGATACCTGCACTGTGGCATGGTATGGAAATTCCAGGACGTGGTATGGTAGGTATCCTGGTTCTAGGTAAGGTAAGGCAAAATTTCCCCTAGCAGAGCTCAGGATCTCAGAATCAGAGTGTGAGTTTTGATGGGATGGGGGTAATGAGGATGTCCTGGTGTGTAGGTGGTAGCAAGCATTTAAACTGTTAAGTGTACAAGGAACTATACTAGGTACCAAGGAATAAAAAGACAAAAATTAAACAGTACCCACTTGTTTCTTATTCATTTGTTTATTGGCTGGTCCATTTTTTAATCTTCAAGGACTTAACTTTTCAGTGTTCAGTTGTTATTAATTAGAATGATAATGAAAAGAAAATTCATATTTTATGAAAGCTGCTTCATCAGCTAAGTAGAATATCTTAACGGCAAAATCAGCATGGTGTGGTGTCCCATGTGGTCACAACCTGTTACTCTTCACCTCTGGAAAGCCACCGAGTTATTGCAAGGGGTCTTCAAGACTCCCAGGAGATCATGCCATGTGAGAATTGGTTGAAGGAACCATAGGGGTTTATCCTACAGATAAAAAGATTTAATGAGAACATAATAGCTATCTTCAAGTAAAGCTGTCATGTGAAAGAAAGATAAGAAGTATTCTTCTTCTCCAAAAAAAAAAACCAAAAAATAAAAACGATGTATTCTCCTTAGCCTTGGCAGAATGTACATGGGGAAGGGATGGGGGTGGAGGATTTTCAGAATTAGGAGTATTGGGTAGAAGTTGAAAAGAGGAAGATTGTGGTTTGATGTAAAGAACAACTGTCCAGCAATGAACTATCTATGTAGAATGATGGTTTGGTGCATTCTCAGATCAATTCAGCTGGTATCACCCGTGTGGAAAATGGTGGGGACCTGTTTCTCAGAAGCAAACCTCAGCATTTTCCACATAAGTGACACCATCTTAGGTAATCTGGGCATCTGTCAAACCCTCATTTTATCTGAAAAAGTGGAATGGGCTAGGGCACCCTTCTTGGGTATGTTGTAGAGGAAATTCAGATCTGTGGGGCTCCATGAGCAAGCCTAAACAAATGTTTTGCAAATACATGTATTAATATTTTTTCCAATGTTTATAGCTGCTGTTATGAACACAATACAGATTACTGTCAGTCAATAAATGTATTTAGTGCCAGGCAGCATCAATGCAGCTAGATGATACTGTGGGCCTGGAGTTGGGAAACTCTTGAGTTCAAATCCGGCCTCAGACACTTACTAGCTGTGTAACTTTGGGCAAATCACTTAACACCTATTTGCCTCAGTTTCTCATCTCTAAAATGGGGATACACTGGAGACGAAAATGGCAAACCACTCCAGTATCTTTGCCAAGAAAGTCCCATGGACAGCAATTCAACAGCATGTGCCAGACGCTGTGCTAATCCCTGGGTTACGGAGATGAAAAAAGGGAGATAGTCCTGGCTTTCAAGAAGCTTACAGCCTAAGGGGAGAGGAGCTGAAAAGGTTGAGGGGGAAGAAAGGAGGAAGAGCTGGGAAAGGGGCTTGGTAGAGAAGTGCAGCCAGCTGAGAAGTTAGGTGATATTTTGAGCTGAGCTCCCTCCTTCAGTGGAGGTTTTAGAATTTATGGCCCCACTGTCTAAACGGAGGCACCAAGGGGTGGCCAGGAGGTGGAATTCCAAGGCTGATAGTATCTCCTGTAAGACCATGAGGTTTTCTCAGTAATGAGCTTCCTGAGTCCTGGTGGAATAATTAAAGAAGCTTCAAAGTAGTGCAGTTAGGTGAGAAATGAATTCTGACTGAAATTCAAAGTAGCTTTTTTGTCATAACGTTTATTTCGTCAACAGATACTCATAGTGCATCTGCTATTGTGCTGGGACCACAGCATGTTTTGGCATTAAAAAGTAGTCGCAAACTGTTGGGGGTTCCCCAGTAGTGAAAACAATTACTGGACTGGAAATTAAGAGATACTGGTTTGGGCCCTGTCTTGGCTGCTTATTACCTGTGTTGTGAGCTTGAGCAAATCTTTTAGTGACTGTTTCCTCATTTAAATAACAGGACTAGTCTCTAAGATATTTAAGGTCCCTTTCAGCTTTGTGATTTCTATTTTTTAAAAATTCACCCAAGTTTTTAAAAGCAATACAATGCACAATGGTATTCCCCCTGTCCCCATCCCTCTTTGGGCATATTAAAACAACCAAAAAAAAATACTTTTGAAAATACACAGGTGACACAGTAAATAGAGTACCAGCCCTGGAGTCTAGAGGACCTGAGTTTAAATCCTGCCTCAGACATTTACTGTTACTAGCAGCGTGACTTTGGGCAAGTCACTTAACCCCAGTTGTGCTGCCTTTCTCCCCCTCAAAAAAAAAAAAGACAAAAAAAAAAAGAAAATACACAAAAAAGATTGTGAAAAAAAATGAATTAAAATTCTGAATAGACCAAAGGAATAACTGCTGTCATCTTTCAAACTCTGTTTTCTATAATGGCTTCTGAGGTCAGAGACCATATGTTGAAAATGAATTTTGTCAGTCTCTAAGTACATAGTTTCCTATGATTTGAGGGATTGGGTCCATTTCATTTCTATGTAATTGCTAATAAAGTGGTCTGGCATATTTTTCAATAAGTGTTTTACCCACTAATTTGAAAATAAATCTTTCAGATTCTTAGCCATGCTTTTACTCCATTGAAGTACTAACTAGGAAAATACATAGAAGAAAGATAATTAAGAGTCTAGGGTATTTTAATTATTGAGTACCACAAATGTTTTGGCAGCATTATTAAGTAATCAATGCTGATGTCTGTTGTTTTTTAAAAACTACTTTAATAAAATGTAACGTCATCAGAATTTTATTTTTCCACTATATGCTATTTTGTTGTTGTTCACTTGTTTCCGTCATGTCTGACTCTTCATGACACCATTTGGAGTTTTCTTGGCAAAGATACTGGAGTGCTTTGCCATTTCCTTCTCCAGTACATTTTACAGATAAGGAAACTGAGGCAAACAGGGTTAAGTAACTTGTCCAAGGCCACACAGTTAGTAAGGGTCTTAGGCCAGATTTGAACTCAGGAACATAAATATTCCTTATTTGAGGCAGAGAACTCTACCCACTGTGCCACCTCACTGCCCCTTCCATCCTCAAGTTTGTCAGGGAAAGAGACACCTCAAATTTGCCATTTTCTTTCTATCTTTTCTCCTGTATAAAAATTGTAACATATAATTATACTTGATGTGTCACCAGGGATTGGCATTTAATTTTCAAAATTTTAATTGAATTATGAATCTATTTATTAGGCAACGCTCCAGGCTTACAGGTTGCTTATTGACTTTACAAAGGAAGGCAACGGAATGTAGTATTAGGATGTTTTGTTTCAGAATAAATTTAACCTGTAGAAACAAAAGTTAAGGTTCAAAAGTACTACTTTCTTTCTTTATTTGCCTTCTTTCTTTTTGGAGGGGAGAAGGCAGGGCAAATGAGGTTAAATGACTTGCTCATGGTCACATGGCTAGCAAGTGTTAAATAAATATCTGAGCCTGGATTTGAACTCAGGGCTGGTGCTCTATTCGCTGCACCACTTAGCCACCCCAGTACTGCTTAATTAAAAAAAAAAGTACCCATGTTTTTTTTTAATTAACATTTTTTCAGTCAATGAAAATCTTCTTTCCGTTTCTTACCCTCCCTCCCTCTTTCCCTGTGCTCACTATTGAGAAAGCAAGAAAAACAAAACCCTGTCACAAGCTTGGATAGTCGAGCAAAACAAATTCCTGCATTGGCATTCTGACTCTTCTCTGAGCCTTCTAGAATTGTGGATTGGTCAGAGGTCCTAAGCCTTCCAAAGGTGTTTGTCTTTACAATATTGTCCTTTTATAATCTATTCTGATTCTGCTCACTTCACTCTGCATCAGTTCATACAAATTTTTCCGTGTTTCTCTGAAAATCATCCCTTTTATCATTTCTTTTAGTACAATAGTATTCCGTTACATTCATGTACACTGACTTGTTTAGCTGTTCTCTGTTTGATGGGCAAACCCTTTGTCTCCAATCCTTTTGCTGCCACAAAAAGAGCTGCTATTGTATACATATGGGTCCTTTTCTTTTCAGCACTTCTTTGGTATATATACATAGTAGAGGTATTGCTGGACCAAAGTGTAGGCCTGCTTTAATACGTTTTGGGGAATAGTTCCAAACTGTTTTCCAGCTTTGCTGGGTAAATGCACTGTTCTTAGGGGATATGGACAAGACTCACACAAAGACACAGCAGTGGGAATCTGAACAGCATGGTTCATTTGAAAGAACATCAGAAGAATTGATTTCAGATACAACTTACTACCTGTATGGTTGTGGATTAGCAAACAAACAGCAACAACAACATCTGTCTGGTAATCTACGGCTTACAAAGTGCTTCCCATTTATCATGTAATTTTACTCAACAGCCCTGTGAGGCAGGTACTTTTTCATCCTCATACACAGGTGAAGAAATAGAGGCTAAGAGAGAAGTGACTTATCCAGGGTCATACAGCTAGTAAATGTCTTAAGGTTAGATTTTAACTGAGGTCCTCCTGACTCTCAAGTAATATACTCTATTCACTATGCCACCCATCATCTGCCTCTCTGGGTCTAATTTTCCTTGCTTGAAAATGGACTTCTTCTATGAAAACTCTCATATTTAAATAATTATTTACTTATATTTAAAATGTAAACATACTTAAATAAATTTGATAATTTCATTGTAAAATGAAGATAATAATCCTCAGTAAGTTTCAAAATAAAAATATTGCAAACTCTGGTGAGTTTATAGCATTTCAGTAAACTCTAGAGTCAACAAGCTCTGTGATAGGACCACTAGCTACCTCAGTGTCTTCTCTTCAACCTTCTAACACCTGGTTTAGGCTAGATTTTCCCTAAAAGGCAACAAAGCAAGGATGTGATTGGCCTGAGAGTGGGCCAGTGCCCAAGCTGTGCCTCCCTTAGGTCTGGTAACTTCCTGGCAGCTTGTTTAACCAAGAGCATAAAAAAGTCTTGCCCACATGGGTAGGATAGATAACTGAAGACCACACAAATCACTACACTCTGTCCTGCTCAATCTATAGGAGCTAAGTGCTCATTTGTCCTTGTTGCACATTCTTGCTATGTTAGGACTAAGTAAACCTCCTTTTGTTAAATGTTCAATGACTTTTGAGTGCCTCATTTTGTCACAACTTGAGCTAACAGGTGCTGAACTGAAGCAGGCCTCCCTCTAACAAGCCCAAATGTTTTACTGCTTGGTTAAGTTTTTCAGTTGGTGTAGCACCAATGCAATATTCACAGTGCTGATGGTGACTGTAAATATTATGGCATAGTGCTCAATTGCAAAATATAACAGACTCTCCATATAGAAGACAGAAGCAAAACATTTATTCAGACACAACCCCCCTCCCCCCCAAATCTCCAAACCAGAAAGCCATCATAGTAGCAAAGAAGTTAATAAGCCACAGAGAGCCACATCATCCTTTAGCCTTCCCACAAACCAACACTCACAAGCTTAGCTGTCTTCCTGGGTGCATCCTCTCCTCTCTCCTCCCTCTGTCTCTAACTGCTCTGACTCCCAGCTTCCTGTGGGCTCTGTTCTACCCTTCAGCAAACTCCTCCCACCACAGGCTCCATGTGATTACATTCAGACTATTAGGGGACAGGGAAGGTCTTCAAATTCCCTTAAGCTTATTAAGGGGCAGGGAAGATCTTCAAATTCCCATTTCCTATTCTAGATAGATGTCAGTGCTTTAGGCACTTGTTTTACTCTTCTGCTTAGCACAGTGCTTGGCACATGGTAAGCACTTAATAAATGCTTGTTGACTTGATTTAACTTACTCTCAACCAGGGCCATTTTGGGAAAGTGAGCTGGAAGAGAAGAGAAGAGGGCCATTGGTGCAGACTGGATGGAGTATCACCTTTAGCAGGATAAGATTTGTCAATGTTCAGCTAGGGGAGGAAGGTTTAACATGGTTTAACAAGAGGTTTATCAGTGACATGATGGGAAGCAGAAAAACTAGATTTTCCTTTAATAATTAGTGCATTTACAAAAAAAATAATAGAAAAAGCATTTCTTCAGTTAAAAACATTAAAACCTTATCTCACTATTTTGTTTCCATGTATTTTCATTATGGCGAGATTCCATGATAACTAGATATGGCCCAAGCCTCTTTGGAGCTTGGATATGGACTACACTTACACCACTTTCCAGATATCTTTGTCTGACACCTGCCAAATTTTATTTTGATATTTCTTCAGGTACTATGTATAGTATATATAAATATAGTATATATATATATATATATATATATATATATATATATATATATATATATACATAAAATATATGAGAGTTGTAGGGATAGTGGTATGCATGTTCTACGGTGTTCCAGGTTTTCAATAAAGTGCTTTCAGATTTTGAGTAGGTAATTAGGAGAAGGGGAAGGCTGCTGTCGATTTGAATAGAGCACTGGACTTGGAATCAGGAAGACTCATCTTCTTGAGTTGAAATACAGCTTCAGACACTTACTAGCTGTGTGAGCCTGGGCAAGTCACTTAACCCTGTTTGGGTCAGTTTCTTTATCTTGAAAATGAACTGGAGAAGGAAATGTCAAACACTCTGGTATCTTTGCCAAGAAAACCCCAAATGGGCTCACAAAGAATCAGATAAGACTGAAAAACAACTCAAAAGCAACAACAAGAAGTAGGAGAAAAGCTGATATTTGGGAGAAAGGTTAGTCTATAGACTTTAGTCAAAGAAATGGTTTCTTCTATTGGATAAGAACATAGGAATATTTTGACTATGTGTCTGACTATTCTTTTGTGAAAAAATAGCCTGGAAGCTATATATCTAAACTATCTCTTCCTCTTTATCCCAAGCTTTTTGTAATTAAGAATTCTTTCTGGTACTAATGCATTACTGTATGCGATCTTTGGATTTGAAGACGGCCAGCTGCCAAGTTGCTGTATACCATTACTTAGGTTATTGAGTCCCTAAACTCAACTGTTAAACATCTGATGAGTATGACAATTAGATATAATGCCAACAGTTACTTACTCAAAGCATTACTTGAAATGCTAAAGTCAAAACATGACTTATGAACTGAATTTCCATTTAGTCATCACTGCCATCATCAGAGGATGCCGTCCAAATTCACTGGTTTCTTTGGAATGAGTCCGCTATTGTATCAGGTTCTAATGCTGACTCTACACATACATTACAGAATGGAGAGGGGCTTTCTCTTTCCCCTGACCACAAATGACTTTGGCTTCTCTCCCTACTTATATTACCATTTGGAAACAGCATTATACTGCCTGGAATTTTCACAGTAAGTCACCTTTCAGATTTTTAAAAAAGCCACATCCTTTAATCACAATAAAAAATGCACAGAAGTTTGGATTCATTTAAAATTTTTCACTTTTCCAGCAAACACAAAATGCAGGCCTGGCTCATCTGTCAAACTAGAGAATTGTTCAGTGAATTTCTTTTATCTCTTTCTCATAGTTCTGCTTGGCTCTATTGTGAAAGTCTATTTAACCCTATTAGGAGAAGCAATATCTTGTAGAAGAAAGAACACTGGCCTTAGGGTCAGGGACCTTGGATTGGGTTGGGATTGAACCTGATCCATTTGTATGACTGTAGACGAGTGATTCCATTTTTCTGAGCTTCAATTTTCTTAATTATAAATGGAGTGTTTGTGTGGCAATCCCTCCCTAGAGAAATAATTCATGTGGGTAGTTCCTGATTAGTCAGTCAATAAACATGTAAGTACCTATTATGCCAGGCACTGTAGTGCTGGGGACACAAAAAAGGGCAAAAAGGACAGTCCCTGTCTTCAAGAAGACCATGGTCTAATGGAGGAGACCACAGGCCAGTAACTATTAAAAAAAACTATATGTGGGATAAATGAACAATAATCAGCAGAATGAAGACTGCAGAATTAAGAGGAATTGAGAAAGCCTTCCTGTAGAAGGTAAAATCTTAGTTAGAACTGAAAGGAAGCCAGGGGAGCCAGTAGGCAGAGGTGAGGGAGAGGAAGGTTTCAGGCATGGGGCCAGCCATTCCCACCAACTGTCAATAAACTGCGCTTACGGGGCAGGCAAATCAGCTTAGCTGAAAGCAGCAAGGAAAGACAAGAGGTGGCCTATGCTAGGAAGTCAAACCACCACCCACCATCACCTCAATCACCACTTCCCCTCCGATCTGAATTGAGATAAACCAGGGATCTGAATTGAGATAAACCAGGACTCTGAACCGAAGAACATTGGGAGGATCATTGTCCTCCAGACCATTGGTCCTAATTCAAGCCCAGACAGTCCTTAAAGCATTCATCCTGGGGAGCAACCCCTGTGAAGATGCAGTCACAACTAACGAATACCCAGAAAAGCACGTTTTTGCCACCAAGTCCTTGGCTGTCAAATTCTTCAACATCAGAAATTGCGTAATTTGCATATTATCTTTTAAATAATAAAAAATTAATTTTAGGCACTTAAAATCGGATGTCATTTATTGAAATTTAATTATATGCAATGCTTTTTTCTCTTGAAATATACTAATTTTATAAAGTAAGTGTTTTTAACCTGGAGTTCATGAACTTATTGATAACTATTTCAATATAATTGTTTTCTTTGTAATCCTATGCATTTTATGAATTTAAAAACATTTTTCTAAGATATGATTCACAGGCATCAGTAGACTGTCCATAATGCAAAAAAGGTTAAGAACCAATGTGAGTTTAAAGCAATGTGCTGTGATGTCAAAACATACTTAGAATTAGTTTTAAAGTTTTCCATGATGTTACCTGCTTTAAATCTGGTAAATTATCTAACGGACAGATATTTTGTGATGTTTTTCATTTTAATTTTTTTATTGTAATTCATTACACAGAGTAATAGAAACACAAAGATTTTTAAAGGTCACGTGTCATGACCTGAGTCCTGGGTTAGAGCAAATGCCCCAGAGTGAATTGTGGTTTGGGAGGGAGCTCACCACGTTACCTTCAACACTTGAGAATTCATTCTCTTCAGGGATCATACCAAGCCCTCCTAAGTATTCAGCATCTAGCCATGAAGCTTGGAAGAACTAATCTACGTTTCGAAGTCTAACAAAAATAATTCTTCTCATCACTGACCTGACTGAATTAGCTGATACTCCAAGACCAAATCTTTTTCTTGAAAGTTCACATATTTTATCTCAATGGCTAAATGTTTTTAGAACTGAATGTTGCCAGAAATGGATAAATATCAGATCCCACTCCAAAAAATTCAGTCAGCTTTTGAATGTTTCTATTTTAAATGAACGTTAGATTTACTTCGTATTTTTGGTCCAATAGTAATTAAATCAGCTTCATTACCCTGGTATGAAAAATATTTTATACTGAATTTTTCAATGGTTTGAGGCTTGATAGACTGGACTGGTAAGTTGCATGTGACACTGAATATAAGACTTAATATAATATGCGGAATCTATACAGAGGAAGGGAAAAGTTATTTACTCTCCCTCCCATCTTGTATCAGTTCTTTAAACTAATCCTCATCGGTTTCATTGGCAGTCAGGACACCTGGCTTCTGGTTTTATATCTCTACTACTGTTTGTGTTTCCTTGGACAAAGCCCATCATCATCTCTCTGGGCCTCAGTTTCCTTATTATTAAAATGAGGGAGTTGTGCCAGATGATTTCTAGGGTCCCTCTCAATTCTAACATCCTGCTATTTCATGTGACTAATTTGCTGGGGTGTCTGTGACATATGGGAACATTTTGAATCCCTTACTGCTAGGGACATCTGTTTTTCCCCAAAGCATATCTCCAACTAAAGGCTACAATGTGTGTGCAGAATACATGGGTAGGTTCCATGGTCTGAACTATGTATGTGAAATGTTTGTTGAGGTTGTACCAACTCCATAGTCTATCCTAAATACAACTATATGTTCTGATTATCACACAGATCTTTGACCTAGTCAATATTTTTCACAAATTAATTGGTGTTCTAAAGTGCATGCCTCAGTCTCCTCATCTGTAAAATGAGCCTATCGGACTCAATGGCATCAAAGATCCCTCCCTGCTGCAAATATATGAACCTACAATCCCAATGATTTTTCATTTTTTGCCTCAATATTAATTATAGACTTTACCTATTTTACTTTAGTTTCCCCTCCTGGACTCTGCTACCCAAATTAGCTTTTGGAAATTCAAAGAAAGTATTCAGATGGCATGTCTATACGTTCTAATTGTCTACTAAGATAGTTTCAGTTAGTAAGAAGGTAGCTTAGAAGCATGAGTAATAATATAAGATTTGCCTTAGAGAATATGCCAGTAAATTATTATATAGTTGCTAGGGAGAAAGAGAGAAGGCCCTCTAATTACAGGCAAAAACTGAAGATCTATCAGAAACCATAATGAGAAGCAGTGTGCCTTACTGTGATTAGAAGATCTTCCATTAGGGGACTACTATTATCAACACGGTAATTATTTTGGCCAAGAAGGGATGGTTCTCGCTCCCATTCTGGGCCTTGGTCACCTTACCTGGGAAAATATGAATAATGAAGCATCCTATGTACCTGACTAAATTTTGTGTATATTCCCAAGAATGAGGATTTCGTAATGCTGTTTGATTTTGGCCAAAAGGCCTTGCAAAACTTATAACTTGAGGAGGCTAATATAATCTTTAAAATAAATTATGAAGACCATTATAATGACATGATATATGATATAATGTATGATAGAAAATAAATGATCAAGACCATTATAATAATCATGATATATAATATATGATATAAAATTATAAAGAATGAAGCAAAGACTGGAACTTCAGTATTAGAACAAAACATTTTAGAGGACTAAAGAGAGCAGCACATGCACGTGCGCGCGCGTGCGCACACACACACACACACATATACCACTTGAGTGTCTAAAGGAGCTTCCGCTGTAATTGTGACATGGTCAGTAGTTACTGGCCTTCTCAAATGAGCTTATTTAGGGTGTTAGTGAGTAGTCAGTCGATAAGCAGGTATCAAGGGCCTGCTTTGTACCAGGTACTTTGCTAAGCACTGAGGATAAAAACAAAAAAGAGGCAAAAGCCATTCCCTGTCCTCAAAGAGCTCACAGCCTAATGAGGGAGACAAGAGGCAAACAAACATGTGCAAACAAGTCATATACAGGATAAACAGGAAATAAGAAAGGGAAGGTTCTAGAATTAAAAGAAGTTGGGGAAGAATTCTTGTGGGAGATGCAATTTTACTTGGGACTTCAAGGAAGTCAATAAGATGGGAGAGCCTTCCAGAAATGCCTCAGTTTCCTCACTTGTAAAATGAGCTTATTGTACTCAGTGGCATCAGCCAGAGAAAATGCCCAGAGTTGAGAGAAAAAGAGTGTTTTGTTCATGAAGGAGCCAGGAGGTCAGTGTCACGGAATCAGTGGTGGGAATTAAAGTGTAAGGAGATTGGCAAGGTAGGAGGGGGTTCAGGTTATGAGGGGTTTTAAATATCAAACAAAAGATTTTGTATTTGATCTTGGGGGTGATAGAGGGCCACTGAAGTTCATTGATTTGGGGATGGCGAGGTGAAGTGGCTAAGTCACGCAGTGGTTCTCAACCTTCCCAATACTACCATTTAATACAGTTCCTCATGTTGTGGTGACCCCCAACCATAAAATTATTTTTGTTGCTACTTCATTACTGTAGTTTTGCTACTGTTATGAATCTATCTGATATGCAGGATGTATTTTCATTGTTACAAATTGAACATAACCCACAGGTTGAGAACTGCTAGAATAGAGCATGGAATGGGGTTGCTTGAAGCAAGCAGACTCTCCAGCAGGCTATTGCAATAATCCACACATATGGTGATGGGGACCTGAATCAGGGTGGTGATAGTGTCACAGGTGAGAAGGGAGTATATTCAAGAGATATTAAAAATTAAATATAAATTTATTTATATTTTTATTATTTATTATAATCTATAAAATTAACAGACCTTGGTGCAGATTGGATATGAGGGGTGAAAGATTGGAGTCCCAGATGATTGACTCCTAGGTTGTGAGTCTGAGGGACTGCAAGAATGAGGTTGGACTCTACAGTAATAGGGAAGGAGGGGAAGGGGCTAAAGGGGAAAGATAATGAGCTTTGGACATAGTGAGTTTCTTCCAGTTCAAGATGTCTGAAAGTTGGAGATTAAAGAGGTCAGCAGAGAGATGGCAATTTAGAACCGATGTGATCACTAATTGATGATGTACATATGTACACACACACACAGGGCTGGGAGCAGAAAGTTCAAGTGCATGATCAGGATGAGGATCTAGCAAAGGAAACTGAGAAGAGGACAGATAAGTAAGAGAGCCAGGGGAAAGTGGTCTCATGAAAACCTGGAGAGAAGAGAGTATATCAAGGGGGAGAGGGCGATTTACAGTGACAAAGGCTGTAAAGATATTGAGGACAAAAAAGGATTGAGAAAGGACATTGGGGATGGCAAATAAGAGGTCACTGGTAGCTTTGGGGAGAATAGTTTTGGTGGAATAATGAGGTTAGAAACCAGATTATAAGGGACTAAGAACAAAGTGAGAGGAGAGTGAAGGCACCTGAAGTGAAGGCTTTTCAAAGAGTTTAGCCACAAAGAGCAGAAGAGATATCAGTTGATATCAGGGATGGAAGGATCAAAGAAGAGGTTTTTTTATGATGGGGGAGACATGAGCACGTTTGTAGGAAGTAAGGAATGAGCCAGTAGACAGAGAGATTAGAAATAAGTGATAGAAGAGGAAATTCTTTGGAGGAGATGGGATGAAATGGGCTGGTAGGTGGTAGGGTTAGTCTTTTAAAGATTAAAGTTACCTCTTGTGGGACAGGGGTAAAGGAGGCTATAGTGGCAGTGATAGGAGATGAGGAAGAGTGGAGAAGAGGGAGCCCGTGAGGGATGGTCTCAATTCTTTTTGTAAAATGTGAGGCTAGGCTCTTTGCTGAGAGGGTGGGGTGGAAGGGTAGGACAGTGAAGTTGATTTAGTAGGCTTATCTCTTTCTCTTTGACCAGCAACCCTGAGGGTCTTCCCCTCCCAGGTTTTGTTTGTTGTTGTTGTTTTAAATAAAAGGGGCCACATTTCTTTTAAGAGGCCTGTTCACTGAATGGGTATTACCTCACTCAAAGTGAGAACTTAAAAAGGCCTTACCCTAAAAGGGCCAGGGTCTCCCATTGCATCCTGGGCCTTTTCCAGTCATCCTGATGAATATCTGGCCACTGGAACCAGATGGCTCTGGAGAAGAAAGTGAAGTTGGTGACCTTGCACAGCCCTCCCTCACTCAAATCAAAGTCAACAGAAAGTCACATCATCCTTTCCCTGATGCCATGGTCCTCTTCAAAAATGAAGGACAAACACAACCTGTGGGGATTATCTAGTAGCAGTGAGAGCCTGGAGTTGAAGTTGTATAGCATAAATTTGTAGTGGACCCAGTAAGAATATTTGTGTGATTTTCCTCCACCTTTATTCAGGAGCATGTGTACAGGAGTGAAGGTGGCTGGTGGGAGTAATCTAGGACTGAGATTTGACAGGACACATTTGGCAAAATGATAAGGGGCCTGGAAACTCAAGAGAAGAGGATTATATAGACTTGAATTGGTTCACCAAGAGGTTGAGATGGGGGGAAGAGGAGAGAGTGACTAGTGAAGGGAAGATGGTCTGGGAGAGAATTGAGGGGTTGAGAGATTGCAGGTCATGGTATGGAAGATGTGTAGGGTTTAGTAATGAAAAAGGAAGAAAATCAGATTTTATAAGATTTTCCTCGGTCTTAGAGCTTACTGAAAAATTGCCGTTTAACATGGAGATTACTTACAAGGTTTTATTGACTTCATCACTGTGGGCATCTCATGGTATGGGAACATTTCACATCAATGCAGATTAGAATTTTATCTGAAACTTAGAGTTTTAGAGAATTGTCTGGATAAACTAAGAAAGTAGATAGCTTTCCATATTTGAATAGCTAATGAAGGACCGTGAACCTGGGTTCTCCTGACTGTAAGGTATGCTCACTCTCTAATCCAAGAGGCTTGTTGAATGATAGTTATTTGAATCTTGTTACCCCTTTTTAACATACAGTCAATCTATATGAGACTCTTTTACATCAAATTTGACTTCACCAGTCATGGAAGTGTTTAAGTATTTCTTGGAGTAAATTTTTCATCTCTTGTGTTCTGACTGAGGAAAAAGATGCAATAAAGCGATATTCATTTCTTCTTGGTTAGCCATATCTATCAAAAAGTTTTCTCTCAGTTGCCAGGAGCAATCTCCATAGATCTTTAAATAATATTTGGGGTTGTCAATAATCTGAATGTCTTTATGAAATTAATTTCCATTACCTACACATGAGAAAACTCATTTCAGTAGCTTTTATAGTTACATTTTATGCTGTGTTTTGGTGTGTCCTCTTAGAATTCCAATCATTTTGCAATTAAGCAGTTCCTTTTGTGATAAATTATTCAGGCTCTTTTAGAGTAATTTGATTTGACTAGTAATCCCATATTCAAAGGACAAAAAATCATTTTAGTGATTTTTTTCACATGTTAAAATCACATTCGCGAATATTAAAGTGGAGAAACAATTCCAGAGTTATGAGCCAAATTCTTTACAATGCTTAAATTTATGCACAGAACTTTAATGCCTCATTTATTTAGTGTCATTAAGGAATATGAAATATTCCATGTTAGTCACTTTTCCAAATAATTGAAAGCTTTAGAATCTGAGAGTTGGAAAGAACTCCAAAGGTCATCCACTCCTATCTGTTCCTAGACAGGAACTGCACTGGCAGCACATTAAATAATTTCTGCTTGTAGTCTTGCAGTGAGTGATGGGGAGCTCACTACTTATGAGGAAAGTCCTTTTCATTTTTAGGCAGTTTAAATTGCTGGGAAGTTTCCATTACATTTGTAAATCTGCCTCTTTTCAACTCCTACTCACTACTTCTGGTTCTGTCATCTGAAAACAATCAGAATAAATCCTGATTTTGTCTATTTTTGTAGCAATTTTTCTATCAAATTATTCATTTCCCCACCTTATTAGAATGCAAAGAACTTAACCTTTCCCTTCGGATACTGGGTCATTAGCACAAATATTAATTTTCAGAGAGGGCTATAAAAAAAAAGCAATGTCCTCTTTGACTTTTGAAATGCATAGGGATGTTGGCCCTGTCATTAAAGATTTCATGCCGCTTTATATATAGATGATCCTTCCGCTCCAGTCTTTTCCTCAAATGCTGTATTAATTTTTTTTTGCAAATGAGTAGTTGTATTCCCTTGATTTTCTTCCTAGTAGATCACCTTTAGTTTTCCCCTTTCTTTCGAACTTCTAATAACAGTGATAATATACCTCCGTTAGCCATCATTTTCTAGGTGTAAGTACTCCCTGTCCTCACACAACTTCTTCATTTTTCAAACATCCGGGGCCTATACTAGGTATTGGAGATATGAAGACAAAAATGAAACAGTACCTACCCAGAAAGATCTTATTTATCAAAGGGGACCACTTGTGGGTGTATGCATACACACATATTAAGTTTCTCTTGCATGTACTTACATATGTGTGTGTATATATATTTCTTGTATTGCTTTTATATATATATATATATACATACACTATATACACATACACATACACACATGCAAATGTATAAAAGAAGTACAAGGGGAATTTGTGGGAGAGGACTCTAGAAGCTTGGGGAGACTTAGGAAAGGAGGACCCCATGTCGAAAGTTGCATTTGGATTGAGCTTTGAATGAAACTTATTTCTTTAGCTCCAAACTAAACACATAAAGTTTTAAGAATCAAAGATGAGGATGGAGTGTATTCCAGGCATAAGTATTACCTGTATAAAGGCAGGGAGGTGGAGGAAGGAGGGTTGTAGAAGAGGAACAGAAAGGAGGCCAGTTTGGCTGGACTATAGAATGCATAAAGGAGATAATAAAACTGGAAAAGTAGGTTAGAACAAGACAGTAATGGGTTTTATATGCCCAAGACAGGAGTTTGTATTTGATATAAGACGTAATTATACCCAGAACTATGAACTATATTTAAAAGATCCATAATCGAGAATGACTTTTAATATTTAAGTATTTAATTTAATATTCCAGCATCCACTCTTGTAGGACATTCATGCCTTCCCTCCCTGGTCTCCCTTGTCTCTTCCTCTGCTGAGCCACATACTTTGAACTCTGCAGTGCTCTGGAAAAACCATCACAGGGAGCTCATTCTAGGAATTAAGACATTTAAATTACTCCTTTTGTAAAGGGCTCAGCCACGTATGTACAGAAAGCTGATGGATGTCTTCTAAGAGACCTCTTATAATAGTAACTTTTAAATAAGACAGCATTCATCCTTCCAGTATTCTAATTAGTTTCATATAACCCACTTCTGTACTGTTAGAGAGGAGGTCCTAGTTGCCAATCAGTTCCCCTTCTTACCCTCATTCCACCTTCACCCCCAACATGGTTTTCCTCTCTAGGCAAATTCAGGCCTGCCTGAACTTGTTAGAACAAGACAACTTTCCATCCTTTCTTATTCATTTTGTTCTTCCATTCTTTTTCAAAACCATTTATAATAAAAGTAGTAAATACATGAAAACACAAATGAGTATATGAATGAACTAATAAATAAATAAATTTAAATATCCTATAGGGAGAAGGGAATCAGTGGTTAGGGTGCTATGGGAGAGGGAAGGTACAGATATAAGTTCTGGCTGGGCCACTTAAGAGGTCTGTGATCTGGGTTAAATCATTTAATATCTTTGAGTCTCAGCTTCCTCATCTATAATTATGTTCCTCATTAAGTTTTTGCTAGACTCAGTTGAGATAATCTATACCAGTGGTGTCAAACTCAAATATAAATGGATGCCTAAAAGGCTCCTATTTAATTTAGGAAACCATCAATTAACATTACATTGTATTGTATTTTTCTTTATGTTGTTAAGCACTTCCCAATTCCATTTGAATCTAATTGAGGGACACTCCAGGAGTTTTGGGTGGGAATTGATCTATACTGCAAAGTGCTTTGTAAAAAGTGAGGGACTTCCCTTATCACCATTGTAATCATCCCTGTCAGAGCTGTCCCCCTCCTATCCATTCTCCACATGATTACTTAAAATATTTGTTTAAGGCTGAAGCCTGACCATATCACTCCTATGCTCAAAAATTTCCCTCCATTGTTTTTTATGAATGCAGCCTAATACTATACTAGGGTTTTTTTTGGCTATTGTGTCACACTATAGACTCAAATTGAGCTTGTGGTTCTGTGGCACCCAGTGTTTTATTCCTGAGGTAAGGGAAATTTCTAGGTTCTACTCCTACATTCTACACTTTGAAGTTTTGAATTTCTATTCAACTTTTCTGTTGGTCTTACTAATTTCACCTAATAATTTGTTAGATGTAATCCATCATTCAGGCAGCTAGGTGGCAAAGTGGATAGAATACAGTTCTTAGAGTCAAGAAGACTCATCTTCCTGAGTTCAAATTTGACCTCAGACACTTTCTAGCTGTGTGACCCTGGGTAAGTCACTTAACTCTGCCTCAGTTCCTCATCTGTAAAATGAGCCGGAGAGGGAAATGGTGAGCCACTCCATTATTTTTGCCAAGAAAACTCTAAAATGGGGTCATAAAGAGTTGGACATGACTGAACAAAAGCAAAGTTCATCATTCTAACCTGTCATTTAGTATGTAAACTATTCCTCACAGAAATTTGACAAGAATAAGTTCAGGAGAGGCCAAGATGGCAGCGTAGAAGCAACAAGTTTCCACATCCCCCACACAGCCACCTCAAATACCCATAATATATGACTCTAAACAAATTTTAGGCTCCAAAACTCATGAAAATACAGAAAAATATCCCCTGCTGAAGGCAGCTCGGCAGGGCTCATCGCAGCATGCTGGGAACCCTCATATTTTAGTACCAGAGGGCAAAATAGAACTTGAAAGCAATCACCTATCACCTCTTGAAAAAGATCCCAAAAAGAAAACTAGGAATGTTATAGCCAGGTTCCAGAGTTCCCAGATCAAAGAGAAAATATTACAAGCTGCTAAGAAGAAACAATTTGAATACTGTGGAAACACAATCAGGATAACCCAGGATCTAGCAGCTTCTACATTAAGGGATTGAAGGGCCTGGAATATGATATTCCAGAGATCGAGGGAGCTAGGATTAAAACCAAGAATCACCTACCCAGAAAAATTGAGTATAATGCTCCAGGGGAAAATATGGTTATTCAGTGAGGTTCAGGACTTTCAAACATTCTTGCTGAAAAAACCAGAACTGAAAAGAAAATTTGACACTCAAATACAAGAAGCATGAGAAGATAAACACGGAAAAGA
>CM053592.1:53875641-53914004 GCA_028646515.1 Pseudochirops corinnae
AAAAAAAAAATAAAAAATAAAAATTGCAACAAGGAAAAAAAAAATAGCTGTGTGTGACCTTGGGCAAGTCACTTAACCCCAATTGCTCTGCCTTCCCCCCTCCAAAAAAAAAAAAGATATTTAATGGAAACTATCAGCACAGAGATTATATGAGACATTATCAGATCATGAATGAACCTACTAATCTAATATAAGATGAACTAAATGAAGTATTAGGAGACTTGCCTACTCCATGATGAATATTCAAATAGAGAGTGTCTCAAAAGTCTTAGCTTTATGCTGTTCAAACTTAAAGCATTAAGACTTTTGGTATACTCTGCCTATTTAAAACAGTTCCTGTAGATTCAAAATAGAATCTTTTAGAGTAATCTAAAAATATAATACCTATAATTATTCCTGGAAATAGAATGGGATTGCTTTAACAATAAATGCCACCAAATCTTGCTTGGACGTGTGGACTTTCCAGCTTCTAGGAGGGAGAGAGAAGGAAAAAAAAGTAGAGTAAAGATAAAGGGGAGAACATGACCGAGTGTTGACATCTCTGCTCAACCTCAGGGAAAGAAGATGAAGGAGAATATGAGAAGGCCCTCCTCCTTCGTTCAACATGGGGGGCATGAAGGACATGCACAGCTCCTGAGGACCTATGTATAGCTCAGATACAGGTCCTGGTCACCAGCTTGGAGGCGCAGAGCTGATGAGGTCAATATCCAACAACAGCAGCCCTGGCTGGATCCCAGAGATCTTCTAGGACACACCCCACATTGCATGTGTTAAGTAAGGATAGTGGATTGCAGAGAAGGGAAGTGTCTTGGTTGGAAAGCCCAAACGACTGGGCAAATTACTCTCACATACTTCTAGTCCTTTATCTATCTATTAAAACTCAAGGCTTATCCCCATCTTCACGAGTGAGGTAATGGTGATCTACGCTGGAAGTCCCACCACTATAAGGAGTCAATATGGAATTAGAGGTGTCTGACCCCTATTAAGGGACTACTAGTAAGTTGACCACAGTGGAGAGGACATGGTTTTTGAGGACCAATTAGTATTGAACCAAAAGGAACTCGCCCCATTTTACAATGAAAATCTAACCTCTCAGTCCCATAACACCTTTGGGGAACATTCCTATATTGGTGGGAGCTACATAAGGGAATAATGGATTACTTTTATCATCTTTTCCCCATTTAAACAGCCCTAACGGGTAAATTATCAGATATGATAATATGGAGGATGATGGAGCAGAGAATACTTCCTGACCCATAGACAGCAGCAGTTCGTCTGAAAAAGATCTGAGGGTTTTAGTGGACTGATTGCAAGATCAATATAAGTCAAACATGTGATATGGCAGCCAAAGAAACTATTTCAAGCTTAGACTCTATTAAGGAAAATAAGAGTATGCAGGTCTAGGCCAGTGATAGGTTGTTTTAGGTTGGATATGAGGAACAAATGAAATAACATAGGTAAAGCCCTTTGTAAACCTTAAAGTGACACGTGAATGCTAGCGTAGGTTGTTGTTGTTATGCTCTACCTTGATCACACCACATCTGGTGTATCACAGTTATTTCTGGGTACCATAATTGAGAAGAACGTAGATATACCAGACAACAAAGATGAAGGTCCTTGAGAGTCATGCTGTATGAGGCTCAGTTGAAGGAAATAGGAAAGTTTCTAGAAGATTGGGAGGAGAGCGAGGGGAAAGAATATGAGAGTTGTCTTCAAGTATTTGAAGACTAAGGCCAGTCAAAAATTCCAGAAAAGGAATTAGAATTTTTATGCTTGGCCCCAGAGGACCTGAATAGGAAAATGATTAGAAACTTCAGAGAAGTAAACTTTGATCTGATATAAGAAGGAAACAAACTTATTAAAATTAGAGATGTCCAAAATTTGAATGGGGTTATTTTAAAAGGGGTAGTGAATTATTCCTCAGTGAAGATCTTTAAGTAAAACTTGGACCAATATTTGTCAAGTGTATCCTAGGGGGAATTTGTTTTCAAGTATGAGATGGATTTGAAGCCTTTGAAATCCATTTCAACTTTGAGATTTGGTAGTTCTTTGAAATGAAAGAGACTTCACTTTTTGGCTATGAAACCAAGGTGGTCTCCCTCTAAACCAACATATGTTGCACCTTTCTTATTATAGTTTTCCATGTTGGATTCTGCGAAAAGCAGTAAGACTTTCTCACATTTGGTAGAAACTCTTCGCTTTCACACTTGGATTTCTAGAACTGTCAATTAATGTACTGCATATCTTAAATATTATGTCAGACATTAAAAACGAATTACATTATTGAATTTCTATAATCTGCCAATTAATTTTCAAGTGACATCCTGATGTTGTTTTGTATTGCTGGAATTTTCTTTTTGGCTTAAATACAAGAGACATGGAATCCAGGACCATAGACATTCAAAAACATCTGAGACCAGGTATGGTGGTATAAGTTTGTAATCCTTGCTAGTTGGGAGGATGAACCTGGAAGACCTTTTGAGCTCGAGAATTCTGAGCTGCAGTAGTCTATGCCAGTCTGGTGTTAGTTAAGTCTGGCATCTAAGCTGCCTTGAAATTAAGGTTATCTCAGCTTGGTAATGGAGGAAGTCAGATCTCTCCTACATTAGCCAACAATGGCATCAGGCCTATGAGTAGCCTCTGACTTCCAGTCTGAACAAAATGGGGAGACCTAGTGTTGAAAGAAGGGAAGAGGAAGGAAGAGAAGGGAGAAAACATCAGAGAAAATTAAAGATCTCATGTTATTTATTTGGTAAGTAACTTGTGCTCAAATTCTCACACAATTAAAACAGCTGATTTTTAATTAGGTATACCTTATGGAGTATGCCCCTTTCTTTGATGTATATTAATATACAAATATAATACAAGGCACTCTCTTTTGGCCTACTAAGTGAAATCCCTCAGACCACTCACCATCTAGATCAGTGGTTCTCAACCTTCCTAATGCCCTTTAATACAGTCCTCATGTGGTGGTGACCCCCAACCATACAATTATTTTCATTGCTACTTCATAACTGTAATTTTGCTCCTGTTATGAATCGTAATGTAAATATCTTATATGCAGGATGTATTTTCATTGTTCCAAATTGAACAGAATCCACAGGTTGAGAACCGCTGGTCTCAGATAATTGCATTGAGCAATAGATTATATCCCCTTGAAGGATATAGAAAATATGCCAGCAGGGCAATCCAGATAGATGACCAGAGCTTTATCTTATTGGAAATTTGGCTTGCAGTTGTATCATATAAATATAAAGCTGCCTAATTAGTTATGGAAGAGGTAAAATGAGAGTATATATTACTATTTTAAATAGTCTGATTCATCTTGTATTTGTCTTCTGTGCCGTGGTCAGTGTGTAAGAGTGGCAAAAGAAGAGAGAAGGCTTGGAGTCAATGACTTTTAGACCATATGCAGGTAGTAACTTACAACTTTGTGTTCTAATGTGGTCACCTTGTCCAGTGACCAACAAGTCAACATAATGCTATAGGAATGGAATCTTTTTTTTTTTTTTTGCTTTTTTTTGGAGGGGAGAGGGCAGGGCAATTGAGGTAAGTGACTTGCCCAAGGTCACAGAGCTAGTAAGTGTGTGAAGTGTCTGAGGCTGGATTTGAACTCAGGTCCTCCTGACTCCAAGGCTGGTGCTCTATTCAGTGCACTACCTAGCCTTCCCAAATTTCTGAATCATTATTAATATTAATATTCTTATAAGTGAAACTAGAAGAATAAAGGAAGGTCCATTAATGGAATGATGACTTAGAAGTTTTTTATGGACAGGCAAATCAAGGGGTTTAGTTTTTATCATGGATTCGAGGAAAACAAGTAATATAACTGCAACATAATTTCATAAGACACTTGCTCATCTTGTACTGAAGTGCTCATGATGAGCGTTTGAAAACAAAATCTCCTGTGGAGATAATTGTGTCTTATGTGCCAACATCTTTTACAGAGAGTGAGAGAGAAGAGAAAGTCCTTGAAGAACTCTTGAAGGCCCTCTAAATTAGATCATGGTAAATGTTAATATGCAGTGACTTTAATACAAGTGTGGGGAAAGAAGGTTAGAAAAAATTTGTTGGATGTTGTGGCCTGGAATTAAGAGATAACTAAAAGTCACTACAAAGAAACTTCATACCTTTATGCCATAAAAACTTTCTTCAGGAAGAGCTTTGCAATATTATTGACCTACTAAGTAATGGATAGTGTTACAAAAAATGAAATGGATTATATCTCAATTGCTAGGAAACATAGTTACAGATGTGTGTCATATAGGAATTACCTACCTACTGTTCAACCAAGACTTGTTAGATAGGAATAGATACTGGACCTGCAATTTCATCACTCTTGGGAACCCCTCCTGGATGAGGACACTCCATCTACCAATGCAAGTCATTAGCTTTGCTATTTATAGTCTTAGTTGCCTAGAGCACTGAGTTATGAGACTTATTAGAGCATAGATCAAAATCAATATTAAATTAGAAGAAAAATTAGAAGATACAGCATGTATTTAAAGCACACTCTAACCTATTTAAAGAAGGTGGTTTTTTTTGTTAATCTGAACTTTTGGTTTCATATAGTTTAAGGCCCTTAGAGAGAAATTTCCTTGACCAAAGTCCATTTGTACCTTACTTGCAACATTTTTATGATATGGCTACAGATACTTTAGTTCTCTTTAAAATACTTACATTTGCAAGCAATTCATCTTTGGTATGAACTAAGCTGCAGAGCTGTTTTCTTTTTTTTTTTATTTTAAATTTTAGATCTGCTGAAACGGTTCTCAAGAAGGGGGAGAACCCTATATTTTTGCAGGATGTGTCTCTGAACCCACAAGATTGCCATACAATGGAAGGAGGCTTAATGTTGCTACAGTGTTTCCTAACATTGTCAGCCCACGTTGTGTGGAGGCTGTGCCAATGTCAAAGTACAGTGAGAGGAGAAGTGTGTGTCACCTAAAACTCTATCTCATGAATGTGCACATGGAAGGATGCATGGAGTGCAGAGAGATCTGGAAGATACTGAAGTTGAAATGAAATAGGATTGGAGTTGAATTTCCCCAAGAAAGCAGGTTCCCTTGGCCCAAAGGTGAGAAGGAGCTCAGAGCTTGACTTTTACAAAATGAGTACTTCATGGCCACTCCTCATGTCCATCCATCCATCCGTGGTGTACTGTATGCATACACACATGCATACACACACACACACACACACATGCATGGGTGTGTGTGTGAAAGACAGAGAGACACAGAGACACAGAGAGATAGTACACATGTATATGACAGAGCCCATGTATATTCTCCCCTTTTTTCTTCTTCATTTTCTTCCCCACAAAAATTATACCCCAGAACTCTGCTAGCAAATTATTTTCATCTCTCTCAGAGCAGCAATAGGACCTTATACCTGTATATATGGTGTGAGATCTATATGCCCCCTTCTCTCTAATCACAGTGCCACCACCTATGTTCAGCTTCTCATTACTTTTTTACTCTGCTAAGTGCATCAGCCTTTTAATTGGTCTTGTTGTTTCAAATTTCTTCCTCCCACCCCCAGTCCTTCTTCTTAGCCTTGAGGCTTCTCGTTACCCTCTAGGTCCTTGGGGGTGGCTTTTTGACTGAGTCAAGTTTTACACAACAAATCCTTTTATTAGGGGGATTTGTTCTGTGAAGTTTGGATTCAGTGAAAGGGCTGTACTTGAGGACCTAGAGGGCTACATGTGGCCTCAAAGCCTCAGGTTCTCCTCCCCTGTATCTAGACTGTTGCTAGAGTAGTATTCCTAAAGCTCTTAAGTCTCCATGTCATCCCTCCTTTTTAACTCAATCAATAAAAATCTACTAAGTGCCTGCTACTGCCAAGCACTGTGCTAAGCATTGTGGATAAAAAAAGAAGTGAAAGACAGTCCCTGCCCTCAAGGAGTTTACAATCTGTGGGGTGGGGTGGGGAGGGGAGGGACAATGTGTAAACAAGTATATACAAAGCAAACTAAATACAGCATAAATAGGAAATAATTAACAGAGGGAAGACAGTAGAATTAAAAGAGACTGGGGCTTACAATAAATTTAAAAGGAACTGGGAGGGGGGAGGGGAAGAACAGTAGCTGTAGCAGAGGAGAGGCAGAGCATTCCATATATGGTTGATAGCTAGAGAAAATACCCAGAGGCAAATAAAGTGTCTTGTTCATGGTACGGCCAGGAGGCCAATGTCCCTGGATCAAAGACTATATATTGGAGAGTAAGGTTTAAGAAAACTAGAAAGATGAGAGGGAGCTAAATTATGAAGGGCTTTTAATGCCAAAAAAGAGAGCATTTTGTAATTGTTCCTGGAGGTAACAGGGAAGCACTTTGAGATTATTGAGTAAATTGCTGGCATAATCCAACCTATGCTTTACGAAAATCACTTTAGTGGATGAACAGAGAATGAATTGGACTGGGGAGAGCCACTAGAAGCTATTGCAATAGTCCAAGCATGAGGTGATATTTAGAAAAACCTTCACTGGCTTCCTTTTGCCTCTTGGATTTAAAGACAACAATTTTTCCATTTGGCATTAAAAGTCCTTCACAAAATACTCCATCCTTTCTTTCCAGACTAATTACACATGAATCCATGTTACATACATGATACAGTCAAAATGACCTGCTCATTCTCCCTGACACAGGACATGCAGCATCTTTTTTCTGTCTCTGTGCACATTCTGTCCTCATGGGCAGAATGTTATCTCTTCAGGGGTCAGTGTAAGCCCAACCTCCCACCATTCCTGATTCCCTGAGGTATTCCTATCTCCCCTGCTCTAATTTATCTTGTTATTTACTTCATATATATATATATATATATATATATATGTGTGTGTGTGTGTGTGTGTGTGTCTGTGTGTGTGTATGTGTATGTGTGTGTGTGTGTGATTTATGCATGCGTATGTCTTCCCTGATAGACTATAATCCCTGAAGAAAGGGATTATTTGATTTTCATCTTTGTTTCTACAAGGAAAGAATAATGAGGGTGGGGACAGAGCATTTCCTAGACTTTTTGATTTGGATTTGTTTGAATGCAAGTCCCTATCCACACTCAATTATGTATGTAACCTAGCACAGGGCTTGGCACATAGTCAGCATTCAATTAAGGCTTGCTGTTTGAGTGATAGATTTAGGCAAGTTTTCCTCCAATACGTGATGGAGACTAGCCTGGGTTCTCCAGGGCTAAACCAATGGAGCATGAGTTCTGGTGGGTTTTATCAAGCTGGAAAGGCTGTTTGGTGGTCACCAATAGAAGGGAAGGGGAGTTCATTCCAGGTATGGGAGAGTCTTGAGAAAAGGCAATGAAGCATGGGCATTATGGGCCTTTGGGGGTAGCCCACAGATAATAAGGAACAATATGCAATAAATCTGGAAAAGTAAATAGAATCATAGAGAGCTTTGTGTACTAAAAGTTGGGCTTTATTGTTCCTGTTTGAATAAGGTCCTTGAAGTCAGCTCCTGTGTTTTATTTATCTTTGAGTTCCTGGCATACATTAGTCTACTATGTGGTGGTGCAGTGAGTGGAGATTGAATGAATGGGCCTGCAATCAGGAAGACCTCAGTTCAAATTTGGCCTCAGATACTTCCTCGCTGTGTGATCCTGAGCAAGTCACTTTAATTTCTGTCTGCCTCAGTTTACTCATCTGTAAAATGGGCACAATAACTTTTTCCCCAGGGTTATGAAGATGAAATGCACTGTAAAGCACTATGCTTTTCACCATTTACAAACTGTCATGACAAACTGTCATTATTCTATTTAAGAGGAATACCTGGTACCACCAGCACAATGGTCCATCTCCCCCTTCTAAAGTGAAAAAAATAAGGGAGGATGAGTAAAGCCAGAATTTAGCTTAAAAAAATTTTATACTCATGTATTTGAATGCATTTGAACTCATGCCTCTGTTCTCTGAATATTTAGTTCTTATTACAAAGACTCTGCAGCATCATTTTTCTAGGGCATTTTTAATGAGACTTATCTTTTGTCTCATTTGCTATAAATAGAGAGGCATATCTCTCTGCAATTGTGCTAAGCAGTACATCAGGAAGAATGTATTTAAAATGGTTGACAAACCCTACCCACTATAACCTAGGGTTTATAATTTCACAGACCACTTTTAATTCATTCAGACATTTAAGAAACGTTTCCAAAGTATCTTATGTATGAAGAACTATTGGGCACATAGTAGGAACTTAATAAATACTTCCTAACTAATAATGAAGTTTCTTTATGAGATTTTTACTTTTAGATCTGTGATCTCAAGAAAATTTAGGGGCATTCTTTTGCTTATTAAAAGTTATGACAAGAGGAAAATAATTGGTATTCCAAGAAGTTTGCTGAAGCATTAAGGTCAAAGAGGAATATTATGTAATCATTTATTCTGTGTGGGTGGTTCTGGGCTTCTTAATTAGTAGAAGGATAGGACACTAAGACCACCTTTTCTGAGTGGGACTGGGGAATTTTGAGTCTTAATTTATCCCATTTGTGACGCAGAATTGCAGTATACATGGCATCAGTTAATCACCATGAATTGATAGATGTGAAAAAAAAGAATGTATGTGGTATTGAATATAACACTGAACCCCAAGCCTGGAGACACCCTCATTTAAATGTTTCCTTCAGTGCTTACTATCTGTGTGACCTTGAGAAAGCCAGTTAACTTCTCTGAGACTCAGTATTCTCACCTGTAAAAAAAGGAAACACTATAGTACCTATATAATGTGGTTATTGAGAAGTTCAAATCAGATACTGTATACAAAGGGTTTTAAAAACTCTGAAGCACTCTATAAATATAGGGTATCTCAAAAGTCTGAATGCAGCTCTAAGTTTAGTACTGTACTAAGACTGGAGGGACACCTGTATGAGTTAATGTCCAGAATCTTAATTTTCTCATCTATAAAACGAGAATAGTAATATCTATAGTATCTACTTTCTAGAGTTTTTGTGAAATTCTAATATGATTTTATATGTCTGTGTATGTGTGTATGTGTATATTTATGTGTATTTATATATGTCATATATATGTGTGTGTATAAGCTTTTGGTAGAATTTAAAACATCATACAATTTTCCGTTATTATCAATAAGTCATCCAATCTGGAAAGAATCCCAGAGGTCATCCTAGTACATCCCATTCGAGTTCTCTAGTGCTGGAGAATTATGAAATAAGGGCAATACTATTAGGCAAGTATTCATTCTAGAAATGTAGAATGATTATAGCTGTCCATCAATTAATCAATAAACATTTATTAAGTACCTACTATGTGTTGGATATTGTGTCATGTGCTAGGAATACAAATACAAAAATGAGACAGTCTCAAGGACCTTAACTGGGTATGAGGGGGGAATATGTGTTCAAGGACAAGTAAATACATTATACAAACACAAAATTTTTTTTAAAAGGTGATTTCAAGGAGGTGGGCACTAATCCTGGGGAGAACTAGTAAAGGTCACTTGAAAGAAGGAGGAGGTATTTGAAATGGATCTCAAAGGGAGCTATCAGATCTAAAAGGCAGAAGTGTGGAAAGAGTGAATTAAGGGGTCAGAGTGTACACATGGACACAGGTGGGAGATGGAATTTCATGTTTGGACAACAGTAAGCAGGCCAGTTTGGCTAGAGCCAATTCCTCTATTCAAGTCAAGCACATGGACAAAAGCAAAGCATCTCCTTTACCCCACCTATCCCCCCTCCCCCCCCACCGCAGTCTGCCCTCAGGATGTCAGATTTCATGAAAATTTAGGTTCTTGGAGACACCTGAGTGTTTGGGCCACTTCCATATTTACTTCAGAATTTAATGATTTCACTGAATTGTGCATACTTTTTGAGCCAGTGATACAACTGTTAGGTCTGTATCCCAAAGAGATCCAAGAAAGAGAAAATGGACCCATATATACAAAAAATATTTATATCAGTTCTTTGTTGTGGCTAAGGGGGTGGGGAGGGGGAGAGGGGAGAAGAAAAGGAAAAGAAAATTACACGATAACTTTATTATATATTTAAAAAGATTAGCAATTTGTACAGAATAGATTTACAGTTTCATGTACGATCATCTTTTAAAAAAATTATACTTGGTATGGAAATGCTTGTTTTATTCCACAAATTAAACATTTTTTTATAAAAGAATAAAACAAAGGGAGTACCCATGTGTTGGGAATGTCTGAACAAATTATAGTGTGCAATTGTGATGGAATATTATTGTGTCATAAGAAAAAGAGAAACCTGAAAGGATTTGTACTAATGCAGAGTAAAGTGAGCAGAACCAGAATAACTGATACAATAACAACATTGTAAAGACAAGTAACCTTGAAAGACTAAGAATTCTGATCAATGCAATAACCAGCCAGCATTCCAAAGAGTTAGATGATGAAATGCAGAGTGATACAGGTTTTGGACACTGCCAATGTGGGAATTTGTTCCATTTGACTGGGAATATTTGTTACAAAGATTTTGTTTTTCTTTCCTTTTTCCATTGGGGGTGGTGGAAGGGAGAGAAGATTAATGTTTGTTAACTGAATAAAAGTAAAATAGTAAAGTAAAAAATTAAGTGAAAAAAATAAAAATAAAATTATACAAAAATGAATTAATGATTTCATAGGTACTCATACTTTCTACATTGCATTACAGATTGCATCCCTCTCATGTCTTAGTAGATGACTTCTTATAGTTATAGGTTTAAAAAAAAATCCTGACCTAATGACCATTCTCTGCTAATGAGCCTCTCCAAACTTAGTCAGGTTGGCCTTTGGATGATAGACGTTCAATTAAATTCAACCAACATTTTTAAAAAAAATTTATTTATTTTTAGTTTACAACATTCAGTTCCACAAGTTTTTGAGTTCCAAATTTTCTCCCCCTCCCTCTGTTCTTCCCTCCCCTAGATGGCATGTAATCCAATACAGCTTCTACATATACCTTGACATTAAACATATTTTCACTATAGTCAATCAACCAACATTATTAAGCACCTACTATGTACAAGGCAGTAATTGAGGCCCTTGGGATACCAAGGCAAAAATCAGATTTGCTAGTGGCTATGGGAGGTGCCCTTCCCGGCTTGAGAAGACTAGCCACAGCTTGCACTCTATTCATGTAAGCCTTTTGAGAGAAAGTCTTTAGTAGAGACGTGCTCCTACAAAGGAAGGAGATTAAAATATAATGGCTTACAGCCCAACATGCTTTATTTCTGCTCCGCTTCCTTTGCCTGTGTGGCAGATAATGAAACAGAACAAGAGAGCAGGTGGTTTGCATGGCTGAGCCTGTCTTAGGACACCCACAGTCCCCAGCTGATCCCTGTACCACATCCCCACTGCCTTGACTTTAACTCTCACTGCACCATAGGAGGCAACATCTGCTTTCTGAAATAACTCCCCTTTCCCCAACTGTACTCCTCATTTGTCCCACATGCTTCTGGAGAAAGAAGATTTTGTTTGTTTTCTTTTAGTGGAGCAGGGAGAGTCTTTAGCTTAGGGTTATCAGATTATAGATTAATAATAGCGTCTAACACAGCATGCCATACCAGAAGACATCAGTAAACTAAGAACTAGGAGGATATTCTCTTTTTCATGTGCAAGTTTATTACCAGAATGGAGCTACCACCACATGATATATTTTGGGATAATGTCTTTACTGATGATAATAATGATAGTTTAAAAAATAATAACTAGCATTTATATGGCTTTTCAAAGTTTGTAAAGTGCTTTACATGTTACCTCATTTGATCCTTACAATCCTGCAAGGTAAGGGCTATTATGATTCTCATTTTTCAGATGAGGAAACTGAAGCAGAGAAGGTAAGTAATGTGCCTTGAGGGTCGCATAGTATATACACTCAGTCTTCCTGAATCCCAAGTCTATCACTCTATCCACTGTGCTACTTTTGGGCGAAAAAATCCATTTAGAGTACACACTTTTGAGATAATTTAATGTAAACCCTTTATTTTATAGATGAGGAAATTGAAAATTGAACCTCAGAGATGGTTCAGGACTTTTAACCTTGTTTTGTTGCATGGATCCCTCTGGCAGTCTGGGAAAGCCAATACTCCTCAGAATGATTTTTGAATGCAGAGAATAAAATACATAGGATTGCAAAGGAAACCAAAGGTTAGTGCAAATAAAGATCTAGTTGGGTTTTGTTTGTTTGTTTTTCTTCTCTAATCCAAGTTCTTGGACTCCTTGAAATCTACCTAGATGGTTCCTAAGGTCCTTTCTAGACCTACTAGCTAATAGAATTAATCTATATTTCTCTAAGAAGGAGGAGAAAGTGAGGGAGAGGTACAGTTGGGCTTGATACAAATGGGGGAGAGAGAGGGTATCAGTAACAGAGGAAAAGGGTTTTCAACTAAAGCTGGTGTGGACTAGAATGTCTATAATGATAGAGATCAGTGACTACCTCTGAATATGGAGGAAAGGAAAACAGTGCCGCGTGATGCTAAAACATCATCAATAATAGTGGTATTGGTCTGATCAGTCACAGTTGGACACACTGCACCTTTGACCCAACATAATGATATCATTTTGTTCCTCTTTGACCACAAAGGACTACCAACTACTGGAGTGGTTTATCATTTCTTTCTCCAGTGCTTTAAGGCAAGCAGAAGTTAAGTGACTTGCCCAAGGTCACACAGAGACCTGTTCTGAACTTAGGTCTTTCTGACTCCAGGCCCAACACTTGATCCACTGAGCCGCCTAGCTATATTTAACAGTCATCCACTATTTTGAATTACATATGACACTTATCCCCTCTATTGGGGTATATAAGTCAAGAACTGACTGCAGTGGATATAGAGATTCCTTTTTTCTGTATTCGGTTACAAATTCTGACGAACAGAACTTGTAAGACAGCAATTGGTGCCTGGGCATCTATGTAGATTTCTCTAATCTTCAATGGAAGATGATAGATTAGGTATTAGAATTTGAATATATTGCATATGTTGAATATTTTGAACTTTCCCTTCCTTGTTAATCCCCCCTAGATGCTGGAGACAAGTGAGGTTTTGGAACCCACTCTTGGTTATGGGACTAATCAGACTTTTCTGAAGTCAGTTTTTGTTAATGACATCTCTCCCCAGGAGCCTGACCAGCTCTGATGAACCCCACTCTCTCCTCAATCTGTTCCTGCCAGCTACAGACACGTATAAGGCCCCAAACTCCTCTCTCCCAAGACTACAGAAACTTACTTCTTTGTCTCTGGGAACAATTCCTGAGAGCTTCCCTTTAACACAAGGCCAGGGGTAGGCTGGCCACTGTAAACTTAAGAGCATACAGTTCTTTAGGGTACCAGGTTCTACACAGGCTCCATCATTCTATCCATGCTCCAAATACCCACCTATGATTCCTTGGACAACCACATAGTGCATCAGAAAGAGTGCTGGAAGCGGGATCTGGAAACTCAGAATAAAATCAGGCAAGAGTTATATGCCCCTAGGGAAATCAATTAACTCTTGGAGCCTCAGTTTTCTTATCTGTAAAGTAAGGAGATTTTTACAGAATCACATATCTCATAAGGTGGTTCTGAGGATCACATGAGCTCATATATGTTTGAAGTGTTTTGCAAACTATAAATGCTGATTATTGTCATATTATTATAACAGTATTATAGTAATATTAATTATATTATTGCAACAGTATTATAGTAATAGTATTAATTATTATTATAATGGTATTCTAGTAATATTGTTAGTTATGTTATAATAATATTATAGTACTGTTATTAATTATTACAGAATTATGGTAATATTATTAAATGTATCCTAATATCAATAATAATGGTGGCATTTTACATGGTTATTATTCTCTTACCAGTATTGGGAATTCCAACTTTCGAGTGGGCCTTCAACTTTTGGGTGGGGTCAACTACTGATCTGCAGGTGTAACTATAATTGCAAAGCTTAGGAGGATGTTTATACACTTCATACATACTTCAGTGACTTTGTCCCTAAACATCAAGATTTCTCTGCAGCCAGCCAGCAGCTGAGAAGGCTCCAAACTCTTGACACAACACTTAATGTAAAACATATATTGGTTCATTTTGGCCGAAAACTGAATTTTAGGAAGATATCTTCCTCTTTATTGTGGGAACTAGAAAGTGAAGGCCTGATCTTGCATGTCTCAGCATTTCCTTGCTGCTCAACCGGCCTCTTGTGGCTGTTAGCAGGTTAGGGAATGTTTCCATAGGTAATTAAGCAACTAGGCCTATAATCTGCACTTGAAAAGAGCATTTACTTGGAGGGGACTGGAAAAGAGTTTGGCATGCATATACTGTATATTATATTACAAACATTCTTCTGAAAGGCTTCTTTGAAATTCATTATGAATTTTTTGAAGATTCAGCATAGTCTGAATGAAATATGTACCAGAAGATCCTGGATGATTTGTAGAGTTGTTTTTTTCTCCTATTTAATCTCAAGATTGTGCAACCTAATATCCAATTCAGCTCCCTCATCCATTTTCAAAATTGTTTCTTTATTGTCTGGTCCCTGGTTTTTACAGAATCCCAGAATAATTTTTAGATAAGCTTTAGCTAGCTAACTCCAAAAAATGTTCTTTTATGTTTTTTTCTATATTTAATGCATGTATGTATTAAGAAGAACATTTTCAAACCTAAAGATAAGCTCTGTTTTGTGAGTGCTATTGTCAAGCCTCAAGCTGTGTTGTCTTCAGCTGAGTTAGAGATGGGAAAAGGGGGGTGAATTAGGGAGACACCTGCTGTAGAGGGAGGCTGCCTCAGGCTGATCTTTTATACAAAGCAAATCTCAGAGGATTCTGGACTGGCTGTATTTTTTTTTTTTAAATCTTCGATCTACTGTTCTTGAAATGCTCTCATCTCCCATGCTTGGCTTTAGACCTTTCAATGCGTGAACTGAGGCTATATTTTCCTGCCTCTTCTCTGTACTTATTCCTTTCTATTACTGAGTTCCTGGGTTTGAACCTTGTGTTGCTACTGTTGACTTTCTGATTTTCCGTGGCTTCTTTGGGTTTTTTGGCCCAGTTATCTCCTTGACTGAGACCAGAGCCCATTCATCACCTACTAATCTCCTCTGCTGACAAGGACTGTTAATGTGTTGGCTATTTTACTAAACCTGCAATCTGACTGACCACAATGCTGTTGGCTTTTTTTGCGACCACCAGCATGGGAAAGGCCAGACTGGTCCCATAGTTGACAAGGGGGCTAAGCTGTACTTCTGTAATTCTATGAATGACTATAAATGTGAGCAGGCTGGGGATCTTTTTATATGTAATTTTAATGAATTTTTCAAAATTAAACTTATTACTTTGTTATAATTGATTTTTCTGTTGATCAGGGTTATTGAGATAATATTGAAAATTAATCAACAAGCATTTATAGTATGATGAAAAGAGTTCTGGTCTTGGAGTTAGGAAGATGTGAGTTCAGATCTCACCTAGATATTAGCTGTATTACTGTGGGCAAGTCATATCTCTGAGCCCTAGTTTCCTTTTATGTAAAATGAGGAAGTTAGACTTGATGACCCAGAACTTGGTGTCAGTAATTGTGTTAGTTGCCAAAGACAAAGATCAAATGTTTCCTGCCTCTAAGAGCTTATATTCTAACAGGGGAAACAATGTGCATATATGTACAAGATGTACATATATGTATAAAGCCTTTCAGTTTTTGATGCTTAGGACTGCACTAAGACTTTTGGGATACCCAGAATCTCCAGTATGGGGAGGAGGGGTGGGAATGCACTAGGAAAGACTTTATGTAGGAACTGGTGCTTAAAATGAGTTTTGAAGGAAAGTGGGGATTCTGAAAGATGGAAGTGAGGAAAGAATGCATTCCAAGAGTGGGAGACAGCTTGCATATAGGCACAGAGAGGAGAGAGAATGTCACAAATGAGGAAAAGCAAAAAGTCCAATTTAACTTCAAGATCACCCACAGCCCCATGGTATGTCTACTTGAGTAGCTTTCTAGAAGTCTCCAAGCAGGGGCTGGAAGGTCAAGTACTAGGGACCCTACAAAATGGGACGATATAGGATTGTGGCAAGGGTTGGACCAAAGGACCTCAGAACTCCTTTTAAAATCTGCCCTTCCAGGATCCTGTGGTCTGATGAATGGCGTAGGTCATGGGAGTTAGAGCCAGAAGAGACCTTAGTCTAAAAGCCTCCATTTAGAGATGAGGAAACTAAGGCTCATGGAGCTCAAGTGACTTACCCAAAGGCACACAGCAATCCTGATGTTATTTGTTCATGAATATATCACTAGGGCTATCCCTCTGTTTTCCCTCCTTTTCCATCCATCTCTGTCCCATCTCGTTTTCTTCTCACGTATCTCTTGGATGATGACATTTTGCCCTTTGTGTAGGTAATTCATCATTACAATTGATGTATGTTCAACATGATTCTCTAGGTCAGTGGTTCTCAACCTGTGGGTTATGTTCAATTTGTAACAATGAAAATCAATCTGGCATATCAGATATTTACATTACGATTCATAACAGTAGCAAAATTACAGTTATGAAGTAGCAACGAAAATAATTTTATGGTTGGGGGTCACCACAACATGAAGAACTGTATTAAAGGGTCACAGCATTAGGAAGGTTGAGAACCACTGGTCTAGGTTGTCCTTTGGGGAGCCTACAATTTGATTCTTTGGAGACTGTTGTATATCATGATTTGCTAGGATAATAATTCATTGGAAGAATATTGGAGTTAAAAGGATGCTGTATTTTTCTCCCCCTCCCCTCAAATGAAGAGTTGAGCCAGTCTTTTGAGTAATCATGGATCTCATTTTGGAAGCTCTACAGCGTTCCAGGGTGTAAGACCTTTAGCACAATTTTATCTGCAAAAAGGATCATATATAGTGAAGGCATCTCTGTATATCAGCAATGCCTCTTCTGTTTGGACTCTTCACCAAGCATGTTCCATGACAGTGTCAAACACCTTTGGCAAGTTTATGTCTCAGTATTTAAGACTTTGCTTAATAGTAATGATCAGAGGTTCTTCAAACAGGCATAGCCTTTGAACCCAGCCGAAACTCCATTCCATGATTATGAGTGAGTCTTTTGTGTCATTGGAATTTTAGACTAGGCAAATACTGATTTATTTTTAAAAAATTATTCGTAAAGGTCCCCTTTTGGGGGACTGTCTACAACCTCAGGCAGAGGTTGCCCTGATGAAGTAGGGAAGGGATGGAATTCCATCCATTATCTCTATCTTTCAGAAATTTTAGCTGCCTTTATGATTCAACTCAGATGCCATCCTAGAAATTTAGGAAGTGCTTTCTGAACTCTCCAGTGGTTAGTGTATTATCTCTCTTCAAAATAAGTTTTATTCTTCTTAGCACTGAGGTTTCTAGGATGTCCTAAATACTCAGGCATACCCTAGAATGATCCTCATCCATCTTAGACCCTTAGTGTGTTGGGGTGTGGGAATGGAGGTTTCCTGTAGAACTGACAGAGATTTTCTCCAAATTATTTTTTAGTGTAATGTAATATAAAGAAGAATAGGGGATTTGGAGTCAGGAGAGAAAGGTTCAAATCCCTTCTCTAATACTTCTGGGCAAGTCACTTAACCTTCTTGAGTTTCAGTTTCCTTATCTATAAAATGGAAATAATAATAATTCATCAATTAAATCAATGAGTATTTATTAAGTTTCTACTATGTGCCTTCTATTTCTATAAACTCTTTTTTTGATTGAGTTTAACCAGCACTGCTTTTTAAAAAAAATATTTTATTTTTTTCCAATTCCATATAAAAACAATTTTTAAGTATGTAAACTCTTAAGGAAGATGATAGACAATTATGATTAGAGAGAAACAGTAGAGGGGAAAGCCAGTTTAAAGAAAGCTTGGCAAGATATCCAGCTAAACAAAAATCATTCTAAGTGAATTCAAGGATGAAAATGAAAGGAGGACTGCCAAAAGAAAACAAAATGGAAAAGGTTTGCAAAAACTGCTTCCACAAACTGTTTTCTCCATCACAAATAGTAGAACCACTACATTTGGACCTTAATATCACATAGTTTCTGATGTGTTTATTCAATTAGAGGTGGGGAGCTAGGTGGGACAGTGAATAGAGCCATGGAGTCAGGAGGACCTGAATTCAAATCTGGCCTCAGACACTTGACTAGCTGTGTGACCTTGGGCAAGTCATTTAACCTCAATTGCCTTCCCCTTCCAAAAGAAATTTTTTTTAAAGCAATTAGAGGTACCCCAAAGAAAACAAAGACAGAAAAAGCAACTGGACTGGACCAGATTTATAGCCATGAGATCCATGGTAATAATAATAGTTAACATTTACATATAGCATTTACCATGTGCCAGGCACCCTGCTAAATACTTTACAATTATTATCTCATTTGTTTCTCACAGTAAACCTGGAAGATAAGGGCTATCATTATCTCCATTTCACAGATGAGGAAACTGAGGCAGACAGTTTAAGTGACTTGCCAAGGGTCACACAGCATTAAGTATCTGCGGTTACATTTGAACTCAGTTCTTCATGACTCCAGACCGAACACTAGCTCCCTTTATGACATGCCATATTGGAGAACATACAATTGTATAGGATATGAAAGGCCCTTGATACAAGGGATCTGAAGGAGGGGAAGATTCCAAAGGCATGAGAAAAAAATCTTGTATACTTAATACTAATAGTATTAAAGATGACAGTATCAATAACTACTATATACCTACTCCTACTATCTATATGGAATTTTTAGGAGAGTCATTTATACCCAAATTAAGGGTATCTTCAATGAGGACATTAGTAAACAAACAGGCTTTTACAAATTAAACAACAGACTCTATGTTTACTAATAATTAACTGAAATACATAGAGAAGGAAGATTCTGATGTACTTATTGTTTGTGGATTGTGGGGAAAACCATTTGATTAGTAAATCAAAATAGTGTCTTATAAGCTCTTTTACTGGAAGGTGCTTCCCATGCATGTATTAAGATCATTTGGTATTCCTTTGAAAGATGTACTAATAGAGGGAGACTGAAGAGAGGAAAAAGCAAATTAATGCATTGTTGATGGAGCTGTGAATTGGTCCAGCCATTCTGGAAAATAAATAGGAATTGAATCTCAAAAGTCATTAAATTGTGCATACATCTTTGATCCACGAATGCCACTAGAAGGCCTATACCCATGGAAGTCAAAGAAAGAAGAGAAGGAGCTATATGAACACAAATATTTACAGCAACTTTTTCTGTAGTGACAAGAAGCTGGAAACTTAGGGGATGCCTATCAATTGGGGAATGGCTGAACAAACAATGGTATGTGAATGTAATGGAATGCTATAGTGCCATAAGAAATGATGAAAGTGGTGATATTAGAAATAAACTTGAGAACAGTTGTTTGAATTGATGCAGAGTGCAATGAGCAAAACCAGGAGAATTTATACAATAACAACTACATAGTAAAAAACAAATAACTAAGAAAGACTTAAAAATTTACATTGTTGCAATGATGAGCCATAATTCCCCCAAAGTGTTGATAAAGAATGCTATCCAAATGAACACATGAGTGAATGAGGCATTTACTAAGTACTCACTATGTGGAAAACACTGTGCCAAGCACTATGGATTCAAGTAGAGAAGTAAGACAGGCCCCACTCTCCCACAGTTCACTATCTAATGAGGGAGATCAAGTGTATGGAAGGTTTTAGCTGTATCAGATGGAAAAGTTCCATCATCCTTATGGGTGCATCAGCAAAGATGATGGTAATGCCCCTTCTTTAATGTCATTCCTATTGATAAAATCTTACCAGTTTCTGATATTGATGCATCTGACAGTGCCAAGGACTTCAGTGGTAAAGATTTTCTAGGTCTTCATTAGCAGGAACCAGACTGCATCTCCACTGGCGTTGCTTCCCAGGATAACATCTGAGGGCGCTAGGCTGGAGGCATTGCTATTCCTAAGGCTCCTGGGCGGTTCCCATCAAGGTCTGTGGGGAGATGGTAATCAAGGTGGTGGTGTTGGTTTAACTTGCTTGACACATGCCATTTCCTGTCTCTTCCTAAGGGTGTCCTGATTCTTCAACTAAGTTAGCTTGCCAGCTCTGTGTATGGCAGTTGGTTGGCAGGTGATGGGGATGACTAACCCACCTCTGTAGGAGTTGCTTCCCCATATAATGGCTGTGAGGAGTAGGTTAGAGTCAATAATGGCAAATTCATTGATATCCTGACAGAGAAGTAATAGACTCAAGATGCAAAACAAGGCACATATTTTTGGACATGGTCAGTGCAGGAATTTATTTTGCTTGGCTAAGGATATTTGTTAGTGACAGCTTATTGGTGCATTGGATAGAGTACTAAGCCTGTAGTCAGGAAGGCTTATCTTCCTGAGTTCAAATCTAGTCTCAGACGCTTACTAGCTATGTGACCCTGGGCAAATCACTTCAGTTCCTCATCTGTAAAATGAGCTGGAGAAGGAAATGGCAAACCACTCCTTTATCTTTGCTATGAAAACCCCAAATAGGGTCACAAAGAGTCAGACATGACTGAAATGACTGAACAAAATGAATATTTGTTTCAAGGAATTTATTTCTTTTTTTCTCCCTCAATGTGGGGATGCAGGAATGGAAAACAAATGCTTATTAACTGAAGAATTAAAATAAGTTACAGTTATTAAAAAATAACAGCATTAATAACAATAGCCAGCCTTTAGATAGCACTTAATATGTGCCAAATACTATGCTAAGTGCTTTATAATGATTATTCCATTTAATCCTCATAACAACTCTGTGAGATACATGCTATGATCATCCCCATTATACAGATGAGGCAACTGAAGGATATAGAAGTTCAGTGCCCAAGTTCTTACAGCTCGTACGTGTGTGAGGCCAGATTTGAACTCAAGTCTTTGTGTTTCCAGGTCCAATTCTCTCCCCTCTATGCTACCCAGATGCCCTTAAATAATTGTATTCAAAAAGCCTCTGGTAATAAATATCAGGCAAAGCACAGAACAAGGAGATGCAAGCTTACCAAAGGAATTTGCCACTATGATAGAGGAGATCCAGTATAGTTTCCAAGCAGAGGAAGGATTTCCCATGGATGGTGATGTGCTCCAGATTCTCCCGTTTGCTGCTGACATCTGTGTGCTGGTGACATGGTCGGAGCAAGGGAGGATAGGTAGACATCTGGGGTTTTCCAATGGCAGGGTTGAAAGGAAGTCAAGATGGATAGCACTTTGGGTGGACTCTACATGGCAGATATATAGGAAGTCAAGTACCAGAGTCATGTGAGATGGAAAGGTACAGGTGGGTTGCAGTCTTCCTTCTTCAACTGAATGATTTCAGTATTTGAGAGCATGTGCACTGGGCATATAAACAGGAAGAATGAAACAGTCCCTACTTTGAAGAAACTTACATTCTATCAGGAGAAACAACATAGATAAAAGAAGTATAGAACAAATATAAAATGAATGTGAAACATTTAGACAGGTAGGGAAGGCAGAAGTAGTTGGGGAGAGGGTGAGGAAAGACATATAGAAGGTGGCATTTGAACTGTGTTGAAAGGAGAGAGAGATTCTGTGGAGGAGAGAGTATATTACAGGTACGGGGGATAGAAGAGCAAACACGGAGTCAGTAGAGTTTATTGAAGAGGTGAATGTTATGGTTGTACTTACAGAAAATCCCTGTGGCAGCTTTGTGGAAAATAGACAGGAGAGGAAAGAGGTGAGGCCAGGGGGCCAACTGGGAAGACCACAGTAGTTCCAGGTCAGAGGAGATGAGATTTGAGCTAATAATGCTGCAAGTACCCATAACCACAAGGTCATTGCAAGGACAGCCGAGAAAATGTACTCTGAAAGCCTTAAAGTGCTAATATTCCGTGTCACTCACTGTTGCTGCTGTTTTTTGTTGTTGTTGTTACACCTTTCTTTGCTTTCACTGCTGGCTCCACCCCCTCCAGCAGAATTATTTTGGCAATGCTGCTACTATTAGCAGTCACCAGTTCCATTTAAAAAAAAAAAGTTGATTCAAAGACAGCAGAAGCTCCTATTGAAATGGGCCAAACTGTTTAGCAGATTTAGCTCTGCAGCTTGCTGAGCCAAGCAGGAGTGTCTTTAATCCACTTTCTACTCTAGCCATGGAAGATTGAGTGGGAGTTGTGGTTAGGCCATGTTTCTCTGTGACAATAACCAGTTCACAAAAGAAAGATGGAAATAATTTGAGGAGATAGTCTTCAACAGATTTCTGACAGGTTCCATTAGGAACAGAACAAACACAACATTCTACTACCCACTATTTAGAATTAATGAGCTGTATTTTGGCATCTTCCTGTAAGGAAAAAGAGCTTAGAAACTGCATGCACACATATATGTTTCCCCAGCTTCTGTTGGTCACCTCCCAACACATATATCATTCGAATGCTCACTTGATCAAGATTCCTCGTCCTGTTTATCTCTGGCCATTTGTATGCCTATGAACCAATTTTGGTTCTAGTTTATTAACTATAACGGAAGTGGGCCAGTTGAATTCTAAGACACTAGAATCATAGGGATACTATGCTGCTTGAAAAACTTTACCAGTTCCCCATTTCTCAAAAATCTCCCTAGATTTCTAGAATCTTTGTGACATAAATTTATTTTATCTACATGAATTTATTTCCCTTTAATCTTCAACATTAAACACAGTCTCATTATCTCACAAACATTCCATGTCAGTTCGCAGGTTCCTCAAATGGAATGTCTTCCTTGTGTTCCTTTTTACCCTCTCCAAGTTATTACTCTCCCTTAGTGCTTAAGTCTTACCTTAATTCATTGTAATACAATAAATACTTAGTGAGTGCTTGACACTAGGGGCAGCTAGGTGGTACAGTGGATACAGTGTTGGTAGAGTCAGGTTGTGAGTTCAAATCTAGCTTCAGACATGTGGGCAAGTCACTTAACCTTGTTTGCCTCAGTTTCCTCATCTGTAAAATGAGCTGGAGAAGAAAATGGCAAACTACTCCAGCATCTTTGCCTAGAAAACCCAAAATGGGACTACAAAGTATTGGACACAACTGAAACAACTGAACAACAACATCGGGACTAGAGATACATATCTGCACGTACTTCTGTTCAACCTTCCTTATGAAGCCTCTCCTGATTCTTCCTTCCCCCCACTCCCACTCCCTCCCTTTTGCTTCCTTTGTCTCTGAATGCCCGTAACATTTGAACCACGTGATTCAGCACTTAATTATGTACTGTCTCCTGCTGCTCACCATTTTATGAGTATTCATGTTATCTCCCCTGCTGGAATCTATGCACTTACTCAGCTGGCTTGGCTACCTTGCAAAATTCTAGAACAGATGATGAAAGGAGAGCTTTGTAGTCAGAGAAGTAGTGATCACTTAATCAACACGGGTTCATCGTGTCCTGCCAGGATAACTAACCTTTTGACAATGCTACCAGGATAGTCAATCAAGGAGATTTCACTGACCTGGTATCTCTGAATTTGAAAAAAGCATTTTACAAAGTTTCTCATTCTGACCACATATGTGGACATGATGGAGAGATGTGAGGCCATGTGGAACTTTAGCAAGGAAAAGTTAGACCTGGCTGAATGACTAGATCTGGTTGTTTGTCTGAGGTCAGCCTAGAAGAACAGCCTCTCGTCTATGCTGTACTTGTACTGATACTGTTCAGGATTTTTGTCAGTAATTTTGATGAAGGCACACCTGAATTGCTTATTAAATTAAAGGATGATTTGAATCTGGGAAGAATAGCATACTTATTGGAATAAAGATTTGGGAACCAATGGGCGGTTAGGTGGCTCAGTGAATAGAATACCGGCCCTGGAGTCAGGAATACCTGAGTTCAAATTCAGCCTCAGACACTTAACACTTACTAGCTGTGTGACCTTGGGCAAGTCACTTAACCCCAACTGCCCTGCCTTCCCCCCTACGAAAAAAAAAGCAAAAAGTAAAAATAAGAAAAGATTTGGGAACCAAAAAGCACTTAATGGGGGGAAGGGGAAAAGGGCAGGGAACAAGTATTAATTAAGCACCTGCTATATGCTGATCAGTGAACTAAGTACTTCAGAAATAATATTTCATTTGATCTTCACAACAATCCTGGGAGGTCGATGCTATTATTGACATTGTTCTACATTCGAGGTGACTGGGAGTCACTTGTCTAGAGTCACACAACCAGTAAGTGTCTGAGGTCAGATGGGAACTCAGGTCTTCCTGATTCCAGGCACTCTGTACAAGGCTACAGCAAAGTACCAAATCAGATAAAATGAATTTTAATAAGGAAAAATATAAAATTCTATTGCTAGATTAAAAAATGAATTGTCTGAATAACTGTCAGATAGGGGAAGCAGGGTTAGACTATAGTTTATATGGAAAACAGCCGGTTGTGGGGTGGGGTCAACAGCGATTATACTGTTCAGTCATTTCAGTTGTATCTGACTCTCTGTGACCCCGTTTGGGGTTTTCTCAGCAGAGATACTGGAATGGCTTATCAATTCCTTTTCTAGCTCATTTTACAGATGAGGAAACTGAGGAAAATAGGGTTAAGTCACTTGCTATTAAGTGTCTGAGGCCAAATTTGAACTCAGAAAAATGAGTCTTCCCGATTCCCGGTCTGGTACTCTACCCACGTTGCCACCTAGCTGATCTAGATAGGGCAAACAAAAATGCTAATGAGACATATTAGGGCTTGTGCTTTAATCGATGGATAGTTTTCCCAAGGAGGAAGCTGATAATACTCTTCCTGGGTCAGTCCACATTATGACACAGTTTTGAGTTCCATTGACAGGGTGAAGACTTTCAAAGGAATGTGATTAAGGTGGTAAGGAGACTGGAAAGTATGGTAGATGAACATCTGTTGAAAGAGCTTGAAAATTTGGGGCATGGGGGTGGGGACAGCTAATTATACTTCATATATAGTTGAAGGGCTATCATGGAAGAGGGATGTAATTTAGTTTGCTTGGTCCCAGAAGACAGGAGGAGTAAATAGCTTAGAATCTTCTTGAGGGCAGAAATGGTCATTTAAAAAAAATTTGCATACTCAGTGCATAATACAAGGCCTTGAACAAAATAGTCACGTAATAAATATTTATTTAATTTTGAATTCATGGGAATAGTACATAAGAACTTAGTGCAAATTTAGGAAAATTCACGAAAAGCATTCTGACAATTAAAACTGTCTGGAAAAGGAATAACCTTCCCCTGTAGCCAAAAAAAGAGAATACCTTGATAAACAATGAGTTCTCCATCACTAGAAGTCTTCAAGTAGATGACCCATTGTCAGGAACAGCTTGTCAGTAATCTTGTAGAGGGAATTCCTCCTCAGGTATCAGTTGAACCTAGAAGATTCTCTTCTAATTCTCAAATTTTGTTACCATTAAATAAGAAATCAATTACTCAATCATCCAGCATTTATTAAGTACTTATGTGCCAGACAGTGCTGAGTGCTGGGAGGTACAAAGCCAAAAAAAACAAAAAAAAACAAAACAGTACCTATGGAGGCAGCTAGGTAGTATAGTGGATAAAGAACCAGCCCTGGAGTTAGAAGGACCTGAGTTCAAATTTGACTTCAAACACTAGCTGTGTGACTTTGGGCAAATCACTTAACCCTGATTGTGAAAGGAGGGAAGGAAGGAAAGAAGGAAGACAGGAAGGAAAGAAAGAAGGAAGAAAGTAAGGAAGGAAGGAGGGAGACAGGGAGGGAGGGAGGAAAGAAAGAAGGGAAGACAGAAAGAAAGAGTATTTACCCTCAAGGAGCTTACATTCGACTTTAGTGTCTATGAAGAGACCATCTTTAAGAACCGGGTTTTTTAAAAGCTGCTCCTTCTACCTCAAACATCCTGCCCACCTCGTTTGTCTGTTTTATCCTTTTCTTTACTGATTTCCTTTTCTTGTTTTTCTCTCTCCTTTCTAGTTCTGCAGCTGCTCCCTCTTTCTCCATCAGCTCTGTCACCCAGCACAGCCTCATATTACACTTACAGCAGTGACAGATTTTAAAGTTGTATATTTATTCAAAGAACGTCTTAATCTCCAGTCATTCTGATTTCTTTTAAGGAAACTTGCAACTTGGCACATATGGTTACCACTGAGCTTGGGATTTGCACCTAGTATGAAGATTACATTTTAAAAGCTGCTCTCAGTGTTAAATCATATTTTAAAAAATGATAACTTGAGTAAAGAAATTATGGCTGAAGTCCAAAAAGTTCACTGCTGAATCATTTTGCAGTCCCCACATCATCATTCCCTGACCTCTTGAAGTCAAGATTTTGCCCAGATCTTGAACAGTTAGGCATGACGATAATAGGCTTGTCATACTTCCCTTTAGGGGAAAACTTCTGGTCATTATTTAGCCTGATTCAGCCTTTCTGAAGCTCTATAACTAAGAACATTCTTTCCTATTAGTTCTGCTCTCTAGTCAACGGCCATACCTTGCTCTGTTAGTGATTATCTTGTATCTTTTTTGCATATAATCCAAGGGGTCAGGTTGTCTCCCCAACATAGTCTTTAAGGACAGATTTTGTCTCTGTATCATCAGAGTTTACTGTGGTACCTAATATGTTACGGCCCCATGCTCAATTAATTGACTAATTGGGAAGTGCTGTGGCACGGTGGAAATAGCACTCACTGGATTTGCAGTTAGAGGGCCTGGGTTCTTCTGTTATCTGTGTGGCCTTGTTTGAGTGATTCAATCTCTCTGGGCCTCAGTTTTCTCACCTGAAAAATGATGAGGGGTCCTGGACTACATGACCTTCCAGTTCTAAATCTATGAACCTATGAAATGTTATTTTTAGATTTGCAGATAAGAAACAAAATCTAAAGTCTACCGAAGTGTTCACCAGCTAGTCCATAGTAACTGATACAATCTTTTCCAATACTCTGAGTTTACATCTCTATTTCTTCTATTACCCATTTTGTCCTCTGTTCCTGCTTTACTCACTCAGCCCATGAGCCTGTAGTCTAGTCGGGTAATAATACAAGTCCCCTATGAGCCAAGGACAGGTGGAGGGCAACAGATTTTAGGTTGTTCAAGCAATTAGACACAGACCCATAATTTTTTTTGGGGGAAGGAATCCAACTTCCTCTTTTTAAAAACTGAGTTAAATGTGGGTCCGAAAGTCCAGGGTTGTTTCCCTGACTCTACCTGGTCAGGGGAGTTAAGGATCCTCTGGTTAACTCCCTCATTAGCTTGTTGACTCCAGAGAGGGAATTCTGGTTCAGACCAAGCCTATAAAAGCAGGATAGCAGCATCGGTCAGGGGCACAAGGTCAAGTTCACCTAGTATTTGGAGACTTTAAGAGGGAGGCACCATCAGGGAACAAGGAAGCAAGATATAAAGAAGGGCTGATCTAGTCGGCCTAGAGAGCCAGCAGTTCAGAAAATCTGAGATCAGAGTCAGAAGTCGACATGCTTATTGAAAATGTTAATGCTGTGGTCAGGGAAGGCTAGTGCTGGAGTCAGTGTCCGGGGCCAAAAATCTGAATACTGCTGCTCTACCAGAGTCTGATCAAAGAGGCCAGAGTCGGTCAGGTGGTCACAATTCATTGCTCCGACAGGGATGAAAGATCTTGTCATCCCCCTGCTTTAAAAAAAAAAAATCTCCTTTAGCCACCCCTCTACACTCCAATTCCAAGCAACCATTCAGTCTAGAAGTATTTATTGATTAAGTACTTGCTATAGGACAAAATGTAGCAATCTCAGCTTTCAGTGAACTTCTCTTCTGTCTGGGAAGACTTTTTCTTGGACTGTATTCGATTCCTAGAATGCTCTCTCTCCTCATCTTGCTCACTGGCTTCCATGGTTTCCTTTAAGTCCCAAGTAAAACACCATCTTTTACTGGAAGGCTTTGTCGGCCCTCCTTAATTACAGTGCCTTCCCTCTGGTAATGATTTCCTCTTCTTCTTGTAGGTAGCTTGTCTGTACATTTTTGTTGCTTGTTGTCTCCCCATTAGACTGTAAGCTCCTGGAGAGCAGGGACTTTTGCCCCTGTTTTTTTCCCTAGTGCTTAGCACACAGTGCCTTGCACATAGTGGGTGCTTAATAAATATTTATTGACCACTGATAATGTTCATATAATAAGAATATTCTAAAATAAGTACAGCATAATTTTTTTTTTTTTTTTGTGGGGAGGCAGTAGCAGCTGTGTATATTTTTTTTTCACTAGAAGATTAAGGCATGGGCAGCTCTGGAGTCAGGAGGACCTGAGTTCAAATGTGGCCTCGGACACTTGACATTTAACTAGCTGTGTTACCTTGGACAAGTCACTTAACCCCAATTGCCTTGCCTTTCCCCCTCCAAAAAATAAAAATAAATAGAAAATTAAGGCAAACAGAGGTTAAGAGACTTGCCCAGGGTCACACAACTAGCAAGTGTTTGACACCAGATTTGAACTTACATTTTCCAGACTTCAGACCCAGCACTCTGTCCATGGAACCCTAGCTGCACACAGGCACACACACACACACACACACACACACACACACACACACACACCCAAACCCACCCATGGATGTGCACACACATATATGTATATGTACATATATACACACATATACATATGTCTGTGCCATACAACATGTGGAGCAGATTTTGACTGCCAATTCTTATGAGGGAGTACAGGTATTGTTGTGCCATTATGTTCACCTTTAGGAAATCATTGTTTTGATTAATTGGTTGTCTAGTGGGATGTTTCTTATTTTGTTTCTGATGGGAAAATTCTTTGTTTTGTTTTATTTATTTAAAAAACATTTCCATATTCTAATGATAGATCCATAGCTTTCACCAGGCTGCCAATGGCAGCCATGATCCCCAAAAGAACCCGTTTTAAGGTTTAAAACTTCCGTCCCATGAACTTCCTGAGAGTTTTTTGTACTACTGAAATCACAAGTCCAGGTCCTACTCCTTTCACACCTACTCATACCTTCTCACCTACTCCAGTGGCTCCCAATTACCTCCAGGATCAAGTATAAAATTCTTTGGTTGGTGTTCAAAGCTTTTCAAAACCTTTCCCTTCTACCTTTCCAGTGTTCTTACATCTTAAACTAAGTACTCTACAATGTGGTGACTTCTTTCTTGTTCGTCAAACATGACAGTCCCATCTCCTAACCATTTTCATTGGCAGTTCCCCATGTTTGGAATGTATCTCTTCCTCTTCCTCATCTTGGCTTCCTGGATTCTTTCAAGTTTCACCTAAAATCTTCTCTTCTGCAAGATGCCTTTCCCATTCCCCCTTAAAGCTAATATCTTCCCTTGGAGATTAACTCCAGTGTAGTCTGTATATGGCTTGTTTGTACATAGTTGTTTGCTTCTCATGTCTCCTATTAGACTCTTTGCATGTCACATCTCCCATTAGACTGTGAGCTCAGTCTTTTGCCTTTGTTTGACTCCCCAACACTTAATCGAGTATCTGGCACATAGTAGACTTATCGACTGATTGATCTAAAGACAGTATAAGGGAGACTGTCACCTAAAAGGCAGCAGGTACAATTTATGTTAGTAATTTTCAGAAAGTAGTGGAGTTTTTTCCCCTTCTGGGAATATTTAAGGATGGGATGAAAACCCATTTTTCTGAGATGATTTAGGTGAGTTTCTTCTTGGGGACATGGGGATGAACTAGAGACCCTTTTAGGCTCTCTGCTTCAGTGTTCTAACAGTAAAAATAGAAGCTTTGAAGAATCAATACATAGAGAAGTTAGGATTCCAAATGACTGGCATTCACTTCTGTTTAAGATATTTATTAAGCTGGTAGAAAGAAATGACAGACTACATCCCCTAAAAAACTGTTTATAGAAAAGTAAATGTTACTTTTACAGGTGAACCTTGATTTAAGCAAACATTATACACAAAAATATGAATTTATACAAAAGAGAAATTAGAGAGTGATGGGGCACTGGATCAGAGGAAGACACTGACCTTTCTTTCTCTTCATTTATTTGAGAAGTAATTTGACTTAGATAAGTTCAAATGAGATAAGTCTTCTCAAGAGGTGCTTAGTGGACAGTTTGCTTTCCATGGAATCTGGAAGACCTAGTTCTAGTCCCAACAGACGCTAGCTGTGTGACCTTTGGCAAACCACCCACCTATCTCAGCCTTAATCTCCTCATTGTCAAGCAAAGATAATTATAGCATCTAAGTCCCAGCATTGCTATGAGGATAATGAGTTAATCTGTGTGAAGCCCTTTGAAAACCTTAATGTGTTACTATTATTATAGTTGTAAAATGAAGTGGATCCTGACAAGTCATAACAGACTTTGTTTACCATGATACATTGGTGAAATAGGGTTAGGCACTGGGCCTGTGATTTCATTGGTATAGGGGACTCTCTAGTGATGACTCTTCCCCTGCCAGCTTAGCTTAGCACTTTTCTCTGACTTTTAGTCTTTGAGAATTGCCTCAAGCAGAGGTGTCAGATGTATGGGCCATATGGCTCACAATTTTCCTGAGTGGGGCCCAAACCAGATGAAAAGGTAATAGGGAAATTTATAGCAAAATAAATAAAATGCAATAAAACATAGAGATAATATTACATTTAAAAACTAAGTCAATGTGTGACTCCCAGTTGGAATCTTGTGTAAAGTTAATGGCCTCATTTCTATTTGGGATTGATACCAATGGTCTAGAGTGTCAAAAGGTGAAGGGACTTTGCGGTGTTCTCATGGCCAACATGTATCAGAAGTGAGACTAGAAACCATATCTTATTGGCCCTGAGGTGAGCTGCGTCTTTGTAAAGCATTATATAAAGGTAAGATATTAATATAAAATATAAAAAGCTAAGATATTATATAAAGGTAAGATATTAATATTATTAGTGGGTATGTAGAGTGTTTAGATCTTGCCCTATATCAGCAGATCTCAACCTGTGGGTTGTGACCCCTTTGGGGGTCAAATGACCCTTACACAGGGATTGCCTAAGGCCACCAGAAAACACATATTTCCGATGGTCTTAGGAACCGAGACACAGCTCCTCTATCCATCTCCAGGCGGGTCCGCCCACATGCAGATACGCCCACATACAAGTATTAAAGGGTCGTGGCATTAGGAAGGTTGAGAACCACTGCCCTATATATTCATTAATGTTATCCTTCAACTTTTATTTTGTCTGGAATACAAAAATACTAGTTCCTTTAATGCTTTCAATGCCAGTATGTTGGTAAAAAAAAAAGATAATTTACTCAAAGACATTACTTCTGTCCTTAAGCTATTCCACTCATTTGTAGAATATTTAGAACTCCCATCTTGGGGCCCAGCCTTTTTAATGGGCAACTGAATGAATATAAACTATTCTACTGTACCTAGTTAGCCCCCAACTCCAAACTATGCTTCCCCTTCATATCCCATCCAGCCTTCCACCCAGACTACCTTGCCTACCTCTTGTTCTGGGCACAGTTATCAAATCAAATTGCTTAAGGAAAGAGTGTCTCAGTTGAATGAATAATTCACTTCCCCGTGTCTCTGTAGGACAAAACTGCCTTTCCACCATTCACACTGAATAGAATGTGTTTTTTGAGGTAGGCCTGTTTCTTTTGTTGTAATTGTATTCCTAGCACTTAGCTCATAGTGTTTGACACATAGTACATATTTAATAAATGTTTTTTCATTCATTCATTCCTGTTTAGCCAGTACCTATTAGATACTGGTCTCCTGTAGCCTTGTCCTTAAAATGGGATCCCTTTGAAAGCAAGAGCTATATAGACATGTAACAACAATCATAGATAAAATTTATATAGTACTTTAAGGCTTCAAAAGTACTTAGACATCATTTCATCTGACCTTCAGAACAAGCCTGTAAAGTCAGTATTGTATTGTAATTGCTCATTCTGTCACACACCAGGGCTGCTTCCATAATTTCGCTCAGAAATCACACTGATTATATTAAGGGCCCCATCTGGTTTTCTTTAAGTCAGATTGCAAAAATTGTGGGGAGTATATTAGGAGCAATATGGTATTTTAACCTGCTGTTCAAGTATGAGATAAGAGAGACTTTTACCTAATGCTCAAGCCTGAGATAATCATTTCTGTACTATTTAAATGTCCATCAGATTGCTTTAGGTGAAAACAGAGTCTAATTGTTCAAGATTTCAGTACAGAATCTGCATATGTCACAGATACCCCCTTGGTATTTATAAGGTAACTGTGCTTTACCTTCTCTCTCCATAGTATTCTGCTTAGGAAGCTTTTATGTTCTTTGTGTTGAAATTCTCTGTGTTATTTGATATTCTTTACTGCATATTTTTTTCTTCTTTCAAAGTGTTTTTTTTCCTTCTCTTCTTACCCACCTACTCCTCCTACATAACAGATCTCTTTAACAACCCTATCCTTAACTTTGGGGTTATCTTTTGATTTTTAAAAATTTCCTTTTTTATATTTGTTATCTGGGGCAATGTATGAAAATCAATCTTTTTTCTAGAAGATTTTGATTGCTTCTTACTTTACTAGGATCATGTGTGTGGACAGAAATCAAGTCTTGTTAATTGGCATTGTATTTTCACTAATCCCCATTAAAAGGTATCATTCTTCCATATTTTTGATGTATAGTCAGGTCCCACTTTTACACCTTTTAGTTGCTCTGTTCACTTAATGTTTAATAGACATATTTACTTCATTTCCTGTTGGCAAGCACCATACATTTGGAATAAGAATATTTGGGTTTTAATGTGACTTTTTGAGACCTTTAACAAATCTACTTGAACTCTCTAGGCCTCAGCTTCCTCATCTATAAAATGGGGGGATTATACTATGGTATATGGTCTATAGAAGCCCTTCCATTCTGAATCGAGTGAAACATGAACTTGCCAAATCTCTAAAAGTGACCTTCAACAGGACCCCATACTGCTAGTCAACAAGTCAAGTCAACAATCATTTATTAAGAGCCTATCATGGTCCAGGCACCGTGCACTGGCAATATGAAGAAAGGCAAAACCAGCCTCTCAGGAAGTTCAAAATCTAATGGGGGAGAAAATAAGCAAAGAACTGTGTATAAACATGGTATACAGGACATAAGTTGGAGATTATTTCAGAGGGAAGTTACTATTAAACTTTTTTTCCCCTGTAGGTAGGATTTTAGGTGAGACTGGAAGGAAGCTAGGAAAATCAGGAGATAAAGGAGAGGAGGGAGAGAAGTCCAGGTATGAGGGAGGGACAGAATGTGAAAATGCCAAGAGGTTGGAAGTAAAGTGTCTCGTGCCAAGTATTAATAGCAAGGAGGTCAGAGTTCTTGGATCACAGAGACAGAGAGAGAAATAAGGGTATAAAATGACTGGAAATGTAGAAAGGGACCAGGTTATGAACAAATTTAAAAGCCCAGAGGATTTTATATGATCTTGGAGGCAATGGAGTTTATTGAAAAGGAGAATGATATGGTTGGACTTACCATTTATGATGGTCAATTTGTCAGCTGAGTGGAGGATATAGCCTGGTAGAGAGAGGGACTTGAGGGAGGGAAAAGGTAGAAATGACAAACCTTGGTAACTGATTGATTGGATGTGCAGGGTGAGAGATAGGGAGGAGTCTAAGGTACCACCTCATTTGAAAGCCTAGGTGAGAGGAAGATGGTACCCTCAATAGTAACAGGAAAATTAGGAGGCGGGGGTGGTGTGGGGGGATAGAGAGTGAGTTCAATTTTGGAAATGTTGAATTAAAGATATCTACAAGACATCTAGTTTGAGATGTCCAGTTGGTAATTGGAAATGAGACTGAAGGTCAGAAGGAGGGTTTAAAATGTGAGGAGGAGGTGAAGACATGAAATAAATGAGTATAGTTAAATTTTTAAGAAATTTGGTCATAAAAAGGAGGGGAAATTTGGAATGATAGCTCAAGAAAGCACAATGATTAAGAGAAGATTTTATTAAGAACCGGGAGTGGGAGAAGTCTGAACGTGTTTATGGGCATCAGGAAAAGGGCCAACAAAAGTTAGGGGTAGATCCAGAATAATTTGTTTGGAGATGAAAATTGAATCCAGGGGAGTATATGACATCACCAGTTGGAACAGTATAGAGGAAGAAGAAAAGAGAGCCCAGCACAGAGCTCTGGGGGACACCTATGATTAGCATGCATGGCAGAGATGAATATCTTACAAAGGAGACTGAGGATTGGTTAGACAGGCTAGAGGAGAACCAGGGTAGAGATCAGTGTCATGAAAAGCTAGAGAGAAGAGAGTATCAAGGGGAAGAGAGTGATCAACAGTGTCAAAGGCTGCATAGAGGTCGAGATGGATGAGGACTGAGGAAAAGCTAATACGGGGTAGTGATTCAAGGAAAGAGAAAAAGGAAGATGGATCATTATATATGTTTTAGAGCCAAAATACACCTTAGATTTCTAAGTCTAGTCTAGATCTTGGATCTTCAGTCTAGATCATCTAGACCATGGGTTCTTATCCCTGGGATGGATTTTGTTTCCTTTGTAATCCTGTGTATTTTGTGAAAATTATCCTGAGAAGAAATCTACAGGCTTCATCAGACTGCCAAAGGGGTCCATGACAAAAGAAAAGTTAAGTATTTTTTGCATTCCTCATTTCCATAGTTCAGACTGGTAGGAAGCAGAAGAGTTGAGAGCTAAACCCAGGTCGCTCGTATTTAAATCCAGTGCTCTTTTCTCTGCCAGCTGGAGAGTTTGTTTTTTCATTTTGTAAGACTTGAAGCCTATAGTGATATAATTCATATATATATTGCCTCCCTATTCCTCCCATTCCCCACTACCACTTTCATTAAGGAAAAGGAACATTTCTGCCCCTTCATTCACCATCTGTATACACCATCTACTGTTTGTGAGGCTTAGACCCTTGATGATGCTTGGAATGAGAAAAAAATAGAGAAAACTGGGAGAGATCAGGGTCATGAAAGCCAAGGAAGAAGAAAGAATGCCCCCAAAGATATGCTTAATAGATTTGGTCAGAAGTTGCAGAGAGATCAAGAAGGATGAGATGGGAGATCATTGGATTTTACAATTGAGATCATTGGCACAGTTGCAATTGAATTTTGGGGTTAGAAATCATATTGACAGGGTTTAAAATGTGAGTAGGAGGTGAAGAAGTGGAATAAATGAGTGTAGTTAACTTTTTAAGTAATTGGTTGTAAAAAGGAATGGAAATATAGCATGACAGCTCAAGGAGGTGCAATGATTTAAGTGAAGGGTTTATTAAGAACTGGGGAGAGGGAGAGGAATAAGTCTGAACATATTTGTGGGCATCAGGAAAAAGGCCAATAGTTAAGGAGACATTGAAGGTGAGGAAAAGAGAGAATGATTGAAGGGTCAAGGTCCTGGAGGAGACAGAAGGGGATAGAGTCAGGGGAACATTGCAGGCTGTTCTGGGACCACCTTGAACTGGAACCCAAAGGTTAAATGTCCAGTGTGAGCATTAATACCTCTGTTAATTGGCAAATGCTACAAATAAGGGGTTGACATATTGTTTTGTTGAGGGTCTAGATTTAACAAAGCGATAGAGAAAATGTTGCCAATGCAAATTAAACTGTATCTGGGAGCATATTTTTGGAGACTCAATTGTTAAATATTTACGAGCACCCCTTTGTGCCTTGGAAAGACAAAGAACTATCTTTTCCTTCTAGATTGAGGAAAAGGGAAAAAATAAGAGATGGAATAAGATGGTTGTGCTCTTAATAAAAATATTTTGATAGCTATGTTTCAATATAATTCGTTTCCTTGGTAAGCCTATATATTTAACTTATGCATTTAAAAAGATTATTCTGAGTAGGCATCTTGCGGCAACCCAGACTATCAAATGATACAGAAAAAATTAAGAATTCCCCATAAAAAGGAAAAGAGGGAGTTCAAGACAGATGGTTTCCATTTTCTTAGTAAGACAGTAGAAAAGGTATTCTGCTGAGAGGGAGAAATGAGGGGCTATTGGGGAGAGAGAAGAGGTTTGGAACATCCTCTGTGGGAGTGCACTAGAGTCAATCAGGGAGTAATAAAAGAGATTACCATGTGGCATTAAGGATTTGGCTGAGATTAGATAGCCTAAATTTCTTGTGTATGTAATCAGCACAGCTGTGGGTTATTGTGACTTCTTCCAGGGGCATTCAGTAGCATACCAAGAATGAAGAGTTGATTTTTTTTACATCTTATTAATACATTAAGGTTCCTTATGCAATCCATGCTTATGAATTCAGGGTATCACTTTGTTATTGAAAGTGATCGTAGAAATGAATAGTAGCTGTTTCTCTATTTGTACAGTATAACGAATCCTATTTATGATTTGTTCAATGCCAAGTCCTTTGTCAGTGACACTAAGCCCAATTGTGATCTTTTTCCCTTTGGGCCAATATGGTGCATTTTATGGTACAATTTCTAGGAGTGCATGGTGGCGAAGAGCAGGGCCTACCTGTAGTTTACATTTTTTGGAAAAAGTGTTTTAATGGTATGATGACTCTTTGATTTAATGGGTGTGGATTCTCCTACTGATTCAGAGTCCAAGCCTTCCATCAGTTTTGTAATCCTATGCTACTGTTCTCATTCATGTTTTCCCATTGACTCTCCAGAGTTTCTATGCGGTGTTGGAAGCCTTCCTCTTCTTTGTTTACTCTCTTCAGTCATTCAACCAACCATCATTTATTTGGGCCTTAATATTTGCCAGACACAGTGCTAAATTCTGGGGGTACAAAGAAAGGCAAAGACTGTCCCTGCCCTCAAGTGGCTTGCATTCTTTTTTTTGCTTTTTGGAGGGCAATTGGGGTTAAATGACTTGCCCAAAGTCACACGGTTAGTAAGTGTGTCAAGTGTCTGAGGCTAGAGTTGAACTCAGGGCTGGTGCTCTATTCACTGCGCCACCTAGCTGCCCCTAGTGGCTTGCATTCTAATCGGAAATAATATTTGTATAAATAGAGACCCACAAGATAAACTTGGGGAAGTTGTCCTGCAGTAGATGGTGTCTGAATTGAGTCTTGAAGGAAGTCAGACATTCTGAGAGGCAGTGGGGAGAATAGAGAGCATTCTAGGCATGAGATAGGCAAGGGTGAGATGGAATATCATATGTGAGGAACAATAAATAGGGATGTATATTTGGATCTGTAACAAATAAAACCTCAACCTTATGTGTGTATATATCACATACATTCATGCATACACGTATATGCATATATGTATAGTATAAATTGACACAGAACCATTCAAGATAGGAACCCAGGTCTTTCTGACTTCCAAATTCCTTGTGTTGTCTACTGTTCCAAGATACCTTTAATTCATGACCAAAGTAAATTTTTTAAAGATGGAAGTAACCAATAAAGCATTGGGGGTAGGAGTTCAAAAGGGAAAATAGCAAGTGTTGCTTAACAGAACCTAAAGTTTCCTTGAAATTCCATTTCTTTGTTATTTATTATACATGTTAATATGAGCCCCCAGCAACTCTGGGAAATGACAGGTAATTTCATATTGAGTGTGTACATGTGCAAAGGATTGAGTAATAGGAAATCCATAGGGGTGGGGAACCTATAGCCTTGAGGTCATGTATGGCCCTCGAGATCCTCAAGTGTGGCCCTTTGACTGAATCCAAACTTCACAGAACAAATCCCCATTAAAAGGATTTGTTCTGTAAAACTTGGACTCAAAGAGTCACACTTGAGGAGCTAGAGGGCCACATGAAGCCTTGAGGTTGCAGTTTCCCCATCCCCTAGAATTTGACCATCTTTTCAATATGAGTATAACTCTCATCCATGCTGTCTATATTCATCTCTTCACTATCTTTCTCAGTACAAGACTGACCCACTTCTTCTTCTCAAATATGTCCTTGATACCTTTTATGCTGTTTTTCAAATCCAGGTAACCATTGATAACATGCCCATTTCCACATAGTTCCATTTCCCCTGTGATAATGTTAACATTATCCTGTTTTCTTTGAGATAGTGGTGTTCTATGATTTATAGCTACATAGCCTCAAGGACATCTGTATTGATCATTTTAATTCAGTGGCTGTACACCTAGCTGTATGTGGTAAAGTGGGTGAGAGTGATTTTTCATTCATTTTTCCCCCATGTGAAAGTTCTGATGGCTCTCTTTTCCATTGCTGTGGATTTCACTAAGCACTAAGTCAAAGCAGGAAACATTTGTGAAGCACAGACCCTGCTTCAAGCGTTGCGTTGCTGTACTACATGCTATCACTAGCTATGTGCCAAGGGTGCCATTCTGAAAAAGGAAAGATAGTTCTGGTGTGGAAGGGGCTACACTCTCATGGGGAAAGACAGCACACAAAAGGAAGCTGAAAAGTGGCAGTGGGAGGGGGTGGGGAATGGTACCTGATGCACCCGGCATGGTAGACAAGTTAGTCAGAGATGTCTTGGGTGAGAAATGAGGAGACATGCTCCTGAAAATGGAGGGCTGGAGTTCATGGCCTCACCTCCAAGCAGAGAGCAGAGGGTAGCAGTGAGCTAGATAGACTAGCAAGACTGATGAGATCTTACGGAATGTTCAGATCATCTCAATAATAAGAGGTATTCATATATATATAT
>CM053592.1:53914104-53936529 GCA_028646515.1 Pseudochirops corinnae
ACTGTGTGACAAGAAAGCTTTTAAAAAAAAACACAGCTGGATCATACAGTGGATAGAGTGCCATTTCTGGAATCAGGAAGACCTGAGTTCATATCTGTTCTCTGAGTGGCCCTGGGGAAGTCAACCTCTGTTTGCCTCAGTTTTCTCAACTCAAAAATGGGCATAATAATAGCACCTACCTCCCAGGTTGTTGCAAGTATTCCATGAGGATAATTGTAAAGCATTTTGTGAACCATAAAGCACTATATAAATGCTACCTATCATTATTATTATTATCATAAAAACAAAGAAAACCTCAACTTTGTGTGTGCATATATGTACATACATGCATGCATACACATACATGCATATATACATATACACATACATATATATGTATTATGTGTATTGTATGAATTAGCATAGAATAATTCAGGATATGAACCCAGGTCTCTCAGGCTTCCAAATTCTTTGTGTTGTCTGCTGTTCTATGATACCTGTAATTCATGACCAAAATAAATTTTTTAAAGATGGACAAGTGGCCAATAAAGCATTGGGGGTAATGGTTCAATAGGGAAAGTAACAAGTGTTGCTAGCAGAAACTAAAGCTTCCTTGAAATTCCATTTCTTTGTTATTTGTTATATAAGTTAATATGAGCCCTTTGGAAAATGACAGGTAATTTCATATTGAGTACCCTGTATGCAAAGTATTATTACTGCATTACCTTGCCTGGGGAATCCTTAATAACATTGAGCTTTTTGCTCAGGGTCCACCCTCATCTTTTCCTCCCTCGGCATCTAGTTGATATATGCATCTGAAATCTAGGAAGTCCCATCTGAAGAAAGGGAAATCAAATTGACAGCAGATAAAATAATATTTATGTTTATCTCCACAGGCTAGGGTATCCTGAAGGGATAGGCTCATCCAAAAAGTTCCTTTATGATATTGTTGCTATAGACTGTGGGAGATGGGGAAGAGAGTCCATTTTTTTCCATTCTTTTTTTTTGTAGAGTTACTGCTACCAGGACACAAGCCAAAAATTGAAGAAAGAAATGGTGTCCATTTAATGGAGCAGTGATTCCTACAGGTATACTTATGTATTATAATTAGGGGAAGCTAGATGGTGCAGTAGAAACAGGGCCTAGCTTGGGGTCAGGAAAACCTGAGTTCAAATGCAGACTTGGACACTTACTAGCTGTGTGACCCTGAGTAAGTCCCCTAACCTTTTTGTCTTGGTTTCCTCCTCTTTAAAATGAGCTGGAGAAGGAAATGGCAAACCTGTCCAGTAATTTTGTGGAGAAGACTAAACAACAACAACAAAATGTATTAACAATTAGACTAATCAAAATGCACAGGGTGGATCTTGTTCACTTGACCTTTCTTTAGTTCTTTAGGTCTGATTTCTCCCTCCTAGGAATCTTTGGGTTGGAAGAAGGAGAAATGAACAGACCTCCAGAAGAAAGGACACTGTAATTCAACGCTGATTCTGAATATTAGGAGAAAAGAGAGCTTATCATTTTCTTCTTCTAGGCTTCAGTTTGCTGAGAGATTGGAGTAAGATTCTTTTAAATTCTAAAGTTTCATGAATCAGTGGGGATTAAGGAGGAGAACTTGGAGGAGGAAGAGATAATATGCTAGCTAGCCTGCGAAAGGCCGGCTAGAAAAGTGGAAGGAAAGATAGAAAAGAAATAGGGTGTAGCTGTGCAAAAAGAAGGGTCTGTTGTAGGAAGAGACGTTGGCTGAAGAGAAGAGAGAGCCCTTCAGTTCAGGAGGCTCAGGAAGGGGTTTCTGTTGTGTCCCCCATCTCTCTTCTCTCCCCCTTCCTCTCTTCCCCTTTTCCTTCCTCTCTCTCTATTTCTCTCCACTCTCCCTCTCTTTCCCCAGAACTAATCAATGCAGCAACCATGTCTGACTGAAGAGGCAACATTCCCCTACCTGTGGGTTATGCTCTCCTCTGCCCAGCTTTCTTCTCTCCTTTGTTCAGCTTCCATTTCTCCCCAGAACTCTAACTGGGTGCGTGCCTATTGCAAAGGGATCAGACTTTCCAACGCTCCCCCACTTCCACAAACAAGTCTGACTCAGGGAAGGCAGAGACAAATTGTGAGGAAGCTGAGAATACTCCTCTTTCTATGACAGGTTCATCCAGGATAGGTCCTCGAAAGTTAATCTAATGAAGATTTAGGTAAACTACCTTAGAGGATAGGGGTCCTTAACCCTGGTTCCAGGAACTTAAAACAAAAATTTTTTTGATAACTAAATTACAGCATATTTATTTTTCTTTATAATCTCTTGTATTCTATGTTGTTGTTATTCAGTTGCTTCAGTCTCACTGTCTCACTTTCTGTGACCCCATTTGGGGTTTTCTTGGCAAAGATACTGGAGTGGTTTGCTATTTTCTTCTCCAGCTCATTTTATGGATGAAGAAACTGAGGCAAACCGGATTAAGTGACTTGCCCAGGGTCACATAGCTAGTAAGTGTCAGAGGCTGGATTTGAACTCAGGTCTTTCCTAGCCCAGCACTTTATCTGCTGTGCCACCTACCTGCCCCATGTATTTAATACTATGCATTTAAAACCGTTATTTTGAGAAAGGGGCCTTAGGCTTCCCCAGACTACCAAATGGGTTTATGACCCCAAAAAGATTAAAAATCTTGCCTTAAAAGGACCCAAGGACATGCAGATTCATTTAGATAGTTCCTGGTATTTAACCACAAACCTCTTCTAAATGTGCATAGATGCTAAGATCATAATACAAACATATATTTAGGTACAGTGGAGACCTTTGAGATTCTCTAGTTCAGCTACCTCCATTGGATAATTGAGAAAATTGAGGTCTAGTGTCACCCAGTCTATAAGCCCGGTCACAATTTGAACCCAGATCCTCTGAGTCCAAATCCATTGCTGTTTTTTTGCTGGTTATGCAACTGACTGTTTTCCAGGGGCAACTGAGATTGATAGCTATAAGAGGCAACTGTCGTCTTTTTTTAAAAGTGTGCTTGGAGCAAGTCCTTTAAGAAGCAATGTTGGAACCAAATTATTACCTCATTGTTGACACCACAATCACATCATCTCCTTACTCTATTCAAGGCAGAATGACAGTGACTCCTCAAATTCCAAATTTCCATTGAAAGGAAGGATTTAATAAACCAGAGATCAGGAATATTCTCTTCAGGGACCAGCCTGTGACTCAGAAATGCAGGAGCCAGTACATTTACTTAGTGAGCACTCTGACATTTTGTTTCCACTGGAGACCATAATTGCCCAAGGTGCAAAAGCATATCTCTTTGAAGAAGCTATTTCTTGCTTTTATACATTACATCAGTGGTTCTAACTTATGGACCACGACTAGGGGGGGATGCTGGAGAGTTAGACTTGAATGAATTCATATGCACACCAACATTTGTCATTTTGAGCTTTATTTAGCTCCTACAAAATGTACTATTTATGGATTATGTATTACATAATGGCGGCATGTTTATCTTTAGATACAAGAAGATATGCAAGAAATTGCTATTTTTCAAATAGATATAAATCCTGTTGCAATTGACGAGATACAGATCATTACTCCATTCCTGGCAGTTTCTTGCATTAGGTATGTTTTTTTTAAATTAATAGATATTAACAGTAAAATGGATTGAACAGTAATACAGCATTAAAATGTAGACTAATAGGGTTCGAACTAGAAGACCATGAAGCTTAAAACCTTCACTTTATAGATGAAGTTCAAACAAATATTTGCAGAGCAGAGTGTCTGGCACATAGTAGATGCTTAGTAAATTCTTCTCCCTTTCCTCTGCCCTACAGATGAGGAAACTGTGGCAGAAAAGTTAAGTGATCTTCCCAAGGACACACAGCGAACAATGTCCAAGCCAAGAGTTAATCCCAAGTCTTTCTGACTCTTGAGTTCAGTGCCCTGTCCAATTGTGCCAGTGGTTCTTCAACCTTTTTCATCTCAGGATAGCTTTATGTCACCAAAAATGAGGAAGGACCCTCTAAAGAACTTTCATGTTCTATTTATTGATATTTACCATCTTAGAAGTTCAGGTGTGTTAGTATTATTATGAAAATAATTTTGACCTCATGGAAAAGTCTGGCCACATTTTGAGAACTAGAGCACTTTGACATAGCTTGCAAAATATTTTGAGTTCAAAAAAGGGTCTTTCTATTCCAAAGGATTGAAAACCACTGTATTCAATTAAATACTTAATGTTTGCTGTGTCTAAAGAAAATATGTGGACTTGATATTATCCTATTTTTCATGTTGATGCATACTATTATTTTAGAAGGGGGATCCCCTTGATCCCCTTGAACCCTTAGCCTCAACACAAAAATAAAAGCATAACAGAAAAAAAAACTGGTCTGAAATTCACTATGTGTAATTTTCCCTTAGGATTCCCTGGATAAAGTTAATCAAATTGAAAATAAATCCACATCATACCTTGGACCTTAAATGACTTTGTCTTCTCTGCCAAAAAAAAGAAGGGGGTTGGATTAGATGGTTTTTGAGGGCCCTGTCACCTATAGCTCTGTGATCGTCACTTTCTTCATTGCCATAGCTGAGATTTCCCAAATGCTTTACATTTTCCATTTTTAATAATCACTGACATTTACACAGTGGTTTTAAAAGTTCGCAAAGAGCTTTATGTCCATTCCCTCCCTTAAGCCTTGTGAGTAGGTACCAAAGGTGTTATCTCCCTGATTCTACACATAAGAAAATGGAGGGGCAGAGAGTTTGTGACTTGTCCATCATCACACACACCGCCTATGAAAGGTCACAGATAAGAAATGAGCCAAGCCTTCCTGATTCTGTCTAGAGTGCCATGATTTTCCTTTTACTCTAAATAGTCCTTAGCTGATGTTCACTCCCAAGTGAGTTAATGTTTGCTGTGTTTAAAGAAAATATGTGGACTTGGTATTATCATAATTTTCCTGTTGATGCCCATTATTATTTTAGTGGTGGGATCCCGATCCCCTTGAACCCTTAGCCTCAACACAAAAATAAAAACATAACAGAAAAAAAATGGAAGAGATTCAGAAGCAGGAAGACATCCTTAGTGAAAGCGTGTGTTAAATTTTCACTTTTAATAAATGCCTAGAGGCAGTTAGATGGTGCAGAGCCCTGGACCTGGAGTCAGAGAAACTTGAATCCATATCTGGTCTTATAGACTAGTTGTGTGGACCCCAGACAAGTCATTTAACTTCAGTTTGCCTCAGTTTCATCAACTGTGAAATGGGAGTACTAATAATCTACCTCTCAGGCTTTTTTTTTTTTCCTATCAAATGAGATGATGTTTATAAAGCACAGTGCCTGGCATATGTTTGCTGTGTTTAAAGAAAATATGTGGCCTTGGTATTATCATATTTTTCCTGTTGATGCCCATTATTATTTTAGAGGTGGGACCCTTTGATCCCCTTGAACCCTTAGCCTCAACACAAAAATAAAAGCATAACAGGAAAAAAAAATGGAAGAGATTCAGAAGCAGGAAGACATCCTTAGTGAAAGTTGCCTAATAAATGCTCTCCTTTTGGTTTGTACATTTCAGAATGGGTAGTATTCACATTGGGTTAAAGTCCAGAGACCTAAAGGTTTAGAGAAATCCCTGTTGAGAGTGTTGAAGGTGACAAGCAAGAAAGGAAGGCAAAAATCCAATTTTCCAGAGAGCTGAGAACAGGCTCTATTGTGGAGGCGTCGGTATACAGACATGCAGACATAAGAGCTGTGTAAGGAGGAGGACAGCTTAGTCAAGGATAGCTCCATGGTTACCGGCTGTAAAAATAATGGGAGAAGAGGAAGCAGATTTGGGTGTGAAAAAAATCTCTTCTAAGATAAGCTGCCACCTACTTGACTGATAGATAAGGTAAGATCCTTTGGTCTGAACTGGCTTAACTGCCATCAACCAAATGGAGATGAATAATCTTCCCTGTCAAGCCCTTTGCTAAAGTCCACAAACAGACCCCCAGATTCTTGCCATTTCATAATCAGCAATCAGGGAGAGCAGCCTTTCTTCCCCTCACCCACCCCAGCTTATTTGTCAGCAACAAGGCAGGGGCACAGTTTTGCCTGAATTTGAATGTTGTCTGCATCCAGCTGTGGCCATTGATTCAGGCTTTGAAACTGATGCCGTGAAGCACAATGATAAAGATGACTTAATGGGTCTGGAAAATGTTTACTGTTATTGAAGCTGTGCTGCAGTTTTCATTACCCAGAGAGGTCACTGCTGAAGTCTCATTCTTCCTACTTATCAACTGATTTCTGAGTCCTGGGATGGGAAGGTGGAGGAAGGGAGAGTGACAAGTTAAAGGTACCCTGACATCAGCTGTTTTTCTGAGAAAGGAATAACAGGCATTCTCTGTCTCCCCTTGAGGATGTAGAGATAGCTTTCATCACTTTTCTACTACCCAATATAAACCTTATGTTAGACATGTTCCCAATACCAGTGATTCTGTGGAATGAATGAATTAATTAAAAGAACATGGCATTAGTCAGAAAGTCAGCAAGCATTAATCACTTACTGTATGCCAAATCTTGGGTTAAGGACTGGGCATACAGAGAAAGGCAAAGGCATAGTCTCTACCCTCAAGGAGCTCATATTCTAATGTGCCAGGCAGGCACTGTGCTAATATGAGGCAGCTAGATAAGATAGCACAGTGGATAGAGCACTGACTGAGTTCAAATGTGATCTCAGATACTGATTAGTTATGGGATCCTGGCCAAGTCACTTAACCTCTGTCTCAGTTCCTGCAAAACTGCAAAATGGGGCTAATAATGGCACCCACCTCACGGGTTGTTGTGAGCATTAAATGAGAGAATTTTGTAAAAAGCACTTGGTGGAATGTTGGCAAATAGCAGATGCTATTTAAAAGCTTCTTTCCTTCCCTTTCCTGGGTAGATTGGAAATAATCAACAGAAGGAGGGCACTAGAATGAAGGGGGGCAGTGGGAAAGGCTTCCTGGAGAAGGTGAACTTTTAGCCAGACTTGAAGGAAGTCAGGGAAGCCAGGAAATGGAGTGGAGGAGGGAGGACATTAAGAATCTGGGGGACAGTCACTGAAGATGCCCAGAGTCAGGAGACAGAGTATCCTTTTGAGGAAGAGGAAGGAGGACCATGTCACTGGGTCACTGGCTCCATGGAGGTGGTGGTAGTGTAAGGCATAAGAGAACTAGAAGGGTAGGTGTGGGAGTGGATTGGCAGGGGCAGGCTCACAAGCTATAAAAGGCTTGAACATCAGGGGATCTGATATTTGATACTAGAGGTGAAACGTAGCCACTGGAGTTTATTGAGTAGAGGGTGTGATAGTTCTGTTCCACTGCTCATTCTTTCCCATTCCTTATATCTATTCCAATCATGGCATTCCCCTGGCCACCTGTCTCTTCCAAATGTCCCTTTCTCCACCCAGCCCCAAAGGTAGTCCAGGCTCTCATCATTTCTTGCCTGCACTATTACAGTAAGCTTTTGATTAGTCTGCCTGGCTCCAACCTTTCCCCTTTCCCCTCTATTTCCCACATAGCTGAAAGAGATACTTCCTAAAGCACAGGCTGACCATGTCCTTCCACTACCCAGTCAACTCCAGTGGTTTCCTGTTGCCTCTAGGATCAAATATTTCATTGTTCACTTCCTCTAAGAATGTTTATATTATTCATAATTTTAGTACAATAGAAGTACATGTATATAATACACATATAAATATATGTATATGAACTTATACACATATGTATGTGTGTATATATAGATATAGATAAAGACATAGATAGATATATGAGAGAGAAAGAGAGAGAGAAAAAGAAAAATTGTTGTCTCAGTGTATAGAGTGCTGTGCCTGGAGTAAGGAAGACTTGAGTTCAAGTCCAGCATCACTAGTCTTGTGACCCTGGGCAAGTCAGTTAACCTCTGTCTTTCTCAGTTTCCTTATCTGTATAATGGGATAATAATAGAACTTACCTTCCAGGGTTGTTATAAGGATAAAATGAGATAATATTTGGAAAGCATTTTGTAAACCTTAAAGCACAATATAAATGCTTGCTATTATTATTACTGTTGTCACATATATAGTTTATAAATACGCAAATATGCACACATAGGGAGGTACATGCTCAAAAATTTGTCACTGATGTGGGTATGCAATCAAAACAATTTGGAGAACAGTTTTGGAAGACCAACGTGAAATGCCTTAGTTCTTATATAGGTTTTAAGATGAGCAAGCCAGTTTTCTTGGTTATTTTTTAAGTGCTTCTTAACAGGAGCAGTTTCAGCAAATTTTTAACAGCTGCTGGCTTCCTGCTTAAGAGTGAAAGGGGTGGGGGTGGGGAGCCAAAAAATATATATTTCTAAAGTAGAGACAAAAGTTTTTTATTCCAAGTAGACTTCTGGTCCATTTTCTTTTGCTTGTTTGTTTATTTTGTTTTGTTGTTGTTTTGGGTGGGGGGAGAAGCAGGAGGGCTGGATCTGTCATTTCATCAGCATAGGTAATTTTAATATCTTTTTATTTTTTCCTTACAATCTTACAGTTGTGAGAACTTAAATGATTGGCCTAGGATTACACATACAAAACGTTATCAGACACAGGGCTCGGACCTAGGTCATCCTTACTCCACAACCATCCCTTTATCCACTATGCCCCTTCCAATGTTCTCTTAAGTTGTCTACAGAATGAGGTTGTTGTCCTGGTCTGACCACATCTAGAGTACTATGCTCCACTCTGGGCATAATTGCATGTTAGAAAGGACATGAACAAGCTAGAGTGCGTCCAGAGAAGGGTGACCAAATAGTGACCTCACATGGCATAGTCTAGTTGAAAGATGTTCAACATGAACATCCCTGTTTTAGCATAGAGAACTCTTTGGGCAACCATGATACCCCTCTATGTATTTGAAGGGTTATCCTATGTAAGAGACTTTAGAGTTCATCCAGTCCAATCCCTCTTATTTTTTAGATGAGGAAATTGAGTCCCAAATAGATAGATAAAAGTGACTTGCCCAAGGTCACACATGAAATAAGTAGCAGAGTCAGGATTTGCCTTCTGCTAGGCAGCCTCTGAGATCCTTTCCAACCCTAGATTGCTGATATCAAACTTGTTCCACTTGGCTCCAAGGGCAAAATTAGGGTAAAAGTTCAGAGAACTGAAATTCGGCTTGTAAAGATACACTCCCTAATTATTGGAACTGTAACAATTAGTACTGCTTATAGTGAATACCACATTCATGGTGTAGAGCAGTGGTTCTCAACCTGTGAGTTGCAACCCCTTTGGGGGTCGAACGTTCCTTTCACAGGGGTCGCCTAAGACCATCAGAAAACACATATTTCCGATGGTCTTAGGAATTAAGACACCACTTCTCTATCCATCTCCAGGTGGGTGCGCCCACATACAGATACGCCTACATACAAGTATTAAAGGGTCGCGGCATCAGGAAGGTTGAGAACCACTGGTATAGAGGGTGTCTTCAAGTGGATGCTGAATGACCACTGACTACAGATAGTTTAAATGAATTTCTTTTCATGCACAGACTGACTTCAAAGTTAGTTGATAAGTTCCTTTCCAAATTATGTGATTCTTTTCTTAAAATAGACCCTATATTTCTAGTTCTCAAAGTAGACTGTGGTGGGTCCCTGTTCCCCAAATGTGACTAAATTAAAACCAGATACAATGCCCTCTATCTCAGAGTGACTTTGTTGTTCAGTTGTGTCCAACTCTTCATGACCCCATTTTTGGGGTTTTCATGGCAAGGATACTGGAGTGGTTTGCCATTTCCTTCTCTACCTCATTTTCTGGAAGAGGAAACTGAAACAAACAGGGTTAAGTGATTTGCCCAAGGTCACACTGCTAATAAGTGTCTGAGACTAGATTTGAACTAATGAAGATGAGTCTACCTGATTCTAAGCTCAGTGCTCTATCCACTGAGCCACTTTGCTGTTTTTCAGAGTAGGTGCTAGCTACTAAATGGTTTAAGTAGTGACCACTGTTTGAATGTACAAAGACACTTCATTCCTCAATGTAGTCTAAAGGCTCAGTCTTCATTCACTGCACAAATATGCATGAATTCCTATGGACATTCCCTACACAAAGGCCCATCTTTTTTAAGGACATCTCTCCCTATGTGCTTCATGGTGGGTGGATCTTTGAATACCCCTGTCTCTGAAGAAATGAAGTTGTCTGTGGCTTGCAGAATAGTAGTAAGGAGTGATATGTATAGGCCCAGTAAAATAAGGGAAAATATTGAGGAGAAATGTATGATTGGAAGGGAGAAGGAGCTATAACTCAGATTCAGGTTTTTCATCCCCAGTGCTGCACTGGTCCCCATAAAACCAAAAAGACAGAGAGTGCTAGGGCCAGCTCTGATCCTGTCACCCCCAGTAATTAAATTTTCAGTGGAAGCATTTATACTTCAGGAATCCACAATAGATACAAGTCAGAGTTTAATTTATTTTGTGGACTGTCTAATTTTTAAAAGTGTTAATAATGCAGATCAAACTTAAAAATATGTGTGCATACATTTTCCCCCTAGAGAGACCAATTGTTAAAACATTTGACAGCAGAGCCCTGTATTGCTATAGAAACATTGCTTTAGCTCACCAGGGGGGCAGTAGAAGGCTTAGAGCAGTGGTTCTCAACCTTTCTAATGCCACAACCCTTTAATACTCGTATGTGGGTGTATCCGCATTTGGGCGGACCTGCTTGGAGATGGATAGAGGAGTGATGTCTCGGTTCCTAAGACCATCAGAAATATGTGTTTTCCGAAGGTCTTAGGTGACCCCTGTGATCCCTGTTAAAGGGTTGTTTGACCCCCAAGGGGGTTGGGACCCACAGGTTGAGAAGTGCTGGCTTAGAGAATTAAGATATCACTAGACCAGAAGCCTGGTGACTGTCAGATAACAACAACTGTAAGTGGAATGTATAAAACACTTTAAGGTTTTGCAAAATACTTTGCTTCCATAATCTCATTTGGTCCTCACAATACCCCTGAAAAAAGACCTAGAGAAAGACCTCTGACAAGTTGAGGAGATACTCAATGTAGGCTCTATGGGAGAATCTGCATAAGAATTATACAGGATAACAGGGGGGAGACAGTTGGGATCTGTACCAATGGAAGGAATGCCCATATTTGTCAGATTTCACATCCTTTGAGGTTTCTAGATATGAACATGGTACCCTAGGAACTGGGGAAAAGAAAAAGTTAGAGATACAGTTCCTCCTCAAAGAATTGACTATTTAGTGGGAGGAGTAGTGTGTATGAAGAAAACCATAAAACCAAATAAAGTAAGATACCATGAGAATTGAGGAGTGAGTGATCACTCCTGGCTTCCTGGAGGAGGTGGTATCTGAGTGGCCTTTGAAGGATGTAAAGAGATTATGAGGGAGGTAAGGCATTCTAGGGTTAGGGGATAGAATGAGCAAAGCCACTGTCCAATCTTGTCCTACCCTCAGCAAAAAGGAACTTGTCGAACAAGATTGGTATGTGTTTCAAATTCCTATTTTGCCATCCTGCATATATAAGTCATTCATTGCCTTAAAAAGGAAATTAATTTCATGTGTATTTTTTAAAAGCAAGCATATTTTAAGTTTTATTTAAAAATTAAATCACTTATTCTAAGTTTCAGAAAGAAGTGTCTTATTTGCTTGATGCAGACGTTTTGAATGAGATCCCCATTTTATTTGTTAAATAACTTTTTTTTCTAATTTGACTGCCTAAAATGCTAAGGGCCTATATGATTATTTATTAAAAGACTCAGAAGTCATAGGCTTAGAAAATTTCTCTTGGTTCACCTACGGAAACAGTGTGTGTTTGTTACAACTCTAAAAATTTCTGATTGAGGAGATCTTTGTACATGTTTATTTTTTAAAGTAGCTGACATGTTGAATAAAGCAAACAGTTTATTCCCTATTCCCATTCTCTCCCCCACAAGATAGTGGAAATGATCAACTTTGAAGGAAAACATGACCACTTCCTGGCCTTTGAAAACTACAAAGACCTTTCATGTAAAAGTGCACACAAGGCAATATAAGGTGACCTCATAGGAAAACTGTAATAATGGAGAACAGCTTTTCATTTTCATTGAGATTTTTATTTCTACTTTACAGAGCTTGAACATTTTCAGCACATCTGTTTCCTTTTGACGAGGGTTCACCAAGAGAGTTTCTCTATGGTTATTTTTATGCCAAAAAACTATGTAAATGTGAGCACACACACACACATACACACACACACACAGAGCCTTTGATCGAAGCATTAATCTTAGAATCATCTTTTTATCCTAGTAAGTCTCTGGTGTAATCTAAGCGTCCTCAGTCCCTTTTCCACCCTTCTAACATGGGATTAGGGAAGCAGAATGGTTCTTCACAGGACTAAGGACCAATTTGTGGGGGTTGGAGTGGGGTTTACGTATGATGTTTGTTTTGTTTCATAGAATTCATCGCTAAGTGGCCAGTCTAATTAATAGTAATGAACTTTTCTACACTTCGATAGACTGGTCCTTGGCAAACAGGACCACTATGTATTCTGGACCATATTCAAAGCCATTTCAGCATCACAGAATCTGCTAAGGCCTGCCCTCAGCTGACATGACTTAGAGAACCTAGTTTTACCTCCATACCATGACAAGACATTAGAGTAGGACTTTGTGGAGGATTTTGATGTGTGTAGCCCAGGTGTGAGCAGGTTTTAACACAGAGCAAACAACTACAAAGAAAGCCCAAAGCTTAAAAATCCCATTAAAAATTTATGATCAGAGAAAGAAGATAGGTTGGTTACATGGCAAGAATAGGATAACCACTGGATTGACCCACTTTTATGCTTGTAGAGTTGAGAAAGCAAGTCAAGCAATCTACATTTTGCCTAGATTGATTCCTGTAGCAAATTATTTAGAGGAAATGGGCAAGAATTGTATAGGATGGGAGGCACAGTTGGGTTAAAATAGGCACCTGGAATATAATTAAAGCTTAAAATAACTAGAGCCCATCAAGTTAATCCTGTCATTTTCCAGAGGAGGAAACTGAAGCCCTTAAAAGTTAAGTGACTTGCCCAAGGTCTTATGGTAAGCAGATATCTGAGGCAGATTTTGAACTTCTTGCATCCAAACACAGCCATCTTTTTTATTCAAGTGAATGTTAATATTGATGAATTCAAATATTTAATTAGCATTTGAGGGATTGAGTCTTTAAGCTAGATTAAAATGGTTTCACCAAAGTATTTGCAGAATTGTGCTGTGGTAATGTCTATTTCAACTTACATGGGCTTACCCCTGGATCCCCTGTGGGTTATATACATACGCATGAGTATATATGTGTGTGTGTGTATGTGTGTGTGTGTGTATGTCTATACACATATATGTATATAGACATACACACATATGTGTATATATGTGTGTGTGTGTCTATACATATATATGTATATAGACATACACACATATGTGTATATATGTGTGTGTATGTCTATACACATATATGTATATAGACATACACACATATGTGTATATGTGTGTGTGTGTGTGTGTGTGTGTGTGTGTGTGTGTTGATTTGATTATTGTTCCTCATCATGGAAGCTGGTCAAAGGAAAGATGAATGTTTAGTAACTGAGGGTATTGTGGGATGGATTCTAGGATCAAGTATTTTCTGGACTAGGGAACTCTAGGGTCCCTCCCACATCTAAGATGCCATGATCTGAACCAGTGAATGATTACTACTAAAGACACTGGTAGAGATACAGTACTTAGTCTGCCAGAAAATGCAGAACATTGTAGGACATTGTCCTTGTTTGCTTTCAGGAATCAAACCATGTTCAAATTACATTTTTGTCTGTTTCAGAACTCACATAATATTGTATTCATAAAGTCTTTCTTGCTTGTATCTTGCTCTAATTATAAATGGTTTGTTGCAGTTACTAGGGAGAGACCAGGAACCGCCTTCTTCATTTCCCCATGCATGATTCCACCCTCAGAACTCCAGGGTCTTTTCTAATTCCAAAAAGAGAGAGGAGAAAGCATTCATTACCACATAAAGGGGAAAGATCTGTATGGTTGTCTTTCTATGGCTATAACAGTTTATTGTAGATTCCCATAACAATAGCTACATAGGACTTTACGGTTTACAAAATAGATTCATTATCTCATTTCATTCTCACAGCAATGTTATGAGATAGGTGCTGTTATGATCATCTCCATTTTTTACCAATGAAGAAACTAAGACAGAAAAAGGTTAAGTGACTTGCCCAGTGTCATATAACTGGCATCTAAGGTGGTAACCCTATCTCTGTAGTCTGCCCCAGAAATTGTGGCAACAAAACCTGATGCAAAAACAAGAGAATTTTGTTTCCTTCCTCCAATGAGAATGGAGAAAGCCAATACTCTTGAACAAGCATCAGCTTTGCTGCTGGGGAATATCAGGACTGTGGAACTGGAGGCTTGGTGTTGTGGGAAAAATGGAGGTCTGGGAGTCAAGAGAACTAGATGTGAGTGTCAATCTTTCCACTCACTTTCTGTATGACTTTGAAGAAGTCAGTTGACTTGACTTGGCCCTGAGCTTCCTCAGCTGTCAAATGACGAGGTTGGACTAGATGAGGTCTCTTCTAGCTTTACTGTTCCATGATGAAAGATACTAGTGTTCATAAAAGGACATTATTATACTTCAGAGCATTGAACATCTGGTAGATAGGAGGTAGTGGTTGAGACTTTCAGATATAGATTCAGATACACGTTGGGAGGATTTAAAAAATAAGGTAGGAGGTAAGTAGGTGAGGAATTCAGTGTGATGTAATGAATAGAAAGTTAGCTTCAAAGCTAGGAATAACAACAATAATAATACCTAGCATTTACATGGCACTTTAAATTTTTCAAAGTGCTTTATAAACATTATCTCATTTTATCCTCGCAACAACCCTAGGAGATAGTTACTATTATTATCTCTATTTTACAGGTGTGGAAACTGAGGCAGAGAGTTTAAGTGATTTGTCAGAGTCATAGAGCTAGTAAGAATCTGAGGTCAGATTTCAACTTGTCTGAAAATAAACAGTCAATCTAATACTTGATTAACTATAGGAAGTTAACTAGAGGACCCACACTCTTTTTTTGCCTGATGAATAAGTGTGCTGGAGGTGACTCAACAACATCGAAAGTTCTCTAGTTAATTTTTGATTGCCCCTCCACCCTTATTGTCCCTTTGTTGGGATAACGGGCCCATGGCACTTGGCCAGGAGGTCCTATGAGTACTTTACCAACAGATGACCCTATCTTTGCATTGTTGGAGTTACTGACAGCCCTCTATTGTCCAACATAGGACCAGTAAATGGCCATCAGCTTTGCCTATATTTGGACATCCTCTACTGGTCATGGGCTGTAGGCATGAACTGAAACTTGTCCTTGAAGGTCAAAATGTAGGTCTATCAACCAATAAGACTGTATTTTACTTTTCTTCTTCTGGCACTATATCAGGCAATGTAACACTAAGCCCCTGGAGACAGGGGGGCATCTCAGATCATGGGGAAGAGCTGAGGTCCATTTCATTTGCGGGGCAGTGGTCCATTTAATAAAGTGCTATTGGCTTGGTATTCTTCAGTTTCTTTTATCGTAGAGTGGACAGTTTCAGGCCCTACAGAATGTGTTGATCTACGTTGGCAGAAGTAGTCTTAAACAAGGAGCTCTCTACGTGCTGAAATAACAAATCTGATTAAAAAAATAATAATTGGCATGATTCTAGCTTGGACTCATTAATTCTGCCCATCCTAATTATAATCAGTCAGACTCATGAGGTGGTGAAGCAGCAGTGCATTACTTTCCAGTTTTAGTAAAATATATAGTCATCACTTCCTGTAGCCAAAAGAAAAGCAATTCTAATTCAAATGCCGCCATTTTTCACTTACAGTGACTTTTAGTAGAGACCTGATGCTGCAGTTCTGAAATTTGTCTGGCTTCACTTATCATGCTAAGACATGCAGGTAACTCATACAACAGAATTTCTGTAGAGAAATTTGAAACAGGCAACACAGTAGGAATTCTGAGTAAGAAGGGCAGAAATAAGTAAGGAACTTGTCTCTCTCTGAAATACTTCATGGATAAAAACAATTTTATGCCTATGAAACTATCAGCATTTTGTAACTCAAGAAATAATTGCCTACCTGATATTCCATTATACAAAAAGTATATATTTGTCAGAGAAATTTAGTGCTGTTTGATAAATTTTGTGTAAAATACAGGTTCAGTTCTGCACAAATTATATACTGAAAATTCCTTTCTGAATGAGTTTTTCTAAAAGTTTTTGGAGGAGAGTACTTTCTGTTAAAAAAACAATAAACTTTTATTAAGTGCCTACTGTGTGCCTGGGCATGAGGCAAAAGACAGTCTCTACCCTCCAGGAGCTCACAATCTAACGGAGGAGACAACACGCAAACAATTATATACAAACAAGTTGTATACAGGATAGATAGGAAAGAATTAATAGAACGAAATCACTGGAATTACAGGAGGCTGGGAAGGCCTGTAGAAGGTGGGATTTTAGTGGGACTTGAAAGCCAGGGAGGTCAGAACAGAGGAGGGAGAACATCCCACACATGGGGAACAACCAGAGGAAATGAGAGATGGAGTTTTTTGTTCACAGAAAGGAGGTTGGTGTCACTGGGTCAGAGTAGTGGCAGGGAGAAGGGTAAAAGGAGACGGGAAAAGTAGGCAGAGTCTACGTTATGAAGAACTTTGAATGTCAATTAAAGCATTTGTATCTGCTCCTGGTGCTCTTAGGGAGCCACTGGAGTTTATTGAATAGGGAGTGACACAGTCAGACCTGCACTGTAAGAGAATCACTTTGGTGCCTGAATGGAGGATGGATTGGAGTACAGAGAGAGTTGAGGCAAGTGGACCCACCAGCAGGTTGTTGCAATAATCCAGGCCTAGAGTGATAAGGGTCTGCAGTAGTGGGGCGATAGTGTCAGAGAAGAGAAGGGAGTATGTGTGAGAGATTTTGCAAAGGTGAAATCACAGTTCTTGGTACCAGTTTGGCTGTGGGGGGAGAATGAGAGATAATGAGTAGTCTAGGATGAATCCTAGGTTGTAATGCTGTGGGATAGAGAGGATGGTGTTTCCCTGGTCAGATTTAGGGGAAAAGATAGGAGTGTATTTAGTTTAAAATGTCCACTGGACCTCACATTTTGAAATGTCTAAAAGGCAGTTAGAGATGTGATATTGGAGATCAGAAGAGAGACTGAGGTAGGAAAGGTAGATGTATCAATCATTAGCATTGAGGAAGTAATTAAATCCTTGAGAACTAAGGAGATCAGTAAGTGAGGTAGTATGGGAGGAAAAAAGAACAGGACACAGGACAGAACATGGAGGGACACCTCTGGTTAGGAGAAGTGATCTGAGATGAATCAGGGAGGATGAGGAGTACTCACACAGGTAAGAGTGCGGCCTTCCAAAAACCTAGAGAGAAGAGAGCATCAAGGAAGAGAGAGTGATCAGCAATGTTGAAGGCTGCAGAGAGGTCAAGGAGAATGAAGACTGAGAATTTAGCAACTTAGAGATCATTAGTAACTTAAGGAGTTAAGAATAGAGTAAGAAAACAGAAAGTGGGGGCATCTATTGTAGATGGCCTTTTTAAAGGAGTTTTACTACAAAGGGTAGAAGAGAAATCAGATGATAGTCAGCAGAGATAGGATCAAGTGAGGGTATTTATTTAGGATCAGGGAGAGATGGGCTTGTTGGTAGGCAGTAGGGAAGGAGCCAGTAAACAGGGAGAGATTGAAGATAAGGGATAGAGTGAAAAAGACAGAGGGAAATCTGTTGGAGGAAATGGGATGGATTGGGATCACTTCAACAGGTAGAAGAGTCAGCCTTATTAAGGAGTAAGGTCTCTACATGTGAGACAGGGGTGAAGGAGGATATAGTGGTGGAAGGCATATGAATAAGATGAGATGAGGAAGAGCCTCAATTCTTTTTGTAAAATATGAGGCAAAGCCTTTAGCTGAGAGGGTGGGAGAGGAAGAGGCATGGGAAGCTTGAGGAGGGATGAAAAGATTTGAAAGAGCTACTGGGGAGAGTGGGAAAGAATTAATAACAGAGGTACGAAAAATTGCCTAGCAGCAGCGAGGGCCCAGTTCAGGTGATGTAACATAAATTTGTAGTGGATGCAGTAAGAATGGTTCAGTAATTTTCTCCATCTTTGTTCAGCAGTTTATGTGTAGGAAAAAAAGTAATGAAGGGTGGGAGTGATTCAAAATGGGAATTCAAACTTGGGAGGGTTATATTGGTGAAATCACAGGGGGACTAGGGATTGAAGAGAGGAGGACAGTGTAGAATTAATGTTTACTACTCTTAGGATTTATCAATAAGATAGGATCCTAGACATCACAGTTCAAACCCATCATTTTTACAGATGAAGAAATTGAACTCTAGAGAAAGTAATTGACTTGTTCAAGGTCATATAGATACTGAGTTGGCAATCCAATCTAGGTCTTCTGACCCCAGTCCTAGAGTTCTTGCCACTAAACCAAGGCTGTTTCCTCTTGGTACTTTGCTTCACAGGAGATAGCAATTCAGAGGAAAGAACTGGGGGCAGGAGGAAAGGAAGAAGAGAGGGTTGGTTTCTTCCCCAAAATGTCAAACCTTTTGCTATCCTTTCTGGAATGAGTCCAGAATTTGACTTTAGCACATTTTGGATCAAATCTATTATTTGCAAAATTCTAGAGGTAGCATATGTTATATTCCTAATTAGAAGATAATTGTAGAAATCTACATGACAGTGAATTAAAAATCCACAGACTCTTGGAAGGACTGGAACATAAAAAGGGTATCATATAATTACATGGAGTGCATCAATTTAGGTGCTGCTAAAGGTCATTGGCTCCATTCATCTTCTCTGGTTTTATTAGAAAAAGAGTCCACATAATTTGAATGGCCCAGTGCTAGTTTCCAGGGGCTCAATGGGCAGTTAAGCGGAATTTGCTAATGCTAACTCAGATAACAGGCCGACCTAGGAAAGTGGTCATTCATCGAGGGGCCCTTGGGGAAAAAAAGCTATGAAACAGCTGCAATTCATCAAATAACCATTAGATGGCAGTAGAGTGGAAAAGCCCAGTAGGTAACCTCAGCAAAGCTCAGTGGAGCAGGCAGTCAAGTCAAAGACATCAGCAATTCAGCTAAAGCAGCAGTCATTAGGAGCTTTTAGAGGCAATTCCAGCTGGGGCTAGAAACCTTAGTTGTCCAGGATGTGTAAACTAACCTCTTTCCGCAACCTAATAAACTAAAAAATCCTAGCAAAACCACTGCCTTCTATATAGGAAGACTTCTCCAACCCCTTTTAATTCCAGTGTCATCCCTCTGTTAATTACTTTCTGTTTATCCTTTGTCTGTATTTGTTTACATGTTGTGTCTCCTGATAGATTATAAGCTCTTTGAAGGTAGGGACTGCCTTTTGCCCCTTTTTGTATCCTCAGCACTTAGCACAGTGCCTAGAACATAGTAGGCACTTAGTAAATATTGATTGACCTGTATCTGCCTTCTTCCACTGGTGGTGAGGGAATCTGTGGGAGAGTATATCTTTCTGTGCTTGGGAAGAATTTACTTGTTGTTTATCTGATGTAATTAAATGTGTTTGTTTTGAATTCCTGTACTTTGTGGTTTGGTCTAGTAAAAGAAACATAGGTGAGTTCTTATGAGCTGTGGCTTTGAGTAGATGCTGACACAAAGTGCTTAACTCAGTGCCACTTTCAATGTGCTAGAATTGGGGTTGGAGTAGGCTTGATTCCAGTCTTCTCTTTACTTCAAATTGAATATTGGAAAGAAACAAGTCACATGCAAGTCATTGAATGGTTTACAAAAGGAGATTTACTTTGTCCTAACAGAGCAAGGATATGCAATAAAGATGGAGTCATCAGTAATAATCAGTAAACATTTATCAGTCTCCTATTATACGCCAGCTTCTACGCCAGCTTCTCTGGGCATACCCTTTCCCCCAGTACAGACATGTCTAGTCAGCAGGTTAGCTAACTCAAGTGTTCTTCAAAATCCACCAAGTTGGAAGAGACCTGAGTTCATGTGGGTGGGACTTTTTATGCACTTAGGTGAAACTTAGGGAGGCTCAGGCCTATACACTCCCAGAGATAGCTTTGTTGCCTTTTAGGGAAAAAAGGAAACACTCCTATAATGAGAGGGGATGGGCTCTATGGCCTTAGGTATGAGAGTATGAAGATATACTTCAGAGTACGATATGATTATAAGCATTGTGATAGCAAAAATAATCTTCAGAAATAATGTTATTCCCATGGACTTGGGTAACTTTTAAAGGCAGACCTTAACTGATATTTATTTTTTCCTTTATAAAAAAATATAAAATATTTTTATATATTCAAAGTGCATCAGCACATCAAATCAACATCATATAATGTGTTTTCATTCTAGATTAACTCATTAAATTAGCATAACACGGTCAGGAGCACTATATTTTTCATTTAAAATTTATTAAAATCAATAAGAATTTGGTCTAAAGAGAAAGGAAAATTGAATTTTTGGTCACATGTTCTCTGTTTCTTCTTTTTAAAGGAATTTACTGACCAGTTAAAATGAAAATCAGAATTGAAAAAAAGCTTCACAAAGTCAGTCTTTGGCATGATGGTACCATAGCTGCCGTTGTTGTAAATCAAAGATTGTCATTTTTGAAAACATCGTCCTCTGTCTTCTCAGATTGATCTATCTAGGTTTTTATTTTCTATATGTTACGCCACTGAAAACTTAATTTAGTGTTCCACTTCCCTTAAGGTGTTATACAATGAAATGAAATAGAAAAAAAATCATTATAACTAAATTGACCACATAGCTGATCAACTCTGCTATTCCAAACAAGAAACATTCAAAACTTGGTGAACTATAGCTAACTTTCATTATTTCACTTTATTTTATCCTTCAGTGGTTTGACAGATCCATGGTGTCATCAGTGTGATCAATTCGTCCCTTTAGATTAGGTCCCATTTTATCAATGTCTGAAAGATTCTTGTCCATAGTTTTCTATGAGTGCTCCATACAAGAACCTCTACCTCTAAATGCTTTAGACACCTTCCTCTGACACCTATATTTTCATACTCTTACATAATCCATGTATATTAGGATTTTGTAAATATGGGCTTATTCTTATTCCTTCTGGTGCCTCTTAAACTCTAGGAAAGCAGCTGCTCCCTCATTTTCATCAGCTACATCTTAGCTCCCTCACTGGGATGTTTTCAAAAGAAATCTGATTTTGAACAAATTGTAAGAGCTTTTAGTTTCAAAAGTGTATGATTGAGACTGCTCATGCCCTTCTGTGGGTTTCTGAGTTTTCTACCAGTGTTAAATGTGATTGTTTCATAGGTTTTCTAGTAGAATTCAACATGAAAACCATAATATCTTTTAACAATTGGTAATAGCATATCATGGCAGATCATTCTACTCCAGAAATAATCTCTCTCCTCCCCCTCCTTCTTCCTCCCTCTCTCTTTCTTTTTCTTTCTTTCTTTCTTTCTTTCTTTCTTTCTTTCTTTCTTTCTTTCTTTCTTTCTTTCTTTCTTTCTTTCTTTCTTGTCTCTTCTCTTCTCTCCTCTCCTCCTCATAGGCTCTACCCTCCTTTCATCTTCCATCCTCCCCTATCCTATTCTTTTTCTTCTTCTTCTTCCCCTCCTCTCCCTCTCTCTCTCTCCCCCCATCTTTTCTCTCTCTGTTCTCTGAATGTCTTTCTATCTCTCTGTTCTCTGTATGTCTTTCTGTCTCTGTTCTCTGTATTTCTATCAATTTGTCTCTCCGTGTCTCTGTCACTTGAGGAATATTTAAAGCTAAATTTTAAGCCAAATATGTCAATTTACCCAAGTAATTTCTTTACATTCTTAGCTCTAATACAAAATCCTAACTATCCATTCATTCAAACATGTATAAAAAAATGTAAATGAAAAGGGATTATACCTTTGCAGTTGTTACAGTGGGTATTCTTGAGGCCTTGTCCCAATGCTGAGAAGCTTCAGTATGTCCCCTGCCATTGACTAGAAGAATCTAGGGAAAGATTTGTCATTGAGCTACCTGCAAAGCCCAGACCAAAAAGGAGCAGACCCTGAAAAGGGTGTGATTCCAAGGGTATACAAGAAGCATGGTCTATAAAAAGAAAAGGCCCCCATTAGGAGCAACTAAAAGCCCTCATAGGCTGTCTCTAGAAAGCAGCAAGTATCATTTCTGTTTTCCAACCTTGGACACCCTGAACTGAGGCCACCAACTTGCAGCCTGGCAAAGTTCATGATCATTTGCCACACCAAATGGTACATTTCTCCTGCTGGTTTTCTTCTTTTGGTTCAACAAAGATAATAGTTAGTATTTCTGGCCTCCAAAAGGCCATATCCCTTTTGTAATTTTGCCAGAAAGGAGAGGGAAGTGAGGGAGAAAAATTATGGAAAGTGTTTCATTTCAGGGGTGGAGCCAAGATGGCAGAGTAAAAGCAGGAACTTGCTTAAGGTCTCCCC
>CM053592.1:53937029-53954501 GCA_028646515.1 Pseudochirops corinnae
TAGATTCCCACAATGTTATCATCAGATAGACACTACAGGTATTATATTGTCCCTATATTACAAATCAAGAAATTAAGGTTCATAGACATTAATCAATTTGGTGTATGGTCACATAACTGCTAGGTTTTGGGGGCAGGATTTGAATTCAGGCTAGTCCCTACTTCAGGTCTTTCTACTGTACCATGTTGCCTCAGAGACATTTCATCTCTTTCTCCTTCCATTTTTTATTTCTTTAGAATATAGTAATCCATTCTAAGGAAATCTATTCTAGAAGCACTGCAAGGATGTCAAAATTTTAACAGACATTAAAATTCTATTTGGAAAACAGCATTTGTGGGGTTGTCTTATGTCCAGTGGGGAAAATAAGAAGTGATCTTTTGCATCTTCTACATATCACAGTTAGTTGACTTATAATTCATTTTTAAAAATATAATTCAATTCCACAAATATTTAAGGACTGCTATGTGTAAGGCACTGTACAGAGTCTATTTTCTAAGATCTTTTTAAATCAATCTCTTGAGGTAATCATTATAGTTTATTAAAAAGATAATAATTAAGTAGCCTTTAATAAACCTCAGTGTTAATTGGCCCTCAAACATGGCAGAAATAATGGCATAATCCACAATATCAATTTAAGCATATCTGAGAGCAAAGTATTGCACATTGATGGCTGTGCATGCTCTCTCTTTCCCATTAATTAAAGGTCTTTCTGATTGGTGGAGGCTTATTGAACAGATATCCAACTGGAGAATAGAATGCTATGATTATGAAAATGGTGAGGTCATGCTTTAGTCTGTGCCCTGAAGTCATGCTAAGTAAATAATCTCTTTGAGACAGGATTGTTTCTAACCCATCAAGCTAATGAATGCATGTTTATTCACCTGCCTTAATCCCAAGAAGTGAAACTCTTCAGATGTATATTATAAATCAAATAACCCCAAGAACCCCCCCCCAAACCTAAAGAACTAAAAACATTACCTTATATCTTCCTACTCCTTCCTAAAAAATACCTCTCCCATCAAAAAAAAAAATCGTACCACTGTCAAATGAATGAACATTGACATTTATCATCAGTTGTCTTTCTCTGTGCAGGTTGGTTATAAAACATTTTCTAAAAGCTAGAGAGAGAGAAAAAATGAAATCAGTCACAGCCCTCACAAGATTTGTTGGAGGGCAGGATGCTGATCACATTCCTGTTTCACAGAAGTGTAAATTTTAGAATCTTATTTTCACAGGAAGGTTATACCATCTGTCTGCATGTTAATTCACTGCTTCAGTCGTTAACTCCTTTGCACCTTTTACTTGTCACATAAATTATAGTATTGTTTCCACATTAACCCCTTTATTCCCCTAAATAGCATGGTAGAGTCTTTGCCCTAGGGAGCCAAAACAATTTGTATTAAGGACAAGGATATTAATTAAAATTCACTGTGATAACACAAATCCAGAAGGAAATGTATGGTGCTCTTAATAGCAAAGACAGTCTTTACAGTGGAAAGAGCTGGAATCCTTTTCCCACTGCTGAGAAACTGTGACCTTAACCTTTCAGTGCCTTGGCATTCCTTCTCTTAAATGAGAAGAATACTGGCCTTGACTTATGGTTCAGAGATGTTGTGAGGGCTCCTGGGTAAGAGTCAAAATGGCTGTTGTATATGAGTAAGAGCTGTGAGGTAAAGCTTCTCTTCCAGAAATCACAGAGTGATTGGGAAAAAGAGGAGAAAGAGGAGGGGGTGAAATTATGGAATGGAGTAAGGTGATGGAGGAACTTGAAAGCAGCCTGGACACAGAGAAACAGCAACGGGGCACAGAGCAGGACCCCGAGAAAGTGCAGGAAGCTGAACTGTTATCTCCTAATAGTCAGCACCTTGGTGAGTACCAGTCCCACACTCTTGGAAGATATGGGGGAAGGGAAGATGTGAATGAGATGGGACTAGAGTAACTCAGGAACAGGGAAAAGTATAAAACCTTTGAGATAGTATGGAAGGGAAGAGTGGTTGTTTTTACTGATTTGTGCAACTGTTAGTTCTCTAAAAGAGGGAGAAAATGAAGGTTAGATGAGGTAAATCAATGCTGGTACAGAGCTTCTTTGAGAAATAGAAAATAAAATAGAATTGAAGGATCTTTCATTGTTAATAGCTTTTGCAAAGCAAAAGCCAACCAGACCTCAAACAGGAATTAGATTGTAAAGGAACTTCAATTACAAAATCCTTGAGTCAGATATTTTTAGTTGTGCAGATGTCAGGGAAGAATGTTAATTAAAGCTTAATAGTGAGACAATCTGTGGTTTATTTGGGAAGTGTTTGGAAAGAAGAGGGGGGAGGGGACAATTGAAAACTCACCAGTTGGGTTTTGAGGTAATGATTTTGCACAAACTAGAGATAAAGATTTGTTACATATGAAATGGCCATTGGAAAAAGAGCTGCCAAGGTTAAGGGACATGACAACACTATGCTATGAGTCAGATAAGACAGTAAACAAGTGTGTATGAGGTGCTGTCCTAAGAGAAACAAGAGTAAAATGAAAATGAAAGCCATGAAGATGGTGCTACTAGAGGGGGGAGGGGAACAATAAAGGAGGGATTTGTAACACTCATGTGCTTGCTCATGCGAGCGTGCACACGCACACACACACACAAAACGCACACACACACACAAAACACACACACACACACACACAACACCATTAAGAAGAACCATGAGATGCCAAGAAGAGGGACAGATATTTCTATCAGTGATACCCAATACACCCGAGATTGGATAAGGAAAGCTTCATGGGGGGGAAGCACTCTGTTAGATCAGAGCACCAAAGGGTGAAGTCTGAGGCTCTGGATAAGTACTTGGGGATAAGTGAAGAGAAATGAGCATTTGAGACCCCCTCATTTAGAGGCCTGGAGGAACAAAAAAGGAAGAGCAAATTAAAGGAGAAACAGCAGAAGGACCTGTAAGTAATACTGTGAAAAAAGAAGGGAAGGTGAAGGATTTGAGGGACGGTGCGGGAGGGAGATGCAGTGGTTTGTAACAATGTGATCCTACCAGCCTGAAGAAGGGGAAGACTAGGTGTCTCACCTATGGCATTTTGACAGGACAAAGGCTAACCTGAAGAGATACTGTGCCCATCTCCTGAGGGAAATATAGTTGAACAAAGTTGGAAGAATAGAAAACACAGTTAATAAGGTGCTCAGACATTTTAAGAAGATGGAGTTGTCAGAGAACATGATCCAATGCCACTTGTTCAAGGTGGGGGGGAAGTATTGGTACAAGGAAGTGGGAGGTTTTGAGGGGAAGAAATATATTATGGTCCAGGCTCAAATGTAAAAAGAAAAGAGATGTAGGAACAATCCATGGTGGGATTCTACCTGGAGAAATGGGATAAGCTGGTTGGTGGAGTGGATAGGGTGCTACACTTGGAGTCAAGGAAGTTTGAGTCATACCTCTGCCACTCATTAACTGTGTGACCCCAGAAGAGTCACCTAGCCTCTCTTAGCCTTGGGGTCCTCCTTTGTAAAACTGAAATAACACAACTGGGTTGCTGGGAGGATCAAACAAGTTGCTATATGTGAAGCTCTTTGAGAGCAGGCATTGTATTGACCTTTCTTTGTATCTCCAGTCCTTAGCATAGTCCCTGGCTCGTAGTGGGCACTTTGTGAATGTTTATTGACCAACTGAAGTTCTTTGAAAACCTTAAAATATTAGTTTTGATTATCATCTTTTATTATATCGTGTTGGCAAGAGCATCTGAAATAGGGCATAGGAAATCTTGAGTGCACAATTATTTGAAGATGTGGGTGGAAATTTGATATATGAAACCATTCATGGATCGAAATGTGAAAGTGTTGGGTTGTTGTCGAGTAAGATAAGAATGGAGTTGATGTGTGGTTTGGAAGACTTAAAGGATTTCCCTTCATTAGTACATCACTGAGGATGAAGAGATAGTACATAGGGAAGTGTTGTGAGCCCTTCGGTGTTAAGGAATCTGCTGTATTGGTGGGAGGAGTTTTCTTCAGTTTCCAGCTGCTGAATCTTGCCACATCCCTAAATTTATTGGGGTGCCAGGACTCCTGAGCCCTTCTGGGTTCTGTTTTAGCATGCCCATGAAACTAAAGTCACAAAATGCCACCACAGTTTTGCTCTAGAGAGAGAAATATCTAATGAAGTTCATCAGAATGTAGGCTACAGGGAAATTCTTAGCTCAGTGAGGAACATGCTGATCTAGTATAAATTGAATTACTGGGAACATGGTTCATGGACCAGCACAGGGATTCTTAGCTAAATGACCTATAAATCTATTGATGATGAGTTCTGTTTAATAAAAATACAATTCTTAATAATGATACCAAACAAAGAAGGCATACAATTATTCCTCAGAAGAGGATGGCACTGAAGAACCTTTCCTGCAGCCTGCCAGGTCTCAAAGCAGACTTCTCAACTCCCTAGCATAGGGAGGAGTGGTTGTGAGAGAGAGGGCAAACCCAGCCTTCTGCTACTTGGCTCAGTTACAGGTCAGCAAACAAAGCCAGGAGGGAGGCCTAGAGTTTTCATAGGCCACCAGATGGAGCAGGAAGAAAGGTGTGAGCAGAACCTCTAGTCTCTTGCTCCCTTCACAGCATTCAAGTAAGAGAACAAAGGTATCAAAATTGTCAGGCTTTTGGGCCTTTCCCAGGGGCAAGGCAAGAGAGCAGAAGTAAAAAGAGAGGCATTATACTCTTTCTCTCTTAGAACAGTGACAGAAGGAGGTCAAGGACTAAAACTCCAGGAGCCCTGACTGTCATTTTTGGCCAAGAGTTCTTAACCTTTTTTGTGCCATGGACCTCTTTGGCAGTCTGATGAAACCTACAGACTCTTCCTCAAAATAATTATTTTAAATGAATATAGATTGTAAAGTAAGCCAGTTATATTAAATAAAATTATCAAAATATATATATTTTCAAAAAATCAAGTTCATGGATCTCAGATAAAGAACCTCTGTAACCTGGGCAAGCTAGATCTAAATACTTAGTCAAAGGATCCTTCTCAGCTCTATTCTCCATAGATACCCATCTGTATTGAATGTAATCTCTGTCTGTTTTGAAAGGTTTTTCAGTAGAAATCAGTCTGGAAGGGATTCTGATTCCTAGTAAGTAAACAGAGCACCATCTCTCTCCCTTGGGGTTTGCAGTATTGAAATCAAGATCATTCTGCCTTATAGGGTAAGCTGTCTGTCCCCTCAACCTATTTATTAGGGAACTTTCCTATACTAACAGGAGCTAGACAGGGAAGTGGGTAGAAGAGAATCTGGCTCTCCTGCCCTCATCTCTTTTAACCCATTCAAAAAGAGAGAAAGTGTTATCTGTTAACCAAGACATTGTAAGGGGTGCTAGAGCTGAGGACATCTCCTACTCTTCTCCTTGTTGGGATGATACTGCATCATATCCACCCCATTATCAAAAACAAGAGAAACGGAGGACACTCCATAACTGAAACAGAAAAAAGGAAACTGTGGGTCTCCAGTTCTATCAAGATGCAGGTGGAAAATCTGATACATTGATCTGATCTGATATGTTCATTGATCAAGAAGGGAAAAGAGTTAATATTTGGACTGTAGGATAAAAATGAAATTTGTGTATGTTTTGAAAGATATTCTAGGTGTTTGTCTCTCATGAGAAGACAAGAATAAATCCCTAAGGTTAAAGATCTTGGACAAGTCACTCAGAACGCTCTTTTGTTCTGCTTCCTCAGCTGTAGAATGAAGGGGTTGGATTGGTGGGCCTCTGCAGTTCCTTCTAAATCTATGACTATAATTCCCTGTAGATAGCAAATATGAATGTATTATGAGCCCTTTGAAACATAGGCTCAAATTTCAGATTAAGTCCTCTTAACTCTTTCTGCTTTTGATTATCTTCAGTTTATCCTATATACATGTTTGCACATAATTGGAGAGCAGTGACTGTCCTCCTCCCCTTGTCCCCACCCCCAGCTTTCTTTCTGTTGCTATGTGCTTAGTACTGATGCCTGGTACATAGTAGAAGGCACTTGACAAATGCTTGTTGACTTCTGTAATTTACTTTGGTTATCCATGCAAGGGTGAAATGAAATCGTTGGAGACACCCACCATCATTGACATTTATGTCTGCTAGCCTTTAAAAGAGCACTGTTTGCTATGTGCATCACTGTTTTTCTCTGCTCTATTTTTATTTCATGTGGTTCCATTTTTTTCCCCTTATCACAGAATTTTAGCTGAGGAAGGGACCTCGGAGAGCACTTTATCCCACTCCTTCATTAAATGGATGAGGAAATGGAGGCCCAGAGAGATAAAAAATGAGTCGCTCAAAATCACACAGCTGACTAGAATTAAAAGGGATCTCAGAAACAACTTCCTTTTTTGGATAAGAAAGCTGATTGGTTTGGATTAAGCTCTCTTTACCCCAAGCCTAAGAGCATCCCACTGCTCAGCTCAGTGCCGGGTCCATACATAGCACATGCTTAATAAACTCTGTTGACTTGGTTTGCCTTGCTCCAGTAGATCTGTGATCTCATTGGGTACTTTGTTTAGTGATGTAGATCAAACCCCCTCTGTGTCATAGTTCAGTTTTCATGAATTGTTGTGTCCTAAAAAAATGCAGACCTTGCTGATTGACCTCTCTGGACTTTGGCTGGTGCTTGGATGACAGATACATATGTTATAGACCATGGCCTTTTAGAGTCCACAAAATTTTAAAACATATAAAAGTGTCTGTGGAAAGGAAATAAGGGAAACAAATCACTGGAATATTCCAGAATCTGGAATAAACAAGAGGAAATGAGAGGAGAGATAGCTGGGGAAAGAGAGACCTAGGTTAAGGAAGGGGTAGTCAGTGGACTCTGAAATATATCTTACTGATAAAATCTGTTATCTACTTTTTACTTGGGTTATGGGCTACTGAATAAGTGATCCTAGTAATCACTGCCCTTTGTAAAGTTAATTAGTTGATTAACTGCTAATCTTTCAACAATTAAATAATAATAACATTAAGAACATAATAACACAGAACCTAGAACATAAGAACAAATCTCGTTTGATATGTTCTAGGTTCTATGTACAAAGGTAAAACTTATCAGTCCATTTCCTCAAGATGCTTGCATTCTACTGAGCAGATACCATACACATTATAAACAAGTACATTGCAGGGAAAACTGAGCAGAGAAAGAGAGCACATGGGTGATATTTCTTCCTAAATGAGTTGTCATACAAAGGGGGTAATTAGCCACAAGACTACATTGATCCACTACAAAGATAGCCTCTTTTCATAGTTTTAGACCCTGACCAAGTAAAATCAAGCCAAGAGCTAGATGAGCTAGCAGGCAAATAGATTTATATCTCAGGAGGCATATACAATCTTAGTGGCAGCAAAAACATGTGAATAGCTCATTTTTAAAATTTCCAAAAACATGTTCTAGGTTTAAATGTTTTAAAATGTACTGTTAAAAGGGAGTATGGTTCATTTAGGGGCTATTGATGACTAGGTTATAAAATTGTAAAGGGAAAAATCAAAGAGAGAAGGGAAGGCCAGACAGAAAATCACATGCTCACAGGAAGCAGAAAGAGTGAGGAGTGTATATAGTATTTTAAGGCAGATTAACAGCATTGTGATTTTCTCCCTCCTTGCTTTTGTCATTAAAGATGATAACAATTAAAGAATAATCTTCAGTATTAAGAAGTCAGCTTTGGTTATTTTATTATTAATTTAGAAGTAATCAAGTCTTTCAATAAGCAAAACAAAAGGTTAAAGAATAGCCAACTACAGGGGCCTTTGACTCAAAGCTTCCTTGAAGCTGAATAAGCTTTTAACTTGAAAAAAAAATAAGGATAAGATTGAAATTTTTGTTCTGTTTTAATCTGATAATAAAGAAGTGATTTGGATTAAAGAAAGATTCATGTGGAAAAACATCCAGTCCCACTTAGCATTTGCCATTCTTTCAAGTCTTGCTCTGTGCTGTGTATCATTGAATAAATTAGAATGAGTAGAGGATATTTTACGGATGGAATTTTAGACCTGGTAAGGGTATGAAAACTCATTTACTCCAATCCTCTAATATTATAGGTATACTCATTGTGGTACAGACTGAGGGACTTTCCAAAGATCTTGAAGCTAGTTAGAAAACACACGTTCCGAACTTGGGTTCTGCTTTTTTTAGTCTGCTGGTCAGTATCCACATACATATACATTTGCTTAAGAGTTTTATTTTTGATAGAAAAAGCATATTAGAATATTAAAGGGTACAGACTGATGTTCTTAATCAAACCTTTAAGAAGTTCAAGTGTTTAGACCATGAAGCCATTGTCTAAATGTCACTTGTAGCTCTCACACTTACGGAAAATTAAATTATTTCTGGAGGGCTGGTCATCCAGACATATAAAGTAATGACAACATAACATTAGGCATAAAAATTGACTTTCAATATTGGTATAATTTATGTTGTATTTACGTAATAATGTATCATTTATTGATCAACACAGAGATTTGCTCTCCTATTGGAAAGAACTGTGGATTATGCTTTCAATAATGCAAGTGAACCTAGAGCAAGAGAAATAAAAACAGAAATATCTTTAGATCTTTCTTCTTCTTTGTGATTGTCCTTTGAGGCAGAGCATCAGCAGTGAACTGTGAACCAAAACCTAAGATTAAAAAGTGAACTCCACTTTTCCACTGCCTCTTTAATTGGTTTCAGTGGGAAATTACTGGCCTGAAGGAATGTATAGTATGTCATACTTACAGAAAGAGATGGCTTTCTTTTAAGGGAGTTCCAACAAGATAGCTTTGATTCCTTCATAAATAGTTAGATAAACTTCAAATTGTCCGTATTGCTTCCTACACTTAAAATGTCAATCTAAAATCATTTCATTTTTGTTTGATTTAAAAAGGAAATTTAAGCAAAAGTCCTTGAAATAACCCTGCTTTGAAATATCAGTTAATAACCCACCATGTACATGGCTTATAGACGAAGAAATCTTATGGTTCTTTTTGTAGATGAATCGTCTCCCAGTTGCCTTTTATTTGGTGACAAATGAAACCAGAAAAGTATATTTAAAAAATAAAAGAAAAATGAATTCTTTTAAAATGATGTTGACATGACTAGGGTTACCCAGATACCTATTTGTCTTGCCCTGGGTCAATAATAATACCATAATAATAATTCTCCTTCTTTTATCCCTAGTCCTCCAAACTTTGATACTGAATCTTCTATTAGGTTGCTATTTAGTAACAACAATAGCTTATGCTTATACTGTACTCTATAGTTCATTGAGTTTTTAAATAATGAACTTAAATTCACATTCAAACACACAAAGGAATAGCAAAAGTATGGATTGCATATGAAATAACAAACTGCTACATGAAGTTTCTCAAAAGTCTTAGTGCCATTTTAACCTTTAGTAGACTAACCTTTACTACACTAAGACTTTTGGGACACCCTGTATGCAATTTATTTTTACTTTTTTCTTTTGCTTTTGTCATTTTCTACTAATTCATTTCCCCTGTAACAGATAATTAAAGCAAAACCAAATCTAACACATAGACTATGTTGAAAAATATATGTCTCATTTGTCATCTATTATCACATCCCCTCTCTGCTAAGGTGTGGGAGGTATGTTTTATCATTGGTCTTTTTAAGTTACAATTGGTCACTGGCTGGGTGAGTACTGAAGTCTTTCAAAGTCATTTTCATTACATTAGTCATTGGGTATGTTGTTTTGTTTCTGTTTATTTTGCTTCATATCAGTTCATACAGTTCTCCCTCCATTTTTTTGATGCTTCAATTTGTCATTTCTTATGCAATATATCCAATCACATTTGTATGCTACGATTTCTGTGTCTATTTCTCAATTAGTAGACATTCACTTTGTCAAAGAGCTTTTCCAGCTCTTTGATACCATACATTCACAAAATGCTGCTGTGGATATATGTGTCTTTTCTCTATTTTTTTTTTAAGATCTCTTTGGGGTATATGCCTAGTAGTGGTACTGCTACATCAGAAAGTATAAACAATTTAGTGAATTTGGAGGTGTAATTTGAAATGATTATTGAGTCATTATACTAATTCACAGCTACACCTAGAGTACGTTAATGTATCTGTCCTCCTACATTCCTTCAAACATCTAATCATTTTCCTCTTTTGTCCTCTTTGCCAGTCTTATGTGTGAGTGATCAAATATCAGTTGTTTTAATTTGCACTTCTTTTATTAGTGATTTGAATTAGTCTTTTGTTTGGCTATTGATAGCTGGAATTTCTTCTTTTGACACCTATTTGTTTATGTCCTTTGACCACTGTCTCTTGAGGACTGGCTTTGCATTGGATCTGGTGTTAGGAAAACCAGAGTTTCAGTCTAGCTTCAGACCTTACTAGTTGTGTGATGCTGGACAAATTGCTTAACCTGTCTGTCTGAAATTTATCATCTGTATAATGGTGATGGGTCATTACAAGGATCCAATGAGATAATATTTGTAAAACTTTGCAAATGTTAAAGTAATGTATAAATGCTACTTCTATTATTTCCTTTTTATCTTGGATTTTAGATCTATATCAAAGATATTTATTTCTAATTTGTTTTTCTTTGAATTCTAGTAGCATTTACAAAAAAATGTTTTAAATTTTATGTATTTAAAATTGTCCACCTCTGTCCCTTGTTTTGTTAAGAATTTATCTCATAGCCATAGTTGTGAAAGAATTTGGAGTTTATTATTATAGATGATATGAGATGATTGCCTAAACCTAATTTCTGCCAGATAACTTTCCTCTTTTCTCAGAACTTTTCTTTTTCTTCCGTTCTTGCAATTTTATGAGACAATGTTATTCACAATCTTCCCCACCCTCCACTATAAGATTTCACAAATGAATATATATTCTAAACTGACATAGCCCTTGGCAACCATATAGCTCTTACTGACAATAAGTTTGCAGATGAAGTGGTTTCTAAGGCTCTTTAGGCCTTCCCCACTGTGCCAAATGCCTTACATTGATTAAACTTCCAAAGGAAATGGGGCAGGCTCTCTTCATAGTTTCTTCAACTCTGTCCAGTTTTTCCCAGAATCGATGGCTTGTTTAAATGTATTGGATTGGAACAGTTTTCAGTCAATCAATCAACAGTCATTTATTAAGTGCCCACTATGGTCTGGCATTTCCTATTTGTTCTATTTAGGCATTGATTCTGATCCTTGCTTTATTGATTTGATGGCTCGCCTGCACATCTGGAGCTCTTTGAGAAATGACTATCAATACTAAGTAGCAATAAATAATTTCCTGTATAAAGTATAGCCAATTATATATATGTATACATATACATATACATACACATACATATATACATATATGTGTATATATATATATATATATATATATATATATATTTTCAATTCCTGCTATCCAGTGTATTTGTGGTAAAAGAGTCTATCATTTTCAAGGTTTTAGATTCTTTCAATTCATGATCCTGTCATATTTTCTAAAATAACTTTCACTGTTGTGTCCTTTGCCTACCTTTATGCTGAAATTCCCAAATATTTAAAGTCTATATTGATTTAATTTAGAGGGTCTTCAGTCTTTCAGAGAATTTTTAGGCCTCCCTCTGCAGTGAAAGTTGGCCTGTTAGCTTCAATAGTCATAATTATCATTTTGAATTGCTTATCATGTACTCTTCAAGGTGAGATGGCTAAATGTTCTGACATTATTATAATTATTATTGATTTGCTGTTACAATGCACTTTAAAACTAACTTTACCAATTCCTTTATTTTCCTCTTGAAGGAAACCTATGAACCATATTTCATTTTAACTGTAACTTCGTTATATTTTTCCAGTGTCCTTCTTAGAGGGAATGTCACTATTGCTGTGATTCAGCTCTTCTATTACTATGTAGACTCATTTGTCATTGCACAAGGATTTTGTATTTAGCATACCAGTAGTTCTGTTAACGTCTGTGACGTGTGACTCTCTTTGCTCATTTTTTTTGCTGTTCTGTCACTGCGCACACACAAAGTGGAAGGTCATTTTGTATTTTTACTTATTCCATGGTTAAAGAATTTACCAGGGGGCGGGTAGGAGGCACAGTGAATAGAGCACTGGCCTGGAGTCAGGAAGACCTGAGTTCAAATTTGGCTTCAGACACTTAACACTTATTAGCTGTGTGACCTTGGTGAAGTCACTGAACCCCAAAGGCCTGGCCTTCCCCCCTCTAAAAAAAAAAAAAAAGAATTTACTAGCTATTTGCCAATATGCTAATGATGAAGCCTTCAGTAGTTAGCCAAATTGGTGCCATTTGTCCCTAGGATCAGACTTAAAACCTTTCCAGATTGGTAATAGAGGAGTTTGTGATCTATTCTTAGGGACTTCAATAACCCAAGGTACCTTCCTGGTTACAAACAGAAACATTAGTATTGGACTCTCTTATAATGCCAAATTTCCATTTTTCATCCCTTCTGTAGATTTAGTATTGAGTAAGTAGCTTCCTTAATTTTGTACTATTTTCCAAAAATTCCTAGAAGACTAGAATAAAGTTATGTTAGTAAGAAAAAAAATCATTTGTCACAATTCTAAGGAAAAAAAAATTCAAAGTGCCAGTCTGCTTTGGTAGAGGGAATTTCCTCATTTGGGAGTTCCCTATGCCAGTGAAATCAAAGGTCTTGTCCCCAGCCCTCTCCTATCATGACCTCATGGCCATTGTAGCTGTTGGGCAACATTTCAGAGAATGGAGTATGTACAAATAAGAAATATGCTAAGTATTCTAGAAATAAATGAGGAGCATATAGATTGGCAAGTGTTCTGCAACCTTCATTCTTCTAGAAGTTGTCTGGGGCATCAAAATATGAGATGTAACTTGTCTGAGGCCCATGCTGCCAGGATAAATTAGTGGGAGGACTAGAATTCAAGTCTTCCTGCTCTCTATCCACTACAACACCTTGCCTCTCTGGTGTTAGACAATTCAAAAATGTATCTGTCTTAGAAGGTGGGTCCATTATAGGGTTTAATAGTATCCTGTGAGCAAGTGTCTAGGATCATGATTCTTATTGATTTTGTATAGATTTGAAATAGAGGAGTCTTAAAAGAAAAAACAAAATAAAACACATCTCTTTGGGAGGAATTAAATTTTAGGAAATGTGATCTAACACATGGTTGGGGGGGAATCATTCAATTGTGTAATTTACATAATTACATGTAATAAAAAGTCACTTTTGGCTTACACTACGGATAACTACAGACAAATCTGCAGACATTTACTTTTAGTTTGCTTTTAAATATTTGCTAACAGGCAATACTGTGTAATATTTGGTTTCATTTAGGATGGGTTACTGCTTTCATGTGCCTTTATTAACCTTTCTAGTCATTTCTGGACCACCCAGAAAAATATTGACAAGAAAACTTAAAGGTCTCCATGTTGTAGCCCAACATGATTTCTCCACCTTTCTCTCCTCATGGATCTTTTTTTTACACAGATTAAGTTTCTGTCAAGTGAGTATAGGTCAGACATTTTGAAAGGGTTTCAAAACCTATGTGTAAGTGGGCACAATACTACATCATTCCTTGCTTTAAATGGAGTTGACTATTCATGCAGGGGTGTGGTGGGGAGATGGGTAGTGGGGCACTTGAGTAGTGATGAGTAAAAGAGCCTATAATTCTCTGGAGAGGTGGGAGGCCTTTAGAATCTGGATGACCATATGTCAGAGAAGTTATACAGGGAATTCCTATGTAGGGTTTGGACAAAGGGGCCTCAAAGGTCCCTTCCAACCCTAAGAGTTGGTGATTCTTGTTTGTTCTCCCTTTGCCAATTGCCTAATCTGCATAGATATTTGCTTGGCATTTTTCTGAAACCCATGAAAATCCTATACTATATAAGAACAATTGGGTAAGGTTCAAAAAACCAGTGCTGTCAGTTGGAATACTTGTTTTCATTTTTCTCAGTAGCCTGCAGCAAGCAAAGACCATTTTGCAGCAAAATATCAAGGTAGGAGTTGAACTAATCTAACCCATGACAGGCCATGTTGCCCTATTTTTCTTTCCATTCTCCTGAGTCTCCTCTAAGAGCAAATAATTTCTTCGGCCTTGTTACTGAGTAGATTAACTGTATTTATATAGCAATAGAGACTCTTCAAAGGAAAAAAAAGGTCCATTAAATATCAAAGATAAAGAAGGCCAGAATTGGTATGGTTTATATGACAGCAAATAGACGTAACTTCATCCACAGCAGCAAATTAACTTTTTGCTATATTCCAATCTTATTTAGACAACTGATGAGAAGTTTATTTTTTCCATTTTCCTGGGCAAAGGAGTCCTTTCAGTCAAATAAAGCAAATTTTTAAATGTCCCACATATTTGTTTTTTTTTTTTTTAAATCTATTAACATTGAACAAGATTGATTTGTCCTTTGGTTTCTTCTTATTTTGGAAAATGTTGCACAATTGATAAACGGAGACTGCTATGAGTGGTTTCTACAAATACTAGTCATTTACCAATAAGCAATTAAGGTCTGAGCCTGTAAGACTCAAAAGTGGAAAATACAGAGTCTTTCATCTGGGGTTGCCACAGCACTAATAAATGGCAAATTCTGAGATGCAGCCTAAGGTACTTACTTTCCTGTCTGCATATGGTAAAATAGACTCTCCACTTCCTTGAGGGTGGGAACCCTGTTCTCTTGATAGTCTACAGAGCATTTTGTGCATTAGAGGAGAATAAAAAATGAAATAGGGAATCAGAGGCCTGGAAATGAGTTTGACAGATGGTCACAGTCTAACCCCCTGTGTTCAACCAATATTACACCTAAACTCTCCAGACAGATGGTTGTTTATCTCAACTTTGCAGACAGGTTAAAAAAAAAAGCTTCAGGGCTACAAAAAATATTTCTTAAATTAAAAAAAAAAAATCAGACTGGCCCAGAGTTAAGTGTGATAAATTAAGGGGCTCAAAAATATTTATTGAACCCCTGAATGATATACCTGATATCACTGAACAACAACAGTAGGTCGAAATAATACAAATCAGGTTTGGTTTGGAGGCTTATATTTTCAGTTGGTCTTAATGTACTTTTGCTAGCTGACAAACGGCCTCTGAGTCAGTGTATTTCTTTAAGACTGGCTCTACAGGCAAATGCGTAACCTTTCTTGAGAAGTATATGCTAGGGTATTTAGCATTCATTTTTCCATTGAACAGACTTTTATTAACTGCCTACTATGTTCAAGGCACTAGAAATACAAAGGTGAAAAAATTATGGACCCTTCCCTGGACAAGAAAGGCTATAGCATCTATAGATGAGTATGATACAAAGTAGGGTACGAAAAAAAGCAGAAGAACCAAAGCTCTTGAGAAAACTAGAAGAGGGAGATGTCCCTCCGAGGGAGGGACAGTCAGGTCTGATTTCATAGAGACGATAGTGCCTTAAACTAAGCAGGAACAGGACATGGGGGGGATCTAACAGATGTAGGTGAGCAAGGAATGCCTCTTAGGCACTGTATGAATTCCTTGAGGTAAAAGTGTACTGATGAGCAAGTCCATTGTATGCAAACTGTAGAGACAGTGAAGGCAAATAGTGAAGTTTCATCTGGGAATGTTTTAGAAACAGATTCTGCAGGACCTTAGCTAAATTTCAACACTGTAGGTTTTACTTGTTTGCTAAAACTAATTCCTCTTGAAAACAATCAAAGTAAAGATCTAGTTCAGAGGTCCTTAACCTTTTTTTTTTTAATTGATGGGGGAGAGGTCATGGAAACATGTGGCAGTCTAATGAGGCCTATGCAGCTCTTCTTAGAAAAATGCATAAAATAATATAGTGTTACAAAAAAGCCCAACTATATTGAAATGATTATCCATATATACATATATAGCTATACATATGTATATGTATTTAAAATTCAGTAACTATTTGTTAAGAACCCTGACTGGTCACATAAAAGCTATGTGGTTAAATATTGAAAAGGAGATGTCCTGTTTCCCATTCCATTTTTGGTTTATATAGAAGATGTGTCAATAGAGCGGAGAATAGTGTTAGATCATAGAATCATCGAGTCTCTGAGTTGGTAGGGAATCCCAGGAGTTGAATCCCTGATACAGTCATTCTCAGTAGCTATACCATGGTAGTGGTGTAATTACTGAGTTTAGAGGCCAATGTTGTATTGGGGATCCAATCTTATTGGAGACTTAGCTGTTGCCTTCTTCCCCCCTCTTATACACTGCATTGTAACTGGCATGACCAGAGTACAATCTGATCAGAGTACTAAAGGATTGAAGGTAGTACAGAGCTTCTTAAATACTTGCTGTGCCCTAAAAGATGTGGGTGGCCCCCTAAAAAAGCTCATGTTTTTTGCCACCATAGGGTCTTCTGAGGGTGGCCACTTGTCTGTGTAATTTGGGTACTCTCAAAATTGCTATGGTGACCACCCAGAGCCTCAACTGCATCCTCTCAGATGCCATCTGGAAATCTTGGATCAGACATGTAAGCTTTTTCTTAGTGAATTGGGAAAAAATAATTGCTATTTTCTCTGCATTCATGCATTAGGAAAGGAACCTAGGTTTATAGTCTCATTCTGTGGGCATCCTCTTAAGACAAAGTTGCAAAATAAATGAGGGAATGAGGTAAATATAATTAAAAGCAAAGCATTTACAAAGTTGATACATGAGTGCTGCTTATGTGTGTATATGTTTATGTGTGTTTATCTCTATATGTATATATGTATGTGTGTATATGTATATAAATAGATATAGACCTATGTACATATACATTATATGTACATACATACTGATATACATATGTACACACATACACATACAATACATATATACATACACACATTGTATATATATATATATATATATATATACATATAATTTACGTATACATATAGATGTAAAGTTTTAAATCAGCATTCCACTTGACATCAGCTGCAGGTACTTTGTTTTTGTTTTAATGGGAGGGAAGAGAGGGAAAACCTTTTTCTCCTAGGGGTGTTTTATGGTGAAGGGACAAAGAAGTAAATGGTGGTTTTGTGGGTATATTTATCACTGCCCCCAGGTGTTCTTTCTCCTGTCAACCTAATCCACTTTGGTTTATTTTTATAGTAGCAACATATGTTATAATACATACTTAGGCCCAATTCCGACTCTCCACTGAATTAGTCCCCTGTTTTAAATTCTTTTTATATTTTTGTAATTTTTCCCCTGCCTAACTCTGCTATTTAAACATTTTACCAATAAACTTTATCCTGTTCAATATATAAGATTAGCACTTATAGCATTGGGTCAAATTCACAGTCTTTTCTCTGGGAATTGTTTATCATCCCATAGGGCAGCGGTTCTCAACTTGTGGGTCGCAACCCCTTTGGGGGTTGCCTATGACCATCAGAAAACACATATTTCTGATGGTCTTAGGAACCAAAACACTGCTCCTCTATCTGTCTACTGGCAGGTCCGCCCTCATGCAGCTACCCCCACATACGAGTATTAAAGGGTCGAGGCATAAGGAAGGTTGAGAACCACTGCCA
>CM053592.1:53954601-53997407 GCA_028646515.1 Pseudochirops corinnae
AAAAATTTCATTGAATTTTCCCCCCCAAATTTCAGAACCTAGGGAAACACACATACACAACCATGTTTCAATTTTCAAATTGATTTTGGTCGTGTGTATGTAAAATTTAATAAACCTTTATTATTATGATGCCTTTTGTCACTGATTTTTAGTTTACAGTGCTCGGATTATTATTTTTAAAGCAGACATCTTCATACCTTTGCTTTCACAGTATAGCATATTTATAACCTCCCAAACATTTCTTATAAGATGAAATTTGCATGCTTTGCTTTACAGAAAACATTGACATTTTAGAAAACTATGCATTAGCATTATTTAATGTGTCACTAGTGACTGTGCTTTAATCACTTCATGGCAAAATAAGAGACACATTAAAAATTGAGTATGCTACCTCCAAACCCCAGAGATATAGAAATGATAAATGGAGACCCTTTGCCTACATTCAAACTTTCCAAAGTTTTGAGTGAAATTTGATCTCAACTGTTTCATTTTGCTTCTCCAAGCTCTTCAGTTGTGGGATGTGAGCTCAATATGGCCTCATGGGTATTCATTTGGATCTGTGATTTCATTGATGTTGGCATTTCCTGTCTTGATGTGGATTGAAGCCCATTCTTCTGACTCTTGTTCACATCTTTCATTCACTGGGGACATATAGTCACATTTTGAATCCCCATCTTAGTAAGTGGCACATATAGGGTAACATTTCAGTAATATCCTACTCCTATTGATATGATATACCCTCAGAACATCTCATAAGCAGAAGCATCTCCCTCACTGGATTTCTTCTAGTAATTGTCCTGGTATGAATGAATGAATTAAAAGGCATTTATTGAGTACTATGCTAAGTTCTGGGGATGTGAATTAAAGAGGGAAGACATTCCCTGCCTTCAAAGATCTTAGATTCTTTTTAAAAATATATATTTTTTTTCAGTTTTCACACCTTTATTTTTTCTCTCTTCAACTCACTGGAAAGGAGGAGAGAAGAGAGAAATAAATACTCTTGTAAACATAGTCAAGCAAAATGAATTCCCATGTAGGTCACATTTAAAAGTGTATTATTCTTCATATCATCTCTCTGTCAGGAGATAGGCAGCATTCTTTTTTATCTCTGGAATAGCTGGTTATTTAGTTCAAGCAAACAAGTATATGTATATATAGATATTTTTATATATACATATACACACACACATTATTACTAAATGTCTGTCACTGTGTGCTAGGCACTGAGTATACAAAGAAAGGCAAAAAGCAGTCCCTAGCCTTCAGGAGCTCTCAGTTGAACAGGAGACATAGCATGTGATCAACTAGATACAAACAAGTTATATACAAGATGAATTGGAGATCAGCTGCCCCTAAGGCTAAAGAACTGAGAAAGGCTTCTTGCAGAAGGGAGACATTAAGGAATCTAGGAGGTGGAGATGAGAGTTCTAGGCTTAGTTATGGCCAGTGAAAATACCCAGAGTTGAGAAATGGATTATCTTGTGTGAGGAACAGAAAGTACTCTAGTGTCACTTGAATTGTAGAATATTCAAAAAGAAGTAAGAAAGCTGGAAGGGTTAAGAAGAGATCAGGCAATAGAAGACTTTAAAAGCCAAAGGAATGAGGATTTTGCATTTAATCCAGGACTCAATAAGGAGCCACTAATTTGTTGTTGTTCATCCTTCATTTTCCAAAAGGACCAGTGGTATCACTGGTAATGTCTTGACTTGTACATGAATTGGATTTAACTGAGGTAGATTTGCACAAAGTCCTTAGCCTCACTCTCTCTTCCAGAGCCATGTAAGCCCAGTTGAATAGAGGGGCAACATGATCAGACTTGGACTTCAGTAAGTTGATTTGACCCCTGATGGACTTGAGGCAAGAGACAAACCAAAAGGCTGTTATAATAGTCCAGGGGGTAAAGTGTTAAGGGTAGTGGCAATTAGTGTCAGAGGAAAGAAGAGCTCTATGAGAGATTGATGAAGACAGAAATGGTAGAGCTTGTTGACCATAGTTCTTGAGTCTTTCAGAATTGTTCATTTTTACAATATTGATGTTATAGTAGAAGGTTCTCTTCTGGCTCTCCTCACTTCACTCTACATCTGTTTGTATAAGCTTATATTCTGAGATAGTGAAATAATGCCTATAGGTAAACAGCAATCAGGGATGACTGTTTTGATTTAGAAAGTTATGGGGATAGTGAGTGAAGTGGTAAGCTTGAGAGAACATCCACTGTCACCAGTGGAGAAACAATATGATGTAGTGCTGGATCTGGTGTCAGAGGGCCTGGGTTCTAACTCCAGCTCTGTTACTTGGTGCCTGTGTGACCTTGATCGTGTGATCACGTAACCTGTCTGGACCTTATCTATGAGGAAACAGTGAGTGTGTTGATACTCACATGTGTTCAAATCTGGCCTCAGATACTTACTTACTCACTTTGTGACCCTGGGAAAGTCATTTCACCCTGTTTGCCTCAGTTTCCTCATCTGTAAAATGGACTAGAAAAGGAAATGGCAAACTACTCCAATATCTTTGCCAAGAAAACCCCAAATGGGGTCATGAAGAGTCAGACATGACTGAACAATAGCATTTCAAATGAGTGCATTCTGTCTAGCAATACAGCAAAATGTTTATGAACATATTACGATAATAACACCCAAATCTGCAGCCATTTTTGGATTAAAGAAAAAAAAAAGCTATGTGATCCAGCCCATTTGTGGTACTTAAGTCCTTTATTTTTCCACTGGAGTCACATTACTAAAATAAAACCATAGTACAATGGTAGGTAGGTAAGTATTACATAAAAAAATAAAACTCTTGAAAGGTTAAGTTTCCAGAGTTGGCAGAACTCTTATCCCTAAAATAGTGTCCTTTTTAAGAAAAAAATTCCTCAAGCTCTAGCCTGTAATAGAAAATGACAACAATACTACACTTATAATATTACTAGTTCCTTGTCAAGAGCAAAAAGGATATCCTGATTTATTTTCTTTGCTCTATTGTCTCTGCTATTTCACAAGGGTGAATATCTTATTTGCTTTCCCTCTTGGTGCCAAGATCCAAGAAATTCTATTTTTCACTTTTTAATTTTTTTAAAAACTCTTTTATTGACTTACTTCTTAGCTCATTTTATTTGGGACCAGGTAAGAAGGGTCAAGAAGAAAGTTTCTTGTATTCAGCGAATCTCGCATGCTTAGCAACTAGGTTTTAACAAAAGATTTCTTTCAATTTAGTGAGAAATGACCTTAATTAGATACTATGTGCCCCTCCTGGATCAGTGCCTTACGGTGGCAGGTGGGCTCATATAGCTCAATGAGACTGTGAGCTAGACTGTATAGGGTTATCCCAAATCGACAGATCATAGTGGAGAGTTTTGACCGAAGGGTAGCTGCTGGAGGAGGAAATGGCAAACCACTTAAACATCTCTGCCTAGGGCAGCTAGGTGGCACAGTGAATACAGCACTGACCCTGGAGTCGGGGACCTGAGTTCGGATCCGACTCAGACACTTAACACTTATTAGGTGTATGGCTTTGGGCAAATTACTTCATGTCAATTGCCCTGCCTTACCCCCTGCCAAAAAAAAAATTCTTTGCCAAGAAAACCCCATGGACATTATTATTCAGTCCACGGGGTCACCCAGAGTTGCACATGACTGAATAACTGAACATCAACAACAACAGACAATATGTGGGCTTCAGGAGAAATGACTGAGAACTTATATCAGTCATCAAAGATGGAAGCAATAGGTTATAGGTCAATATGTATTTTATTCTTTTACGAATTTAAGAGGATTGGACATTTTCCTTTAGATCACAAAAATTAAAAGCATGAGGGGTCAGGTGGGGAAAGAGAAACAGAGAGAAGGCTGAATGGAGTGTGCCACATATAGAGGTCCAGTCTGATGTAGAAGAGAGGCAGGAGTTCATAAGTATCATAGATTAAAAATGGGATGGGACCTGAGAAGTTATTAAGTTCAATCCCCCTATTTTATAGATGAGACAACAGAGAGATTGTGATTTTCCCAGAGTCACAGCTAAGGAAGTATCTGCCATGGGATTTGAGCCTGGTTATCCTGATCTAAGACCCAAATAATTGTATAACCAGTTAGTTATACAATAGAATGGAGGGGTGGAGGTGGGAGAGGGAAATTATAACCACTAATTTGTGTTCAGATTGAATTTGTGTTCACTTGAATTTGAATCCTGGCTCTCAAACTAGATGTGTGACCTGGAACAAGGAACTTCATCTTGGAGGCAGAATGGTATGACTAGAGTACTGGGCCTGGGTCCAGGAGGCCTTGAGTTTGAATCCTGCCTCAGACACTTAGTCCTTTAGCCTGTCTGATCTTCGGTTTCCTCATCTGTAAAATGAGGGGGATTGGCCTTGATGGTCCCTTCCAGTTTTAAATCTATGAATCTATGATGTCCCAGAGTCTAAATTCCCTATCTATAAGTGAGAATAATTATACCTGTACTATCCACTTTGTAGTGTACTTATGAGAAAAGCATGTTGTGAAGCTGTATAAGACTATCTCAGTGTGATTTGTTGACTGTGAATCAAGTTTCTAGGTAAATTTATCTAAGAAATAACTAAACTACTTTGGGAAGGAGCTAAAGTGTGAAGAACAGATTTAGTTTATTTTCTCATAGATGATATGTTTTCATTGAACTTTGAGGGTTTTTATTTCTTCTTTCATTGGGCAGTAAGGTGGCACAGTGGATAGAGCACTGAGCTTGAAATCAGGAAAACTCATCTTCCTGAGTTCAAATTTAGCCTTAGACTCTTACTAGCTGTGTGACCCTGGACAAGTCATTTAATTCTGTTAGATTAGATTTCAACCTCTGTAAAACGAGTTTGAGAAGAAAATGGCAAACCACTCTAGTATCTTTGCCAAGAAAACCACAAATAGGGTCACAAAGAGTTGGGCCAACAGCAAAGTTTTTCTTTCATTTTTCCTGGAGGATGAGAACATGGAATTTCCTTACAAATTATGCAGGCAGAGCAAATAGTCTAGGGAGAAAGGCGACAGAGGAGCACTGTACAGTTAGAATTCTGAAGTCATATTTGAGGATTTCAGGTTTTTTTTTTTAAATAGTAATTTTAAATATACTTTGGTTTTTCAAGGTAGACTTTCTTTTGTGGGTGGGGGAGGGGAAATGAAATCCAAATAATTCCAGAATTTGAGTAAGGCAAAAAACATGGAACTAAGATATAATGTGAACCATGGTAAAGGAATACTTCATGGTTCCCCTCATTTTCTACTATGGTGACTGACTTCACTTTTGAATGTTTTCTAACCAGTGTTAAGGAGATGATGCTTCCAAGTTCTATCTCATGGTCCAGGGGGAAGAACAGTGATTCTGGAGCAGAGGATCCTGGGCTCAGATTCTCCTTTACTGGTTGTATGATTTTGGGTAACAAAGTCACTTAACATCTCCAGGTCTCAGTGTCTTCATTGTAAAATGAGGGACACGGGACCAGATGGCCTTTGGATCTGTGATGGTAATCTCCTCCATTCTCTTGTATGCCAGTCTCTACTGAGTGTCCCCTAAACTTGGCCTTCTACCTCCCTTCTTGGTGCTTCATTAACACTGACCTCCCGAGCTTGGAACACACTCTCTGTTTCCTCTCAGCATCTTTATCTTCAGTCAAGGATCCCCTGAAGTGTGACTTCCTGTAGTGGTGCCCCACAAATTCTTTGGTGATCAACATTTTTATCCTGGATGAAAATATAGTAGTCATGCTTATCAATTTGCAGATGACTGTAGGATAACTCCTACAGAGAAAGCTTTCTCCAGATCTTCCCCTTCACCTGAGCAGTCCTCCATCCCTCTTAAATAACCATGTATTTATTTGTTTATCCATTGAATCTTTGAGCAGAATGCAGGCACTTTAGAGACAGGAGTTCTGTCTTTTTGTCCCTGCTACAGTACACTGACTTACACATAGCAGAGCACCAAATAAACATTTGTTTAATTGAATTGAAAGGACAGGAGTCCAGCAACTGAACTATATCTCAAGGGGATATTTTGTTCAAAATGACTAATTTTTCATATCTACTTTTGAAGTTGTATGATTTTGAAGATGGAATAATTTATTGGGAATAAAACCAACAAAAAGCTACTATACTTTATATGGCCCAATACTGTAATAATCCTTACCATCTATTAGATTTGGTCATAGAATAATTGCTTACAAATCAAGTACAACACTATAATTGATTTAATATAATTATTCAATTCAACATCAGAATAAATCTTTTTTTTCATATTTGAGTTAGAACTATGTACTTTAAAGTCTTGTAAATTGGCATGTGGATGCACGCTTCTCTTACCCTGCTATAGTTCCTTGGAAGTGATGCCAGGGGGTGCCTTTTAAGACATTAGCTTAACTAGCTAGTTTAGTCTGAGGCCATAATTCATCTATAGGGAGTACACCTTAAGAAGTCGATCCACTCAGACTCGATTCTTTGTTCCTGATTGCTGTCCACACTCAGACCAACAGAGTGCTCTATCAGGGTTTTCCACTATCCTAGGAGAGCACACACATACCTAATACTACACAGATATGCACGCGCACATACACACACACACACACACACACACAGAGGACACACCTTTCTGGGACAAACCCATCTGCGCTAACCCCAGAGAGATCACCCTCACATATATATGGGAAATAAACTGGCAACATAGTACTAAAGAGAGTTCCTAAGTCATCTGACTTAACTAAGCTTCTTAAAACAGATTTTCATAGCTTCCCTGTTGTAGTGACTTACCAACTATCTTCATCTTTATACTTATAGTGGTAACAGTTGCTTTGAGGCATTCCTGATAGCTTGGACTCTTACTACTTGACTCTATTTTCATACTCCATATACGCATGAGTGAAGTTCCCAAACCCACCACTATAGAGTGTCAGCTCCTTGAAGTCAGAGAATTTTTAAATCATCCATTAACAGTTTCCTTGAACTCAGTAGTTGCTTAGTAGATATTTGTTGCCAACCACTAATACTTTTGTTCCAAATTGTTGGATTGGTGAAAAAAAAAAGACTGAACTGTGAAGAACTGATGGGTTTTAGCACTTGCTTAAAATCAAATGGCACAAGGTAAGTTAGAGACTCTGTGACATAATAATTCACATGCTTGATGAGTTGCTAAAGATACAAATTTTTAAGTAGAGGGTCCTCAGAGGCTAATGGGAATTTGCTCATGTTGGAAAGGTCATCTCATTAGGGATAGTTATTTTTGACATCAGGAAGGCCAGAAAGCAAAACAAGCTGTCACTAAAAATTATATAGTGCTGCAAATGCTCAAAGAAAACATTTTATTTTTTCACTAGGCTCTTCAGAGTTACTAGATTATAGCCTTGGTGTTTTGACAACTATTCAGGAAACTGAGCTGTAGGCTTTGTGCTAGCCAGCAATGGGAATGGAGCTGGAGGTTAGAGGCACAGTGGCAAGAAACAGCTATAAGAGAGAGGGAGAGAGAGCTAGAGACAGACATACAGACTACATAGAGACAGAGACAGGTGGGCTTACCCTTCCATTGACTAAGACTCCAAGAAAGGCCAGCTTAGTTCATGGGGCAGGGCCCTAAGAAATATTCCTACCACATTGTTCACTTTACAGATGAGGAAATCTTTTTGATTCCATGCCCACTGTTTTGTCCACTCCACATAAAGTCTTCCTACTTTCTACACTGTCTTGCTATTTTTATAACTCTGTCATTGGTTTTCCCCACCATACATGTTCAAGTACTTTCATGGTGAAGATGCTACCTTGTCCATGATGCTTTCTGTGATCTCTCCTTTGTCATATCCCTCACAATGGTTTGTACCTCTCTTATTATAATATTTTTATATCATAGTTATTTTTGTACCAGGTTTACCTCTGCATCTTCATTGTAAGCTCCTTAGTGGTAGAATCTGTGTTTATAAGCACATAGCATAGTGGCTTGCAGATGCTTCTATTTTGGTCACTCTGTGATCTCATTAGCATAAGTATTCCCTTTGATGGCGTGCTACAACAAATCCATTTCTTCATTAAGTGTGATTATTGTCCTTGCCTTCCCATGGATCTTCCATACGAAGTCTTCCCAATGTTATGAGTGTCCTTCTCTAGATCTTTTCATATTTCATGGATACCAATGGACTGTCTAACGTTGGTTATATCTTCATTGAAGCTATATGACGGGTTGGCCTCATTTATTGGCCTTTCTCCGTGATATATGACCAAGAATATTTGGTCTTACATGTAATAGTCACCTTTTAAATGCTTAGTGGGGTAGAAGAAACATACAATGCCATCCCTCACTTGTGTAGATTTTCTTGGCAATATCTTGGTTATCTTTTTGTAAGGCTGTAATCAGATAGTATAGTAGTATATAGAAGTGATTAGGAATAAAGAACTTTAATGAATTAATTTTAGTTGTCATAATCATGGAAGACAGGTTATGGGATCATGTTACTAAATGACTAATAAAATTTAAGTTCCTTGGGGCATGAGCAATTGCATTTCTGTCTTTGTTTTCCTAGTGCCTAGCATAGTGTCTGGTACATCATAGGTACTTAAGGAATATTGTTGAATGAATGAATGAATGGCTAAATGAGATTTGTTCTTTTGTTCAGACATTTAAGTAAGTTTAAAGTTATGCTGATGAAGGATAGGGGGAAGGAGACAGCTAATGACACAGGGAGGACAGGGAGCTCTTCCATGAACTCAGATTTTAAAAGGATATGTTAAAAAATCAGTGGGGGAGTGGGACGGCCACACATATGAACATAGAAGACTAATATGGAAGTATGAAAAGGATCAAAAATCTTAGGCCCCAAATGAGCTGAAGATTGTTTAAAAATGCTAAACATGATACAGAAAGGAAAAATGTACAAGAAATAACAAGAAGAATGAGTCTATATATTGGTTACATGAATACTAGCCTTGTTAAGTATACAGAATACTGGCCATCAAGTGGTTAAATTTTTTTTCAGCTCTGTCAACAAGGTGGTCTATTAAAGTGGAACTCTCTTGTAATCTGAATAGATGGAGTTAATATCCAAAGAGATGAAATAATAAAGTAAACTAAATTTAACATTTAGGAAAGGTGATGGTTTTCCTAATGTGGTTAAGTCACATTTGTAGAATTGTGTTCAGTTCTTGGTGATATATTTTAAGAGGATTGATGACAAACTGGAATGCATTTCAAGGAGGACAAATGGGGGTGGTCCTTCAACTAGAAGAATGGAGGACTTGGAAATATTTAGTTTAGACAACAAGACATTTAGGATTGGTGAAGGAGGAGCCCAATAATTTTCTTCAGGTAATTGAAGGGCCATCATATGGAAGTATGCCTTGTGTGTAGCTCCATAGAGATGAACTAGGACCAAATAAATTGGATTTTCAGGGAAGCAGATTTTGGTTCACTGAAAGAAAAATTCATAACAATTATAACTATCCAAAAATGGAATGAGAAGCTTTTTAAGAGAGTAAATAGCAAACTCCCAGTCACTGGGAGTTTTTAGGGAGAAACTGGACAGTTCCCTATCAAGAGAATTGTAGCATGGAGTAGAATTTAGAAAAGATAAGCTTTAAGATTGCTTTCTACTTTATTGAGTCTATGAGGGTATCCATTAAGTAGCTGGTAGGTATTTTTAAAGTCTAAAATGCAATGAATGACTATTTGCATTTATAGTCTGTACTGTTAATTTTTAAACAATAGATTGAAAAGCCATCGTAAATTGGCAGAATTATTAAAATAAAACTAGAAAATTTGGCTCTTTATTTCTTCTGCTTCTTGATCTCGGCTTTTTCCAAATGTAAAAAATGTGGTAATATAACTAATTTCATGTGTACTGATAAAGAAGTTGCTACAGTCATATGATAAATTTCATTCAATCATTTCAGTGGTTTTTCATATTATCTTTACACATTACTCAATAGCCACGTACTTTCAGAGGGATGGATGAGAAAGCTTATCTGCATTTCACATGGAGTATGCTGACATAAAGCATAAAAAATGGATTTATGTCCCCAGATATTCCTAGTTTCAAATGGAGCCTAACATGAACCAGGATGTTTATTCCTATCCTATACTGTCATTTTGAGGTGATCAATAAGATGTTATATTTAGATTCATTCTCAAAATATTTCATTAGCAATATGTCAGTATAGCTACTTGTGATGTGAATTTTTCTTTTGGTCTTTTTGGAGTGCGAAAGGCAGGACAATTGGGGTTAAGTGACTTGCCCAAGGTCACACAGCTAGTAAGTGTTAAGTCTGAGGCTGTATTTGCACTCAGGTCCTTCTGACTCCAGGGCTAGTGCGCCACATAGCTGCCCCTTGTGATGTGAATATTAAGCGTGGAAATCACAAAGGTTGCTCATTCAATCACTTATTCAGTTCCTTTATTGAATGTTTACTGTGTATAGGCAAAATGGTATATTAGCTACATTGCAGATCATTGACCTGGAGCTAGGACAGATTTCAGAGATGAGATTTTTATTTTATAGATAATGATCTAACAAATCCAAGGTGATAGATAGAACCTAGGTTTAGGAGAAGCAGAACTTGGGGAGAAGCATAAATTATGTTAAATATATATTGGCCTGGGGAAGCTAGCTAGGGCAGTGGATGGAGCACTAGCCCTAGAATCAGGAAGACAAAACTGAGTTCAAATCTGGCTTGAGATACTAACTAGCTATGTGACCCTGGGCAAGTCACTTAACCCCAATTGCACCAACCCACGCATAAATCAACAAAAGTTTAGGCTTTAGAACACAGGAGATAATATCCTTACTGTACCTTATACTGAAAGAACTATTTATAAAATATCATTAGGTTCTGCACATCAAGAACAGGAACAAATTTCACTATCTTCACAAAAAAGGTAACCAGTTTGGCAAGAAGACATATAAATAAGGGACCATTTTGTTTGTAAGATTTATATTGGAAGAGAATGCAAGAAAAAATGATACATAGGGGCGGCTAGGTGGCACAGAAAGTAGAGCACCGGCCCTGGAGTCAGGAGGACCTAAGTTCAAATCTGGCCTCAAATGCTTGACATACTTACTAGCCGTGTGACTTTGGGCAAGTCATTTAATCCCAACTGCTCTCCAAAAAGCAAAAAAAAAAAAAAAAGAGAAAAAAGAAAGAAAAAAATGATACATTCTTAGATTCCATATAAGATGATGGAAAAGTGAAACTTCCCCAGTGATGTTGATTTGGGTGTCTGGTTCTGTTTGGGTCCAAATCTCCATTATAATAGGGGGATCCTTAGAACCTACCGGAGAGTTCAACAACCCTTGCTAATTGAGCATACAGTCTTACAGTCTTTTCAGTAGAGAAGCTGACCTCTATTGGGAGAAGTCAGTAGTGCGATAAAATGAAACATCCAGATTAGGCTTCAACAGGCTTTCCATGTCATCATTATGCTAAAATGCAATATACCAGTGACTATGATAGCGTAAGTGAAAAAGAGTATGTCGGAAATCGCATTAAATGCAGTGATATGTCTTGGTCCCAGAGGGCAGAGAATGTCAATTCAGTTCTTTTTCTCTTGCCAACTAGGTGGTAGATTAGAAGTGTGGGCTGTTGCACCTGCTGTCAGACAAAGTCACAGAGCCGCTGGTTTTACCTGATCTCCTAGTTGTCCTAGGAGAGTTTTCCAGAGGGAGAGAAGTTACTGGGAAGTGAGTTTGGTTTTAAAGACAAAACAGACCAATGGTCATTCAAAAATAACATTAACACAGAAAGCGTTCGTGCAGGAGAAGCCAAAGCTGATATTTTAAAGTTATTTCTTTCCTTTATTACTACCTTTTGATAATCAATCCCTGGTTTTCCTCCTTCTGGAAGACAAAAGTCTGACTTGTCTCTGCTGTTTATTGCTGCTGTCATTGCTATCATGGCTGCTGTATTCTTGGATTCTGGTAAATAGCACTTATCTAGAAAATCTTACCTTAATTCCTTGCAAACAGCCCTTCCCAATGTATAGGGAGGGACATTGGTTGTGTAGGAGATAGAGAGCTGCAATTGGGATTAGGAAAACCCAAGTTCAAATCTTGCCTCAGAGACACCTTGTAGTTATTTCATTCTGAATAACTTTCTTGACTGTGGCAGAACTTAATGTCCTCATCTGTAAAATGGGAATGATGGTAGCACCCATCTCACAGGGTTGCTTTGTGGATCACATGTGGATCACATTTATGCATAGTTCTTTGTAAACCTTACAGCACTACATAAATGCTAGGTATTATTATTTCTATTCATAGTCAAGAGGATGGATACCTTTGCTAGAGCTTTTAGTTTTGAAATTTAGCTTATAGTAAGCAGGGGCTCTTAATTATTTTTGTCTGTCATGGACCCCTTTGGCAGTCTGGAAAAGCCTATGAATTCCTCAGGATGATGTTTTTAAATGCATAAAATTAAAAGCATAGTATTCAAAAGGAATCACTACAATTGAGCCAGGTTGAGACTCTTTGGGTTAAAGCCTAAGGAGATTATGTAACTGACCATGGAAGTACTTTTATTTTCACTAAAGTCTGAATTCTGGTTAAACCTCCAGCGAGATATTTAGTGTTACTATTTAGAAATAGTTGACTGGGGGATATCTTTGCAGAGACAAATGACTTCTCCTGAACTGAGCAATCTCATTATTTTGCTGAAAGCATTATGAATTCACACCTTTATTCAAAGAGACATACTAGTCACTAATTAAGAAGCCAACTCCAAAGGATTTTTGCATTTCCAGCTCCAGTTTTCTGCTCCCATAATTGAAATTAATTTGTATAGATGAGCATTGACTACCAGAGTATATTTATGGGTAGGACAAAGCAAGCTGCCTCTCAAAGTCTGTCAGCATCAAGGGCTGGTCCTTTCTTAGATCAGGAGTGTCAAACAGATGGCCTGCCCTTCTCTAGTGCTGTCAGATTAAAATGTAATTGGGAAATGCTGAACAAAATCAATAAAAGCACAATAAAACATAGAAAACATTCTGTTTTAAAACTAAGTCAATATGCAGGATCCTTCTGTGTGGATTAGTGGTGGCCGTTTCTGTTTGATTTTGACACTATTGCCTCAGAGGCTAAGTTAAGCTTTGCCAGAGTTTTCACGCTTTTTTATATTGAAGCACTATCATTGAGATGGTCTCATTCCTCTGAGATTTCCTTTGAGTGAGTGTGTGTGTGCTTAAGTACATGGTGTGAGAGAGCCCTTCCCATGTCCTGACGACCTGGCTTCAATCCTGTAACTTATATGCCTGGTCTGGTGCAGTGTTTCTTTGTGGTTGTTGTTTTTTCTAGTTAGCAATGCTCTGTTGCTATTTCTCCCTCTTTCCTCTCAAATACATGTGTCTATGTAGCTATCTATTAATATAGATGTATATTTTTTGCCCACGTATATTAGTGTGCAATAATTGTATATTATTTTAAAAACAAATTGGCTGACAGAAGCAAAAAGCTGGTGTGTGCACGTGATGCCATTCTACAGATTTATTACTCGTTTATCTCTTTGGTATTTGCTTTGGTTTTTCTGCTCCCAGAGGGGACACAATTCTCATCCACAAACTTTTCTGAAATTCCAGTTCCTATAAGCTTCCTTCTGGCTATCTGGAATTTGAATTTAGAAAGCTCATGAAAGGCAATTCCTTTCCTTGGGAATTCTGGATGTGTCTCTTGGTGGGTGTTATTGAGGAAGCTCTGCAGCACTCGACTGGCCCTTTAATGCTGTGTTTCTGTTGTCATGGAAATAAGATTTTCAAGTAGGTTTATCTGCTGGGCTTTGCTTTTTATAGGCTCCCTATAATTTTAAGTTGGTTTTGGACAGGCATCTTTATCCATTACAGAATGGCAGTCTTTATGTTATTATCCCTTTTTATTTAATGTTCTCTTTGTTGGGATTTATTCCAAATTTCTTAAAAACCTAGGAATGAGTGGTAGAAAATCTTTGCATTTTTTGATATTTCTAGATGTGAATGTTTAATAATTCTTAGCTTCTGTCTACACACACACACACACACACACACACACACACACACAGAAAGACAAATCATATTTTAAGGAAACATAAAGGGAAGGAGAATTCAAGCTTCAAATACCCAGGTTAAAAGAAAAAAAAAACCCATCAATCGCTGTCAATTCCTTTTCCTTTAAATAGGTAAATTTTACATGGAATTGTATTATTGAATGAGAGAACTTAGTTAAGCTGGTTCATATATTCTCAAATAGACAAAGGACTAGATAAACAGTAAGCAATCAGATAGATTTCCCAAGGATCTAAGGGACCCCTAGATTTCTAAAGGAGATACAGTCTCCAATACATGAGAAATGAATAGTGGAGTCTAGTACATAATCCATTGTCAGAAATTGAAGACGTTTGCACTGTAGTATAGTGGAAAAGAATTGGATATGGAGGGAGAAGATCTAAGTTGAAGCCCCAGCTCTGACATTTACTAGCTGTGTATCCATTGGCAGTATCCAATGTATATACATTATTATATGTGTCTGAGCCTCAGTTTCTTTAAGGGAGAAAACCATTGCTTAAAAAATACAACCGTGTACGGCTTACCTCATAGCCTTGTGGATAAATGTTTAAAAATTATTATACAATAAAATTGTTAAATTATTATAATTATATATTATTATATTATAATAAAACCTAAATACCTCTGTCATGTTACAACAAATTGGCTGGAGATTAGAGTGACATGATCTATGAGTAATCTTTGCTTCTCTAAAATAGGATAAGACTGCAATTGTGTTCTGTTGTCTATTCAGATTTAGGATCATAAATCTATAGCTGAAAATGACTTTCTATCATCTAGTCCAAATTCCTCCATTTTATGAGTGAGGAAACTAAGGTACAGGTAGGAAAAGTACCACAATCATGAAGATAGATGTGGCAGAGGGAGAATTGGAGACCATGTCCCCTGACTTCATATTGAGTACTTCTTCTCTACTATGATGGATGAACAAGTCTGGTTTTCTTTGTATACTGGCTAACAGGGTCATTCTTTCCCCTTGAACAACTGAAATGAAGGAATCAGAACATAAGCCATTATATACAAAACTGTCACTAGAACAAACAGCCTTGAACTTGGCTCCAGAGTGCCAAGTTTTTCCAGCAGGAGAGATAATGGGGCTCAGCCCCTACTTTGCAAGAATAATGAATTAAAACAGGAAGATACCAGGGTTTGCTCTGCTCACACTTCCCCTGCAATCATCCGTGGCTCTACCCTATGAGAACTCCTGCTTTCTCTCTGCTTTACTGTCAGTAGCCCCTTAGCTTCTTAATGATCCTGAGAAGAGGTCTATCATCCATGTATCAATATTGTTCTCCTTTAAAGATAAGAGAGATCACCTTGATCTAACTCTTCTCTGATCATCAACATCAGATAAACAATACAACAGGGGAAGTAATTTGAGTGATAATTGCTACCATGTTGGAGGGCTTCTCTGTGGATGGCGAGGTCCTCTAGAATCTAGATGCTTCTCATTGCAGATGATATCTTGACAATTGCATCAAAGGCCAAAACATTACAGAAGAGGTCTCTGGAAGAGACGCTTAACTATTCAAGTCTTTGCTCTGACCTCCCACCTAGGAAAGATCAGTTGGATAAGGAAGGTTAATTGCCTAGATTGTCACATGTAACTGGATGGATAACCTATAGAAACTGTGTATGTGTCAATTTGTTTGTCTGTTTACCTAATCATCTGTTTGATAGTATGAGTGGAGTAATGAGTCAGACCCAGAACGAAATGGGAGGAAAGCAGGCTGAATTGCCTATAACAATTGCAAGTTGCTTTAATGACTCTGAATTCTCCCAGAAACAAAGGCCCATCTTTTTAACACCAATATCCTATTTTGCTGTTGTGTGACTGCAGGACAGAAAATACAGCAGTCTCTGAAGAACTAGAAATGAGTATCACATAGAGGGCCAAAGAGAGTGTGGTGGGTGTAAGTAGGCTTCAACATGTAGCAAAGAGTAGAAGTAAAGTGTCATCAGGGAAATGTGTGCTGGATGGATGTGCTGGTCCCACGGTCAGGGCGAAAGAGAAATAGATACCAGAGAGCTCCACTGGCATCCTTATGATATCAGGAAAAAGCAACAAGGGCCTTGCACACGCTTCATGGCTCCCCCTTTGGTGAACTTACCGTGAACAATGGTTGCATCAGATAGTAGACAGGAATGAGATTCAGTTTTCATTGAGGGAATGAAGTTCAAGTTGATGAGATCATAATTTGAATGTCATGCAGAATTTGTGGACTGACTTAATGAGATCACAGTTAAGAAAATCATACTGTTTCCTTCATTAGCAATTGCAGTTTTGCTTTTAATAGAATATGTTTAACCTGCATGGAATTAAGCAGCATAGTTTTAGTCTTAATATTACAAAATATCGGTTAAGATAGTTTACAAATCTTTCAGATGTTCATAATATTTGGTACTTATTTTATTTTTTAGGAGGGGCAATTGGGGTTAAGTGACTTGCCCAATGTCACACGGCTAGTAAGTGTTAAGTGTTTGAGGCTGGATTTGAACTCAGGTCCTCCTGACTCCAGGGCTGGTACTCTACTCACTGAGCCACCTAGCCACCCCTGGTACTTATTTTAAAGGTAATAGAAGGTATATATTGAAATCAATTTTTAAAAAAAACTTTGTTGTGTTTGGAGATTTATATTAAAACACTTTTTAAGCCTGATTTATTTCAATCAAAACATTTATCTTGGTGTATACTATTCGACCTGATTTAGCCCTGAAAGAAAAATAAACTCCTTTGGGATATGACTTAAAGCTAAGAAAGAGCAATATGGTCTTTAAGAAAATAGACAGTGAGGGCTGCAAATTATTTTCATCATCTATTAAAACCTCTCAGTTTAGTTTCACTTAACCTGAGTGAAAAAATGTACATGCCACTATATATCCTTATTGAAAAAAGTTACTTATGAACATGAATTTTTCTTTCTCTAGAACTTTTTCTCAAAAGTTTGGAGATTGACCAAAAGGTTTGCAAGCACTTACAGTTGTAGAAAGAGAAATTTCCTAAGAATGCTTTCCCAAAATGTCTGGGTTATTTTACTTTTTTTTTTTTTTAAGAGGGGAAGGCAGGGCAATTGGGGTTAAGTGACTTGCCCAAGGTCACATGGCTAGTAAGTGTTAAATGTCTGAGCTCACATTTGAACTCAGGTCCTCCTGACTGCAGGGCCAGTGCTCTATTCACTGAGCCACCTAGCTGCTCCTTGGGCTATTTTATAATATAGTATTTCCTCCTTTAAATTTTATTTTTACTTTCTTACCAAGGAATTGAGCCATAAATTGAGAGAACAAGACGTCCTTATCCTTTATACAGTCTACTCCTCTCATATGTTGTAGACTTTATAACTCTCCAGGAACTATCAACCAGTATCAGGATTACTAGAAGGACTCAGAGGTAGCAAGATGTAAGGATTTATACTTTTCTTCTAATCAAGTATCATGAAGCAAGTAGTATGTTCTGTTTTGTTTTAGTCACAAACTTCTATAATGTGAATGTTGAGTATATATTATATAGATTTGTGTAGGTCTGATTTTTACTTATCTTGATTCTAAGACCTATCAGTCAAAAGTTGGGCTGTCCAAAATCCATGAAAAGAACTCCATGGCCTCATCTAATGATGGAAAATTAATATTAGCATTTGAACAGCCCTAAATTTTCTTACTAAAGAATGATGAGAACAGTGATCTAGTACAAGTCTGTTGGGCAAGTTTGTCAAACTCAATATGTGACTTTGAAATCCTAAAGTTGGCAAACTATCGGATGCCTTTGTGATCCAAAAGAACTGACATCATCTTCAAGTAAACCTCAGCAGGTCCTCAAGGATAATTAATGCTCTATGAAAATCAAGTTCATTAAATCCTAAATATAAATTACTACAATGTAGACTTGCTTTATGACTTTATTAAGGATCTTCATGGGAGTTTGGTTAGATTGAAACACAGGAGTGTTCCACTTTAGAAGTTGAAAGGGCTAATTGGTACTTAATTAAATTCGATATTATAACTTTTATTATTTTAAGGCTATTGTTTTCAAAGCTAATTAATTCATTTATAAACATTTGACTTCACATTTTCTGTCTTTTTTCTTCCCCCTCTCTAATTTCTAATGCAAACCAAACTTTTTTTGAGCCAAACATATGCTTTCATTTACGAGCTTCTAAAATGGCAATTGTTAACAGTTCCATGGTCTTTCCCATGGGGTTTAGATGCTCCATCTGCTAAAAGAGACACTTTCCAACCAACTGTCACCTCTCATAATAGAGTACTTTGGTGTAATGTTCCACATGACCTAAACCCAACTTTTGCCTTCAGCTATAGCATCTATCTATTGATCTAGGATATTAAAAAATTAAAAAAAATTCATCCTAACTGGAAAACCACAAAACATTTGACAACCCAAATTCTCATTTTTTTTTTAATTAAGAAGAAGTGATTACCTAATTGAGGGAGGGCCTATTGTAGTACTTTTGGATAACTTTGGATAAACTACAACCATGTATTTATCAATGTATTAAAAAAAAAAAACACCTAAGGAAAAAAATGAGAAAGATGTGTGGAAAATAGCCTGGCTTATCTTTTTAAACTAAGCTGAAATAATGTTCCGTTATTGTGCTATTTTAAAAATCAATGTAAATAGCACTTGTAAGGAACTGAGAAGAGAAAGAGGCCTTCCCTCCTCCTTCATATCATTAATGTGCTTGATAGAAATTAGAGGGAAGTCAGTACTCTTCTCCCCCTACTTTTATTTTATTTATATATAAATTTTTTGCTATAATAACAGTGGGAACATGTTTTCTTGTAAGATTCTTTGAGATTGCACTACTGTGTCCAGCCCATGCATAATAATAGGCCCATATCTAGTAGCAAGACTCCCTATTTTTAGAAAAAAAAATCACCAGTGTCCTGCTTTTCAGCTGCATCTCCCCATGCTGTGTATTTCAGCATAATTATAATGTAGCCCTCTGTTGCCCTAAACTTCTCTTTTTATATTTCCAAGTGGCATTTGGATTGGTCAAGGGCAAAGAGAAGGTGGTTATGGTAACCTGAGAAGAATAACATGCAATATCTGTGCATAATTTAATCAGTTAGGTGGAAAGCTGGATGCTTCAAGTTAGTTTATTTTTAAGGGAGGGAAAACTCTTTGGATTTGATGTTCAAGTGACCAGTAATCAGATATTCTCACAGGGCAGTGATAGGAGCTCATAAGGGATAGCTTGTAATTCTGGTAGAAATTTTAATAAAAGATATTTGTGCAGGAAATAACTTGCCTAGAGGAGATAATATTGGGGACTTATTTATTACTACCTAATCTAGGGCAGGAATCCAAAGGGAATTAAACATAGCCACATAAGTGGTGAACACACTTGGAAGAAGAATGAATAGAAACAAGGTAAGGATAGTAAGGGAAAAAGAAGGGAATTCTGATAGTCATGTCTGACAGTGGAAAGCAGAATGGCTTGTTTACCTTCTCCATTCTCCTTTTCCCATTAAGAAATTAATTTATTCCATTCTCTTATGTATGGCAACAGCCAGTCAGAGGGCAGGAGGGGTACAGAGTATCAGGGGGCACTCTCTGAATAACCGAGTTAATATGCATCTAAGGTATTGAGAGGCTTATTGGAAAAGAGCCATCATCAAGAAATTTAATGAAAAACTTCGTGTTAAATTTTTGTTGAATGTGAAATATAGAAAAAACCACGTCCATCACACCTTGGTCCATATACTTATGAATTCTCATAAACAATGAAACATTGTTTCCTTTCCTCATTGCCATGTCAGGTAGAAAGACTAAATTTCAGCGAGTATGGGCCTAATGCTACGATGGAGTAGGGTGTGGTGGGTGTATCACTAGAGGATCTACTAATTTTTTGTCTTGTGACCTCCTCCACCCCACCTCTAATATGTATCAGAAAGTGATTTGACCTCAAATTATTCCAATACCATAGCCAGTTCTCTATCTACTATGTCACACTGTTTTTTACATGGAACATTTTGTTTTCGTGGAACACTCTTTCTAGAAACATTCATTATTTACTCACTGTAGGATAAAGATGCTTTTGGTTCATAAGTTAAACATTGGGTAGGTAAGCATTTTACATATTTATATTTTTGGTGGTGGTGGTGAAGACAAGGCAGTTGGGGTTAAGTGACTTGCCCAAGGTCACACAGTTAAGTGTCAAGTGTCTAAGGTTGGATTTGAACTCAGGTCCTCCTGACTTCAAGGACCAGTGCTCTATTCATTGGGACACCTAGCTGTGCCTACATATATGTATTTCAGTAATTTATTTGTAACATTGGGTATAATGACAATGTTACAGATCCAACCAAATCTAAGTTGGATAAGACCTTCCAGAAAATCCATTTCAGTCTGTAATTGAACCACAATATATACAACATACCGAGCAAGTGGTTAACAAGTCTGGGCTACTTATGATTATGTGCTTTGCACATATAGTAGACGCTTAATTTGTATTTATTGACTTAAGCCAAAATTAAAAGAATTTCAGACTCCCTTTCATTTGTGCACAGAAATATTTGAGGGCAAGTATTGTGTACTGAATTGCCTTGAATTGGCCTTGGAGTCAAAAAGACTTGGACTACAGCCCTACCTCTGACACATACAAGCACTGTGACCCTGAGCAAGCTACCTAAATTCCCAAAGCATTAGTCAATTCTTTAGGGCTGTAAATTACAGAAGAGTTGGAGGTTTGCAGTCAATCAATACTGATTAATCAATATTAAGGGAATTTCCTTACTTCGAGGTCCTAAGCCAATGAAATCACAGACCTGGACTTCCGCGGCATCCCTCGTCTTACGTTGAAGTAGTCATGATTTCTGAAGCTAGATAATAACCATTGCCCTATGCAAAATGCTAGTTAATACTTTATTCTAATTATATTTTTGACAGCCATAAATGAAATTTCCATATTTGTGCAGAAGCCTGCAAAGCCTTTAAATTAAAAGCTTGTTATATCTATCAGTTGTGAAATATATTTTCTTATAAAAAGAACAGAGGATATTGATCTAAATATATATATCTCTACTGCTATATATTGGTAAAAATATTGATTAGAATATTTAGGTCATGACTGATAGATGTCAATTTATGATAAACATTTTTATTTCCTTCTTCCTAGTTCTAGAGAGAGATGAAATTATATGTGTTATGGAAATGATTGTTTTATTCTGAAAACTGAAAATGAAATAAATTTTTAAAAAAGAAAAGAAAGAAATGAATAAAGGATAGCAAAGAACGCAGAATTTGTGCATTGTTAATTTTAAATGTGTGACTGTGTGTTACTGAATTAAAGATCTAGTCAAACATCTGTTTTGTGAATGCATGTTGAGGGTTTGATTAAGGAAAATCTGATTTCCAATCTTGATATTCTTCTATGGGTATCTGAGTTACTCAATAAATCGACAAGTATTTAGAATTTTTTCAGAAATCATTGGTAAGGCTGGGTTTATATCAACAAAGTCACATTGAGAATTGAAGTAATTCAATAGCTAATTTAGGCCCAAATACTGCAATCATCTAAGTATCCAACTGATGGAGGCCAATGCAGTTGATGGCTTATTTTTTGAATGCTTTCTGGCTAATTGCTGTAATTTCCCACTTTGCCAGTGTAGACATCACCTAAATATTGCACCATACTATTTTTTCATTTCTACTCAGTAATTTGAATACATTTGAAGTCCATTATACACATGGTTTAAATTATGTTGTTCACAGTAGACATCTGTCTTTATGTAACTGATATATCACAGTCAGACTTTTAAAAAGCTTATAAAAGTCAGACTTAAAACAGCTTATTGCCAGCAGCATTAGCAAAAATTAATGATGTGATTTTTAAGATAAGTCCAAGTCATCAAAGTAATATAAATAAACACATTCCTTGATAACAGGCTAAAATACTTGAGCTTTACTTATTCACTAGATTTACTCTGTTCAACTCTAAATATGACACAGACACATTTAACTGAGAATGCTTAGCATTATAAAGTGGAAATCTAGGCAAGTGGAGACTACTGGAGCAAGGAGGTATAAAGAAGTTGTAATTTAATTGGAACAGGTAGGATAGGAATGACTAAGAATGACTCAATCAGATCATTTTCAGTTCATAGTCTAGAACAGGGGTTCTAAGCCTGTGGTCCATGAACTTGTGTCTTAAAAATATTTCAGCATCTATATTTAAATGTAGTTGAATTCCTTTCTAATCTTATACATGTTGTTTTGTACATTTTAAAAAAATCCTGAGAAAAGGTCCATATAAGATTCAACAGATAACCAAAGAGGGTCTATGAAAAACAAAAATCTCTATTTCAGAAGACATTGTCATAGCTGCTCTCTTTGACATTAATATAAAATATTATCTAAAATTTAGCAAAGTTAATACGAGTATGGATGAATCTAGCACCAGGGACAGCAACCATATTTAACAGTTCTGAAGAAGGCAGATTGCAAACTACCAGCATAGAAGAACTATAGTAATAAATCACTTAACAAGGTGCTAATGGCCAGGAAGCTTTTCCCCAAATACAGCTGAGTGATAGGGAAAGGGATAAGTACATAGAAACAGTAACTGAATTCCAGGGCTCTTGTTTAATCTGGCAGTAGATCTCTGAAGGTATAGATAGGAGGAAAAGAGATCTTAAGGACTTAGGGAAATGCTTTAAAGTCTTTTCAAGGTAAGCCTATGTGCAGTTCAGTCTACATTTTTTTTTTTAAAGGAACAGTAGTACACAGTTAAGGGAAGGCTGGTATTTATATTTTTACACTTGGAAATTTTAGTGATTTCAGTCTGAGTACATTCAACCAAAATATACTAATCATCAACTGTGTGCAGGGTATCATAATAAATTCTTGGGGTACCTAAAGATGGAAAATATCTATCTTGCACTCAGAAAGGATACCTATTCTACTGGTTATTTGTTGTTCTTCTAAAGACTTTTGCATGACTCCATGGTCTTCTTCTTAAGAGCCATTAACTACCACCAAGTCTTACAGACTCAAAGTAACTTCATTCAGTGAAAATGGGAAGCAATCTGCCATTTGGGGGAAGGCAATAATGGGAGGAGGCAGAAGGAGGGACCAGGAAATGCCTCTTGTAGAAGGTAAAATTTGAGCTGATTCTTGAAGGAAGCCAGGAGAACTAAGAGATAGAATAAAGGCATAGGGGGAGCATTCCAAGCATAAAGAACAGTTAATGAAAAGTTATTGAGTTGGGAAATGGAGTGTCAATGTGAGAGGAACTGCAAGAAGCCAATGTTTCTGCATAGTGGGGAGGAATAAAGTCTAGTCATATAGGAATGGTAGTACAGAAGTAAGTTATAAAGGACTGTAAAAAGCCAAATAAAGAATTTTAGCTTTCTCGCTTCCTGGCCATCTTGGCTTTCTCGCTTCCCGGACATCTTGGTGGCACGTCTCTGGCTGAGGGTCCTCCTGCGCCGCAGGCAGGAAGATGGTGGCCGCAAAGAAGATGAAAAAGTCGCTGGAGTCCATCAACTCGAGACTTCAGCTGGTCATGAAAAGCGGCAAATACGTGCTAGGCTACAAACAGACCCTGAAAATGATCAGACAAAGCAAAGCCAAATTGGTTATCTTAGCCAACAATTGCCCAGCCTTGAGGAAATCAGAGATTGAATATTACGGCTATGTTGGCCAAAACTGGCGTATATCACTATAGTGGCAATAACATTGAATTGGGTACAGCATGTGGGAAGTACTACAGAGTATGTACACTGGCTATCATTGATCCAGGTGATTCTGATATCATTAGAAGCATGCCAGAACAGACCAGTGAAAAGTAAACTGTATAAAAGTATGCTTTAATAAACCAGACCCAAACTTGTTTTTAAAAAAAAAAAAGAATTTTATATGTGATTAGATTTGTTGAATTGGGAGAGGGTGTGTGGTCAGACCTGAGTTTAGGAAGATCTCTTGAGCAGCTCTTTGAAACTCTGGAGATAAAGGTCTCAGAGCAATATCATAAAACTCAAGGTAAGTAGTTGGTTAGTTGGTGGTATCTGAGGGTTTTTAAGCTATATTTCCAAGAGCTAATCTCATCTCTGAAGTCCCTGATGGTCTTCAGCTCCAGGGCCTATATTGATTCCTTTCCACATTCATGTAGAAGGCAGGTATGGTAGAGAGGTGACATTAAATCCCAAACAAGAGAGAGGCTAGTCTTTTAAAATGAGACAAAAATCTATAAATATGGATCAGAGCAGTTGAGTCTGAAATTTTTCTGGAATTTATATTGGTGTACTGAGTGAGTGAGTGAGTGTGTGTGTATGTGTGTGTGTGTGTGTGTGTGTGTGTGTGTGTATGTGTACAGGCAAAGAAAGAAGAGGGTGTACCTTTTGGCTATTTGTACAATTCTCAATACACCTTGTATATTGCTTTTCCAAACGTTTATTAGCCTAAGGCAAGCATATTCTTCACATGTCATATGCTAGCCTATTCATATACATAAAGTGTTCTAATGGTGTCCTAGTGGTCTGCCAAATATATTTCCTCAAATTGCCTGTTAATGCTGGTGAATAATTTTATGTAGGTGATATAGTGAGGTCGAAAAAGTTATGAATTTGAAATAATAAATTCACGTATTATCTTTTCAACTAATTACTTATGTGACCTTGGACAAGTCACCTAACTTCTATGAAACATGTTTTCCCCATCTGTTTTGTAGATGAAGAGGATACTACCAGTACTTTTTTCATAGGCTTGTTGTGAGGATAAAGGGAGAAATGGAATTCATGTGAAAGGTTTGCAAACCTTAAAGTGCTATAATAATAAAAATATTTTAACAATTACAAAGTCACAGCCTTTAAAGTTGAAAGAGTACTCAGAAGCCATTCCATTTATAACTCATACTTGATTGAGAATCTTCTACAATAGTTCCAACAATTTGTCATCTAGCCTTCTAGTTAAGGGGAAACTGCTTCCTCCAAAGCAGTCAATTTGACTTTCGTCATTAAGCAGTTTTTCCCCTTCATCAAACTGAAATCTGTCTCTTCATAACTTCGGTTCACTATCCCTGTTTTGTGGCCAAGGGACAAAAATCTAATCCCTTTCTTATATCACATTTCTTCCAATGCTTTGAGGCAGCTCCCTTGTCCTCTATGAACCCCAGATATTTTTCAGATGAATTACTTTCCACCCATGTCTTCCCCTCCCCCCAAATCTTACACTGCTGGCATTGATTATTTTAACTCGTGTAATATTTTACACTTATTTTTTTTAGTAACTTGCAGTTAAATTTAATCTATTTGACTCTGATGGGTTAAAACATTGGTCATAGTTTTTGCCTTTTAGGTGCCTTTCCCTTCTTTGTGTGATTTGCAAATTTAATAAGCAGTCAACTATCCATCTATACTTTCAACCAAGCTATTGATAAAAAGATAAAAATAGTAGATGGCCCAGGGCCACACACAGATGAGTCCTTGGCATACTCCACTGGAGAATTCACTCCAAATTGACAATCATTAATGATTACTCTTTGGGTCTAGTTATTTAATCATCTATTAATCTATCTCACTATACTATCACTTTTCATTTTTGTCCATAAGGACAGCATCAGAGGCTTTGTCAATTATTTATTAAGCTAGTAAACCATATGATGATAGCATTCCACTAATCAACCAGTCTAGTAATTCTGTCCAGAAAGTGGAAATGTACTTTGCCTGAATTATCTGCCTTTGAGGAAGATGTGTTGACTCTGTGGCTTTTTCTAGCCATTCACTAACCATCTCTTTGACAATATGAATTTTGCCAGAAATTGAGGTCAGCTTCACTGACATCCTTGTATTGTATTTCACTTTGTTCTCTTTTTGAAAATCAGGGCAACATTTTCCCCTTTCTAGTACTACTATACCGTTCCCATTTCCAATATTTTCTAAAAGCTGCAAACCAATGGTTCATCAGTAAAATTTGCATGTTATTTGAGCATTCTTGGATGTACTTCACTTGGGATTAGTAATTTGAACTCAATAGCATTTTGATAGTTGCGTTTTTTGTCTCCTTAATTATTTTGAGTTATTCCACTTTATTTTTGGTCTATAAAAAGTTGAGCCATTCTGACTGTGCTCCATCATTTGTTATCATCTTATTCACCTGGAGCTGCATTCCTATAGGTTCCTGAGCCTCCTCTTTCCCCTATATACCTCTTTCCATTGTCTTTGGTATTCCTTGCCCATCATGAACTCATTCTGAAGAGTAGCATTCCTTATATTATATTTACAGAACCTTACCATGTTTTTGTATTCCTTATTACCTGTAATTTCATCCATCTTCTGTACATCTCTTTAAAATCTAAGCTGATTAATAAACTCCCTATGTATCCCCATGTTCCTTAAACTGCCCCCTTTTCTCTTCACTGAAATGGTTTCTGTTTTTTACTTAAGTATTTCATTCTTGAGAATATCACATCCCTTCTGGGGTGATGTAACTGCTGTCTAGGATTTTAGGATATTGAATTTGATCTATGCTTTCGCTAAACTCTGAAATCTGTTTTCCAGAAGAGTGCATGCCAGAGCATGTAGAGCTTTCACTGCACTATAATAAAATCTTATATACAGAATAGTATAATACAGAATAGTCACTGTACTCCAAGGTTCCATGAGAGGCAGAAACAGAGACACAGACACTAGAGACAAAAAGAAAGACAAACACAGACACAGAAATAGAAGGGGAGAGGGAAGGAGGAAAGGAGAAAGAAATAAGAAAAAAGAGAAAAAGAATTTGTGTTCTCTTGATGCCGCTGTTGCTGCTGCCTTGGAATGACACAGATGGTACTCACCATTGGTTTTTTGTTTTATTTTATTTTTCAATAAAGGATCAGTCTTAGGCAGCTTTGCCACACCTCAGGGACAAAGTTCCCTGGCCACTTCAAACTTTCTGGTTTGGTTTTGTGTGATACCCTGCATTCAGTAGCTTTGCCTTCCACCCAATAGATCCTCTCAGTTGTCTACAAGGAATAATATAATATACAGCAATGTGATCATTTACATCTTACCCCAAAATTACTGATTGAAAGACAAAACAAACACCAATCAGTCTGACACTTTTCGTTATTCAGACCACTTTTCTTTTTTGGTATGTGTGTGTATGTGTGTGTGTATGTACATGCATATATGTGTATATCATGCATACTGATACATACATATGTCTCTACATAACCAGTGTTATTCCTTTAGTTTTGTCTTCAATTAGAGGACCAATTTGAATTGATTGACCTAATAAGTGATTACTAATTGACCTAAGAATGATTACTACAAAAATTATGGATTTTGTATTTTTTTTCTTAGTCCTTAAGGTCATAAGAACTAAAGCCTAATTCTTTCCTTCAAAATTTCTGTGGAGAAACAATTTTTCTCCAAATTCAGGATTGAATCTAAAAGTTTCATTGTACTTTCACCTGAGGTAGTCTAGTCAGTGATTTTCATTAGGCTTAGAAGATGGGCAAAGAGCTCCACAGGACAGATTTCTCTCCAGAATGAATTACTAAGGAGATAAGACAAGGGCTGAAGGAGCCATCAGAGGCACTGTAGCTGATGCTTGAATATGACTGTTATGTCCTTCCACCTGGACTGCCCTGCTCTCTGGGTACTTCTTTCTGTTTCTCAGAGCCACTTTCCCCAACCTGAAAGGAAAGCGAAGGGGTGAAGACAGATTAGGAAATATGATGTCACAGCATCTTTCAACAGATGCCTTAGGTTAAGAGGATGCAGTCTTTCTTGGAGAATCTCATTCTCTTTTTCCTAGTTCATCTGAAACCATATATGCTGTATATATGGCAGATTGAAGATCACATTCTACCTGTTTTCCCTGCAAAATAAATAGATTCATTCTGTGCCAAACCCAGGTGGTGGAAGCCTGGGTTTAGATTCCTGTTCCTCATTTTTGTGGGTGTTTATATTGAGCTTGGAACTAAGAATTTGCCCCTTAACAAAGGGCCAGCTTTTCATTAGTCTTGTTAGAATAAACTTTGGCACCCATGACTTTCTACCAGTCTTGGGATTGTTACAAAGGTGATAGAAGGTTGATGCTCTCTTCCACTCTTCATCTGAAAGATACTGTCCAGAATGTCAAATTATATAAGAATATAGTATAACTGTAGTACAAAAGAAAGAATCACAATCTGCTCGGGAAAGTTAAGGGACACACAGACTTCACAGGTGAATTTGAGAGCTGACTGTGCCCTTGAGCAGGAGTGCTGAGTACTGAATACCATTATATGAGTGACTTCATGCCCAACCAAGAGTCCAAACAATAGGAATAAAACCAAATCAAATAGTGGTGGAGTTAACTTATGGCTTGTTAGAATTCTCTTGCCCTCATTTGCTTGCCATGCTTTTTCCCTCACTTATAAGGCTTGAAATAGGACATGGTGGTACTTGAGCTGGCCCTCAAAGTCTCTGTCATGAGAAATTTCACTCCAAACAAAAGAAAGGATAAGGTTAGTTGATCAAAGCATGAACTGTGAATTGCTTATCATATGGCATTAAAAAACTAAAGGTTAAAGTAATTTTTTTCATATGATGCTACCTTTTTTTCCTTTCTTTAAGTCCTGACTTCAAATTATATTTATTATTGCTCAAGCCATTGAAGTATTAAGTTACTGGCCTCTGTTTAAGTTGGACATACAAAGATGACCCTGGTGTCAGAGGATCACACATGACATGAAAAGCCTGTGTATATATTGGAAGATGTTTTTGCTTCTCTAAATCATTGCCCCATCCAGATAATCTGGAAACTTCACTATCTGATAGGACCAGGAAGTTGTCACCAATTCCTCTTGGTAAGGAAAACGTTCTCAACATCTGGGGGTAATCAACAGATTTAGATTTTGTTTGGTTATGTCTGACTCTTCATGAGCCCATGGAGCATATCCTGCCAGACCCTTTTATCCTCCCCTGTTTCCCTACATCTGTCCAAACTCTTGTTCAGTGCTTTCATGATACTATCTATCCATCTCATCCACTGCCTTCCACTTTAAGTTTTACCTTCGGTCTTTCCCAATAGCAGGGTCTTTTCCAATGAGTCCCATCTTGTCATTATGTGGCCGAAGTATTTAAACTTCAGTTTCAGTATTTGACCTTCCAATGAAGGGTCTGAATTAGTTTCTTTAAGTATTGACTGATTCGATCACCTTGTTATCCAAAAGACTTAGTTTTCTCCAGCACCACAATTTGAAAGTGTTGATTCTGCAATGCTCAGCTTTCCTCGTAGTCCTGTTCTCACAACCACATATTGCTACTGAAAAAACCATAGGTTTGACTGTATGGACCATTGCTGGCAAGGTGATGTCTCTACTTTTAAGTATTCTGTCCAGGTTTGCCATAGCTTTCCCTTTAAGAAGCAAATGTCTTTTAATTTCATGGCTGCAGTCACTGTCTGCAGTGATCGCTGACCCCAAAAATGTAAAATCTACCACTGCTTCCATTTCTTTTCCCTTTATTTGCCATGAAGTGATGAGATCAGTTGCCAGGATCTTAGTTGTGGTTGTTTGTTTTTTTTTAAATGTGAAGTTTCAAGCCACTTTTTACACACTCCACTTTCACCCTCATCAAGAGGCTTCTTAATTCTTCACTTTCTGTCATCATAGTGGTATCATCTGCATATCTAAGATTTTTAATATTTCTCCCAGCAACATTAATTCTGGCTTCTGATTCATCCAGCCTGGTGTTTTGTATGATGAGCTTTATACATAAGTTAAATAAACAAGGTGACAATATGTAGCCTTGTCATATCTTTCCCGATGTTAAACTAGTATGTTGTTCCATGTTTGGTTCTAACTGTTGCTTTTTGGCTCACATATAGGTTCCTCAGGAGACAAGTAAGATGATCTGGTATTCCCATCTCTTTGGGGACTTGCCACATTTTGTTGTGATCCACACAATCAAAGGCTTTAGTGTAATCAATGAAGTGAAAGTTGATGTTTTTCTAGAACTTCCTTGCATTCTCCATAATTAAGCAAATATTGATTCCTCTAGTTCCTCTGCCTCTTCAACAACCAGCCTACTCTTCTGGTAATTCTTGGTTCATATACTGCTGAAGCCTAGCTTGCAGAATCTTAACCATAACCTTGCTGGTGTGCGAAATGAGTACAATTATTTGGTTATTTGAACATTCTTTGGCATTGCCCTGCTTTTGGATTTGGACATAAACTGATCTATTCTAGTCTAGTGGCCACTGCTGAGTTTTCCAAAAAAGGCTGGCATATTAAGTACAGGATATTTTTTTGGAGGATTTGAAATAGTTCAGCTGGAATTCTATCACTTCCACTAGCTTTCTGAATAGAAATGCTTCTTAAGGCCGACTTGACTTCATTCTCTGTGATGTTTGGCTCTAGATCAGTGACCACATCATTGTGGTTATCAGTGATGTTAAGCTCTTTCTCATATAATTCTTTTGTACATTCTTGCCACCTCTTCGTTCTCTCTTTTACTCTTGTTAAGTCCCCACCATATTTGTCTTTAATCATGCCCATTTTTTCTGTGAAACATTCCCTTGATATCTGTAATTTTCTTGAAGAGATCTCTTGTCTTTTCCATTTTATTGTCATAGATAATATGACAATATTATATAATATATATAATAATATATATATAATAAATATAATAATATATAAATATCTATCAACAATTTAAAATCAGCATAGTAAAATAAGAAAAATAAGACCCACATAGATCAATCCTTTCCAGAGGCCTCTAGATTTCATTACTTATTAATTTATCATCGTGCTGTAGGAAGTCTCAGAAAGTACTGCTTCTAGTGTGACTCATCAGTACATGTCTTCTACTTAGTTTTTCATGGTTGTTACATTTTGGTACAGCATCCTATTAAAATCTGGTCATTTGCATGGTACAAGTTACTCTGACTCCCAGTAACTATTTCCTGTTGTGGCTGCGCTTGCACTATTATTCTGCCTACAGTTCTCCGTCAGTTCCTCTTTTTACCACTTTGAGCTAGTGATACATCTAACAGTTAAGGAAATGCTTAATAAAGGACCTTATTTTTTTTTTCTGGATTTACTCTTCTGCTAATTTATAGCCTCATAGAAGTATACCAAACAGTCAAGAACACAATACTTTTCACATATTCAAAATGGACCATGGTTCCCAATATAAGGGGGAGTCAGAATGACTCCACACTCACTTTCCCCAGCAATCTGAGCAAGGAAGCCTCCTACTTGTATCAATGCCCAGTGGATTAGATAAGGCTTGGTTTTTGCCTTACTTATCAGTTTGGACCACTTGACTTCCTCCGGGGCCTAATAATGTTATTCAGATTACTTGGGGCTGCTTCCCACACAACTGAGGGAAGGGAGATAAGCTCTGCTCTCCTTGAGACATGTTAAATAATTCATTATATTCATATAGTACGCTATGATTTAAAAAGCTGTTTTGCATACATTATTTCATTTGATTCTTATCAAGAGGTAGCCAAGACAGGTGTCAAAGAAAAAAAAATACTCTGTTTTGCATTGTAGGCATAAAGCTGCCAGAAACATTTTTATTAATTTACCGTTATTCAGAGCCAGGCATTGGTCTAGTCCAGGGGTTCTTAACCTTTCTAACGCCATGACCCTTTAATACAGTTCCTCATGTGGTGGTGACCCCCAACCATAAAATTATTTTCCTTGCTACTTCAGAACTGTAATTTTGCTACTGTCATTAGTTGTAATGTAAATATCTGACACGCAGAATGTATTTTCATTGTTACAAATTGAACATAACCCACAGGTAGAAAACCACTGATCTAGTCAGAGAGTAAGCGTCCAAACGAGTCCCATTACATGCTGAGACGTCTCCACAAAAATCCTTTGGAACTCCTAACTTAAAGGATTCTTGAACGAGGAATATTCTATAGTCAAGTTTGAGCATGAACCCAGAGTTTTGGCAACAGGTCAGTTAATAATTTGTTTCATTAAATAGAACAATAGTCAATTGTGTCCCAGTCTTGGAGAATAATTTTCCTAAAACCATTCAACCCCTCCCCCCACCCCCCTTTCAATACTCAGTGATCCTCTTTGAGAATGAAGGATCAACAAAAACTGTCATCAAATGGCCTCCTTTCCAACTGGTCAAAGGTAAAGGATTATAATAATAATTAATAATCCTAACAACACCTGGCATTTATAGTGATATATTTGTATGTATATGTGTGTGTGTATATATATAAATGCTCTAAGATTTGTTTTTATACATTTATCCATTTTGATCCTCACAAAACAACTCCGTAAGGTAGATGCTATTATTATTCCCATTTTACAGAATAGGAAACTGAGGATAGGAGAGGGTAATGACTTACCCAGGGTCACACAGGTAGTATCTGAAACAGGATTTGTACTCAGGACTTCCTGGCTCCCAGTCAAGCACTCTCTAAACTATGTCACCTGCCTAAGAGATATTTTCATTAACTGAAATAAAGAAATTTTTTCCTCCTTTAAATCTCATCTTTCATTACCTTTATCTTGTCAAGGCCTTCTAGGCAGATCACTGCCCTAATTACTGCAGAGGAGCAGCCCTTGGGCTCATGAAAGAGTGGAGCAGAACACTGTCACAAACACACACAAATACATACCCATAAGCATATATATATATATATATAGTGTATTTGTATATGCATGTATGATGTATATATACACATACACTTGTATATGCAATAGAAACAAAAAGTGACTATTCTGTTTATTTGCATATGTGCTAGTATATGCAAATAAACGTAACAATAATCACTTATCTTTTCAGTTATATTTTCACATGTGTATATACATACATGCATATATACACACATATAAACACTCAGACATATGTGTCACACACATATATACACCTACATATATACACATATATAATCATAATAATTCACAATTCATAATTGTAACCTGACTAAGGTTAAAGATCATAAGCATAGGAGTTGGGAAGGAAAACTTTCTCACTATTGACTCATGTTCTTATGTTCTTTCTACCGTACCATGCTGCCTCCTAAATGAGAGCATAGTTATATTTCAGACATTCAAAATTCATTAGCATTTCCATTGGGGCATGAATATATGTAGGTATCAATATATGTTAAAAATAGTATTAGAAAAAGTAAAGAGATGTTATATAGAAATGATACTATAGCTAAGGAGTAAAAGAAGTAGCTTGCTACTTATGTTAATTTTTCACGTTAAATAAATATACTTTAATGAATCCTTGAGCTCATTGATTGAGGTATTTCCCCCATTGAAAGTTCACAAGCCATCAGTGCCTTCACATCCTGCTTGTCATTCACACAACTTGCTTGTTATTGTCCTTCTATGAATTCTCCACAAAAGATAACTCAATATGATAGAGGACCTCCTCTGGATTAAAAAAAACATTGCATAAAGCAAATCAGAGTATTGATCTGCCATAACTTACCAAAATATAACTTCTCTTTGTTGTATTATTGTAGCATCTTCTGTCTCTGTTGTTATTGTGAATGTCTTGCGGCCTATCTGTGCTGAATAAAGAGTTCACCACACCTTTTTGAGTCATCATTCTTTAAAGTGTGCTTTTCTGTGATGCACCACCATGTTGCAGCACGAGGAGGACAATTGTGTTTAAAATGTTGGGGCCTGTACATGCTCAGGTGCACATACACACACACACACACACACATGCATATGCACGTGCTTGGGATCCCTGAAGGCATGCCATGATTTCTAAGTGTTGATTCTGGCTATATTCTTCCTTCTTTTTAATTAGACCCAGACTTATTAATTCTCTTTAGTGCTGACCCAAACTGTATGTGCCAGTGAATTAATTCAATGGACTGCCTGTCTGAATTCATTCATAGTATATAGATAATAGGCTCTCATTTTCTATTCGATTTTTCCTGTGTTGATTATAACACCTATTTCTTTTGAATGATCTTGGACTAATATAATAGTATATTATAGTATAAATATATATTATATAGTATAATATAGTATACTGGGATTTCATTCAGTCAGCATGCTATTGTGTGACATATAGATCACTGGTAAACTTCATTACCTATAGGGATTCCCACTTCCATTTGGAGTTTGCACAGAGTATTCTTTGTGATGAAAAAACAACTTTTGGCAATAATTACCACCCCATTTTATGCCTAACTTAGTATTAGTTGTTGGAGCATGGCTGGACAGTTGATGGCTCTGGTTATCATTATCAAAACACATTGTAGGATGTTAACATATGAATAAGAGAGACTTTCCGAGGGGTTCTAGTGCTGAATTTTTCTCCAAAGCCTAGTGAATCTTATAATCAACAAATCATGAAGCAAGAATTTGTCTTCAGCATGCCTTTTAGACAATCATGTGGCTATACATATATGATCTGCTGTAAAAAATCATTTGCAAAGCCTTTAAAAATTTCTATTTTCCCTTTTTGATACTGATAATTTAGTCTTCCTCTTTTTAAATAAATGCTATATATATTTTTTATAAAACCTCAGCTTATTTATTGATTATATCATTTTTGTTTTCAGTTTTTAAAAATCTCTTCCTTGGTTTTCAGGATTTATATTTTGTTGTTTAAATGAGGTTTTAATTTGTTGATTTTCTAGATTTTTCTTATTAGTTGCATTCTCAATTTATTGATCTATTCTTTCTCTTTTTAACTTTTTGTGAAAATGGTTAGAGATACAGATTTTCCTCTAAGGACTTCTTTGGCTGCATCCCTCAATTCCATCCCCCCTGCCCCAATTCCCTGCCTTCTCTTTATTATAAGATATTCTTTTTTTCTTTTAATTTTTTAATTTACTTTTGGTTAACAACATTCAGTTCTACAATCTCTTAAGTTTCAAATTTTCTAACCCTCTCTCTTCCTTCCCCCTTTCCCCTCCATAGCGGCATGTAATCAAATATAGATTCTACAAATACCTTCACATTGGACATTAGTCATGTTGTAAAGGATTATAACCAATGCGCTGAACAATGAGAATGAAGGGATAAAACAAAACAAAACACAAATGAGAGAAAGCAAATAGTTTGATTCAATGTGCATTCAGACTCTGTAGTTCTTTTTGTGGATGTGGATATCCCTTTCCATAATGAGTTATTTGGAGTTGTCTTATGGCCTTGTATTGCTCAGAGGAGCCCAGTCTATCAAAGTTAGTCATCACACATACGATGTGTCTGTACTTGTGTACAAAGTTGTCCTGGTTCTGCTCTCCTCACTCAGCATCAGTTTATATAAGTCTCTCCAAGTTGTTATGAAGTCTGTCTGCCCCTCATTTCTTATAGGACAGTAATATTCCATTACATTCATATACCACAACTTGTTTAGCCCTTTTATTTTACAACCACACTACTGTTTCCTTGATTCTTCCTCCATTCCCAGTCAACTGGTTTTGATGAAAAACTGTGGAGCTGTGTAATGAAGCTTTTCACTTTGTCCTAGTGGTTAAAAGTTTGATGTGTTCCATACTCTGGGGTTCCAGATCAGATCAACTGCTCAATAAGGGGGTTGAGTGCTGTGGTGGTCATGGCTGAGTTGCAGAAGAAGCCACCTGCTGCAAAACTCCAGAGTGCTGGTCAACCAAATTAAAATGTAATGGGAAAATATTTAACAAAATAAATAAAAATACAACACAAAATAATGGTGATTTTCTAAGTCAGTGTGCAGCCCAAAGGAATCTATTTCTATCTGAGTTTGACACCACTGGTACAGTGATTAGGAGAGGTAAACTCTATCACTTCCTTTAAATTCCCTGTCTTGCATCCTGTTTTTTTTCCCTTGATGTCCATTTTAAAAACTAAAGAGAGCTGTGAGAACAATATTCTTGAAGTTCTTTAGGTTTTTATAAAAGGATTCAAGTTGTAATAAATAAATAAAATAAAGGCCAACCAGCCAAAGTTGTACTTGATTTTAACCGATCATTCAACTGTGTTTTTCTTAAAATATGGTTCTGAGCCTCTTACTGGTTCATTATGTAACCTAGAGATTTGTAAGGCTCATTTACTGCTCTGTTGCTGTCCTGATCTCCTGTGAATTAATCCATGCAGAGGACAATTCTACAGAGATCTCCAGTAATTAAAGAAAGGGCATTTCTTTTAATTACACTTATGTTTTTATAAAAACCTGAGCTTCAATTAATAGTTGTTAACAGGGCTGATAGAATTCCTTATTACTTTATGCTCATAGAAATTAAGAACATTTGATAAAAACTTAAGAATATAATGAAATTGATTAATCAGTGAACTAAATGGCTCAATGATGGGGATACACTGGGAGCTATGAGTGGATAGTAAGTCATTGAACTTTTTTTACTTCTACCTCCCTCCTTGGTGCATTTGCGCAGTGGATTCCCCCTTGCCTAGAATGCACCTCCTCCTCAATTCTACTTCTCTGATTCTTTATCTTGCTTTGGTACTCAACTCAGGTGCCACGGTATCTATGAAGTTTTCCCTTATCCCCTAAGTTTGATCCCTACTCAGATTTCCTCATATCTGTATACCCAAGATATCCTGCAATAGAATGCAAGCTTTTTGAAGTCAGAGTCTCTTAGCTTTGACTCTGTAAACAAAGGGCACATAGTAGGTACCTAATAAGTGTTTGACAAATTAAATCTAATTTAATCAGAACCTGTCTTTCCCTTTCAGTTTGTCCCTTCTTCCTTCCCTCCCTCCGTCCCTCTCTTTCTTTTTTTTCTTCCTTCCTTCCTTCCTTCCTTCCTTCCTTCCTTCCTTCCTTCCTTCCTTCCTTTCTTTCTTTCTTTCTTTTTTTCTAAGAGACAGAGAAGGGAATCAAATAAGGAATATGAAGCAAGGTGTTAGGAAACTGACAGAAAGAAATGAGTGTCAGTAGCATGGTCCAAAGCAGAGATCATTAGCCCCAGAGTCATCCTACCTGTTGCTCTTGTCGCCTATTTAATCTTGGGCAAGTTACCTAGCAACCATAGGGGTCAGTTATCTCATTTGTAAAATGAAGTGATTGGACTATGTGGTCTCTAAGATCTCTTCAGATTCTAGATATAAAATTCTGTGAAACCTGAACAGGGCCTCAGAAGCTATCTAGCCCATGCCTTTGATTCTATCAATGAAGAAACGGAGGCTCAGGGAGCATAAGTGTCTTGCTTAAGGTCACGCAGATGGAATTAGAAATAGGGTTTAAAAAAAAAAACACAACACCAAACCTTGACTCTATGAGCAATGTTTTTTTCCACTGTACCAAGGACAATTATGTGTAAACTAATAAAATAGCATATTTTTAAAATATACACATACACACACAATATAAACTACTACTATATAGTAATCGGATACAGGACATTTTTCAAATTTCTCTTGTATAAATGGGGAGCATGACTTACAATTATTGTCTCTTTTTAGTCTATATCTATATGTATTTTCCTTTCATAGAAGCTCTCATTTTTGGCATGTGGTCCATTCTTGGAGTAGCCTCCATCTGGAGCAGTAGAGTACTATTCCTAAAGTCAGAAAGACCTGAACTCAGACTCTGACTGAGCCTGGGTGAATCACCTAATCCCTACCTGCCTCAATTTTCTCATTAGTAAAATAGGAATAATAGTAGCAGCTGTCTCCTGGGGTTGTTGTGAGGTAAATGGGACAAAATTTATAAAGTACTTTGCAAACCTTAAAGCATTTTTTAAATGCTGGCTGAGGTAACACCCATTCAGTGAAGAAGCCTCTTTAAGAAGTGAGTCAAAGGATGGCCCCTTTAATTGGAAAAAAAGAAAAAATTCTAGCTGGGAAGGAGATGCTCTCAGGTTGCTGTTCCAAAGGGAAACTGTTACCATTGATATTCACTCTATACCAAGAGGGCCCAAAATACAGCCATTAAGTGGAGCTTGGGCAGGGACCTATTGTGGTCCAGTCTATGGCTTCAGAGTGAATTGGGTTAAAGGTTTTGTGAAAGGAAAGACAGAGACACACACACACACACACACACACACACAGAGGAATACCTGAAAAAGCCTTAGCCTAAAAGGGCCAGGGTCTCCCATTGCATCCTATGTCATCTCCAGTCATCCCGATGAGTATCTGGTCACTGGACCTAGATGGCTCTGGAGGAGAAAATGAGGCTGGTGACCTTGCACAGCCCTCCCTCACTCAAATCAAAGTCAACTGCAAGTCATATTATCATTTCCCTGATGCCATGGTCCTCTATAAAAATGAAGGACAAACACAACAATTTAAATGCTAGCTGATATTATTAAATATAAAGTAGGTATCATTTATTTGTATGCTATGAAGAGAAAAAGCTATATATATAAAATGCGTGCTAAAGGTCAACCCTGGTACCTCATTGTGGCATGAAAGTGATTCTGGATTCTTGAAGACTGGAGGTTGGAAACTCCACCAGTTCTCTGAAGGTGGGCTTTTGTATGTGGTATTGGGCCTGAAAACCAGCCTGGCATAGTGCAAAAGCACAGATACTCATACCAGACAGATGCCTTTTTTTCAGGGAGGATGGCTCACAGCTCTTAAAGGTCATTCAGCAAGGCGCTAGGGACCTAGGGATGAGTGGGGAGTGAGAAGGGGGGAGAGTCATGAGTTGCTTTTATGATCTAATCACACAGTCACGGTGCTTTGAAGTATTGTGTATATTATAAATCTACTTACTTTATAAATGGATGATATTTGCTCTATTGATTTTTCTTGGTGGTCAGACTTAAGATTTCATTGGCATAGGGAACTCCTGGGGAAGAATCCCTCAATCAATGAAGGTTAGCCACTGTTGAGAAGCTTTTAAGTCCCAAAGAGTTTCCTGGGGCACTGAGAGACTGGAAGGATCTCACCTCTCCCTGGTGTTTACTAAAATTAAAACCCACATTAATAAATCGACTGATTCTGATAGTTTTAGAATATTTCTGAGGAGACCATTTATTTCTTGTCTATTGAAAATACAAGGATTGCTGTGTAGTTCCTCTAAATTAGGGACTTACTTAAATCATTCAATTGTAAATTAATCATCATAGCCAAAAAAAAAAAAGTGCATTAGCCTTGTGTGAATTCCTGCTTGAGTTAATGTTGCCTACTTCAGTTTTCCCCAAACATTCTCTTCAACTACAATTAGTAAAAATGAGCTTTTGACTACACATTTCATCTGAAAGGCCATTATTAAATGGCATTTCCGTTCCTTGTAATTTCTCTTTTCTCATTAATGTGCAGGTACACCTCCACTGAGTTATAATGTTAAGTCTACATTATCCACATCCTATTCAAGTGTGGCATTAGTGAGGAGTTTAACTTCTTGAAATAAATGTTTAATTTAAAGCAACAGAACTGAACACTGCAATTCAACAGATCATAGAATTTGTGGTATGTCTCTAATTCTAATAAATCCAAATATATGGTGTCAGATACACTTAATGAAAAATCAAGGTTTTTGATTGCAAGTGAAATTGAGTTTGTAATCAAGTACTGAACACAACTGGGGGTGGTAGGTAACACAGTGGATAGAGCACTGGACCTCGAGTCAGGAAAACCTAAAACTCAAATCAGGCCTCAGACACTAGCTGAGTGACCCTGGGCAAGTCACTTCACCTTGTTTGCTTCCGTTTCCTCATCTGTAAAATAAGCTGGAGAAGGAAATGACAAACCATTCCAATATCTTTGGAATAGACAGATGAAGCTTGCTTAATTACTTTTGGAATGGAATAGTTTGGGTACTAATGTTGCCATAACCAGATCTGTTATTTGCTCCATTTTGAGTCTTTGAAAATCATTAAATCAAACTCTATGCGTGTGTGTGTGTATGTGTGTGTGTGTGTGTGTGTGTGTGTTATATTTCACGAGTGTCTCTGAATTCCCATGAGGACACCTCCTCTACCAATGCACATCAGCAACTGGAGTTGAAACCCCAAAAGGGGTCATGAATAGTCAGACAGTGATTGAAAGGACTGAACAATGGCAACAAGTGAAAACAGAAGAAAAGTTGTAAAAGGAATCTGGAAATTGAAATTGTGATTTCTTATTCATCATAGACATCTAATGCTAGAAGGGACTGTCTAGATCATCAAAGCTAATCACCTCAATTCATAGAATTATTAAATTGAGGCTCGAGCCAGCACTGAGTCTTGCCTCTCATTCCAGCCTTCCTTCTTTCCATTATACAAGGATAAGGGTGGTGTATTTGCTTGACAGTGCTGTAAGGCTGGTGTAGTACACAGGTTTCAAATACACTGGCAAAAGGCCCTTTACACTCTCTAGTGTGGCCCTAACCAGATTAACATGCAATTGTGAAATACTTAGCAAAATAAATAAAAATAGACTAAAACTTAGATAATGCAAAATTATGGACATCAGTATGTCGCCCACAGGGATCCTTATGTTACATTTAGTGACTTTGTTCTCATTTGAGTGTGTCACTGATGTTGGAATGCAATCTGCAGGGGCGTGCTGAAATGTTTACCAACTGCCTCTCCCAGGGGAAAAACATAGGTAAAATGCACTTATAAGTTTAATTTGCATCATTAGCTTTCTTTCCCCCACTCACGCCATCATACTTTCTTAAGTCTATCAACAGCAATAAAGCAAGCCCGAATTAGTCATGTTTGCTGTAACCTGAGGTATAAATGCTCCAGGTGAAAATGTAACAATTATACCCGCAGGGCAATTACAAACAACAAATAAAACCACCTTGTGTATCTCCTCTCCGTTGTTTCTCTGCCACTGCTTCAAACTGGAACATTCAGGCAAGGTTGCTCTCCCAAGTCTGTCATCCTTTCTCTAGCCTGTATTTTTTCAGTAGAGAGGCAGCATCATGAGGTGGGTAGAGAAGGATTAAATCCTGCCTCAGACATAATCCGACTGGGAGGTCTTGTACAATTCACTCCTGCCCTTCCATCCACCCCCAATCCTCTAAGTTAGGGGCTCTTAACTTTTCTGTGTATCAGATTAGGCTTTGATAGTTTGGTGACATACACAGCCCCCTTCTTAGAATAGTGTTTTTAAATGCATAAAATAAGCAGGCAATCAATAACATTGGAATGTAATTATGAATTAAAAAACCGATGTACCCCAGGATTCTCTTGCTTTACAGTTGCTGATCTGTGTTGGTAGAGGAGGTGTCCTCATGGGAATTCAGTGACACTCGTGAAATATAACACACACACACACACACACACACACACACACACACACACATACACACACAGAGGTTGATTTGATGATTTTCAAATAACAGATTTGGTTATGGAAACGTTAGTGCCCAAACTATTCCATTCCAAAAGTAATTAAGCAAGCTTCATTTTACCAAATCTAATTAGACCCTCCTAGCACAGTGTGATTAGACAATCATCCTGGTGAACAAAACTAAAATCCATAAATGGACTTCTAGATTTTTTTTTTAGATTATACATGTGTAGTCACGAAAACATATTTCCATATTAGGCATGTTGTAAAAGAAGACAGACCAAAAAAAAGAACAATCTCAAGAAAAATAAAGAAAGTACAAAAAAATGTTTCATTTTGTATTCAGATACCATCAGTTCTTTGGGTTCGGATAGGATTTTTCATCCTAAATCCTTCAGAGTTGTCTTGCATCATTGTATTGTTGACAATAGCTAAGTCACTCACAGTCATTCACAATATTGCTGTTACTTTGTACATAGTACACTTCACTTTGCATCAGCTCATGCAAGTCTTTCCAGGTTTTTCTGAGAGTATCCTGCTCATCATTTCTTACAACACAGTAGTATTTCATCATAATCACTTAACACAATTTGTTCAGCTGTTCAACTGATGGGCATCCTCCCTGTTTCCAACTCTTTGCCACTAGAAAAGAGCTGCTATAAATATTACTCTACACAGAGGTCCATTTCCCTTTTTTTTTTTTTTTAATCTCTTTTTGGATACAAACCTAGTAGTGGTATTGCTAGGTCAAAGGGTATGCACAGTTTTATAGCCTTTTGGGGATAGTTCCAAATTGCTTTGCAGAATGGTTGAATCAGTTCACCACCTTACCAACAGTGAATTAATGTCTCCTTTTCCCCACATATCCTCCAGCATTTGTCACTTTCCTTTTCTCTCTTATTAACCAATCTAATAGGTATGAGGTAGCACCTCAGAATTGCTGCAATCAATAACAATCTAGAGCAGCTTCTCATATGGCTATAGATAGCTTTGATAATGTCACCTGGAAATTGTTCATATCTCTTGATCACTTATCAAGTGGGGAATGGTTCATGTTTTTATCAATTTGATTCCTTTCTCTATAGATTTGAGAAATAATGCCTTTATCAGAGAAACTTGTTGCAAATTTTTTTCACAGTCATGATTGCTAAATGTATTTTTCTCCATCCTATTTCTCCCTTCCCTGTTTTTTTTCATTTTCTTTTATTATTGTGAATTTAGCAATCATCAATACACAAACATATCAAGACAAAAAGAGAACTATGCAACTCAACTCTTACATGTAGTTCATTTTCTTCAAGTTTAACAAGGAAATAATAAAATAGCTATATGTGTGCTCCTTTATGTACTTTTTTTCTTATATGCATTTTAAAATATTTTATTATGAAGTTATTTTCCACAATATTTTTCCTCTAGGCCTATGGCCTAAGTGGTTATGAAGCGCTTTTTTTTTTAAATTTTATTTTAGTTTGCATCATTCATTTCCACAAGGTTTTGAGTTACATATTTTCTCCCCATCTTTCCCCTACCCACTGCCCCAAAACAGCCATCCCAGTGTATCCCCCCTCCCCCAGTCTATTTTCTCCTATGTCTTCCCCCCTCACCCCTCTGACTTTTCAGTAGGGCAGGATGGATCTCCCAACCACAGTGCCTGTTATCTCAAGTTCCAGTTGGATGTAGTTAATAATA
>CM053592.1:53997907-54043479 GCA_028646515.1 Pseudochirops corinnae
ATTGACTACATCCAACTGGAACTTGAGATATACAGGCACTGTGGTTGGGAGATCCATCCTGCCCTACCGAAAAGTGACATAGGAGAGAATAGACTGGGGGAGGGGGACACACTGGGATGGCGGTTTTGGGGTGGTGGGTGGGGAAAAGAGGGGGAGAAAATATGTAACTCAAAATCTTGTGGAAATGAATGATGTAAAATATAATAAAATTTAAAAAAAATTACATATAAAAAATAAAATAAAATAAACCTTTCCCAGTGCTTAGAAGTATAAATGTGTATCAGATGATGTGCAAACTTGAGGCTGTCAATAATGAGTCATCACCAGGGACAGAAGAAAGAGTAATGTCTTTTGCAGGGGAATGAGGATGCCAAATAAATCTGTAGAACATTTTGTGCTTTGCCCTGCCAGTACTTATGTATGTTTACAAAGAAGGAAAATACTGGTTGTGCTGGGTGTTTTTCAAAATAAAAATAAATTTAGAAGCCAAAAAAAAAAAGAATTTAAACAGTTTAATCTCATTAAGCCCCTTATTATTTCCCTTTTCTGTGCACCTTTTTATGCTTTTCTTGAGTCTCATATTTGAAAGTCAAATTTTCTATTCAGCTCTGATCTTTTTATCAAGAATGCTTGAAAGTCCTCCATTTCATTGAATGCCCATTTTCCCCCCTGAATTATTATACTCAGTTTTGCTGGGTAGATGATTTTTGGTTGCAGTCCTAGATCTTTTGCCCTCTAGAATATCATATTCTAAGTACTCTGATCCTTTAATGTAGGAGCTGCTCAATTTTGGGTTATCCTAACTGTGGTTCCGTAATACTTTAATTTTTTCTTTCTGGCTGCTTGCAGTATTCTCTCCTTGACCTGAGAGCTCTGGAATTTGGCTATTTTCTTGGCATATTCTTGGTAGTTTTCATTTTAGGATCTCTTTTAGTGGGTGACCAGTGGATTCTTTCAATTTCTACTTTACCTTTGGTTCTAGAATATCAGAACATTTTTCCTTGATAATTTCTTGAAAGATGATGTCTAGGTCCTTTTTTTTTTAATAATGATTTTCAGGTAGCCCAGTGATTTTAAAATTATCTCTCCTGGATCTATGTTGCAGGTCAGTTGTTTTTCCAATGAAATTTTTCACCTTGTCTTCTATTTTTCCATGCTTTTGGTTTTGTTTTATTGTTTATTTATGTCTCATTTGCATTTGTTCAACTCTAATTTTTAAGGAATTCTTTTCTTTTCTTTTTTGTTTTTGTTTTTTGTTTATTTGCTTTTAGTTTACAACATTCAGTTCAACAGTCCCTTGAGTTTCAGATTTTCTCCCCCTCCCTCTCCCTACCGGCCATCATGGCAGCATGCACTAGGATACAGGATCTACAAATATCTTCCCATTGATCATTAGTCAGCTTGTAAAAAAGTATTGTAACTGATAGAATGATCAGTGGGAGAGAGGAAACAAAACAAGACAAGAAAAATAAACAGAGCAAGTAGTTTGTTTCAATCTGTACTCAGACTCCACATCTCCTTCTCTGGATGGGGATATCTCCTTCAATCATGAGTCTTTTAGAGTTGTCCTATAACCTTGTATTGTTGAGAGGAGCCCAGTCTACTGAAGTTAGTCATCACACATACGTTGTGTCTGTGATTGTGTACAAATTTCTCCTGCTCCTGCTCTTCTCGCTCAGCATCAGTCTACATAAGTCTCTCCAGGTTATTATGAAGTCCATCTGCTTCTCATTTCTTATAGCACAGTAGTATTTCATTACATTCATATACCACAACTTGTTCAGCCATTCACCAATTGATGGGCATCCCCCTGTTTTCCAATTTTTTTGCCACCACAAAAAGGGCCTCTATAAATATTTTTGCATGTATGGGTCCTCTTCCCACTTCTCTGATCTCTTTGGGATATAATCCTAGAAGTGGTATTGCTGGGTCAAAGGGTATGCACTTATTTATAGCCCTTTGGGTATAGTTCCAGATTGCTCTCCAGAATGGCTGGATCAGTTCTCAGCTCTATCAACAATGCATTAGTGTTCCGATTTTTCCACATCCTCTACAGCATTTATCATTTTGCTGTTTTGTCATCTTAGCGAGTCTGGCTGGTGAGATGTGGTGCTTCAGAGTTGTTTTGATTTGCATTTCTCTAATCACTAGTGATCTGGAACATTTTTTCATATGCTTATAGATGTCTTTAATTTCATCTTCTGAAAACTGCCTGTTCATAAGGAATTATTTTTTTTAGTGAATTTTTGTGCCTCTTTTTCCATTTGACCAATTTGCTTTTCAAGGCATTCTTTCTTTTCCTCATTGGCTTTTTATACCTCTTTTACCACTTGGCTTATTCTGTTTTTTAAGGTGCTATTTTCTTCAATATTTTGTGTGTGTGTGTGTGTGTGTGTGTGTGTGTGTGTTTACTTCACTGTTGACTCATTTTTCATGATTTTCTTACCTTTCTCTCATTTCTCATCCCAATTTTTCCTCTCCTTCTCTGACTTTATTTTTAAGATCATTTTTGAAATCTTCCATGGCCTGAGACCATTCATATTTTTCTTGGAGGCTTTGGATTTTGCAACTTTGACTTTGTTATCTTCTGAGTGATGTTTTGATCTTCCTTGTCACCATAGTAACTGGCTATAGTCAGATTTTTTTTTCTGTTTGCTAATTTTTCCAGTCTATTTCTTGACTTTCAACTCTTTGTTAAAATGGGGCTCTGCTTCTAGGGTGGAGGATGCACTGTCCCAAAGTTCAGGAGTCTTGATACAGTTGTTTTCAGAGATACTTCTGTAAGTTTTCAGTTCTTCTGTGGTGGTATGATCTAAGGAGAGGTGTTTGCTACTCTCCTGATCTTTGGTCTAGTCTGTGACTAACCACAAGCACTCTTTTCTGTCTTGGAAATGTGACAAGGGTTCTTGCTCCACTGTGACTGCAAGCTCTGTTATGCTACTTTCACTGAGGACTGCAACCCAGATCTGAGTATGGGCAAAACAAGAGTCCTGCCCCCAGTGCCAGCAAAGAGTTCCCTGTAATCTCTTTCTGAAGAGTTTTTCAACCCCCTTACTGTCTGTGGGCCAAGAACTCTGGAAGGAGCTGTAATCTTTTCCATTGCTATTGCTGATTCAGTGACTCCCAATCCCTGCTCCTTTTTTGCTGGGGTGTGGCCTGCTCTGGACTGTGCTTCCTGTCACCCAGGTGTGACAAATCTTTCCTGCTGACCTTCTAAGGTGTCTTTGACTGAAAATTATTTAACCCCATCCTTTTGTGGGTTTTGCCACTTCAGACACTGTTTTATAGCATTATTTAAAGGTTTTTTGAGGGTTTTTGGGGAGAGCTCAGCAAGTCACTTTCTTTTCTCTACCATCTTGGCTCCACCTCAGCTAGATTGGTTGTTCTGTAACAAAAGTTCTTTGCAGAGAAAGAGAAAACCTTAAGTTGAATCACCAAAGTAAAGTAGTATATGTCACACCTATTTGAGGGAAAATACAAATCCATGCTTCCCTAATTTCAGGGATTGTGAAAATAAAAAGTTCTCAGATGGCTTCACTTACATCTACAGTAGAACTTGGAAGCATTCATTGGTGCTATGTGGGTGTGATGGCATGCACAGTGCAAAGTGTGCATGTTGTGTGTTCACAACCAAGGCTGCAGTGATGTTGCATGATACAACATGGGCAAGCATTGCCAAAAACACCTCAGATTCATTATGCATTTGATTTTAAATTAATTTTTGGTCATTGCTCTTTCAGAATCCTTTTACTGTTACCAAATTTTGGGGGTCACAACCCATAATTTAAGAAGTGCTGATCTATAGAATTCAAGAACCCAGTCGCATAAGAGTATGCTACCTTTGAAGCCCAGGATAAAAGTCAAAGTTGACAAGCACTTGAAAATTTCAATATGGTCTTGATTAGCTAACTTTATGAAATGTGGTATCTACCACGCCAAATAATGGCTGTGAGCCATTTCTGCTCTGGGATCAAAGTTGCTAAGACAGGTTAAAGATATGTATGTATATTGGATTGAAGCAAGAATTGCTAAAAACTGATTAGTTCTCATGTCAATCAAGTCCAATATCCAGGCTTCCTCTAAATACTAATATATTTTTAAAAGAAGATAAAAAATGCACTATCATACAGACACTCCGTATATTATTTCCATAAAAAGATTATATTCCTATGTCTGACAATAAAATGTACCCAAAGCCCTAAGGCTTCTATTTCTATTTCACAATTATTTGTATTTTCAGAATGATATAAGGAAGAACAAACTCCCTAAAATAACACCACATTTTGATTATATAAAGGTATGAATTCATTTGTTACTTATGAAGATTCACATTTTTCTGTGTTTAATTTCTTTTAATGACTTATTGATCTAGTCCAGGACCATAACTAATATGGGATAACCTGAGTGCCAAAATTTAGAAGAGTCTGACATTTGCATTCTTTCAATATGTAGAGATGATTAAACTTAATCCCTAGTTAGGAAGAATAGTTAAAATAAGAAGCTACCAGATGGCTTTATTCTTCCTTTTCCTTTCCCCCATCCCAAAGAATTGTAAAGGCAGGAGAGGTTCTTACTTCCTTTTCCCCTTGGTGCTAGGTTCTCCAGCAGTGGTCATTAAGTGGCCAGGGATCTCTGTTACCTCCAAGGTCTTCTTCCACCCTTACTACAACTCAGCTGAATTTGTCTTTTAAAAAGTAGATTTAAGACAATGTGGCATAGTTTATAGAAAACTGGCCTAGGATCCAGTAAGACCTAGGTTCAAGTTCTACCTCTGGCTCATATGGACTTAGTGACCCATAGAAAATCACTTCCTCTCTCAGTGCACTAATCATTCTAAGACTATAAATTTCTGAGAAGGTTTTAACCTGTATCAGTAGAGAAATTCTCTCTAACAATGAAAAAATAACACGTTTGACAGATCCAGTCCTTATCCTAGCCTTTCATACTGCTTGTTCCAGCCATATTTTGTAGTATTTGTCCCTGGTGTCATAATATTGACTAATTAAAGACTCCAGATTCTTTCCAATACATTTAGTTTCATAGATTGCTAGGACTGGAGAGGCCCTTGGAGAGAGTTCAACTTTCTTAATTTGCAGATGAGGAAACTGAAGCTGTGAAACTGTGGGCTCACACAACTGGTTAGTCAAAGAAAGAACCTGAAGAAAGCTTTCCTACATCAATTAATAAAGTTTCTAGTGGCTGTCTAATGCCCATTTAAGTGGTTGCTATACTATAGCGTATCAGCCTCTGTGGCTTACCCACTACCTCCCTGAATTAAATTCATAAATTTGGGTTGCAGTAGAGAAGAGTTACATTGGCACTTCTTCCTACCCAATAATAGTAGCAGTAGCAATAATAACAATATTGTATTTGTCTATCACCTTATATTTTCAAATACTGTAGTGTCTATATAATTTGATCCTCCCACATACCCTGTGATATAGGCAGAGGTATTATAAGAGCAGAAATTATTAGCTCCAATTTGTAGCTAAAGAAACAGATATAGAAGGTGACTTGCTTAAGATTATTCACTGATGTACCCAGGGAAGTAACAACTATCCCTTGATGTTTATCCCAGAGTCCTCTCCATTATAGCATACTGCTTCATGTGAAAAAAACAAGTCCAAGAGCAGTGACAATGATCAGTCCAAAAAAGAGCAATAAAATGAAAGTGTGTGGTGTTGTGTAATGATAGTGATCAAACCTGGACCTACAGAAAAGACCAGAACATTCATCTCCCTCCTACTGTTGGAGATGTAGGTGACTACAAGTATGGCTGGTTTTGCTGAAGTTTTTAAAAAATATACTTAAAAACAAAACAAAAAATGGAAAGCTCATGAGGTAGGTAAGGATGTGAGATTCTGAAAGGAATGCCATGTAAAAATAGATTGCATCAGTAAAACTTTGGAAAAGGAAAATCAATATGCTGCTTCAATGGAAGCAGATAATAATGATATTATTATATATCCTTATAATTATAAGGAAGTTTGGGCACCAAGAATTTAGTGAAATAATTTTGCTTTTGTACACAAGGTTTATGTGATTTTGTTTACTTAAGCCACTATCAACTTTTTTTGTGAAAGGAGCCTAAAATTTAATTGTAAATAATCAATTCTCAACTGAGAGGTAGTGGAGTTTAGGGGAGAGAGAAGTCTAGTCTCAGAGATGGGAAGGTCTACATTCCTCTAACATGCTGGCTGGGTGATTCTGGGTAAGTCTCTTAACCTGTCAGTGCTCTAGGCAAATTCTCTTTGATCATAAATTGCAGACAATGTGCACACCTGCATTAGTAGAGAAACTTTCAAGTCCAGGCTTGCCTATTTCCCGTCATAGTGGTACAGTAAATAAGTGTATGTATATAAAGTTCCAAACACCATCTTCATTAGTATGAAATGAGAAACACATCTAGATAGTGGTGTGTTGAAAATAGAGAATAAGTGGACTTTAATCTCAAGCCACATCAGTAGTATGAAATGGCAGCTGAAAAATCTTGATGAGATCTGTGGCTGCCTTAAGAGGGGAATGATACCCCAGAGGAAAGCAGTGATAGGCCAGCTATAGTCTGCTACTTTGGTCAGTCCACGTTTGGATTGTTGTTTATAGTTCACCTACTGCACGGAAGTGTAGTGTGGATGTTCTGCCCTCACTCTCTCAGGTCAAGGTTCTCTAGTACTCTGAGATGCTTAGAGATGTATATTTTCTCTGGCATTGGCTAAGGCCCTGATCAGCTGTCTTTTCCCCATTGTTAGGGAGGGGAAGTAGTGACTAGTACCTCTTTCCATTTAACCACTTAACATCAATTAGCTTTTACAAAACTGTATTTATTTCAAAGATAGATACAACAAACACACAAACTTTCCCTCAAAACCTCTGAGGTGAATGTTCTCCTCTTCTACCTCAGTCTGGAAGAGGTGGCACAACAGGCTTAATTTAGCCCAGTTCCTACATAGCATTGGTCCCATCTAGTTCATGTTCAAAGGTTGCATATAATTTTAGCTTCTGCTTGGTGAACCTAAAGGTTTTCCTGAACATTGCCCCTTGCTCTTCAGGTCAGCAACATTGCACCAAAGGACAACTTTCAGCCTGGGCTCCAGTTCCTTGATTTGTAGGGTTTGTTCTCTCTCCCAACCTTTCTGGACTCCTCAAGTTGGAGACTTTACTCACTTCACCAAACACCACAAGAAGAGGACTCACTGAGATCCGCCAAATTGCAAACAAGGCAGCTGAATCTGTGAGGTCATTGTCAGTGCTTCAGTGGCCAATCAATCCTCTACAATATGTCAGTAGTTAGTTGGAACCAGAATGTCTTCACGTGTTCCACAGTTTGTCTCTTCAGAGAACTTCCCTCACACATTATAAAAAATTCCCCCAGAATTAACTTTTTGAGTTTTTTATACAGAGAAACAACATCCCAGGTATTCTAACAGAACCCCATTACCTAAAGAAGGCTATGGATAAACTGGGTAGCACTCAACTGAGTTTACACAACTTCGCAGTCATTTGAAGTGAGAATCAGTTGAAGAATCTTAAGTATTTTCTCTAGAGGAAACTCTTGAACAGAAGAGACATTATAGTTGTCTTCATGTATTTGAAGAAACAATGAAAAGACATTAGAATAATTCTGTTTGGCACCCAGTGGCAGATGTAGGACAATAAATTTATCAAAAAGAAAGATTGGGGCTTGATATCAAGGAAAACTCCCTAACAATTTGTGTTGTCCCAAAATGGAATGGTTTGACTTAGAAATCTGATAGCATGGGAAAAGGAGATATCAATGCCATCTACTGGGAGCTGAGCAGAATTTCAGGTGAAATAACATGGAGGTTGGGACTCCATGCCAAATGAAAGAACAGAACTGACACCATCTGCTGAAGAAGTGTAGGCTGAGTGATATTGTGCAAGACAGCTGAAGAATTGTGACAAGAAGTAGTGATGGGAAGTGATGATCTCACCATCTGCTGGGACTTGCTGAGAACTGCAGGCAGATTGACGAAGAAGGCACAGACAAGGCAGATGAATTGTGGAGTGGAATACTGATAAAGAGGAACCCCAGAGAAATTTACTCTCCTGATACTACTGTGTATCCACAGTAGAAGCATCACCAACTGGGAGAGGCTATTCATGGCTTAGCATCATAGATATTGAAATGGAAAGGATTTTCAAGGTTATTTAGTACAAAATCTTCATTTTACCATTGAGGAAGTTAAGGCTTAGAGAGCTTTTGTGATTTGTTCAAGACCAAACATGTAGTAAACAAATAAGCCAATATTTGAATCCAGGTCCTTTGATTCCAGATTCAATATTCTTTCCACTCAAGTGACTTGGCCTACATAGTGCTTTTCAGAGTGTGCTCATAAGTGAACGTTGCTCTTTCCTGTGCACACTCACCTAGTGAACCATGTGCTTGTAAGGGGAGTTGGTAATAACGCATTGGGTTGTGTCAGATAGTAAAGTTCTAATATGGCCTTCACCTCAGTTACTACCTCCTATTCCAGGCCTATGCTGATCCTACCAACTGCCCCCCAAATGAACTTTGTATCTATTTTGTGCCTACTTTTCTGTGTAGGTGTTCTTTCTCCTGAAAGAATGTGACTCTTGAGTTCAGCAATTTTTTCTCGTTTTCTTTTCCCCCTAGCATCTAGCATAGTGCCTAACATACAAGAGCTTATTAAATGTGTTGAAGGTAATGAATCATCTAAATGGGATAATGAATCTGAAAAAGAGAGAAATTTCCCCAAATCTAGCTGGGTCTTTCATGTCATTTGAAAACCTCTGATACAAGCATTATATATGTAAAACATTCCATAAAAGCTAAAACTCCATAAATGTAAGCTATTCTTACTAGACAAAATGTATTTTTGTTAGGGACTAAGCAAAATCGGGAATATAACACTGATGTCTAAGACGGTACTTAAAACCAAATGTTCCATTCCACCATGATTTAGTTCCAATTTAAGGACACTAGTGGAAAAAGGGAAAAACAAAGTTTCTGCATTCATACAATGCATGGAATTAGTCAGTATTTGTACTTATTTACATGTGTTCTTTCAACATTGATCACAGAATCTTGAGTTGGAAAGGTTCTCAAAGGGAATTTACTCCAAACTGCATATGGACAAAAATTCCTCTAAAGCACATAAAATGAAATATTTGTAACACGATGCTTGGCACTGTAGGGGCTTAATAAATGCTTGTGCTCTTCCTATCCTGGACATTTGCTTTTATTCAGTGTCTACCCCCTGTTCTTACTTCTGCCTGCTGGGGCCAAGCAGAATCTACTTTCATTTGAATTCTTCAGATGCTTGAAGACTGTTACCATGTTCCCCTCACCAAGTATATTGTTCTTTAAGCTAAAAATCCTCATTTCCTTTTATGGCATGAACTTTAAATCCATCACCTCCCTGGTTGGCCTCTTCTGGAACTTCTCTAGTTTATCAATTTCCTTCCCAAAATATGGTACACAGAACTGAACACAATGCCTCAGAAGTGGCCTGCCCTGAGAACAGCAGAACTGTCTCCTCTCTAGTCCAGGACATTATGCCTCTCTGAAAGCTACCCAAGATGGCCATAACATAGTTAGTTTGTTGAGTTATCAAGTTGCTAAAAAGTCCTGATCTCTTCCAGATGAAATGCTGTCTAGCCATAGCTCCTGTATCTTGTCCTTCTAAAGTTGATTTTTTGAAACTTATCCTTATTAAAGTTCAATTTCTTAGATTCAGCCCAGTGATCTACTTTGTCACAATCTTTCTCAAATTGTGACCTACTTTATAAAAGATACTGAGCTTAGCAATAGAGAAGACACCAAAAAAAAAAAAGTATAAGATTAATATGGATGGCCCCTTAGTCCTCCTAGTTGGGGAGATGAAACAGAAAATGGTAACTCTTAGCATGATATATTTGCAGACTGTTAACTCCTTGAAGGCAGCGTCTATGTTGTTTTTCATCTTTGTATTACCAAAACCTAAAAACAAATACTTTGTTCATCATAACTGGGTGGTGAGTGACTGTTATAGTCTTAAGGGAATTTAGAGGAGAAAGATAGCGCTTCTATCTTGCTGAACTAGAAATATTAAAATTTACTCCAAATAGATTTCTGTTACTATTGCATCCTGGACAAAAGTAGCAGGATACTTAGTAGTATCCTATAAATATTATTGAGACCCAAACCAAACATTTTTAGGCCATATGACTGTGTGACCAATGCCTAGACAAAGTAGGGAATTCACTAATTCTGTATTTTTCTGAAACTGGAAGGACCAGGGGATATATTGCTTTTTTTCCCTAGTTCTCCCCCTACCTCTCTGATTGTTCCCTCCCATTCTCCACTGAATCTTCAGGTCACACCCACTATTGTGGTTATCTACCAAGCAAGGCTTTGTTCTGGCCGTCCGTTCCTCAACTATGCAGTTTGACATGGTGACCTCATCATTTTCCATGAATCCAATTATCATCTTTATGCTGAAAATTTCCTAGATCTGTTTATCCAGTCCTTACTCTTTGGATTTTCAACAGCACATCTCCAACTGTCTATTAGAAATCTCTAAATGGATGTATCATAGACATCTTAAATTCAACATGTCCAAAATAGAATCCGTTGTCCTTACCTCAAACTCTCCCTACTCTCTACCTTCCCTCTTAATATGAAGGGTACTCCTACTCCCTGAGGTATGCAGCCTCCATTTTCAACTCCTCATTCTCTCACCTTATCTAATCTGTTGCTTTCAAAATATCTCTTGTACTCATCTTCTCTCTTTTGACACTGTCACCACTCCACTGCAAGCCCTTATCACCTCTTGCTTGGACTACTGCACTAACCTTCTGGTTGATTTCTTTGCCTCCATTCTTTACCTACTTTGGTCCATATTCTATTCAGCTATTGAAGTGATCTATATTAAGTCCTACCATCTCACACACACCTCCATTTAATAAACTCCAGTGGTTCCTTGCTATGTCCAGGATTGGATATAAAATCCTCTGTTTGGCTTTCAAAGCCCTTTATAACCTGACCCATTTCTGCCTTTCTAGTCTTTTTATACCTTATTCCCCTCCATGTATTTTATGATCCAGCGACATTGGCCTCCTAGCTGTTCCTTGCTGAAGACACAATATCTCCCAACCACATGCATTTTCTTTGGTCATGCCCCATGCCTGTAATTTTCTTCTTTATTTCTACCTCATAGCTTCCCAGGCTTCCTTAAAGTCTCAGCTAAATTCCCACTTCTACAAGAAACCTTCCATTCCTGACTCCTCATAATGACGTTATCTCCAGTTTATCTGTACCTAATTTTGCGCATATTACCTGAACTTCTTTACCCAGGGTCTGTTTTTATGTTTCTTTGTAACCCCAGTGCTTAGCACAGTGTCTGGCACATGACAAATGTGTAATAAATACTCATTCATGATAAGAAAACAAACTTTAAGTGCAAATTACAAGTAAAGCAAATATTTCACTTCTATAATTCTGTCTTTCCATGACTGCAACTATTTTTTTTTTTTGGAGGGCAATTGGGGTTAAGCGACTTGCCCAGATTCACCTAATGGTGAAGGACAGTGCTGCTGTTGTAGAGATCCTGGAACCTGCCTGTAGAACAGTCCCAGAACCCCTAAAAACATCAGCAAGGCCCTCTTCCAGGATTTCTGTGGAGGTACCACAAGAAAATCCTCCTTCAGGGCCGAACCAACAGCTAGGTTCCAGGACCTCTACAGCAGCAGCACTGTCCTTCACCATCAGGTGAATCTGACAAAACAACATCAAAACAGACGGACAAAATACCAGCGTCACAGCCGTGCCTCGTCAGTTCTTGGCAGTTCTGGGTAGCAGTTCTCAAAAGTCCTGGGCGGTTCCAATGGGCTCTCAGCAGTCTTTCTCTCAGCAACTCAGGCTCCACGATACTGGATACTGCTCTCCCAAAGTCCTTCTGGGCTTCTCCAGGCTTGGGCCTCTCTCCCAATTCACGGCTCCTCTCAATTCAGCCCTGTCTCTTCAGGTCAACAAGTACATCCCACAAGTGCGATTCACAGGCTCCGGGTTTTAACACTCAACCCCAAAACCAAGCCAATACGAGGGCATCTCCAAATTCCATTACCAATTCAGATGGTGTCTTTGGTCCCTTCCAGCACTAAACATGATTCCACAGACTCTTTCTGGATGTAACTATTATTGACAGAATTGATGTTTTACTAATAATATTGATCTCTTATGTATTCTAGTGGGTTAAAAGTGTAAATGACGTCATCTGAAGTGTATTATATACAAGGATTAGCAAATATCTGGGGAGGCACTGGCACAGCATGCTTATGCATCCTATGTCTAATTTTACATCCTCTATTATGTATACATATTAGTTTTATGTACTGTGATATGTCTCTAAGAGGTCAATTATCAACAAAGAAACTGTATTTTGAACTCAAGATCTATCAGGGAATAACAATGGCATCTTGAGAAAAAAAGGTAATTGTTTATCACTGAGAAAAGATAATTATTTAATGATCTCAGACATTTCAATCTCCTTTTGAGACTGAAATTTCATTATTACAAATCAGAGCTAATGTTAGAGAAACATAGGCTGTTGTATAGGAGGACAAGATCACTGAATCTCTGTGAGCCTCAGTTTTCTCAAATGTATATCGATTCCATTGGTTCTAAATTGTCTGCAAGCTCTAAAAGGCCGCATGGCTATGCTGGGTCTAGTTGTTTCAGAGGCGTGCCTTTGTAGTTGATTATGAATGATGGGTAGAGGAAGGAATAAGCATTTATGTAGTGCCAATTGTGTACCAAGTACTATTCTAAGAGCCTTTTACAAATATTATCTCATTTGATTCTTTTTTTTTTTTTGGAGGGGGGAAGGTAGGGCAATTGGGGTTAAGTGACTTGCTGATTTGATTCTTATAAAAACCTTGGGAGATAGATGTGTTTTAGATAGATAGATAGATATGTCTGTCTATATAACTATATACACATCTCTCTATACATATATATGTATGTGTGTATATGTATATAGATATTTTACGGTTGAAGGAACTAAGGCAAACAGAAATGAAGTGATTTGCCCAGGATCCCACAGCTAGTAAGTTAACAAGGTTATATTTGAACTCAGTCTTCCTGCCTCCAGGCCTTGTTCTCTATGAACTATGCCACCATCTGCCTCAGAGGAATTCGGTAGTGATGGTTGGGAGAGAACACAGCTGATCAGAAGCTCATAGAATTTAAAGCAGGAAAACCTTAGATATCATCTAGTTCAATGTTCACATTTCAAAAATGGGAGAATTGAGGCCTAGAGAAACTATGGCTCACCCATGGTCATATGAGTTGTAAGACGCAGAATCAGGATTTAAACCTAGGTCTTATGACAAAATCCAAACTTTTTTTTTTAATAGTTTTTAGAAATCAGAAGGGTGGTTTTAGGATCCTTATCTCTGGAAAGTCAAAATATTTAAAAGTTTACCTACATGAAGAGTATTGGGATCTGACTACTGATCTATATAAAGCAAAAGAGTCTAGAACTGTCTCTGGGTAGCTGCAAAGTTCTGATTGTTTTTCTTTGTGAATTTATTTCCTCAAAAAATCCTACCTCACATAATTAACTTGTTTTGTTTTTAGTGAATGCTTCCTTTTGTATTCACCTGAACTCAGAATTTAATCAACACTGCAGATTTTAAAAGTTGGCCTAACATTTGCTTTGGCATGGAATCAAATGTTTGCTGCTGCTTCTCTTCTTCCCCCTTCCTTCCTCAAATGAAGACTGAGTTGAGAGCTATAATTTACTGAAAATTCAGCTGGGGGCACCCAACAAAAGGGTTCAGTTCTGTAGCTAAGGTTTAATTTTATTCCCATCAAATGACATGAATACAACAAACATTAATGCAACTTCACAAAAAGACATTGAAATATGAAGAGTCTCACTGTTGTGTTACCTTGCCTTGAGACATATCACATTGCCTTGAATAACTCTGTGTGCAAGTAATTTTAAAATTTAAAGTTAGATATTAAAACATGTTAGATATTAAAATATGAATATTATCAATGATTGAAATTTTGAAAAAAACATTTTAAAAGAGGAAGATGCATATTGTAGAAAGAGATGTCCATATTCTCTCAAGATATTGCCATATGAGGTAGGTTTGTGTTGCAGCTACAATGAACTGACCTAAGAAGATGCTATCCTGTCTACCTCTGAACCTGCTAGCAAATAGCAGATAAAAAGTGGGGAGACTCCAGATAATCTGACTGCTGTTCTTAAGACAATGTTTATACTACAGACTTAGAGATGATTACTTTGACAGAAGGTGGAGAGGAAAGAAGCAGGAGAGATACTTTCATTAAAGAGCTCATGAGTTTGTTATAATACCCACTGATTAATAATAATATAATAATATTTGATCCGTACAACAACCTTTTAAGGTAAGTGTTATTATCCCCATTTTATAGATGAGGAAACTTGAGACTCAGTTAAGGTTAAGTGATTTGCACAGGATCACAGTTATTGAATGTCCAAGGCAGGATTTGAGTTTTCTGACTACAAGACTAGCATTCTATCCACTGTCACCTAGTTGCCAAACTTGTCATGTACAAAACTTCCCCTGAAAGGTACGATTATGTGGTGGCTTTCATTGTTGGTAAGCTATGTGTCACTTGAGCCACCTAAACCCTATTCCATAGGTTGGACAATTAGGTCAGGTTCAGTCTTGAGGCCTTCCTTTTAATAATAATCTCTATGGGTTGTGCTTATCCCCCATTCAGGGGTTAGGCCCTATTAACTCCTACATTTGATTCCTATTTTAGCTTTTCCTTAGAGACATTCAGAGTCATGTTTGCTGTTTGTCTGTGTTCCTGTTCTATGTGTCATTAGCAAAGTCTTCTGTATCAGTCTGTGATGCATACTGCTTGAGGTCTTAGGCACAGATAACCCTGAAGGCTTAGGAAAGGGCTCCTTCACAGAGGGCAACAACTTAATCCTTGACAATACTTCCAAACCCTTCCCTGTTCTTTGAGTTATATTTGTGACAGGAAGTGGGACCCTAATGGAAAGACAGGGCTGGATGGTGGGTAAAACCAACAGTGTTGTACATTGTAGAGAATCTGAACTTGGAATCAAAATGAATGTATGAACAAATCTGTAGTCAATCAACAAACATTTATTAAGCACCAAGCACTACTTTTTTGCCACCCACTGTTTGTGTATCCTTCAATAAGTTGCTTATTTTCTCCTGAGCTTCAATTACTCTTTTCTGTACAGTGGGAATAATCCCATATCTGCCTGCTTCATAGGGTTAGGATTGTGAAAATTTGATTATAGAATGTATGGGGAAATGCTCTGTAACCATAAAGTAATATGTAAATGCCAACTGTAGTTGCCCAGCAGCTTTAGGAGACCTTCCAAAACAAATTCAATAGGGTTTGTATATTAAAAAATGAACAAACACCACTTTTTTTTATGATAGCATTACAAAAAAGAAAGACATTCCATACCTATGTCTCTTCATTATTTCTTTCCCTTCAGACCTTCTTCTCACGTAGATAGAATAATAACTTGCATTTATATAATGTTTTAAAGCATTTCTGAACAGTTAGATAAATTAGGTAATGTCAACATTTTTTTAAATCTTACTACATTTTAAGGAGTATTGGTTAGATCTAGACCTGAAGTAGGATTTCTTCAATGTTGGGAGCTGACCAGTAAGGAAGGAATCTCCTCTACCAATGCAGGTCAACAACCAGGCTGCATTTTGTACTCTAATTTCTAATCCCTGGATTGCTGAAAACTTAAGTGACTTACTTGCATAGTCAGTATTTGTCAGCGGCAGGGATTGAATCCACTCCCCTCTCTCTACTGCGTTATTATCCCCCTTTTGCAGATGGGGAAACTGAGGCTTGGAGAAGGAGGAGTAATGATGACGATGATGTTAAGAGCAAACGTTTGCTATGTACCAGACACTGTTCTAAACACCTTACGATCATTATCTTGTTCGATCCTCACAATAACCCTAGGAGTTAGGTGCTATAATTAATCCCTTTTTTATAAAGGAGGAAATCAAGGCAGATAGAGGTTAAATGACTTGCCCAAGGCCACACAGCCAGTAATCGAAAGATTTGGACTCAGGACCTCCTAGCTCCAGGCCTGACTCTCTATCCACTACACTCCCCAAATGTCCTGGAAAAATGATTCACTCAGGTCCACATAGCCAGACTCAGGATTTGAACCTACATTCAGTGTTCCTTTTGCCATGCCATACAGTACTGCTTCTACATCTTAGATTGCTCTCCTATAGAATACTCTCACAGTGGTCTCTTCCCTCACTTTGAATTCCTATAGCACTTGCATTTTTATATTCATAGATTATAAGAGCTGAAGGGCACCTTAGTAATAGCTAATCTAGCTTTCTTATTTTATAGATGAAGACCAAAGCTCTAAGACATTTAATGCCTTGCCCAAGGTCACACAACATGTTAATGCCAGAGCTGGGATTGGAGTCTAGGTCTCCTGATTCCTCTATTACATTATTTTACATTTGTTTCTTTATTGCTATATAAATCTCTTCCAGATTGAAAATTCTGTGATTCTATAGTCCTGTCATCTTCAGGGATATTCATTTTGTCTTCAGTTATCCTTGTTAGGAATGGGTCATTTTTTTCCTGATTTTTAAAATCCTTTTTCTCCAATTGTTTCTTCCTTAAACTCTTCCCTTTATTCCCCTCCCCACAATGTTGCCTGTAGGAACTTAATATGTGGTTTTTTGAATGAAGGAAAAAACTCAAGTTGATATATAGGGGCTTGCCACTGTGTGACAGTCACCAATATTATGTTTCTTCTTTGGGCCTCAGGGAACAGAGCAAACAAGGAAAGTATCAGATTAAAGTTGGGAAATGAGACCTGACTAGAAAGGATAGAGATACAGAGTGAGGTGTTTGTGTGTCTGCTGAATATTCCCCACCCAAGAGTAAACACCTTGAGGATGGGGATTGTCATCAGTTTTGTGTCCTCCAGCCCATCTTAGTGTGCTGCTCACACATTAGTTTCTTAATAAATACTTATTGAAGTAAATTGAAGTAATAAATGCAGTATGATTTGCTACCATACAATGTGTCTCCAAATATGCCCCCAATATAACTTACTACATTTCCTCTTAACCTACTCTTCTTCCTGTTTTCACACCATGATTGTTCTGGCCCACAGCTTCCACGCTTTTCTCCTTCATCTCTTATAGCCAATCCTTTGCCAGGTGTGAGGGATGATTTCTCAGAAGTGTAGCCTCCTCAAAAGGGTTAATAGGTTTTGTATTATTGAAACACAATTTCTCACCTTGTCTTGTCCTTTGTTCTTTATTGCTGGGGAAGACTCATGTAAATAGATTGTACGCCCTGAAGCCCAGCCAATGGGATAAGGGGAAGGGATTTAGGGAAGAGGTGGGAGGAACTCCCATTAGAGTATAAAAGAATCTTGCTTTCCGAAAGCAATTTGTACTTACCTGGTCAGTGCCCAGGGGCTGTACCCTTTCCCATGAGAAAGCAATAACCACATTTCTGCTTTCAAGTAGCTACGTCTTTGTATTGGTTTTTTTGGTAGTAGTCTCTGTCCCACACACCAGGTCTTGTCAATCCCCTTTCCTCAGCATCTCCCATAACTGTCCTTTTTTCTTGACTTAAACCATAACCTTGCTAGTCCAGGCTCTCATCACCATTCACCTGGACTTTTGCAATGGCCTCCAAATTGGTTTCCCTGTCTTCACTCCCTCCTCTCTTTAGTCCATCTCCACACAACTACAAAACTGATATTTCTTTTTTTTTAAATTTGTTTTTTTACTTCTAGTTTACAAGATTCAGTTCCACAATCCCTTCAGTTTCAAACTCCTCCCCTCCCCCCCCCCATGGCAGCATGCAGTCAAGTATAGGATCTGCAAATTCTTTCACATTGGACATTGTATAGAAGGGTTGTAACCAATGGAATGAACAATGGGAAAGAGGAAACAAACCCAAACATGGAAAAGAAGGAGAGCATGTAGTTTGTTTCAGTCTGCATTTAAACTGTTCTTTCTCGATTTTTCTCTGAATGTAGGTATCTTCTTCCATCCCGAGTCTTTTAGAGTTGTCTTATAGCCGTGCATTGCTGAGAAAAGTCCACTTTATCAAAGCTGGTCATCACACATATGCTGTGTCTGTCATTGTGTACAAATTTCTCCTGGTTCTGCTCTTCTCATTTAGCATCATAAACTGATATTTCTAAAATGCAAATCTTACCATGTCACTCTTCTGTTCGAAAAGCTTGCCTCTAGGAGCAAATATATTCTCCTCTTAATGGTACTGAAACACAGTCTGGCTCCAATCTATCCAAGTGGATTAGACATTATTTTCCCTTATTCCATCTATACTCTTTTCATTCTTTTCTAATTTCTCTATAGTTTAGCTTCCCGTTTCATTATTCAACTTCCACTTCTCCCCTCAGTTACCACTGATTCCTTAATTGCCAAATTTAATGACCTTTTCTCACACCTCATCCCTCTTAATCTCTCCACAACACTAGACACAACTGAGCATCTTCTTTTGGACACCCCCTTATGTCTAGGTTTTTGTAAAACTACTCCCTCTTGATTCTTGTCAGGCTGCTATTTCTCAGTTTTCTTTGCTGTATCTTCCTTAGTCATGCCCACTAACTCTTCATATCCCCTTAGACTCTGCTGGGCCTTCTTCTCTTTTCCTTGTATATTATCTCACATGTTGATTCAATCAGCTCCCAAGGGTTCAATTATTATCCTTATGCTGATGATTCTGGGATTTAAATTTATATTCCCAGATGTTTATCTAGCTCTAGTCATTCACTTGGGCTACAATCATGTATCTCCAACTACCTATTTGAACATCTTGAATAGGATGTCCCTTAGGTATCCCAAACTGAACATGTCCAAAATGGAACCTATCACCTTCCTCCTCTACCCCTCAAAAAACTCATGCCTTCTTTGTAGCTTCCCTTTGTCAGTCAAAGGCCTAGCCTTCCTCTTAGTCATCCAGGCTTGTAAGTGAAGGGTCATCTTCAACTACTCATGATCATGAACCCCACATATTCCATGGCCAAATCTGCCTTTACAAAACTCTAATAGATGTGTTCTTCTTTCCACTAATGCCCACAACCTAGTTAGGCCCTCATCACCCATAGCTAAGACTACTGCAGTAGTATTCTAACTGACTTCCCTACCTCAAGTCTCCCCCAACTCCAATCCATCCTCCACTTAACTGACAAGGTGGTTTTTCTAAAGAACATATCTGACTATGTCATGCCCCTGCTTAATGAGTTCCAGGTAATCCAAAAGCAGATATAATTTTCTCCATTTGGCATTTCAAGCTCTTCATAATCTGGCTCCTTCCTACCTTTGCAGTCTTCTTGAACAGGACTCCTTTCCACATAGCAATTTCACTGACCCAGTCCACTTGATGTTCCCTGCACATTGCCATGGGCCTTGGGCTTCTTGCCCCATCTCCTGATGCTATAATTTTGTACTGGCAGCTACCCATGCCTGGAATGCTTTGCCCACCCTCCTCACCACCACTTCCCAGCTTCCCAGTCCTCTACTATAGGAAACCATTCTCTCCTCAGCTGCTAGTGCCTTCCTCTTGGAGATTGCTTTCCCTCTATTATGCACATACCTGTATTTACCTAATTATTTACACATTGTTTCTCCCCATTATAAGGTAAGTTTCTTGACTGCAGGGAATGCTTTTACTTAAAAAAAAAAATTCTCCATTGCTTAGCTTGGAGCCTGACATGTTATAAACTCAATAATGCTTACTGATTCACTGACCCAGGTTCCAGCAAAATGGACTTTTTGGCTGTACCCTGTATATAATATTCCATCTCTGGGTTCTAGGCCTTTGCCTAGGCTGTGCCCCATGCCTGAAATGCTTTCCCTCTTCACTTTGATCTTGGAATCTCTCCCTCCCTACAAAGCTCAGGTCAAGTATGTTGCCTTCAAGAGGCCTTTCCTGATTCCCCCAAGTTGTTAGTGTCTCACTCCCTCCTTCCCCCACTCCCCATCATTGTGTATTTCCTATAGATCCTATGTGTACTTATCTGTGAATATGCTTTGTCCTTCTAGCCAAATGCAAACCGCTTTGTTTTGGTGTCTCCAATGCCTAATATAGAGCTTGGAAGAAGTAGGTCCTTAATAAATGGTTGTTGATTGCTGGAATTCTTCAGTTGGAATAAAGATTGACTAATTCAGGGGTGGTGAACTTGTGGCCTTCTAGGTTCAGACCTTTGACTGAATCCAAACTTCACAGAATGAATTCCGTTAATGAAAGGATTTGTTCTATAACACTTGAACTCAGTCAAAAGGCCCCACCCAAGGACCTAGAAGGCCACATGTGGCCTGGAGGTCTCAGGCATCCCACCCCTAGCAGAGGCCCTACCTGTCCTATATATAAGGAATAAGAGCATCTAACAGGTTCAGAAAAGAGGTATCCATATAATAATTGTGTTGTATTGAATCCTAGTATGGGTAGCTTTTTTTTTCTGACCATCTGCTCTATAGCACGTTTCAGAGTTGAGCAGCCTCTCATTAATTTTGAACATTAGGGTGTACTATAAAAATCACAGCTTATTATAGGGCAACCCATGATGCCTCAGGATCTCTTGGTCTGGTAACTCCTTACTATCCTGTTGTTATTTTCCTGTTTTCTTTGGCTACTTCAGCTTGTGATTTCTTTGGTTGGCATGAGTAATCCAATCAGTGATGCAGATGACAATGCCATCAACCCTTTTCATGCTGAGTGATACCTATCCATGTTTCCCAAGAAATATTCTATGGAGGATTCACCCAATACACTGGGGGTTTTCTTGGCATCATCTAAAATGGGGAAGGGATGAGGAATACAACATTACACAACTCAGAATGTTACTCTATACTGAATAAAATCCTGATGCACAATACCTTCCATAATCCAGCTCTAACCCACCTTTTCAGCCACATATCATACTATTGCTGTTTATGAACTCTACATTCTAGCCAAACAGGAGTCCTCTCTATCCTTTTCTCATCCTTCCTTTTTGCCTATTGAACCCCTCCCATGTCTGAAATAGACTCTTATCTCTTTCATTGGGGTTATTTCTCTCTATTGAAATCTCTCCCATCTTGCAATGCAAGTGCCCCTTATAACCCTGAGTAACCTGGTGAAATAACTCTCCATCTCTTGTTGGTTTTCTACCCCTTAGAGTTTTACCTTGACTCTTTTGCATGCTTCCCATATTCCCTACATGAGAAGATTTTTCTGAATAGATGTTATCCAAAGGAACTATATTCATCATGATATAACTAAAGTTAACATTGAGAGCCTTCCATACTTAGCTCAAATACAAAGAGAATGTTAGAGTTATTCTATCAGATTTGAAGGATAAAGACAGAGGTTTGTCAATCAGACAGCAAGCATTTATTAAGTGCCTACTGCATGCCAGGCATTATTCTGAGTACTGAGGAGGTGCAGTCATGATATTAGGTGGCTTTGCTTAATTGCTCTGAAAACAATTTTGTGTGGATGTTGTTATGTATGTTTGGTATGACTTGTCAAAACAAAATCTATCCCTTTTTAGTGGGCCCTGCAGCCAACAAAAGAATAGCTATATAATACCTGGAGCTATTCAGCAGTAATTTTACAGGCATTTAGAGTCTAGCATCTAGAGTCAGTGGTTCTCAACCTGTGGGTGATGTTCAGTTTGTAACAATGAAAATACATCCTGCATATCTTTACATTACAATTCATAACAGTAGCAAAATTACAGTTATGAAGTAGCAATGAAAATAATTTTATGGTTGGGGGTCACCACAACATGAGGAACTGTATTAAAGGGTCATGGCATTAGGAAGGTTTAGAACCACTGGTCTAGCCCAAATATCTGGAAATTAGTTGTTCTGAAGGGAGTGGAGTTGTACACACAAACTGGCACTTAATAAATGCTTATTGATTGAGCAGACAATGAATATGGTCTCCCCTCTTCCCAATAATTTGGTTCATGCTCCAATTTAGAACTCAGGCTGTTTTGAAAGCAGCGATGGTAGTATTGTCCTAGAGGAGAAGTGATGAATTTCATTGACCAACAAAATCCTAGAATATATTCAAGTTATTAGAGTCTTTATTTACCCAAATCCATTTTAAGAATATACATATTGAGTGTACTAGAACTCAACCTAGATAAGTACTTTACAGAGATGGGTTTTACTAGTTAAACTCTGAGGTTCATTTTAATTCTGCTAATGTATAATTGTTTACTTGGGGTAGCCAAAGTCCCTAGATAATATGAATAAATCTTTATTCTTTGGTCTTCATTGTTTTAGAATTCCTGAAGACTATCACATTTCTGTTCTATCTAATATTAAAAAAAGGCATAATTTCTAAGATTATCTCTTCTTTCTAGCTCCTCATGGAGACTGAATGATAATGGGTATGTAGCATGATTAGTTTCCAGCCCCATAAAATAGCCAGTAGTATTTATTGTGACCAACTTCTATAGTTGATTAGGATCAACTAGATGGCATAGTGGATGGAGTGCCAGGCCTGTAGTCAGGAAGACCTGAGTTCAAATGCAGCCTCAGACTTACCCTATGCAAATCACTTAACCCTGTTTCCCTCAGTTTCTCAGTAAAATGAACAGGAAAAGGAAAGGGCAAACCATTCCAGTATCTGTGCCAAGAAAATCCCCAAATGCCCTCTTTATAAAAGTTTGACATGACTGATCAACAACAACTCTAGTTGACATATTTCCCTGTTTGAGGGAGATCTTTCTTCATACTAGCCTTTCGTAGGACACAGTAGAAATAGAAGCACTTTTTCATTTTGGTTTTGTTGTTGCTACGATTGGAAATGGTGCTTAACTAGAACCTTGAAGATTATACCATGCAGTTGATTGGATTTTGCCATGTTGGCATTTGTAGAGATGTCCAAGTTCTCAAAAATTGTGTTGCTAAATTGTAATTACAGGGCAGAGCTGAACAAGATCGGCACCATTACTTATTACCAATGGAGAATAATTAAGAACGATAGAAAACAGACTTCATAGAGGTGTTAGGCCAACTTTGACAAAGCTGGAAAATTGTAGTTTGACTTACAAAGAACACAGAGATATTTCTTTTAAAATAATTTTGAATGAAAGAATTTTTAAAAGTTTGACAAATTGTGTATTTTTAAGGTTGCCTTATCTTTTTAACCTAAGTGAACTCAGCTTTAGAAATTCGAGTGACATTTAAAGGAAGTAACTTCTGCTTAGTTCTTCCTTAGTTAAACTAAATAAAGGGGTTTTGGAGATGTGATTGAACCAGTTAGAAGATCACTTGTTAAATTTTTAGTGTCAACATTTTTATCTTGAAAATTGGCAAATGCTACACATCAAGGCTTCATTTGTTATTTTGTTGATTGGCTAGGCTTAAAAAAGTGATGGAGAAATGTCTCTAATGAAGATTAACCTTAAAAGTGTGTTTCACATGCTCTTTTTTGGAAAGCTGGTTGTTAAACATGTATATGTATCCCCCTGGTTGAATCCATATTTTATTGTATTAAGGACAGGTGCTAAAGTAGAAAAAGTACACTAAGATTAGAGCAGATAGACCTGAGATCATGCCATCCTTGTTTATTAGCTATGTGATCGCAGGCAAGTCACTTGACCTTGGTGGGCATCAGTTTTCTCATCTCTAAAATGGGAATAACATTTATACTCTCAATTTCATGAGGTTATTGTAAAGGAAGCACTTTGCAAACTATGCAGTTTTATATAAGTTTGAACTATGATTATCACCAGGCTGACCATATTGATTGATGGTGATAGCTCACATTTAGACAGAATAGAAAGATGTGCAAATGTCATTTGTGTCACAATGACTTTGTGAGATAGGGATAGTATTATCCCCATTTTGTAGTTCAAGAAACTGAGGCTGTTAGGTTGGGAGATGACCAAGGTCCATCTATATTCCTAGAATTGTCTTAGTAGATTAGTTGCCATTTTATTGTATATGTATGTGCATATATGTGTACGAACATGCACATATGCATTCCTATGAGCATACACACATAGGAATGCATACATGTATATATTTATATTCATGTACATGTAAATGGATATATAGATGCTTTTATGTACCACAAAGACATGTCCCGGTATACCACCCTTATCTGCACTGAAATCTCCCCTATAAGAGGAAAAGTGGTAATTACATGAAACTTATTTACAAAATGACTTTATCTGACTGTATGTGCCATTCAGTATTTGTAGTCCTCTACCTCTCTACCAAGATGAAAGAGATGTTTTATTATATGCTACCCATATGTAATCACTGTAATTAATTTGACTGGCTGCCTTTAGCATTCTTTTCATTTGTATGACAATAGTCCCTGTACATATTACTTTTCTGGTTTCTGCTAACCTTGTTCCAAATCAGTTCAAATAAACATTTTCATTTGCTTCTGAATTCCTCATTCTCATTATATCTTACAACACAATAATATTCCATCTTATTCATATAGCACAACCTGAGTAGTTGCTGTTTTAGCTAAATTCAATACCCCAAATAAATATTTTTCATGCTTTGGAAAGCAAGAAACCTACCACCAGCTGTTCCTTGAGGTTTAAGTTTACAAGGCTAGAGTAAGGACTGGATTGATGATTTATTTTGTTAATAATAGGTTAGTGATTTAGATAACTCAATAGCCATTACAGTCACAGAGAGTCCTATCTCTAAAGCAGTTCCTTATTTATTTTTTAAAGTATTTTTCATGTCATTCCTTTGAAAAGAGAATATTTTTCTATCTAGTTGCTATAGTTCCTTATGTTTTAGGTCAAGACTTTGTATCAATCAAAATATGAACCCAATTTTCTTGAATCAACTATCAAAGAAAGTACCCAAAATATCTATGTTTAAAAATAGGATTATGTATTTAAAGCTGGAAGCCTTCTTAAAGGACATTTAGTCCTGCCCCTTCATTTAACAGATAAGGAAACTGGACCAAACAATTCAAATGACTTCCTTGAGATCATATGATTAATCAATCATCAAGCATTTCTTAAGTACTGATTATCTTCCAGGCACATTGGGAATACAAGGACAAAATTAACACATTTCCTTGACCTCAAGGAGCTTAGATTCTCAAGGAGGAACTACACACACACACACACACACACACACACACACACACACACAAATAAAAACATGTAGATACATATATGTATATATGTACATATATACATTCATATATACAGGCTCTCTCTTCTCCCTCCCCTTCTTCTGTCCCTTCTTCATTGTGTGTGTGTGTGTGTGTGTGTGTGTGTGTGTGTGTGTATGTGTGCAATTAAAGTTAAACGTCACCATGGATCATTTTCTCCAGCCATTTAAGAGCAGACAATCAAGAAAACAAGAAATTAAGTCCTGATTTGTATTGCTTGCCAATTTCCAAGGTGTGATCTTCACACTGAAAATTTAACCATCAACTCTTGGTAGTCAGTGGAAACTCATTGTAGTCTACCACTGGGTAAAGGCAGTAGCAGTTCAATTACTACGAAAAGTTTATGTAGAACGTGGTATTTGAGATAAGTCTTGAAGAAAAACCAGGGGTTCCAAGAATTATGTAAGGAAGTAGTGTAGTCCAGACATGGAGAGAATAGCTAGTGAAAATCCACAGAGGCCAGAGATGACTTGGTGTTTGTGAGGAACAATGCAGATACCATTTTGGTGGTGCAGTAGATCAAGTGTTAGAATTGGAGTCAAGGAGAATTGACTTTGAATCCTGCCTTAAACATTTACTAGCTGTGAGATCCTGGACAAATCACTCTGTCAGCCTGTTTCTTCATCTTTATAGGATCGTTGTAAGAACCAAATGAGAAAACATATATGCAAATCACTTTGCAAACCATAAAGAAATATGTAACTACTAGCTGCTATTATTATTTATTGTATTTATAATATTGGATTGAAAGCATGTAGGAAAGAGTAATTTATAATAAGATCACAAAGGTGCAATGGGGTCAGGTGTATATGTGATCCTAGGGGTAACAGGAGGGCATTAGAGTTCATTGAGTAAAGTAGTAAGTGGCAAAGCTAGAATTAAAATTCAGCACTTTAAGACTCCAGATCCAGCTTTATTTTATTTTATTTTTTTACCTTCCTAGGCCTGCCCTATATTTTTGGCATAATTCAAGCTGAATTTGAAAGAAGAAATGTTCTTAAAGCAGTGCCTTTGGAAATAGGAGCCTGGCAGAATTGCAGATTGGTAATTGCTTGGAAATACCTTTGGGAATCACCCTTTATTGGGAGCTAGAGAAAGAGAGGGTGTGAAAATGAGAGAGAGAGAGAGAGAGAGAGAGAGAGAGAGAGAGTGTGTGTGTGTGTGTGTGTGTATGTATGTGTATGTATGTGTGTGTGTGTTCTATGTATGTATTTGAAAGGTTCCTACCACAATCATTTAGCATTTATTCACATAGAGGGGACTTGAGGTCTTTCAATATTTCAGAGTTCTGCATGTGCTTCATAATTCTGCCCCTTTGCAATCACTGTCATGATTTTTCTGAGAAAATCTCTGGATTCTCTTTCCACAAATCGATTCACTCCATATGCATCTTGTTTAGTGCTGCTAAGTTCCTCATTTTTTTGTTGTTCATTTTAATTCAACAAGAATTCAGTAACCTTATTTTAGGTATAAGGCACTATGGGAGGTGCCAAGGTGAGGAATGGCACAATGCTAAATAAGGCCAGGTCTCTATCCGCAGTGAATTTATAGTTTATATCACAGTCAAGTTTCAGAAGGCAGAGATGTAGGTGGAAGCCATTCCAGGAATAAAGAAAGTCCTAAGAAAAGCGCAAAGGATTTCCAACAAAGATGATGACATCAAAGATTACAGCTGAGGACAGTTCCATTAAGAACAATCCATAGTAAAGATGAAAAAGGGTGGCAGGTGTAGCAGTGATCAATAAAACCAAAGGAAAATCCCAAGTAAGCTCCTCTATCTAGTCCAGAACTGTATAGGAGAATGGTCAGAAACCCATAGGGTTTCTGGTCTGGGGCTTTAAGGGACTTAAAATTAATGTGAGCTCTCTTATTTGTTTGCAATTGGGAATCCATCAAAGGGAGATGGGAGAGAGGTATCCAGGCACACTCCAAGAACATTGAGGTGACCTGAAGCCATTTTGATCTCCAATATCTGTTTGAGACCTAAGCATGAGAATGAAAAAAACAGGACCTACTAGTACCAGATCTTAAATTATCCTACAAAGCAACATTCATCAAAACTATTTGCTGCAGTTTAAAAAATAGAAAAGTTGTATGAGTAGAGCAGATTAGGCAAAAAAGACTCATAAGTAATCATACCTAGTAAGGTAATCTTTGATAAAACCCAAGAATCCCAATAAGAGAAAGAACTACTTATTTGACAAAAACTGTTTGGAAAATTGGACAACACTTTCTCAGAAATTAGGGTTAGACCAACATCTTGTACTATATACCATAAGAGTTCCAAAATGATACATGGCCAAAATAGTTAAGGAGATACCTTTCCCACCCATGAATATGGGGAGAGTTCTTGGCCAAATAAAGGTTAGAAAAGATCATAAAAGACAAAATAACTTTTATTGCATAAAATTGAAAAGGTTTTGACAAGCAGAATTAACAAAGTTAGAATTAAAAGGGAAACAGTTACCTGGAGGAAAAATCTTTGCAACAAATTTCTCTGCTAAAAGGTCTGAAATCCAAGGGATGCAAAACAAATGTAAAATACAAGAGTCATTTCTTAATAAGTAAATGGTCAAAGGAATAGGAATCTTCAAAAGAGGAAATACAGGACTTTACCAACCATACAAAAATGCTCCAAATCAGTACAAAAAAAAATGAAAATTAAAACAACTCTGAGGTTTCACTTTATACCCCTCTGTTTAGGAACAATGTTGAGAAAGGAAAATGGATATTGTTGAAGAGGCTTTGAGAGGACAGGTACCTTGCTACGCTATTGATGGAGCTGTGATTTTGTCATACCATTTTTAAAAGGACTTTAGGATTATATCTCCAAATCTCTATCATAGAACCAAGAAGAGTTAGTTACTGTTAGTAGGTACGTACCCCAAAAAGGCCCAAGAAAGAGGGGGGAAATATTCATAGCAACATTTTTGTTGTACTAAAGACCTATACGCAAAAAGGGTATGAATTGGGGAATGGTTGAAAAAAAATGTGGTATACAAATATACTGTTATAAGAAATGAAAAATGGCATAAATTCAGAGAAACCTAGGAAGACTTGTGTGAAATGATGAAAAGTCAAGCAAGCAGGACCAGAAGAACAATTCATTCAGTCACTACAACGTTGTAAATGAACACAATTTTTTAAAAACTCGAGGATTTTGATCAAGGCATTGATCAATGATTACTTCAGAAGTCTGATGACAAAACAAGTGTCCCACCTCACAGAAGATGTGCTGAGTGAGAGGCACACAGTGAGACATATTTTTAGATGTTGCAAATGTGTTGAAAAGTTTTGCTTGACTCTTTGTTAGAGGGGTGGGATCTCATGGGGGTGGGGAATGTGTATGTGGGGGGTGGTTTAGTAGGTAGCAATGGTGATACAAAAAAAAGAAGAAAAGAAAGAAAAGAGTAAAGAAAAAAATAAAAATATAGAGAGCAGAAAGATGTTAAGAGGACATAGGCAAACAGGCTAGTTTTGTTCATTTTATATTAAATTTGATATACACTTAAAAGAACCAATGTAATAGTAATTCGATCTCAAGTACAGCTCTCTCTCTCTCTTTCTCTCTCTCTCTCTCCCTCTTTCTTTCTGTTTCTTTGTCTCTCTCTCTCCCTCCCTCTTTCTCTTTTCCCTCTCACCTTCTCCCTCTCTTCCTCCCCTTCCCCTTCCCTTTGTACATTTGAATGTTTACGTTGATGTTTAAATTCAATGATAGGTCAAGGTAGGTCCTGAACTTCCTCTACCACAGCAGATCAGCTAAAATTCCAAATAAAAAAGGAAATTTAAAAGAAAGGAAAAAAGTCACAAAAATAGCAAAGTAGGGATGTATTGATTCATTTTGTGGCAGACCATAACTGTTATGTGGAAAAGAGTGGAATGAATTATTCCTGGATAGGTTGGAACTAGATTGTGGCCCTTGACGGTGGCTGTGGAGTTTGGACTTGTTACAGTAGGTATCAAGGAACTATGGAGAGTTTTTGAGTAGTGAAATAAGCTCTAACATTTAATGATCAAATCTCTACATCAGGAAGATTTATTTGTTAGTTGTTTAAAGGATGGTTTGGGGAGGGGCATGGAAAGGCTAGATCAGTGATTCTTATGAAGTCTGGATCCATGAAATTCTTTAAAAATTTTTTTGATAACTATATTTCTATATAATTGATTTCCTTCATAAGCCTCTATATTTTCTCTTATGGATATAGTAACATTATTCTCAGAAGAGGTCCATAGGTTTCACCAGACTATCCAAGGGGGTCCATGACACAGAAAAGATCAAGATCCCCTGCACTAAAAGCAGACAACCCTCTTGAGGGCTCTTGTATTAGTTGAGGCATGGACAAGGAAGGTGGCAGTGCCAATGGAAAACCAAGAAAGAAACAAATGATAATATGGTTACTTTTACTGCCCGAAACATGCTTACCTGTCCCCTCCATGAGTGAGCGCTTATGTATAGCCCTTTAGAAATCTGTGGCCTGAATGAACTTAGCCTTTATCACAAGCCTTTGAACTACAACTCAAATCCAATCTAGACGTGTTTGTGTGTGTGTGTGTGTGTGTGTGTGTGTGTGTGTGTGAGAGAGAGTGTGTGTGTGTTTGAGTTTTTTTGGATATCATTAAGTATGTTAAATTTTAAAAAGCAGAAGAGAAAGCAGGTGAATGCACAAGTGATTGAGCCACTGTTTGGTGAGAGAAATGATGTCATCCATTTGTTTCTAAACTGGGTGTTTTTTTTTTTAAGGTGGGGGAAGCATGTAGACTGGCTCCTTTTAAAAGTAAGGCATGTAAATACATACTGCAACATAGATCAGTGGATGCTGGAAGCATCTTTCTGGAAGTGCATTGTTTAGGGCATTTTCAACCAGAAAAATATATTTCACATGTGGTATTTTGATGCTTTTGCTCTGAAGAGTGTGTGTGTGTGTTGCCCTTAGAGAAGAGATTCTTTCCTGTTGACGTCCTGAAAGGTTTAAGATAATCGAAAGCTATACTGTTTATTTTCCTATGGCACCATTTGGGAAGTATTGGAACTTTTGCCTCTGAGCAGTCTGAGGTACAAAAATGCTAATTTATTACCAGACTGCAGCATTGTGATTTGCATTCTAAATCAGACTGCAGAATTCCCAAAACAAGTGGCTGTTCCTCCTATGCCTTAGCCAGAATTTCTTGTTTCCTGCCTTTTCCCACCACCTTAACAATAAAAATCATTCCCAGAGACTCCTTTTTGAAATAAGTAATTCCAATGAGCTACTTTGAAATCCAAAAGACACCAACAGATTTGTTTTCAGCGTTTCCCTATCCCCTTACATATAGGAATCCCGTGCCACTGCAGTGAAGTAATTGCTTTAAATACTGTCCCTTGGAGGCTTAAAGGTATATGCTCATCTCCTTCCAACATCTTGCCCCTGCTTATTTTTAAATCTGCAAAGGTGTGAGCTTACGAATACCCTTTCAATAATAGCCTTTTAAGATCCAACCTCAGATAATTGTAACTGCATCCTTTCCAGGAGCTTTTAAATCAAATTAAGTAGATACTTTAGAGAACGGGAAAATGAAAAAAGCATTTCTGTAACGTGTCTGAGGAAGAAACAAGTCTGCAGCATAAAAAACCCACAGGCGTCTGGGCTTTCCCACTTTGGTAGCAAATAGGGGGAATTAGGGTTGGTGGTCTGCTTCATGTTAGGACACCCCTCCATCTGTTCTCAGTGCCGCCTGGTTCCAGTTTAAAGCCCAGATTTCAATCCAAACCTCGATTTCTTTTCCCCATTTTATATGCAAAGCGAGGCTTATGAATCCCAGAGCCTCTGCTACTGCCACCACATCCCCCCCTCCTCCGCCAACACCCCCCCCAAATTCCGCGGCTATTTGTTTGAATACCTGCTTACAGTGCTGCACAATGGGGCAGCTTTGAGAGGAAAAATTGATCATCTTCACGGAAGAGTAATTTGAATGAAATTACACTTGACAGCCTGTCTCCCAGCGAACAAGGGGAGTGAGGGAGCCTCAGCTAAGCTCTGAGAACTTGCCTTCCCCACTGCTTTTTGGAGCTTCCCAGAAAAAGAGGAGGAACGAACTGCGGACAGCCACAGTTGCTCCAACATCTCATTGAAGCTTCTGATTAAATTCTTTGCACCACTGTATAGTGAAGAAAGGCAATCATGGAAGAGAATATGGAAGAAGGACAGACACAAAAAGGTAGTGGGCTGAAAACAGTTCAATTTGCAATTACGCGGTTATTTTGCATTTTCCTTGTTCGCTTTTAGGGGCATGCCAAGAACGCTAATGGCTATCTCTGGGAAGGCAGGTTTTCTTTCTTGGCTTTTGCTCTCTGGCCACTCGTGTTAATGCCTGGCACAAATGTCATGATTATTGGTGAATATTGAGGAGAAGAGGTATGCAAAGGCACAGAATCCTTGCTTAGGGAGAATTCTGATCGGCATTTAACGAGCACTAGCTGCTCTTTTTGGACCAGTCTTTGTTAACCTTAATTTATTTCATGTTTTCACGCTTGTCGAGCTGGGTCAAGGGAGCCCTGGTGTGACCTAGGATAGAGCCCCTCTCTCAATATTTGTTGCTAGTCCCAGCTAGAACCTTGACAATGTAGCCATTATTTTCACCTTTGAAAAGGGTGTCCTATGGAACAAAGACTAATAGTATATTTAGGGTACTGTTGTTGGTGTGTGTGTGTGTGTGTGTGTGTATGTGTATGTTGGTTGTCTTTTCTTCCTTTTATTTTTTTTCTTTATTTCTTTTATTTTTATTTTTTTCATTTCCCTTCTCTGTCTGTGGAAGGTGGTTGGCTTTGGTATCCAATTGAATGAAATGTAAATTTCCCAGTGATGTCTATGCTTTTCTCTGAAAAGCCCTCCAAATTGAACTTCTGTAAAGACTCAATATTGACATGCTTTCTTTTCTTAAATCATGTTTACCAAGTCGTATTTGTGTAGACATAATGCCCAGATTTCATTTTAAATAAATCACTCTAGGATCTTTTTGCGTGTCTAGTGGCTTGAGTGGAAGGAACCTTAGCTTTCACCTCCGCTGTTGTCTTTCCTTGCTGCCAGTACTCAGTCTTATGTAATGATTTAGAAAACGCCAGTGAACCAAATAACCCAGGTAATACCTTGAAGAGTCAGGGTTGAAAGGCAGCAGTGAAAAAAGAATTAAGGATTAGTGATCAAAGTGGATATAAATCGCATGTGAATCTTTCGCTCCCCTCCCCCATTCTAGGTTGTTATCAGATTGGAGGTGGTACAGCAGGTAGCTTAGTATCAATATCTTTGCTTTCTCCAAGTCTGTGGCATGCGTGCTCTTTCATTATTACTGACACATTTCACTTTTCTGGGCTTTTTTTTTCTTGCCTTGATTTTAGCTGTACCAAATAGATTCAGACTGGTCAGAGTCAGAAAACATTGGTATCAAGCCTATCTTAGATTTGTATACACACCATAATGACGGATGCACTCTACTCCACATTTTAGTCATGGACAGCTTCATTGGCACTTCACTCACACTCACACTAACAGAAACACAGTAAAGAACATTATATAGGCCCATTTCATTTTTCACTAAAAGATATCTTTATCAAATAATCTACATTAATGGGCTTTAAATATACAAATCAGATAGTTTGAAAAGCTAGTAAGCATCTGTGGGGTTCCAGTCTTTTAAAAAATGAATCAGATGTGATTTTATGTTGGTTGTGGTATAAGCATTTTTCAAAATGAGGTGTCTGCCTTAGAGATTGAGAAAATGTGATAGCTGAGCCAAAGAGATTTATCTCATTGCTGGTGTTGTTTGGACAGTGTTTGCTTTAAGAATATTCATTTTCTTATTTTAAAATCATGAAAATGTTACCAAGTACCAAGTAAAAAGAGTGAACAGGTTGTGAACAGGTTATGCTATGCAAAGCTGAATAAGTATTTGGAAGGGCCAATAAACAAGATAGATGATGTAATTAATCATTGTCATTATCCCTGGGTATTCGGAAAACACATCTGATTTTTTCAGTTGGAGATAATGTGTTAGGATCTTTTTTTTTTTTTTTTACCCCTTTTAAATCACAGTTGCCATCACAAACAGTGGCAAAACATATGCTACACCTGAAAAAAAAGATATTTAATTGGAAAGCATGTTCAATTATAATGGCAAGACTTATGGATTTTTTTTTTAAGAAAAAGGATTTGTTCTCAGCTTTCTCATCCTTATATATTTCTTCTCACCTAAGTCTCTACATGACTTGATTGCTAAAGAGGTCTACTAGAATTTAGGTATGAGATATAAAGATGATGTTGTTGCAGGTGACAGTAAGAAACCTGAAGATTTTTCAGCTTAGAAGGGACTTCTGAAAAACCAGTGAAATCTTTACAGATTTCTAAGTAGCTTAGATAAAAAAAAGACATAGAATAGCAGTTCTTAACCAAGGATTTTTCACCTTTGGGGGGGTAATATTTTGATTACTGTATTTCAAAATAAATGGTTTCCTTGCAGTCTTATATTATATGTTACATACATTTAAAAATATTATTCTGAGAAGGAATCCATAGATTTCACCATACTGTCAAAGGGGTCCAAGACACCAGAAAGATTAGAACCCTTTGCCTTTTTTTAAATTGGTGTGCTGCTTTAAAGTAAGATATTCAAAAATGATTTGCAAAAGCTTTATATGAATGCTATGTTGATGATAATGATGATGAGGATGATGATGATAGTGGTGGTGGTGATGATGGAGGTGGATGTGGAGGCGGTGGCTATGATGGTGATATGTACACAGGTGCAGATTTTTGCCTTCTTAGCTTGTCATTCTGTCACATTCTTTGGATTTGACTGAGAGAATCTCTACAATTCTCTTTCCTTTGGACACCTTTTTGTGCATCTTGATTTGTGCTGCTTTTCCCCTTCTTATTTAATTCCTAAAAATCTCAGGAAGCGTTAAAAAAAAGCATTTCTTCCTACTTACCTCACCAAGTATTTGCAGCTGTAGAAACTGCTAGCAGCCATGATAGAAGCCAGTAATTCCAGCCTCATCCTTAAATAATTTCAAATGTGTTTATTATTTCAGATTTTTTCTTTAGAATCTGGAGAAGCGATTTTTCCTATTGCATTTTTCAGTCTATGAAGTTGATAATTAATAAAGAGGGGAGGTATTTTCACATAGGAATGACACCTCATGATCACTGCTTCTAAACTACAGGTTTCATGGCTGTTCACTTCAAGTCGACAATGTCACATTTACTAAATGCCCATTGTGTATGAAGCACTGCGGTGCTAGGCACTGGGGGAGAGAATAAATTTAGCTAATTCCACAAACTTTTTTTTTTTAAAGTAGCTCTTATGTGCCAGACTCTATGCTTAGCACTGCAGTTTACAAAGGTAAAGAGGAAATCCCCTGCTCTCAGAGAGCTTACATTCTTCAAGACAAGATGTGGGTTCTGCTCTTATGAAGCTTAGAGTCACTTAGAATGAGACACAAACACAGGTCAATATGAAATAGAACATATGATGAATTTATTAAAATATATCAAAGTTTTACTGATATACAAAGGACAAGGTAAATACTGGTGGAGGAATCAAATAAGTCTTCATGGATAAGGGATCATCATAAGTAGCTAACAATATATTTCCCCCCACCCAAAAGCTACCATTAGTTTTTCTGTTTTGTTTTTAAAGCATTTTGTTTTCTTATTCTAATTACTTCATTTATTCTCTCTCTCTAAGAACCAGAATTTAGGTTCCTTCATTTTCAGGCTTACATGAAACTTCCATATATTTTATCATTTAAGAGCTCATTATTATGCAGCTTATCTTCTTTCTATTAATTTCTGAAATGCTTCTAAGCAATAACTAGGTACTTTTATAAGTATTGCCAGAAAAATGTTATCGTCTGGGACTGGGGAACTACTAAGGTTTAGTTTCACCTGTGGGATGCCAAGTTACCTGATTAGATGATCAGTCATTGCCCATAAAGAATTGTTGATGTATTGCTTATGACACCCAATTATTCATTATGTGTATTTATCAATCACTACAATCTAAGATGCTTGCTGCTAGCCCCCAACCTTCAATGTAGGCACATTTAGATAGCCTACTTCTGGAGTAATTGGAGTAATAGAAAGACCCAGAAGGAGCTGATGGAAGTGGTTTTACTTTATAGGAGAATTTAGCCATTATCTACCTAGCTTAACTTCTGGGGGAAGGGAGAGCTGGAGTGAGTGGCTAAGGGGAGAAATGGAGAATTCCCCAATGAGAAGGAAAGGTGAAATGTTAATGAGATTAGGAACCTTTCACTTCATGTATAGTACCTTAGTGTACATATGGCCTCAGGTAGTTATACTGCATTTCCAACTTGGTGACCTATGAAAAGGGAGCTGAGAATGTCAGTCTAGTTTCAAGTGGACAGATTTCACCTGGATAAATACTGTCACAATTGATCTCTTCATTAGGCATCTCTCCAATAGGGTGTTTAGGTCTAGAAGAGATAAAAGTCTGGGGATCTATTAGACTCACAGAAACCTGTGACTGTGAGCTTTGACTGCTATGGTTTTTTTTCTTTTCTTTTCTTCTTTTTTTTTTTTTTTACCAGCATTTAGAGTTACTTAACATGGAATGGTCTCTACCACCTTAATAAATTAATTTAATTTCCTGTTTTGATCCTGTGTAGTTGTGAGGAGAAATGTCAGTCAGGAGAAATGAGGTAAATTAAAAAAAACTGAGCAAGTTGTTACTCAGAACTTTCTATATTTTAGTTACCATAGTTTCTGAGCTTTTAGAGTCTTGTCATTTGGTATTTTCATAGCACCTGTTTTTAAGCTTTTTAAAAAACAATCTGGAATCCTGTTCACCTCAGAATTCTTGACTACTCAACCAAATACAATTATCTTTATAAAATTGTAGAATAGCAGTTAGGAGGGACTAGAGAGGTCACCAGTCAAACCTGTATCTGAACAAAGATTACTTCTGCAGAGTCTCATACACCCGCTGCTCGTGACTCTCTAGTGATGAGGAACTCACCAAGAGCCAAGGTAAACCATTTTTCTTTTGGACAGATTGATTATTTCTAAGGTTATACTTCCATTGATTGAACCAAGCTCTGCCTTTTTGCAGTCATAGATATTTGTTTTGCCCTCTGGGGCCAAGTAGAATAAATTGAATCACTGTCCTACAGGATAGCCCTTCAGATATTTGAAGGACATTCCCATCCCTGCCACAGGTCATCTTTTATCTAGAGTAAAAAACTCTAGGTCCTTCAGACTCATCTTACATGGCATAACTTCAAGTCTTCTCCATTTCCTGCTGTTCCTCTTGTCAATATCCTTCCTAAAATATTGTAGCTAGAACTGAACTGTTTAGCTATAGGGGATATAGGAGCAGTTGTCTTACTGAATGTAGAGTACTCAGAATCATACATTTAGAGTAGTAAGGAACCCTTGGGCATCATCTACTCTATCTGTCCCCTCATTTTCTAGATAATGAGAGAAATGATTACTAATAACCAATGATTTGGGGAGTTCTAGAGTTTTCCTTTTTTTCCTAAAGTCCTTATTTCAAGACATTCTCTGAAGGACAGGACTGATGATAACAGATAGAATTAACATTCTCCTCACTCTGGGTATTGCCAACCCCCACCCCCACCGCTACACCCCCCCTTCCCCCCCCAACTTCCCCCCTCCATCTTACTAGGAATTTAAACTAAGGAGACACTCCATCCCATTGTATTTTATTCAGACTTGAGTGAGGGATATAGATCCTTTGTCTAGATTTCCTCCAGGCAGGGGGTGATTTGGACGTAAAAGACAGGATCAAAGTCACATTTCCCTTAGCTCCTTGTTAGAACAGGTCTGCCTCTCTCATTACTTGTTAACCAATCAGAGTCAATTGCTGCCCTCAGGAACACCACCCTTCCAAGGGCATTGAGTGAGTTCCATGAGGGGTCTTTGGAATTTGAGAGTGTCATTGACCATTTTATTAATAATATGTTAGCTTTATTAATAAAATGATTAATTACCTAGAAACTATGTCTTTCAAACTTGTTACACATCACAATAAGGAAACTGTGACTCAGTGATGTGGAATGAATTGTCCACAGGCAGTAAATAGCAGAATCTAGATCTGAATTTGTTGGCTCCATCTCCAAGTCCTTTGCTCCTGCTTCTGTACCACCACAAATTGAATCTTTTGAAAACATGTTAATAGACTCTTCATTAACCCAAGTTAATTGAAGCTTTCTCTAAATATCTCATTGGAAGAACAATAACTGAGAAAGTGTTCATTAGATTTTGGTTTAGTAACTTTAGTAAACATTTCAGAGGACCTCCTAAATAGATGGCTTTCCCCAATAATAGATTAGTCTATAGAAAGAAGAAAGATACGGTTTATGATTCGTTTTTGAGGAAGGTAAGGTATTGGGAAAAATTCATGCAGCTTCTATATAAACAGTCTTTTCCATTTGAATCAAATCCACATGATTAAACACAACATCATGATATGGTTAAAAGAACACAGATCTTAAAATCTGCAGACCTTAGTTTGAATCCTGGTTTTGCCACCTACCAGCTGTATGGCTATCTCCTGACCCTTGTTTTTCTCATCTGTGAAATGAGGGGATTGGACTAGAATCTAGTCCTTAGCTTATCTTCAAGATCCCATCCAGTCTGTAATTGATGAAATTTTTAGTCCTTACCCTGCTTTCAATACTGACAAAAATAGACTCAGGCTACTTGGCTTATCTTAGGAAATCCAATTGGAAAGCATCCATAATAACAGGTGGGCCAGCTGTGGATTAGCTCCTGTTATTTAAAACAACAACAACAACAAAAAACAATTCATGTTTTTCTACAATGGTCACTATTCATGTTGTGAACATTGTCTTAAATATCCTAATCTGAAATAAACTTCCATCCCTCTACTGTTGAGAAAAAATAAAGGGGAGGAGGATTGGGCTAGGCTTTTTTTTCTCTAGGATTTTAAGGAGGAAATTAGGCATTTGTCCTAGGCCAAAATGATTAGCCAATTAAAAGTTTGCATCTAGGTTTCACTGGACAAAATTCTAGGAGAATGAAACTGGGTTGGAAGGTAAGGAGGTTTTTTTCTAGGCTCTCAGGTAATGTATGTTTTCTAAGCTTGGAGTGGAGTGTATTGGCCTTTGTGGTACTGGCTTTTGCTTTAGTGAATCAAGCCCCAGGAAAGAGGAGAAATTCTACACCAATGACAATGAGTGCAAGTCACTTAACCTCCATGGAAACTAGTTTCCTCATTCATCAGTGAGGAAATAATGATTCTTTCATTTTATGTGGTCCAATGAAGTTGAGTAATTAAGATGAAGTCTGTAAGACATTTTGATCTTCCCGGGGAAAGGTGATGGGGAATTCTTCTTACTACTTAGAAATGAGGAGTTAAAAAGGGGAAAAATAGATTCTCCTCTCCTCTTATTAATTATTTTTACATTAGCCATGCATCGATACCTGTCCAGTAAATTTCCTATATTCAGGTGCCATGAAGAATTCAGTCAGGTAAAACTTTTTACTGACTTCTAAGCATCCTTTCTTCTTTGGAGTTTCCACTGTCAGTCTTTACTGTGTTCAAATTTTTGGCAAGATTCGGGCCTTGTATTTTCTTTTTGCAATAACAAAAGGGTAAACATTGCTCCCTTTTGAAAATGGCATTGATTCTCTTTGGGAGAGGTATACTACTTGATCAATGAACAATTATGCTTTAATGAGTATTAAATTAAGTATCAGAATTTAGCAACTGATTTTATTGTTGGTTTTTCTTATATCACTGAAGTGTTGGACACACACACTGTAATAAAAACCCATCTGCCTTTCCTTGAAATGGAAGTCTGCAAAATAAGTATTTTCCTATATCTGTTATATATTGTGGTTCTGTATTTTTGTTACAACATATTTTTGCCTGTTGAGATAATTTGATCACATGTCTATCATAATTAGGTAGAACAGAAGTTGGTAATTCTCAACAGAATATATTCTGAAAACCGTAATCAGTTCATTTGTAAAGACAATGGTGTTCCTAAAGCAGAGGTCTAACTATGCTACTCCTCTGCTTAAGAACCTTCATAGGCTCCCAACTATCTCTTAGCTAAAAGCCTAATTTCTCTAGCATTTAAATAAAGCCCTTTAAAATTTGGATCTAGTCTGCTTTTTCCAGGCTTATTTTGCAGAACTCTCCTTTATGAACTGTATTCCATCCAGACTGTTGATCCCAATAGATGAGACTTTATATGTCTAGTTACTGTGCCTTCTTATAAGCTGTTCCCAGTACTTGGAAAACAAGCACTCCCTCCTCAATTCTGCCTCCTAGAAGCCTAACTTCTTGCAGGGTTGAGGTCAAGTACCATTTTTCCCTGCCCCAGGAAATTATTTTGTATATGTTTTGTATTTATTTCTGTGTTCATGTTGTTCCCCCTACTCCTTCTACCCCACAACTCCCATGGAAGGCAAGTCTCCACTCTTTGGTTTTTCTCTTTGTATCATCAGAACTTAATATAATGTCTAGAATATAGATGATGCTTAATAAATGTTTGTTGATTGGTGTTGGCTTTTTTTATTGATTAATTTTTGAAAGGTAACTTTTCCCACTTTTCTTTTAGTAGAAAATCATTTTTGCCTCTTGTGAAAGTTCACATAGTCAAAGTGTTGACTTGACTTAATTTGTTAATTTTTCCTCCAGAAGGGACCAGTCATAAGCTTTGCATGCTTCATAAATGACAGAGTATCAGACATTAGTGTCTTTTTGAAGCTCACTTGTCTCTATTACCCTCATCTTAATAGAGGTCCTGAGTAGAAGGTCAAGGAAGACCTCCTAAAAAGAAGTACCCTGATAATAGCTCTTAGGAGTTTCCTAGCTAACATTCATATTGGCCATGAATCATTCACCCATTTCCTGGCAAGAAAGGTTGTGAACATCAAGAGAAAAAAAGGGAATGGGGTCTTAGGTTTCAGCTGCTTAGTGACATACTTGGGGGAGCCAGTGGAGCATCACAATTACATGTATTACTCTTGCACAAATGAAATCTAGTCAGGTAGAATTTACATTTTTAAACTCAAAAAGATTTAGATTTTTAGAGGCAGCTAGGTGGCACAGTGAATAGAGCACCGGCCCTGGAGTCAGGAGGACCTGAGTTCAAATGTGACCTCAGATACTTAACACAAAAAACTAGCCATGTGACCTTGGACAAATCATTTAACCCCAATGTCCTACCTTCCCCCCTCCAAAAAGCTTAAAAAAAAAAAAGATTAGATTTTTGGTTTTGATTATATATACATCTGACTTTGTTGGTGGTGATAGTTTTCTCAAAGGATTTAGGTCTGATTGGCTTATACAATCATAAATTATAAACCTATATGATTGTGATTATTGTGTAGAAGCAGAAAAAACAAAACAAAAACCCAGTCAGTTATGTTAGAAAAAGAAAATTCGCTGCATATGCCAGTTTCAGGAATGCTAAAAACAGTAATCTCTGATGTTTGTAACACAAATGTACAATCTGTCATTGCTTCTTTTGTCCCGACTTGGTGTAAGTGTAATGGGTTATTTATTAAGTGTGCATGTCCTTTAAATCTGATAGGACAAGACATCAATTTGTAAGCTGTAAAGTGCTTTATAAGGTCAATTATTATAAACTGGCACAAACCTAATTAAAGTATTGCCACAAAACACTCTTGGGGATTAAAATATAAATCATACACACAGATGATGGAAAAGAACAGCTATGGAGTCTATAATATATCATTGTGCTACAATGTAGGATTACAGAAAAGAAGTCAGTGTTTGAAAATTAATTTCCACTTGTCCTCCAGAGTTTAATAGAGCTTATACTATGTAAAGCTAAGACTTAAACCCAGTAAGGTCTATTTTCTTTATCACACACACACACACACACACACACACGATCCATCAATGTTTTATGCTTTTGCCTTGAGGCAAAAGGTTACTTACAAAGAAAAGATTAGTTAATGATTACATACAGTGAAAGGAGAAAAATCCTATTTTCCATTTTGAGGAGGAAGAAAATAAGCATTTCCCTGCCAGCCATTATACAAAGCTCTTTACAAATGCTTTCTCTTCTGATCCTCGCAACAGTCCTCAGAAGTAGGTCTTATTATGCATTTTGTAGTCTAGGGAACTGAGGTAAACAGAAGACCAGTGACTTGCCCAGGGTCATCTAACTAATAGATGTCTGAGGATGGATTTGAATTCAGATCTTCCTGACTTCAGGCCCAGTTCTGTACTGTATCACCAGTTGCCTCTAAAAGGAGATAATTATTTGTTTTCTTTGCTGTATCACTGATACTTGAAGTAATAATGCCATAGTTGTTTCTCTCCCACGGAGTAGAAGGGTAGAATGGGGTAGGAGTGGGTAGAAATCTGACCAAGCTGTTAATACCGAGAGTCAAAGAATTGTCAGTAGGATTGTGGAAATATTACGGAAAATTATTTAAAATCTGTCTATTTGAAATGATTATATTCAAGGACCAATGACTACATATAAACAGGGAGAGGGAGACTCCCTTTGAATGTGATTTAAAATTCATTTTTGTATGTACACGTGTATCTAAAATTTAACAGTATCTAAGCAACTGGTTGACATTTTAAGAAAATGTTGAAATTAGAATTCAACTCATTTTAAACCTATGAAACCAAGATATGTTTTGAAAAATATGAACATCCCTGTTGAATACAGGTTCTGTTTAGTAAAGTTTGATTTGTCTTTCTCAAATGTACCTTCCTAAAAGCTAAAAAACAAGCAAACAAAAAACCAGAAACACTAATCAGTAACCCATTTTTTAGCAATCTTAATTTTTTCCCCTCTAAATCAGGAATCCGGGCACTCTTTAACATGCTAACCTTTCTCCGGGATTTGCAAAAAGCATCAATACAAACAAATGCATTTTTGAAACATGTTTAGTCTCTTTGTGGAGATACTTGTAATGGACAGTAGTTTTGGTTCAGTCATAGATCAGTATTGAAAGACCATATTTCTGTTCCTCATTCTAAAATATATTGGTAAAAGGAGATTTCTTTTTACAAGCCTTTGTGATCCATTGTGATCTCAAACAGACAGAACTGTTGAGACAACTGTGTTCAGCTCCAGGAGAATGAAGACTACATCTCAGTGCTTAGCACAATGTTCTGGACACAGGAGACACCTCCTACATATTTGAATTCTCAGATTTGAATTTGTTTGTGACTCCCCTAGCCAGCTGATTTTCATTAAAGATCTGACCCTTTCTCATTTGTCTTATTTTCCACATCAGTGAAGGCAATAATTTGCCAATCATGAATTTATCCAGCCTGGAGCCAACTTGATGAAGTCACTCTGAGAGATAAAGAAGTGTCTGGATTCCTTTATTCATTCATCAGCCCTATTTGTGAATGGTGACACTTAAAATTAATTCTTATCACTTGAACATATTATATAGACATTTCCTCTATTTCAAAAGCATTACACACAAGACTTTCATTTTCTGTCTTCTAAAGTGCAAAGTACCCTTTCTAATGCTAAGACACCATATCTTGTACAGCCATTTACTTATGCTGAAGTTGGTGTGCTGTCCCATTGACATTTGGATTGGTGGTGTTCTCTTGCTGGCCTAACGGACAATCAATGATTGGCTTATACAATCATAAATTATAAACCTATATGATTGTGATTATTGTGTAGAAGCAGAAAAAAACAAAACAAAAACCCAGTCAGTTATGTTAGAAAATTTGTTGGCCACATTTGTAATGTTGCTTTTAAAGTGGTTGAAAATTCTTCTCTTCTGAAAGACAGAGCAACAAATCATAAGACAGGATGAAGACAATGAGTCTTCTGACTCATATTTCTAGGGATGGTAACTACCAGTTTTGACATCATGGGCAAGCTACTCTAGATGTATCTGGGGGTAAAAACAAAAACATTTTCCAAAAATTGACCTTTTATAGACTGAATCACCTATGGGTGGAGAGTTTTTACTATAAACGTTTGCTATTGTTCTTGAATACAATAATTGTAAAGGAAAATATTTTAAATAATTATTCCCTAAGATATCAAGTGGCCACGGCTAATGAAGGTAGCCAGATGTTAGGGATGAAGCAATTTTCTATCAATTAATTATTCTTGCTAACTAGGTGTTGAAGTCAGTTGTTTTTATTCTATTTTTAGCACCTTCTAACTTAGGTGACTCTGGACAAAAAACCCTGGTTACCTTCCACCTGTTGGGTCTCTGTTCAATCTCTTTTGAACATTAGGAGTAATAACTAAACAATAGTGGTGGTGGGGATGATGCTAACATTCGTCTTTTAACTAACATTTCTCTGGGATTTATCTTCCTTTTTTGTGTGTGTACAGGGTCCCTACAAATCTTTCTATAGGTTTAAGCTTTAATAGCAATAAAATTGCACTAAGACTTTTGCGACACCCTTATAGCCTATTTCCCCCTGCCTAATCCATAAATTCCTTGAGGGCATGGACTTTGTCTTACACTCTCTTTGTTTTCTAGCCCAATACAGCATTTTTGCTTATTGATCAATAAATGTTTGATGATCTAATCACCTTTGGAGATAAAAAGGGGAGTAAGCAATTAATATTCACTTGCTCTAAGAACTTAGTAGGGAGAATCCTATAAAAAAAAGCAGATGGGTAAACTGAACTGTCCAGGGGTCAGTGCAGTGTGTGACTTCATTTTCTGCCTGCAGTGGTTACTGTCAGTAAGCTTCTGCTTTGCAGTGTTTTCTCTTACTCTTTCACCCAAGTTGGATTGAGTGGTTAAGTAGCAGCAATCTTGGAATCAGCATATTTCCCCCCTCCCCTGCCACCCGATGTATTAGACAGTGGATGTGTTTTTACCATTATGATTCTGGTAAATAAATGAAATGACTTGAACTCTGGTGCTCAGATGACAGTTTAGGAGACTTGCTGTTATGGGAGAAATATCTCCTCTCTGAGTTCATGTGGTAGGTAACTGCTGCCAAATGTATATTTAACAATGTAGAAATTATAGAGGTTAAAAACCTCTATTTTTTTATTATGCTCAAGTATAAGTTCAGGCCTCAGAGAAAACCTAAACCCCTATCAGCCCTCTTTAGAGTTAAAATTATGTCAGAATGACAGAGAAATAATTCATTTATGTATTGTAATCTTGTACATTCTTCTTAGCCCATAAAAATTAAGATCAAATTATAATGTCATACTTCGTTCAGTGTCATAAAAGTTGAACAAATTTAGTTAAACAGATTCATAGTCTCATGTATCCTCTGAGGAAACATACCTCATCAAACAAAGTCTATAGGTAAACTAAGTCAGGTTACAGATTAAACTAGGTTTAGTGGTTTCACAAACAGGCTGATTGAAGAGGAAGATTTACATACTCAGACAATCATGGATTAGGACATTCCTTCCAACAATACAGACGGTAGTCCATTCATGCCTGCCAATCCCGTGCATTGTTCATGCATGTCCTCCCATTAGTCCCCCACATGAGGACCAGCCTATGGGCTGAGGGACTTCTTTACTCACTTCTGACATCATGAGGTACCACAGGTGTACTCTGCCTAAGCATCTACTGTCCCTGTTTCCTGACACCTGACTAGGGTCTCTTATCATATGATCATACAGTTCCTTGATACTGTCTTTTACTATTTCTCCAGCATTCTGTTAGTTATATATTGTAGTCTACTCATAATTACCATGTTTCTATTGCTGTCTGTGGGATACTCATTGCTAGTTCTTTGGAGGTATTTGTATTCCATGTGTCACTGCCAAATAGCAACACTGAAGGAATGGTAGTACCTATCGAAAAGATGGACTTTTGCTTTTATAGGAGACTTGGGCCCAATAAAGGAATTTAGCAATTTCACAAAAGTAATTTAGCTCATTCTCCTCCTCCTGGTCAACTCTATGAATAGACCATATATATATATTTTTTGTGTGATTACTGAGCTCTTCCAGAAGGCTCTGCAGCTTCCTCAGACTTTTGCACAATGTCATCTGCAAATAGGAGTGTCTAGAAAACCTCACCATCCAAAGGAAATCTCTCTTGGAACAGGAGTTTGTGCAGGATCAATTTTACCTTAGGGCCAGCACATAGTAAGTCTCTAGCACTATATAAATTTTATCATCATCATCATCATCATCATCATCATCATCATCATCTCAGGGGTAAGTACCTTTGGTGAGTGTACATCTTCCTATCTTATGCCTTACCTGGTATTTATTTACAAGGGTTACTGAACAGGGTTATTCCCATTATTATTATCTGTAACAGCAAGCACCCTAGCATACCTAGGGCAGCTACTAGCACAGGTTCTTAGATCTGATTTTCTAAAGGAAAGCAACTCAAAATGGGTTAACAATCTTACTTTAATCAAACATATCATTTAC
>CM053592.1:54043979-54076059 GCA_028646515.1 Pseudochirops corinnae
GGCATTCCTGGAAAACAAGCCTGGTGCCACAGGCTCCACGTGACCACATTCAGCCTATCAGGGAACAGAGTATACTTTCAAATATTCAAGGGTCCTCAGAGTCACGTAGCCACTTCAGCAAAGGGCCTAGGGGCAGGGAAGATCTTCAGATTCCCATAACATTATCTTCCAAGGATTCTAGAATGATTTTGATATGTAGATGAGACACAGTTTCTTTTTAAAAAAATAGTAAAATCCTGGAAGACAATGTTTCATTCTACCCAACTGAATGTTTTTTCTTAACCAACAAGTAATAAACACAATGGGATCTTATATTTGCTACCCAGTTAATTGTGAAGTCATAAAAATGTGGTCCATTGTTGAATATTGATTGTAAAAATCTGATTGTTTCCTACTAATACTCTTGTCAAAGACGCCTTCAGTTCGTTTATAGAGGACTCATGAAGATTTTTATAGGGTTTAGAGAGTAAACACATCAGTAGTTATTGATCTCTCAGTTGTCTTTTTTCAATATCAATAAGATATGAAAATTTCTCAGAACTTTAGCATCTTCCTTGTATATCTGTTGTTCTATGCCGTCTGTGCTGTTGTCCCCTCCAGCACAGAACTCTATATAGACTTGGTCTAATCTGACATTTTTCTAACTTTATTCCCATTAGTGCAATTTCTGACTTCTCTATAAGTCCATCTAAGGCTGTGATGTTATATCCAAGTGTTGTGGTTCCACTGTCCTTTATAGAGAAGAGCTTATTATAATTATAGTGGCAAATCTTAACTAATTTTCTTTTGCTTCTGTTTGTAATCTAATGCAGTAGTTCATTGCAACTATCTTTGTGAAATAAGTGAGTATTTGTCAACTAAGGTATTTTTTGTTTCCTTGTTGTGGTAATTGATTTACATTGATTAAACTTCTAGATAAAGTTATTATACTCAGTGTCAATGTCACTTCTGCTGTCAATTTCCCATTTTGAAAATTTTGAGTTATCTGAGTAGTTCAGGGTTAAATTGTCTCAGTTGTACATCAGAGCTTTGTCACTAATGACAAAGACTGTGTCTTTCTTTATTCTTCCTAATTAATTTCGATCTTAGTACTGATGAGTTAATGGTCTGAGTTTACACAGAAAGTTGATGCCTTTCACGTTAATAACAATTCTTTTCCTGTCTATAAAAATATAATCTCCTTTATTCTATATGGTGTTATTTAGTGCTTGCCATAAATCAGCTGCTCACCAATTAATTTTTTTCTTAAGAAATAATTCATAATTTAGAGGCATCAATGTCTATGTAGTCTACCTGTCTTTGGCCTCTCTCGTCCCTTTGTCCTGAGCCATGCTCAAAAATATCAAAATCAACCTTGGAGAAGACAGCATATACTTAAATAAGTACACGCATACACATACACATACACACACAGTGATTGTGAGGGAGGGAGGGCATACCTTCTGGAGGATCTTGCAGGCATGCGAAGGTGTTGTCTGAATTAAGTTTGAAGGCAACTCATTTTATATAGAGTTTACTTTCTTTGGACAAGATCAGATAAGAAAGGTTAGTAGTTTAGACTTAATTTTACCACAAAATCTATTTCTACAGACACCTGGAACTTTGAATCATGTTACTAAAAAAGTATTATTTACCTCAGGAGACAAGATTAGAAGAAAGTCATTTCCTGAGAAGGGAACAGAACTTATCCCAGATGTGGGATATTTCTTATAATACAGCAATTCTGTGGCTTCTTCTGAATCCAAAGTTCAGCATGTCATAGATGCAGCATATTTCAGCACTAATGTGGACATAATTCCTGCTTGAATGACTAGAATTATTTTTAGAAAGTGTTGTTCATAATAATTGGTGAGAAAACCTTGTATACAATAAACAAGGAAGCTTCCCTTCTGAACAGTAATGTTTGGTGGTGGCAGAAAAGCCACTGATTTAAACATGAGAAGATTATGAGAGAGTGCTTTTTACATTTATATATGTATATTTATATACATAAATATCCAAATATGGAGAAATACGTTAATATAGTATGGTGGTATTGAAATGCTCACAAACGAGCTAATATTTATGAGATCTTTGGAGTCACCTATATTTTAATGATTCTGTCCAGATCTTTCCTTCTATTTTGACCCGATACTTAAATGTTGAGGACATATCAAAAGACACTGGTAGTCGGATGGAGTTGGTTTCTGGTGTTTAATATTTAATGAGGTATTAAATCACCATCCATCCTGTGGCATATGTAATCTGTCTTGTGCTCTGAGAGGCCTCCATTTTTTACAATGACATGCCTATTTCTCAGAGAGAGGAAATGTGACTTTTTAATTACTGGAAAGTTAATTTGAAAACTATCTATTGGAAATGTATCTGGATTATTGGGCTATAATATTTAATGTCCTACCCCTGACACCTACTGGCTATATGACTTTGTGTAAGTCACTTAACTTCTCCATCCTCTTAACAATTCTCTTAAGACAATAAATTACAGAGATTGGTAGAGGGAGTTTCCTCACCTAGGAATTTTATATATCAGTGAAATAAATTTTAGATCCAGCCTTTACTCTATTTATAATGTTTATTTCACATGCAACTGAGAGCTGGTAGTATAGTTAGTATTTCTATATTGAAAATAGAAAAATCATCTGTTTGGCTGCCACAAAATGAGATGCATTATGTGATTGTGTAAGTAAAGAGCAATTTAGTAACATTTTTCCAATTACCTTCAGTTCATGTTTCAATTTATGACTTGGTCCTGACTCCATCCATTATACTTTGCTAGCTCTGATAAAATGAGTTCATGTCCTGACTCTGACATTTACGTGCTCTGTGACCATTGGCAGGTCACTTAATCTGTTGGTGCCCTAGGTGTCTACCTTGCTAGACCTTCATGGATTAAGGATGATTTATAGATTAGTTGCTATTTGCCCTTAACAGAGTTTTTACATTGGGAACCCTCTATACCATGAGGGTTGAGATGACAGACAGACTTCAAAGCAATTGTCAGAATCCAAAAGGCTTTGGGATTGTGGTACAAACTCTGGCAGATGCTATCAAGTTGGAAAAGAGCCTGACTTTCTGTCATCCAGGGGCTGACCTCAGTAAGTATAGAGACTTATTCCACAAGAAAGGCTGTGAAGAGCTTTTGATTTCCATCAGTGGAGGAGGCACTCAAGATAATGATAAAACTGATGGTTGAGGTGTTGAAGGAGAATATTGATAGGTGGAATCTGCCCAATTCCGAAGGCCTTTTGAGATGCCATTGTTCAGCATACATACATGTATTTGAGGGTAATTTTTCCCATTCTTCTTGAGTTTGGATGAATTCAGAGCTCTGGGAGTTTTCTAATGATACATTTCCCCACTCACAGAAGCCTAGTTTATGCCAACTTGATTCACTGGGCCTATCTTAGAGAGCAGAAAGATCTGGGTTTTTGTTGTTGTTGTTTTTAGAGTGACAGTCCTGAAACTGTCACCTAGCCAAGGTGATTAGATTAGTTGTCATTGTCCAACCTGGCCTTGGATTGCTGGTCTAGCATGAGCTTGTTATACTTTATGGGCACAAGGCTAATTTTATAGGTATTTTTGTAGTCCTTGAGGGAAAATGAATTAACACACCAGGTCAGCAGCAGACGGATCCCAGTCATTAAACTAAATTATTGGTGACCTCCTTGCTCCTTTTATGAGGGTTCATGTATTTAAACACACACATGTAAACATTATATGAAAAAGGAAAGTGAATGCTTCATCTATAATAGATTTCTTTCATCAAGAGGTAGCATCTCCTTATAGAAATGGGATGGATCCTGCACAGCATGGATTTTAATTGGATTAAAAATGGAGCATAGGATTGTAACTCCTTTTCATATACATATATAATCCCATTTTTGTCTTTCTTTTTTGATTGGGGGATGGAGTTTAGTGGCAACACCATGCTTTGCACACAGGAAATAACTCATTTTGTATCTTCAAATTAATTAATATGGAAGATTCTGTAGCAAAATCAGGAGTAAGTTATCTCTTAGACAATTTTAGGAATCTTACCACTGATCCAGATATTTTCATTATGGAAAATATTGGCTGATTACATATTTTACCTTTTATGGACTTTTCTCCTCTGAATCTCAAAGGAGCACTTTTTGTACCTACTGTACATTGAATCATCTAAGGAACTTAGACTTGTGTCTTGCCATTTTATTAGCTCCACCCAGAGAGTCAACTAGTGTCCTGATTTTCAAATCACTGACATACTCTTCATTGTGGTTCATTGTGCCCTTGTGAAATCAAGGCAAGGTGGTGTTGTGGAAAGAAAAGAAATCCATTTAGAACTAGAGGGACATGAGTGTGAATACCAGTGTGGCTGCTTGATAGCATTATGCCCTTGGGTAAGTGATTTAATCTCTTCTGGCCTGTCTTTGCCCATCTACAAAATAAGAGGATTGAACTATAGCAGGACTTCTGAATGGTAAAACCTATGAACCCTTTTTTAGAATAATGGTGATTGCCAAAAAGAAAATTCATAATTGGAAGATATAATAAATTTTGACTGGAGTTTATTGAAAATAAAATTGTAATTTTTTTTTCCCATCCAAGTTGGACTCCCCTGAATTCTATTCATAGATCTCAAATTAAGAACTCTTGTGCTAAAGTCTGTTAAGCCTACGAATGTTTCTCTTTGCTACTCACTCCTTGGACTATATATCCCTAATGGTGGAGAATCTCAGGTCATCCTTATTAAAAAAAAATCCCTTTTACTAGAAATTCTTTTGCTACTGGGCTTTACAATTCACCCCCTTTATATAACTGTTAGGAAATGAGAAAATTAAATGAGCATGGTGATTATTAATTAGCAGAGTTGCTAATTAATTAGCTCCTCTAAAAGGGAGGAAATAGAGAGGTATGTTATATGACTGTTGGCTTATACTTGTATAGCAATTATCAATTACAACACACTTTCAGCTGTTTACCTTTTACAGATGCTGGGACTCATCCGCTACTAAGTGAGGCTAAGTCTTCGGATATAAAATCTAGTCTTTTTGCTATTTATTCATTAAGTATCTATAATATGCAGATCATGGTACTGGGCACTGGAGATTCAAAGACAAAAACAAAACAGACTTTACCTTTAAGGAATTTCCATTCTATTAGAAGTAATCATGAGACCTTTCATTTTAAAGGGGTCTCTTTATGAACTCTGACTTTTTAGTTAATTACAGTATCTCTTTGGAGGTTTGCACTTCTACTTCTAAGATGAGAAGTGAGGTTAACTTGGAAGCATCCCCAGAAATATAAATTTCTACTCGTTCAGTCTGTGGGTCTTAAACACATATGCCCTACTGGCCTAATTCACTATTCCTTTGAGCTCAGCTTCAAGGGCTGGTTTTCAGGATTGATTGACACTTACTATCCTGGAGGCTGCCAATTATTCCCTGTGTGAGATGGGAACAATAAGAACCATCTGCCAGAACAGTGTTGTCTTTTTGGCTGAGGTCGTTAGTGCAAGGGTCCAGAGATAATTATGATTCGCTGTCACAAAGACTAAAAGATGTGAATGGATTTTATCCAGCCACCAAGAAATCACCAGCAGATAAAGTGTAAAAAGGTTGAAAAGACTGTCAATTTTAATCATTACAGAGCAGGTCTTTGCAACCCTGACACCCTTTGTATAGAGCTAGTGTCTGCTAAAGATTTTCACCTGTCTTTCATAGTTTTTAATGTGGTTTGCCTCTGGGAGTTAGTTAGGCAACAATTGAATTCCATATCTATCTATCTATACACATAGACACAGAGCAGAATTATAATTTATCAGTGCTCTTCAGTGGTAATTATAATCTTTATTTGTAATATACATAGAATGGACTAGATGGCTTCTGATCTCTGATCCTATATTTTATGAGCAAAACCATGTGAGAGGAGGAGGAAGTAGATATCATGCCCATCATCTTTTGTGTTACTAGAATTGTCCTAAGATACTTTTAGTGAAGTTACAGGAATGGATCTTTCCTAGCATTTTTGATTTTGAAAAGACATTTTTATTTAATTGTGCAATGCTCCTGTGCATGGATAAAACAGACGTGTATCTACATAATATACATATGGCTAAAAGAACTTTAGCAGGATAACGACAGCTGTTTCTAAGATCCTTTGATGAAAAAGGAAATACTAATTTATCTTTGGATATTGCGTTACAATTTACAGTTTCCAAGGTCTCTCCTATTTTCTTTGTCTCATTTCCACTAAGATGTGTGTTGGGCTATTTTACTTAATCGTGGTTCACTAGAACTACGTGTGTGACATCAGTAAGGTTATCATCATTTTCCCTGTTTTATAGACGGGGAAACCGAGCCTTATAGAAAGAGGTTAAGTGAATTTCCCATGGCCACTCAGTCAGTAAACTTCGGTGCTGGTATTTCAGCTTAGGGTTGTGGATTCCAGGATTAGCACTTTCTTTACTCCATAATTCTACCTCTTCCTACCAAAAGATGGCCAAAACCAAAACATCGTAAGTAATTTTATAGTTATTCAGTCCTGCAGAAGTATGTAAGAAAGATCTTATGAGTTTGCAGCTCTATTAAATTATAGTTGTTCCAAGGTCTCTCCTGTTTTCTTCATCTCATTGCCACTAAGGTATGTATTGGGCTATTTTTCTTAATCATGGCTTTGAATGATGTGGCTGTGGGGATTCTTCCTCATCTTGTGGAGCCTTTGAGGCTCGTAGGCCAGGTGTCAATAAACATATGTGCCAGACCAAGAGATGGTGAAGAAGCCAAAGAAGTCTAAAATAAGTGCAGTCGGGTATAAGGTGGGATGTCTGTATTGATGTCCATCTTTTTCCCCTCCTTATAGAGAGGAGTTTTGGGCTCCATTTTCCAAATTAGAGGGACATAGGATACCAATGACTTATGAATAACAGTGCCAATTGGATCTTACAAGATAATGAGATTTCCCAAAGATGAATTTAATGGGGTCATGATTAGGATTATGATGTTCCTTATACTTTTGCCTATAGAACCTAGCAAAGTTGACTGACACCCAGTAGGTACTTAATAAATACTTATTGATGGAATAATTTGTTTAAATCCTGACTGCCATGTACCATCTGTGAGGTGGACTGGGGCATCTCACAACCTCTCTGTGCCAATTTCTTCACCTGTAGAAAGGGAGGATTAGAATAAATGGTTTATAAGATCTTTGCCATTTCTGTCTCTAGGATTTTATGATAGGATCACAAAAGACTTAAGTCTTCACAGTTCTATTCAATTCTTATCCCAATTTACTATGTGTCTTGTGGGACTCTGTCTTCCAAACTATTGGGGCCACCATTTATGACTTGAAACCAGGAGAGTGCCTGCTTCGATTGTGTAGTAAGGGCAGTTAAGGGGAGAAGGAAACCTTGATCTCTCTGATTTAGTTGGGGGGAGTTATATTTCTAGCCACCCACAAAGAAGTGTTATTATATTAGGTTCTATAGTTCTGTTAATAGTGCTATATCCTGTATCTTCCATGTGTGTAAGATTCCTTATGGACTAGACTTAGAATCTGATGACCGCATCTAATATTGTTCCTTTGAAGTACCATTCCTATCGCATTCAGTAAGCTTCAGTAGCTCCCTCTTACATTCAGGATCAAATAGAAAACCCTCCATTTAGCACTCAGAGCCCTTCACAATCTCACTGTTTCCTGCCTTCCTGCACTTTATCCCCCTCCACATAATCTAAGATCCAGTGACACTGGCCTCCTTGGGGTTCCGTGTACAAGATGCTTCATCTCCTGACTTGGGGCATTTTGAAAGACTGTCTCCCATGTTTGGAATTGTCTCTTACCTCGGCTCCGTCTCTTGGCTTCCTTGAGGTTCCAACTAAAATCCCACTGTTACAACAAGTCTTTCCTGATCCCCCTTGATATCAGTGCCTGCCTTCTTTTGAATATCTTTAATTCACCCTGTATGTATCTTGTCCATACAGAGTTATTTTCATCTTGTCTTTCCCAGTAGTCTGTGAGTGTCAGCTATCAGGGGCTATTTTTTTTTTTTTGCCTTTCTTTTTATCCCCACTGCTTATGGTACAGTGTTGACACAGAGTAGCCCATTGTAAATGCTTATTGACCAACTATTTTCATCCACAATCCATCCCTAAGTTGGTGACTTAGGGTCAATATTATAGCATGACTTAGCTGGTTCATTTGTGTCTGTGCTGTATTCCAAGACTATAAGCCCTTGGAGAGCAGGGACAAGGTCTTATATTTCTTTTAAATCCAACTTAGTGGTTAGCAGTTGACTGGATACATCCTAGGTACCTAATTAATACGTACTGTATGAAACATTCTTCTGACCTCTTCCATTAGTCCCCAGATCAACTGTGCTCCTATAGATACAGTTTTTACTATGATTCACTATTAACTTTGGCAAATGGTAAGCTAGACATGATCACAGTGAGACTTGGGCTATCATGTTCCCTCTCTAGAATTCCATCTTCCCTAGCTCCCTTATTGCTCATGTGTTCCCTCTAAGGCTAACTCCAACCTGTCCTATATATATTATGTTTATATAGTTGTTTATGTGTCATTGCCACCGTTGTTCCATGTTCCACAGTATATCAGCTCATTTAGGACAAGAATTGTTTTCACCCTTCTTCATGTCTCTAGCACATAGCACGGTTCCTGGCATATGGTTGTCTAGTAAATGGTTGCTGATTTGATTTGCTTCTTCCTTCACATCTCGCCTAGCCACAAGAAATCCCTGAAATGGCAAGGTTATTGGTTTTCTATATTCCAGAGATGTGTCAGATTCCTTTGCATCACCACAAACATAGGGCTGTATTTTCATAGTGCATGTCTTGGTTTGGTAGAAATTTTCAGCTATAAATGTCAAAAGTAACCTGTCAGGGATCAGTGCATGGCTAGCACCGTCTGTAGGCCTGTACTCAGGGGTTACATTGTTTCAAGGTGTATTTTTCTGTAAATGAGAAACATAAAACAGACTCCCACTGGCATTTCCTTCCTGGAACTCTGATGATCACATCCCCGAAATTGCCTTTATTGTTTGATACACATTTGTTTCTACTGAATGAACAGATTTTAAAAAGTGATTTGGAGGTTATTTTTTTTTAAAAATCTGCCATGTATTTTCCATCTACAGTATTGAGTCTCAGTTGGAAAGATCCTGAGCTAATTCTCGGTAAAAAAAAATTTTTATGTCAGCAAAGTTTGCCTTTTGTACCTTCTCCCCAGGCTCTCTGGCAGCAGTCCTCTAACTTGTTGAATCAGATATCCAGACATGCAGGACATCCCTGGTTCTTTTTTTAATTGATGGCATTCATAATCCTAAAAAAAAAAAATAAAAATCTATCCAGGGTTTATATACTAGATGACTATGTTAAGTTACCTAGTGTACCAATGTATCTACAATTCTAATTTATGGTAATGGGCATTGATATGTTGCCCTTCTGAGGTAGCATTGATCTCTCAAGTATTTTGGCAGAAGGTATCTTGATCATCTTCACTTAGAAAGTACCCACAGCATTTCTATTTAGGGTCTGCTTGCTCTGGATCCTTCAGAAAATAACACTTTAAGATTCTTTCTAAGGTAAAACTTAGGCATTAGACACTGAGATGTAGCTAGCTGCTTCTAGCCCCTAGAAAGGCTTAGGATACTGCAATTCTGTGGCCTGGATCAGGGTGGAAAACTCTTCCCCCACTGATGGAAAAACATGGCCCTCTGGGTTACTACCCACCAGAGGTGCTGAGCTGCTCTACAATACATGCAGTTTGGCTTATCACAAACTACATATTTAGGTACCATGGAGTAGATAATTTCTGTTGCTAATAAAAAGTCACATGGCAAAAGTAGAAAAAATTAAAGAAGAGACTGTCAGTGAAACTTTAAAAAACTTATAGAAAGTTGAAGAGATTTTAGATGGGAGTAAGGACAAGCTGGTTGTGTTGTTACATAATAGAGATTCTTGGTTTTGTATATAATTCTCTTTTATTTTTTAAATTAATGTTGTTGTTTTTCATGTTTATAATAAAGACAGTTTGGGGAAAAATTAAAATGTATCCCTTATTTTGTTCCCGAACTTGTCGTACTATATAGAGGGTGCTGGCTACCTGGTTTATGCCTAGCTCTGTTTTGACCTGCTGTTGGTCATATAGCTGATGCAACCATAGTAGCAGAACTGAGACTACAGAAGTCAGGTGTCCTCTCTCCCAGCTTAGTGTTCTCACCCATCCCAATGTGCCTACCATGGATGTTAGATAGATAGCTGTGGTAATGGCACAATTTTATATTTGTTGCCTTAACTGTTTTTTAATCCAGGCACCAGTGTGATGAATGCTGGAATGAGGTGATATAGTGGGAATGGAAAAAGGATAAATGTGGGAGATTTTTCAGTGGAAGAAATGAATCCATTTGATTGAATAGATATAAGAGATGTAACTGAGGGGAGAATTTCTATGGCTCTCAATCTTGGTGATCTGGAGAATAGAAGAAAGGGATGAATAGAAATACAGGCTTTAAAGGGTTTTGATTTGAAGGGGGAAAGGTTTATAAAATCATAGACCTAGAGCTTAAAGGTACCTCAGGATTCATTCCCCTCATTTTACGGATGAGGAAACAAACCCAGAGAGGTCCTATAATATGCCGAGGATTATACAAGTAGTAAATGATAGAATTGGAACTCAAACTTGACTCCAAAAACTGAAAGAAAGCCTTTCCAGTAAATGATGCTGTCTTCTTAAGGTGATGAGTTGAGTTTTAGATTAATTGAATTTGTAAGAGAACCATTAAAGAAATATGTCCTACAGGTAGAAATTGGAGATCTGGAACCAGAAACATGGTGAGGGGTGAAAGGTACAGGTACATAATTATGAGTATGGAGGTGGTCATTAAGCTATGAGACAGAATATGAGGGAACTGAGGCCAAACCTTGGGGACCATCCACCGTTGGTAAATGAGAGGAGAAAGGTCGATTAGATAAAATAAATAAAAATAAATAATAAGTGATTGCAGCATTCTTTGGAGCTGCCAAGGGAGTAGAAAGGTTCGACAATGAGCTGTAGCTGGTGCCAAATACATCACAAAAATGAAAGATAGGGAAAAAGCAAAGGCTGTTCAACTTGGCAAACATTAAACCTTTAAGAATTCTGGTAGTATAGTTGGGAAGTGAAGAAGTCATAATCTGGGCCAAGATCTGAGGAGGTAATAGATGTTAAGGAAACGGAGGCAAAGGTTAGATAGTGAGAGAAAGGAAGGAAAAGGAATAGTGTCAAGTAGTGGACATTCTTGAGGTAAGGAGGGATGGGCAGTGGAGAGAGAATTACACATCCCTTGATGATATCATAGTCTCAAATATATGGTACAAAATATATAGTGTATAGTATATATGGTCCCTTATATAGTATATAGGATATAGCTGAATGACAATTAATGGTAATGACCTTAGTATATTTATAAAATGGCTCCAACTACCATATGGGTCCAGTTATACAAGTAAAAATGTACATCTTTTACGCCAACATGGACAAACTTAAAATGTTGAATTATATAGCAAATTTATCCTTCAACATAAATCTCTTTCCATTTATTAATGGGATAATCCTCCAATTCTCAGATAATTGTTTGATTTAAAATTAAATAGCATTCAAGTTAAAGAAGGAAAAATAACTGTAATGGTAAGGGAATTTGAGGGTCTTCCCTGCCCCTTAATAGGCCTCACTTGGAGCCCAACAAAAGAAGCTTGCTTAGGGGAGGCTTGTTTTTCAGGAAGGTGCGCCTTTTGTTACTTTGTAATTAGGCAGTGGGTCAGGAAGGTTGTGATGTCCTCTGACCCTGACGAAGGCTATATATACTCCCTGAGGTGAGCTTTTGCTTTGGTGCTCACTTACGAGAAGAGGTATGTGATTTGACCAGATGAAACTCTGGGCAGCCATTGAGCCCCCTGGCTTTGAAAACCCAGCTGGATGTTGGTACTTCTCTCTCTGGTAACTAACATTGTACGTATGTAATGGTCAGTCTGTTGGTCTGTTGAATTCTTATCATCTTCTCTTTATTTTTTGTCTGCTTGTAATTTCTGTTTGCATTTTCTGAAGTTCAAGGTGCTGACTTTTTCCCCTGAACTAAGTGAAGGATAATCTATATTTGATTAAAGTAAGATTGTTAACCCCTTTTGAACTGCTTTCCTTTAGAAAAACAGATCCAAGAACCTGTGATAGCAGCCATCCTGGGAATTCTAGGGTGCTTGCTGTTACGATAACATATACTGAACTCTGAAATATGAGGTGTAACACATCCTAAAGAGGTTGGGTCCATTGCTGCCATGTCTCCGAAAATGCATTTACTTCAATGTATATCTGTTGTTTTTCCCAATGAGTTTCTTGAATTAAGTTCCTTGACAGCGGGGACTGGTTTCTTTCTTGACTTGTACCTAAGCACATGCAGTGCCTACTTAAAATGTTTCTTGAATTGAACTAAAATGATAAATTTTGTCTTTGTTTTCCCATATATCCACCATAAAACCTCTTGTCCTTGTGCTAGAGACCTTATTTACTTCTCTGGTTATCAGTTTAATTGTAGGTAAAATGGAAGCACAGGACTATGGGGTTGAATCTTTTTTTTTTCTTTTATGTTTAATCTATTTTTTTCTTTTAAATAAATTTATTTATTTATTTTTAGTTACAGCATTCAGTTCCACAAGTTTTTGAGGTTCCAAATTTTCTCCTCCTTTACCTCCTCCCCCCTCCCTTATAGAGATTCCACATATACCTTCACATTAAACATATTTTCACAATAGTCAAATTGCAAAGAAGAATTATAACCAATGGAATGAACCACGAGAGAGAAGAAAGAAAACAAAACAAAAAGAGCAAATAGTTTGTTTCAATCTGCAGTCAGACTCTGTAATTCTTTCTCTGGATGTGGATAGTCTTTTCCATCATGAATCTTTTGGAGCTGTATTAAAACCTCGCATTGTTGAGAAGAGCCAAATCTATCAAAGTTAGTCATCACAGATATGATGCGTCTATAATTGTGTATAATGTTCTCCTGGTTCTCCCCTCACTCAGCATTAGTTCATATAAGTCTTTCTAATTATTATGAAGTCCATCTGCTCCTCATTTCTTATAGCACAATAGTATTCCATTACATTCATATACCACAACTAAAACCATTCCCCATAATTTCCAGTTCTTTGCCACCACAAAAAAAGCTGCTGTAAATATTTTTGCACATATAGGTCCTTTTCCTACTTGTATGAACTCTTTGGGAGAAAGCCCTAGAAGTGGTATTGTTGGTCAAAGGGTATGCACATTTTTATAGTCCTTTGGGCATAGTTCCAAATCGCTCTCCAGAATGGTTGGGTCAGTTCACAACCCCACCAACAATGCATTAGTGTTTCAATTTTCCCACATCTTTTCCAGTATTTATAATCTTCCTGTTTTGTCATGTTAACCAATCTGACAGGGGAGATGTGATACCTAAGAGTTGTTTTTATTTGAATGTCTCTGATCAATAGTGATTTAGAGTACTTTTTCATATATATATATGTATATATATAATATAGATATCTTTAATTTCTTCCTCTGAACTGCTTATTCATATCCTTTGACCATTTATAAATTGGGGAATGACTTGTATTCTCATAAATTTGACTCAGTACTCTGTATATTTTAGAAATGAGGCCTAAAGGCCAGAGACATGGTTGTAAAAATTCCTTCCCAAATTTCTGTTTTGCTCTTAATCTTGGTTGCATTGACTTTGTGCAAAACTTTTCAGTTTAATGTAATCATAATTATTATGGGGTTAATCTTTAAAGTACTTTTCGGTGATAGGCTGATGATATTATGATTCAGCAGATCCATAGCCAGGAAATGTTCTTTTATAGAGATCTAGCTATAATTTTTGCCCTGGAAGATGGGTTTGCTCATAGCAGTAGTAATTATATTATGGTATATACAACACATTATTTGTGTTTATGCATTACTTGCCATTGTTTACTTTAGATTCTCTTTGTTGTTTAGATATAGAAATGTTTGTCTTTGTTATTTTTGTAAGATTAAAAGCATGAAATTATCATTGAAAGATTGAATGCCTCTCAAATTGCAGGCAGTTTTAGCTGTGAAAAATGAAAAGTCTGAATAAACAGGTAAGAGAAAATATTCATGATGTAAAACTTTCTGTTTTGCTTCTGAAAGACTTGATTAGAAAACAGTTTTGTCATCCAAATCCAATCCATCAATGACATTTAGGAATTTTTTTTTGAGGGACAGGGGACAGGGAGTGGTTTTGGGGAGGAACAAATTTGAGTTTGTGTAATAGTTTGGTCTTCTAGTTCCTCCCACATCTATCGTGAAGGTCTGTGACATCCTATTTTCACCTGTGATCTTTACAGTCATAATTTACAATTTACAATTACAATCTTTATAATTTACCCCTTTCCTGAATATATTTCCATTTAACAATGGAACTTTTCATAGGTTGCAGGAAAATTTGCATCTATACCATTTGCATATCTCACTGCATTTGCTTTTGTATTAATTGGGAAATTATATAAAAATATTGGATTAAGAAAACTCAATAGAATATTGGATTTATAGTATTAAGTTTAAAAAAAAATAACAACAGAAGGGAAAGATTAAAAAAAATTTTATATTGAGACTAACTAAACCATTCTGGCCATTTAAAATTAACTAAGATTTCATTTCAAACATCTCTATAGTTCAGTCCCTTGGATTGAATCTCAGTAACGTGTTCGCTCTCTATTGTCCCAGTGAATATGTTGACAGACAGTAATTGGGTCACTGCATTGAAATGCCCAGTAAAAGCTCAGAATTCTCGTTACTGGTTGACATGACAACCATAGTGGTTGATTAAACATGTGCACAGAGGGACAGCAAACCTGTAGTTCTAAAAGGCTGTTAACAAGAAGAGTGAATAGAAAATTTCTGTTGCTAATAGAGGAATTTGCAGATATTTCCAAGAATTGCTTTCTATGTTCTTCTTCTCATATGTTTTTAATGTGTTTCTGATCAGCTGACCAAATGCAGTAAACAGAAATGTCTGCCCAGTTGAAACACGGACATCCCTGTCTCCTGTCCTTGAGATTATGGTTTTCGTGTTCGGCGTTGATAATAGAAACAATACAAATCTTTAATTGGGTATCCTGAGACAGGAATGCAAAGGTTACTAAAGAATGGGACACTTCATTTGCCATAAATCTTTATTTTTATTTAGAGGTTTCCTTTCCTGAGCCCTTTTGTGAAGCAAATGATAAGTGCCATATGCAGATGGTACATGCAGACATGTTGGCATGTGCTTTTGTGCTTTTGCGCAGATAGTAGTTCAAGAGCCAAATCAGGGGGGCTCTAGAAGTAGTAGAAAGAGGAAATTATTGTAGAAAGAGAAATAAATGGTTTCCCTGCTGTTATTCTATTGATACATATCTTTATACTAGATTATGAGCTCCATGAAGGTAAGGATTGTGTGAAGATAAGCACAGGAATTGATTGGATTAGGCCTATAGTCTACTGAAAGCTATTATTCTGTCTCTAACAGACAGAAGACCTAAAGAATGTGGTTTTGGAAGGGCCTACCAACATCAAGAGTTAAGGAGATGCCCCAAACCCTGCTAACTTTCCTTAATAACCTGATCTTCCAGGAAGTTAACCCTATGTTCAGTCTATTCTGTTTCTCATGGTAATGAGTTACATACAAATTTATGGCAGTTACTTCTTTTATGTAATAGCATTATGTTTTCTTTTATTCATCTTAAAATTACTTCTCTCAGTTTTAACGGACGTCATCTAGTATGCTGGTATTTGGTGTTCACTCTCTCCATAACATTTTTTGTTTTTATTTTTTTTAACAAAGAAATAGACTTTTGTTAGGTATATGGGGAAGAAGCCATTCCTGAATAGACAGGTGGGCAAAAGATAGAAAGAACCAGTTTCTAGAAGATGAAATGCAAATCAATTGATGAATATTCAAGTGCATCTGTGATGCTATCAATTCAGAAAATTCCTCCAAAGTTACTGACACAGTCCATTCATGTCTGCCCATCCTGTGTGACTCTCGTCCTATGCTCTTCCATAAATTTGCTGAAGGTGGTCCAGCAGGTGTGCCAGAGACTTTACTCTCTTTCACTTAACATTGTGAACTTTCCATTAATGTGGCTGTCAATCTGTCATTCTTCACCTCATCGTGGCACCATCCCATCTTCTCATCTTACACTTCCTTGATGACATTTTTTATTCCTTCTCTACAGAGTTCCTCATTGGTTATGTTACTGCCTGTTCACTCCCACCATAAGCCTTTTCACTGTCCTCTGGCTGATACTCTTTTTTTATTCTTCAGAGGCTGTATAATATTTCTTTTCTTTCTGGGACATAGAAAGATTAGCAGAGTCTTGGTATCAAAAAGATGGGCCTTTGCTTTCATTTGATGCTTGGGGCCCTTAATGGAGCTTAGCTATTTCTTGAAGGCAATCTAGAATGATCTTCCATTCCTGTTTAACAATAACAATTGTTATTACCTCTTTGGGGCAACCCGTGAAACAGGCTATCAATAACAATATGAAAAAATGTTCCATATCATTCGGTAATAATAGAATGATTGATCTGGAGCTGGAAGAGAAATGAGAGAAATATGAATTAAAATAATTCTAAGGAGCCACCTCACATCCATCGAATTGGCAAAATAGTCAGGATTGGAGGTCTGGCAAGTCAACCACACTAATATATTGCCAAGAATGGCATCAACAAACATTTTTAAAATGAATAATATACACAGAAAATATTGATAACGTTTTTGACGGGATGTTTCAAATGAGGGTACACGTTTCTTTATATCTGGAATATAATAAGTGCTAAATAAATGTGTTGGCTCATTCCCAATGCAGTGCATAAAATGTGACATAAATTTCCCTCAATATTTCAACTATCTTCTAGCAACAATTAAAAATATTAGAAACGAATGAATCTGTTCTTGAAATCATGCTAAAATGTGATTAAATTGTCCATATCATTTTATCCAGAGATTTTCTTGTTATCAGATAGTGTCTCAAGGAGGTCATAGTCAGAAATATTCCATGTACATGCAACTATCTATTGCAGCACTTTTTGTGGCAGCAAAGAACTGGCAAGAAAGAAATGCCCCTGGATTGGGTAATAGCTGAACAAGTTCTGCTACATCAATGTGATGGAATATTACTGCCCTGTAAAAAACAACAAATGCAAAGGATTCAGTGAAGCATGGGGAAATTGACAGCAACTAAGTAATTGCCAAGAACAAAAACAACAGAAACCTTGAAACTAATCCCTATGTTATTGTGGTAATCAGGAACTTAACTGTAGAAAACAGTGGAGAAAATGGTGCCTCCTTCCCTTTTTGGAGGAACTGAATGACTCCGGGTGTGGAGTATTGAATATCGTCAGATTGAATTGTCATATTGCTTGGTTTTATTGAACTTGACTTGTTTTTCTTTGTTGTTTTAGGGGGCAGCTTACCACATGAGGTGGGCAATAACATGTACCTATTCTATTTTCTTCCTTATGCTGGGGGGTGGGAGTGGGAGTCAGTATCTTTAACTCTACACGTCTTACTCAGATGATTCACCGTGACAGGGACAGGGTCATTAAGGGTGATACCAGTGAAGTATAGGCTCTGGCCAGTCTTACAAATTTAAAGTCTTTGAGTAGGTTCCTGGCAAACACACTGTCTATTTTCCAACCACCAGTCTAGCTAGATGTAGAGAAGCTCTTCTTATCAACAGAAATTTATTCACCAGGGTGCTGAATTTTTAGACCATAAAAACCAAATTGAGAAACAAGACTTATACAGGAGCAGAAGGTAGTACCTCTTTCATTGGAGAAAACTGCCAAAAGGAGAGGAAGGCTATACTGAAATATTCAGTTACATTGGTCTTTGCTTATGTACTGAGCCCACATTGGTACTTCTTTGAATCAATATAAAGTGGACCCTTTTAATTTGATCTTTGCTAAAACAAAGCAAAACAAAACTAACCTATCATGTTATTTGAAACTACTACACTTGAGTGTCTGTCAAGAAAACATTCTTGGTCCGCTGCTGTTGATAGGGTGTGGAGGGTGTTTGTGGTCAAAGAGCGCTAACAGCAGCAGTAACGGCAGTACTCCTCCTCCTCCTCCTCCTCCTCCTCCTCCTTTTTATGTTGTCCTTTAATATTAGCAAAGAGCTACACGAATTTTATCTGATTGTGTCCTCAAAAGAGGCCCAAGAAGTAGGTGCCATTATTTCGCCTGTTTTGCAGAGGAGGAAACTGAGACAGGTGTTATTATGGGTATTACTGCAAGATTTGCTATTGGTCAGCTTCTGGTTCTTGTAGATAGTGTTTTTAAAAATTGATGTTTGTATTCAGTGAAGTCCTGATTTTTTAGCAACTTCATAATTCACAGGTACCTTTTCCTAGAGAGAAAGAGAGAGGTTGTTATTGTGAATTTTGAATAGCTCACATCTTTAGTTCACATGTAACTTACGGACACTTGAGGAAAAATTGGGACATGAAGGAAGATGTGTAATGATGTAATTCAAAAGATATACACTCTGTAGGTGGTGGTGGGAGGAGGAGGAAGTTTAAACAGATTGATAAGTACATTAAACTTCCAAGCTGAATTGGGTAATGAGACTGTGCTTGTAATTTACATTGTATTTGGAGATCTTCACACTGGAGTAAAATAGTGTTTGCAGTCTGATTGGTAGAATGATCCTATTTTATGGCAAAGATGCCAGATGAAAGGTTGCTGCTCCTAGGCTTTTGTTGGAAAGAGAAGAAAATCTCTGATCCCTTTGTGGGTGATGATGACATTTATTTGCTGTGAAAATGCTAGGAAAACTTCTGTTGAGAAGTACAGTAATTTTTCCCTGCTCTTCCCTTATTTCCTTGATCTTTTCTTCCTTCTTCCATTTTCTGCTCCTTTCCTCTTCTTCCTCCTTCCTATTCTTTCTTTCTTTCTTCATCCTATCTTTTCCTCCCCCAACTCCTTTCCTTTCCTCATTTCCCCCTATCTCTTCCCTCTTTTTCTTTCCTACCCTTTCTTTTTTCTCTCTTTTTTCCTCCCCCCTCTCTCTGTTCTTTTCTACTCCCTCTCTCTTTCCCCTTCTTCTTCCTTCTGCCCCTTCTCCTCTTCCCTTAGTCTTCTCCCCGACTCAGATCACATAAAGTGACTTTGGGAAGTCATAACATTTTCAGGCGGCTATCAGAGGAGTAGGACTAAAAGAAAATTGCAACTGGTTACTTATGCCTTGATTACACTAATGTCAAATTAGACATTTAACGTGCTTAGTAGGCTTGCAGCAACATGTTTCTTTAGTCTCTGGGCATCCTGGCTTTTCTCTCCCTTTCAATTTGCCTGTTTTATTCTTCTAAAATGTTTGGGAAGGGGCCTGTACTTTTATATGTGTGCAATTACTGGCATCTCATTGTTTGCTTTTCTTTGTTTCCCCAACACTTAACCCAGTGCCTGGTATTCAGTAAGTGCTTAATAAAAGGAGACTGACACTCTTTTCCAGGGAAAAAATGGACTTACACTACAAGGCAATGGGTGATATGGGCCAAATGTGAGGTAAACTTTAGAGGAGGCTTTTTCATCTCAATTATTCGTGTACCATCCTAGGGTTTTGCTTTCAGTTGACTAAGAATGAGATCACCTCACCAAAGTCAAAAAATTCCTTGAATATATGTTTCTCTTTTTTTCCCCTTGAGTGTGTGACCATGGAGGGGAAAAAGCTGTTCCCCTCTCTGATCTGGGTTAGTCTTTTCTACATCAATTTAGACATCTCCATTTCTAGTTATATCATCTGTTTCCTTGACTTCCCTCTCTTATGCACTCCCTTCCCCCATTAATGCATAACACATGTTAATGAACATTTTCAAAAGAACAAAAGGAGCCTGGGGACAGAATGGGGGGAGGAAGGGGAGACTGAAGATAAACTGGTGGAAGAGGGGGAAGGGAGGGAAAGAGGAGGAGAGAGAGAAAGAGATGGATGGGGGGGGTAGAGAATAAGTGGGAAGAGGAAAACAAGGATGAGACAGGAATCTAGGGACCCATATTAAAAGGGAAAGATGAAAGGTAGGAAGGGAACAATGTTAACTTTATTGTTTTATTAAAAGCAATTAATTTAAATTGACACATTATGCAACATCTGAATGTTTCTGCTCAGATATGCTTTAAAGAATGACTTCTGAAGTTTGTTTGTTTTTTCTTCTCCCCCTGGGAAGTGTATTCTCCTCTGAGTTGATCCTTGAACATGAAATATGATGTTTTGACTGATGTTTAGTAGTTCCCAGGTTATGTTTTCTGATTGACTAAGTGTGATGCCATGGGATGAGGCATAAAGAATGCTTTGTCAACTCTGAAGCATTTTAGTAATGTCAAGTGGTGGTGATATTTTTATTGAATCTCTCAACAGAGTGGTCACACAGCAATATAGTCATGTAAAAGTCATGAATTCTGGAGCTTTTTCCAAAAGCCAAGGTCTTTCTAATTCAATCGAATTAATTTTACCCTTATGATGCAGTAGATTTGACCAGGATGCACTGGATGGAGATCATGACTGGGAGTGGGTTTTCCACAAACATAAAGGATGAGAGATAAGTAGATGCTGGGCACTAGTGATATTCTAGTCATTTGGTAGATTTCTCAGTTGATTGTACAAGATCATTATTATTTCCAAGAGTTAGTTTTATTATACATTTAGACTATAGATCATAATTTCCCACTCTTCATTCTGTAGGTTGAAGAACCAGATATTTGTTCCTTTGACATAAAATTATACGCCCCCTTCCCCCCCAAAAAAGTTCTCCTTTGTCCAGTAACTCAAGGAAGAGTCCTGAAGTGAAGATGATACATTGATTTGGAGGCACACCATGGGAGAGCTTTTCTCCAGTTCATGACGTATAACATAATATTTTTAAAAGTATCTCCAATCTGCTTCCTTCTCATTTTTGAAGAAGAAGCATTATCTTGGTATTCTAATAGAAGAATGGACATTTTTCATACTTCCAGCTTTGCTTTCTGACCTAGTGAACCATTCCTTGTTTTTGTTTCTTTTAACAACGATGTATATGAAAACAACAATAATAATAGGTGACCTTTACATATTAGTTTATATATTTTCAGTGTGCTTTCTATTTCATTTGAGCCTTAACACAACCCTTTGAGGTAGATGGTATTATCCCTGTTTTCCTGATTAAGAAACTGAGTTTGAGATGGATTAAAAGAATTTCCCAGGGTCACAGAGCTAATAAGTATCTAAGGCAGGATTCAAACTCAGGTCTCTTGGAGTCTGTGTCTAACACTCTGTCTACTGTTCATTTTGACTTTTCTGTCACTTGATAGTGTTTATTTCTCTAAGATTTTTGTTTCTGTTCTCTTCTTTGAATAGCGTTAGGCATTAAGCAAATCTCAACTCACTTTCTTCACCTATGAAGAGAACCAGGACTTGAGGATTTCTGATGGTGCCTTGAACTTGCTGTTGTAGAGTGCGAGGAAAACAGGCCAAAAGAAGATCCATTGAGAAACTGGAGCTGTTTAGCCTTGGTGGAGGTGATAGTAATAGGCTAAAAATCTTCAATTATTGGAAGGGATGCCGCATGGAAGAGAGTGACTTATTTAGCTTGATGCTAGAAGGCAGTAGGAAGAAATTGCAGAGGAAAATCTTTCAAACAATGAGAGCTGTGCAGAAGAGGAATGAGTATCACTGGAATTCTTCCTGTCATTTCCCTTACCGAATAAGTTTCTCTTACATTTCTGAAACTTGTGTGACCTTGGCCAAGACCCTTCAGTTCTATAGGACTTGGTTTTCTGATTGATAAATTGAGGGGATTGGACTAATGACCTCTAAAAAGTCTGTCTCGACTCTAAAATATATTAGTGTTGTGTTTAGAATATTGTAGTCAGGAAGACCTGAGTTCAAATCTTACCTCAGATACTTGCTAGCTGTGTGGCCTGGGGCAAGTCACTTAACTAATCTCTCTTTGCTTCAGTTCCTTATGGAGATATAATATATGGAGATATAATCTATGGAGGTAAAATAATAAATAATAAATTTATAGATAATAATTTAGAGATAATAAATAGCAAGACACCAGGGTGCTTATGAGAATTAAATGAGATAACATATATACTTTGTGGTCCTTAAAGCCTTATATAAATGCTGCTCATTATGATGTTGATGATGATGATGTAGTCTTTTTTCATTTTGAAATTCTGATTTAATATTTCAAGTAATGAGTGATATTTTAAGTAGGTAAATTGTGACTGGGATGATTTTTCTTGTATATCCCCCCGTGTCTATTAATATCTCAGAAACACCAGAGAAGAAAATAATTCACATTATCAGCTATATAACCCTAGGCATGTTATTTGATTGTTGTCTGCCTCAGTTTCCTTAACTATAAAATGGAAGTAATAACAATATTTACCTCTCAGAGTGGTTGTGAGGATCAACTGAGATAAGATTTTTAAAGCATTTAGCATATGGTAGGCACTTAACAAGTCCTTCCTTCCTTTCTTCCTTCTTTCCTCCCTTCCTTCCTTCCCCCCTCCCTTCCTTCCTCCCTCCCTCCCTCTTCCCCCTCCTCCCTCCTTCCCATCCCTTCCCTCCCTCCCTCCTTTCCCTCCTTCCTTCCTTCCTTTCTTCCTTCCTTCCTTCCTTCCATTTCTCTATTGTCCACATCTGACTCAGTTTCTACTATTTACTATGAGCACAACTGACCATTTGGGGTCACTGTTTCAGGTTCTTTTGCTAAGGCTAGAATGATCAGACATATAAAATCAAGAACATTCCACCACCACCTCCACCTCCCCCCCCACCCGCCCCGCCCTTCCCAAATCATGGCACAGTGACTAATTCCATTCTGAGGCATGTCATCTAAGGAACTGGAATACTTACATGCATGCTTAACTTTTTGACAAATTAGACAAAATTAATTCTAAAAAGGGTTGTCCCATAGAGATTCCTGGAAAATAAATAATAGTGGGAGAATCTGTAGTGATGCTCCAATGTATGGTTCTGATTTTTTGGAAAAAGGAAGCTGAAAACTGAGCCATCCTATGTGCCTGAGAAGGGACAGACAGTAGCTGGCCACGCTCAGATTCTGTATCATGCCCATGATCCTGTATCAAACATTTTTGATCATGCTTGATTAAACTTCCAGGTCCCAGGAACATAGCTTAGCATTTTACTAGATCTGTGAAGGAATCAATAAAACTTCCCTTCAGGGCTGTTTCTAAATGGAAAGGATGTGATTTACATATGAACTTTCAGAGACTGATCAGAGGGACTGACTTTAGTGTTTTTCGTAAATTCAATTGTAAATGTCTTTTTTCTTTACTTTAGTATTTCTTGTGTGGAGGCACTGAGCAAAATATTGTGAGGAGCACAAAGTAATGAAGCTTCAGTCCTGCCCTCAAAGAGCTTAAGCTCTAGATAGAGCATAGACACAAAGAAATTAGGAGAAAAATGAAAAGCTGTATATATCAAATGCCCCAAAAAAAGTCTTACACTGGATTAATGCTTTAAGAGTTAAAAGAAGGGACATATTAAGAGAGCTTTAGAGTTTACCGAGCACTTGGCCCTCATACTAATCATTTAATGTGTTATTATCTCCATTATATATGAAGAACATGAGGTTAAGAAAAAGTGATTTAGCCACTGTCTTAAAGAGAGTGCTAGCAAAACTTGGATTTGAACTTAAATGTTTTAATTTCAAATGCATTAATCACAGGTAAAGAGAAAAGGGCTTTCCTGGTAGGTGGAATAACTCAAGTTTGAGAACAAAGGGGACAATACCAGAGGAACGTCTGGATATAAACAGATTTGTTTGTGAACTAGACCTCTTGGGTTCATGGAAGATAACAGTAAAAAATAAATGTATAATATACATTTAGAATATATAAATGAATATATGACATTTTTGTATATGATGTGTTTCACACAAAATACAGATAGCTTGTATGTGTATGTGCATGTGTATATACACATGTTATAGACATACATACAGGTTGAGGCTGATTGGGTAGGTATATGCTATGCCAGGGAATTTTGATTTCATCTTGTAGGTCTTCAAGAGTGAAAGAAATTAACTTGGTAAAGTTTTGCAGGAAGATTGACTCAATGCTTGTGCACGTGATGAAAAACGAAGAAAGGGAAATTAGAGTCAGAAAAAGGCAAGAGACTATTGTAGGAGTCCAGTAATGAAGTAAAGTCAAAACCATTGATTATGAGAATTGAAAAGAAAGGAGATTGACATGAAACCATTAATGAAGAAAAATCATTAAGATTTGGTGACTGAGTGAATTGGGGGAATTAAGGGAAAAATCAGATGACTCAGGAGTTCTCCCAGGATAACTGGGAAAATGATGGATGCAAATAACGAAAATAAGGAATTTGGAAGTTTGAATCTGTCTTGAATGTGATGTAAAGAGGCTGTTTTTAGACATGTTAACTTTAGTCGTCATTGGAACATCACAATGGAAATGTCCAGCAGGTAGCTGGAAACATAAGCTGAAGCTTGAAAGAACAGTCTGTCTATCCTGGACATAAAGATTTTGAAATGATATTTGGCACTGACAACGTGGACAAGAACTGTGAGAGATGGAGAGAGGGAAGATTGAAATGTGAGATAGGCCTACATTTACTATAGTATGGAAAATAAAGACAGGAAGAAGAGAGATAATGTGATGGGGGTAGAGAGTGTAATAAAGAGAAAATGATGGAGGAAATTATTTACTTTATTCAAACTGGGTGAGGTCATGATAAATGAAAATTTCACCCTTAGGCACATCTATTCCCAATCCCATAGTGTGATAGAAAAGACTAGATTGGAATCAGAAGACTTGAATTCAGATATTGGGTCTGAAACTTACTCTCTCACTTTGGGCAAATCATTTCTCCTGCCTTGCTCTCAGTTTCCTTAACTATAAAATGAAAAGGTTGGACTGGATCTTTAAACCCCTTCTAGCCCTATATTCCATGATCCTATATTCCTAGCCCCACTCCTTTTCTTCCCTCTCCTCATATACCCCCAGGATTGATGAAGAGAATTGAATAGGAGAAGATTCCTAGATATATCTTATAAGAATTGATCAGAAGTGCATGGCACCATGAAAAGGATTCAGTGAAACTTGTTTTTCATCATCAGTTGATACTTGTATGACTTTCCATGATTTTATTTTAAGGAATAGCCTGGAGAAGAGGAGTTGTCAATTCTATCAACTTGCTGTTGTGGTATAAAAGCATTTTCAGTCAAAAAGTTTATAAAATCGTACTTTTTTCCATCTACTGCTTTTGTTGTTTGGTCGAATGCTGTGTCGAATGCTTTGTGATCCCATTTGGGTTTTTCTCAGCAAAGATACTGGAGTGGTTTGCTATTTCTTTCTCTAGCTCATTTTCCAGAGGAGGAAACTGAGGCAGACAGGGTTAAGTGACTTGCTCAGGGAAATTCAGCAAGTAAGTGTCTGAGATCAGATTTGAACACAGGAAGAAAAGTCTTCTTGACTCCAGACCCAGCCCTCTATCCACTATACCATTTGGATGCTCCCATATTGATTTTACCATTAATGAGTTATGTGGAAATGTTTGTTATTCATCTCATGGAAATTTATCAAAGTATCTAATTTAAGATTAATCATTCAGGAGCTTTTATGTAGCAGTATGTTTCCATAGACTGCTTAGTGGTTTGTTCAGTTCTAGTTTTTGTCCTACAATTTGACCAGCTACAAATTTCCCAGATGCCCTCCAGTTCTCCAGTCTACTTTGTTGTGTGAAGCTGACTAAGACAGCATGGAGTGCTTGAATCAGCATTCCCAGACTTATAAATTCTTAGACCCTTTACCTGCTCTTATAGTGGCATAATGAGATCAGAAGGGATGAAGGCTTTCTCTGTTGTGCACATTTCGTGATCTAGTTAATAAATAGTTACTGAAATGAAATATGAATCATTTAAAATTAATTTAAGCTTCTCCCCTCAAGCTCTAACTCCATCATCCCTTTCTATCTGTCCAGTGAGACATTGCTTTTCCCCTTTCCCATCCCCCTAACCAAAATACTTTGAACAATAAAAAAAGATGTGTACTGATTTGAGTGAGGTTTTATTTTTAAGGAGAAGAAAGGTAGGTTGGGGTAGTGGATAGTTATGAACCTGGAATCAGGAAGGTTTGAGTGTGGCCCTGATCAAGTCACTAAGTTACTTGACATCTCTTAACCTGTTTCCTTATCTGTAAAATGAAGGGATTAGACTCAGTTGTCTATTAGGGCACTTCCAGTTTTAAATCTATGACCCTCTAAGTTTCCAGGGTACCTTTGAGTAAAGATGAGCTTGGGGGCAAGGGAGAAGAACAGTATATTTGATGCTATTTCTACAGCAGGTTTCTATAACAGGTTGTATCACAGTAGAGAAGAAATGAGGAATTTTGGCTTTAATGGAAACTATTACACTTAATTCAAGGTTGTTCATCTTTTAACTTAAGCAAAAGTTCAAACAAATTAAATGGAATACTTTCAAATGAGGAATGTTCATGAAGTAATGCTTGCTGACTCATTATTTTTTGTGAAATGATCTCAATACACTTCTCAGGTGCGTAATAGAAATACTATCATTTCCAGGTGCATTTGGTTTTTGTTTAACTTACTTGATCACAAGAACACAAATGTGAATGCCTGTTTTAAAGTATTTGTTCAACAAACCATTCTCTTTAGGGCAAACAGAGAAAAATCCTTTAATGATGTCACATTGTTCAGAACAAGAAATGTCAATGAAGAAAATCAGGAACAGGTAGTTTATTTTTCTGTTTACTTAACCATGGCTTTTAAATCCTTAGCCTCCTTACCATAGACCAGTAATGTGGTTTTCTGAATTCAGGCAGTTTGAAGGTAAGTTTAGTAAGTGTTTTTCAGAGGAATTTCTAGGTTCCCCCAGTTGCTAGAGGTATCAGCTGTAATGTAACCTTCTAACTACTCTGTATTTACCTTTGTGTTGTACTCATAGGCTATGTGTGTCCACATGGTTCTGTCTAGCTGTAACTCAAAGAGAAGCATGAATAGTTATTTCTAGTCCTCTGCCTACCTTTCTTCAAGGGAGACTTTGACACCTTCTGCAGAGGAAGTAGGAGATTGGAGCCATGACACAGGCCACTGCTTTCTTCAGACAGGAAGTACCTGTCATGAATTAAATCTTTCAGCTTCCCTAAATAGTTTTTGTCTTGAAGAAATAATTTTTAAGTTGAAGCTACCCTCCTGTTTCTATACTAATGGAGGAATGCTCAGAGCTATCTGTGAAAACTTGACTTCCTTCACACCAAATACCAGTTATTTAGGTACTATCACACAGTGAATAGTAAATAAACCCTTTTATCCAAAGTTAATAGTGAACATCAATCATAAAGGTTACATGTATTAGAATATACCAGATAATAGCAGAGTAAATGAGCAATCTTAATCAACGAGATATCCGAGAGAGTGTTTTACTACTACTACTACTATTACTACTACTACTACTATTACTACTACTACTACTACTACTACTTCTCTGAACTATTTAAAGATATTAACTATATTCTGAAGGATAAGGTGCACTGATTTTCCCATTAGGTCATTGTTTCCAAAGATCTCAGAGCACTTTATGATAATTCTTTGGGACACATGTGACAAAAGTGAACCTTATGTCTATATTTCATTGATTCATCCAAGTTTTCAACTTAGACAGTAATATTTTGTATTAATGGCGTTTCATCTTTCCCTTATCTTTTGTGGCTATTGCTCTCTTGAGTTAAGAAATTCAGTTCTTCTTCTAGACTTGCCAAATTATAAGGTTTCTTTTTTTAAAAAATGTGACTATATAAAAATATGTATTAAAAAACTTAGCTTTGTGAATGGTTATCCTAGGATTCTCCTTAAGGAGAATGCTAATAAAGGTGCCAGTGCTGCATTACTGTTATGGCCAACTCTACTAGCCTAGAAATACATCATTGGCATTACCTAGCTTCTCCTTGTGGTCAGGATCAGGTGCCATGCCTTTTGAGGAAGTGTACAGAGATGTCTGGTATAATATATTTTAATCATTCATTATTATGAGTTAATTACCATGGTAGGTTGTTATTGTTGTTGTTTTTTAAGGAAGTTACTACCTAGTAGAGGGAATGAGACGGACAAAAGCAAGTAGAATACAAAGTAGTATGTGATAAATGCCACCACAATAGTACAGGTGGGGGTGTGTGGCTTCACAGTGCAGAGTGTGATATACAAAGGCAGGCCTATTTGATCCTGTTATACAAGTAAAATTATAGGAATCGGGTATGATGAGGCTACTTGTAGTTAGGATAATTAGGAAAGACTTCCTATTGGAGGTTGCATTTGAACTTGGAATGACAGAGAGGTATGATTTTAAAATCTTTGGGTGTAAGGAGGGAAGTTCTCAAAGAACAAAAATATCTTCCCAAAACAAAAAAGAGTCAGTGTGGAAAAATTACTGTAAGATGATACAGCAGGTTTAGAGAATAATGAGACATCTAGTCTGACAGGAGAACAGAGGAAATTAATGAGAGATGAGTTTCTGACAGTACTTTAGGCCAGATTATGTGTAGCCTTGAGGTTGGTCTTCATATGTGGGTAGAGAGAGTAGGGGAATTATTGAATGTTATTGAGCAAGAGAAGACTGCAATTAAGTCAGTGTTTGGGGAATATTAATCAACTGTGATGTGGGTGATAATTAGTGTAGGGACAGATTGGTAAGCTGGAAGTCAGTGGATGGGAGTGAAATGGTCTAGAGAAGAAGGCCCAAACTAGTGTGGTGAGAGTGGTAATAGAAAGGCAAAATAATAGGATATAGAACTTAGAAGGGACTTTTGAAGTCACCAAGTTAGAGACATTACAGGGGAAGGATTGTCTAGGTTGGAAAACCAATTGGACGTTAAGGATAAGTGTGAGTCAAAGATTATTGAACTTTTGAGTCTGAATGACTTGGGCAGTGGATATCATTTCAAAAGTTATAAAGTAAAGAAGAAAATCTGCTTTGGTGGGAAAGATGAATTTTTTTAAGGCTTAGGATTTGGAATTAGAAGGGATGTAAGTGTTCATCCGTTCTAGACCAGTACTCTATTTTACAAATAGGGAATTCACTAGTGAGTTTTTTAATGTAGTAAATAGAAGAACCAGCATTTGAATCCGTGTCTGGTCATTCCAAATGCTGTGATCTTTCCACCCTTTTAGACAGTGTTGAATTTGAGTTTCCAGGTGAAAATGCACAACAGGTAGATGGAAGTTGGACCTAGATGGACGTTAGGAGAAAATCAGGTTTGGTGAGTCACCATTTTTACAGAGGTGGTAGTTGAAACAGTGGGACTGTATAAAATATCTGAATAAAAGAAAGGGACTAGGGATAGGACCGTGGAGATTATCAACTTCTAGGACAGGAAGGAGAGCTAGACTAGGAGACAGGCTAAACAGAGCCAGACAAGAAGGAAAAGGAGAACACGGTAGTATCCTGTGAGGAAAGCCAAAAGAAGAGAGGGCATAGAGAAGGTGGGGAGAGGTAGACAGTGGCAAGTGTTCCATCAAAAACAAGGAAGGGGAATAAAAATCATTTGATCTGGGAACTGGTTGGTTACTGATGACTTCAGAGAGGACACTTTCAGCGTTTCTTGCTAGATAATAAAGGACTTTGAGATTTTAGAAGAAGGAGAAACAAAATGCTGGTAGAGAAAGTCTTGGTAAAAGTGAATAATTTCAGCATTTGGGGAATAGCTCTGTCTGCATATGTGTGCTGCCAAGAGATTGTTAGGCCAGATCAACGTATTAAAAAATTCTTTTAGCTTTTTCTTTTACATTAAAAAAAAACCTGTTTTACTCTTAATTTCTTTGAACTTTTAAAGCCAAAAAGATCTACTTTGGATGCAAGTTGACATGTAAGCCAGTGGTATAAAGTTCTTATGCTCAGATGATCTTTCCACACATTTATTGCCAGCTGCACGGTGCTAACCAAAAATAAAGGAATCAAATAGTCCACTTATTATTTTTTTTGATAAAAAAAGGGTTCTTTGTTCTTCAGTGCCTGGAGTTCATTGCTTTCCTTGTTGGAGCATCCTTATCATTTCCAAACGATGCAGAGATGTATTTGCTGCTAATATGTATATTTTGCTTTCTATCTCTTCCAATCAATTCCAATCAATCAATTGACAAACATTTATTAAGCACCTACAATATGTCAGGCAATGGGGTTACAAATACAAAGAATATCTTGCTTTTGAGGAGCTGAGAGTCTAGTAGAGGATCCAAGAGATGTGAAAAGCAAATAAATATGATATAGGGTAGATGATAAGGATGATGGCAGTCCAGAGAAAGTGTATTAAAACTTTGGAAAATGATAGATCATTTTCATCTGGTGGGAAGAGCACTGGGGGAATGCTTAGAGAGAATATGGCATCCCAACTCGAGAGAAAATGGAAACGTAAGTGAAGATGTAAAGGGTGTGCATTCTAAGTATGAAGGATATCCCCAGGACATAAGTAGGAGAGAGCAACGTTGAGATTGGGGAAAAGAGAGTCCTAGGTGTTGGCTGAAATGTTAGAATGTGGAAAAGGAATAGTGTATAGTAGGAATGGGAAAATAAAATGGAACCAGATTATGGAAGGTGTTACATAACAATCAAAAGAATTTTCACGTTATCCTAAAGGCCATGGAATGGTGCTGAAGGTTTTTGAGAAAGGGAGAGATAGGGTCAGACTTACGTATTAAGAAGCTAATTTAGACAGCTGTGAAGAGAATGAATGGGGAAAAAAGAGAGTCTGGAAGTATAAAGACCACCTAGGAGACAATTGCACTAAGTCTATGATCCTGTTGAGTGATGTTTTTCCTATGAGCTCTAAGCAAGTCAAGTCAACAAGCATTTATTAAGTGTCTGCTGTGAGCCAGGCACAGTGCTAAGTGCTGGGGATATGAAGAAAGGCAAAAAGAAAAAAAAATACCCACCTAGTATCTGCTCTTGCTCTTGAGAAGTTCACAATCTAAGGGGGGAGAAGACATGCAAACAGCTGTATATGAACCAGATAGAAACAGGATAAACTGGAGATAATCTAGCATTAAGTGAGATCTGGAAAGGCTTTTTGTGGAAGGTAGAATTGTAGCTGGGATCTGAAGGAAGCCAGGGAAGCCAGGAGGCAGAGATGAGGAGGGGGAGAATTCTGAGCATGAATGACAGCTCATGAAAATGTCTGAAGTTGAGAGATAGAGTGTTTTGTGTGTGGAAGAAAAGGGAGCCCACCGGGCCAGTGTCATTGGACTACAGGATAGGTGGAAGACATTAGTAAAGTCAGAGAAGAGAAGGTTAGGAAGGGCCTGAGTTGTGAAGAACTTTGAAAACCAAGTGGAGAATTTTATATGGAATGAGTCTTGGTTTTGTGCCCTCATCTAATATGGAGGCACCCACATGGGAGATATCCAGGATCTGCTTTCTGTAAGAAGACATTCTGCACAGATTCTTCATTGGCTGTGGAGCTGGAAAACCTGGGTCTTTGAAACTACCAGAGTAGTGTGTGGTCTCTCTGGCAAATTCCAAACAGTGAAGGTTCATGACATGTTCAATAGGCTGCTGTAGATGCAAGACCAGAGGTCACTCATTCATGTTCTTACTACATTCTTAGTTTTATAGTTATTTTATTATAAAACTTATCTCTTTTGCTAGACTGGAAGCTTCTTAAGGAAACGTACCAAATCTTAGTCTTCTAAGTTCCCAATACATTGTACCACATATAATGGATAGTCAACAAATATTTCTTTTTTTTTTTTAACTTTTATTTATTTTAGTTTACATCATTCATTTCCATGAGATTTTGAGTTATAAATTTTCTCCCCATCTTTCCCCTACCCACCACCCCAAGACAGCCATCCCATTGGATGACCCCTCCCCCAATCTATTCTCTCCTATGTCTTCCCCCATCACCCCTCTGACTTTCTGGTAGGGCAGGATGGATCTCCCTACCACAGTACCTGTGTATCTTAAGTCCCAGCTGGATGTAGTTAATAATAATAATAATAATAACAATAATAATATATATACATATATAT
>CM053592.1:54076559-54101445 GCA_028646515.1 Pseudochirops corinnae
TTCTATTCTCTACCCTGTCCCTGTCCCTTTACAGAAGTGTGTACTTCCAGCAACCCTCTTCCCCACACTGCCCTCCCCTCCATCATCTCACCTCTCATCCCCATCCCTCCTACTCTCCTGTGTGGCAAGATGCCCAGTTTAGAGTTTATGTCATTCCTCCCCTAAGCCAAGTTCAATGAGAGTAAGTCAACAAATATTTCTTGTTGGAATATGGTTTAGGGGGAAAAAAAGATTACTGATGAGAAATCAGTCATTTATGCCAAACTCAAGAGAAGAAAAAGATGTTTGTTGGTCTTAAATAAGGTGATCATCATCACAAAATTTGAACTAAGAAATAATACATGGATATTTGTCTTTTTTTTTTTTGCTAAATTAATACATAAAAACTATCTGAAAAAATGAAGACCCTACTGTTCTCTGAAAGCAATACAAAGAGAAAGGTTACACAAAAAAATGTCATACAAGCTTCAAGGTGATGAATTATTTTGTTAACACTTCATTCTAGGTGCTAGACTTTATGGAAATAAAACTTGATATTTCTTAATGAGAAAAAAATTAGGAATAACTATATATATAATAAGCACTTTAATCAGGAGTAGATCTGACTTTAAGGATGAAGAAGTGGAACTCTAACTATATAATGGCAGAAGTGAGTTCAGCACAGACAGGGAAGCAGTGTCACCTCCTCTATTTTGGCACTCCCTACAGCTGCACCCCAAGCAAGTTAGAAGTTTAGAACTGCTTTTGGCTTTGAATGAATTTTGCCCTAAATCTTTACTCCATTAGATGAGAAGTCAGAATAGCTATATAGACATAATTAAAATTACAGTGAGTAAAGAGATGATTTTCAAAAGCTTATGTTTTTTAATTTGTAGGTAATGAAAGCCATCTATAACAGAACAAAGCATTGAAATAATTAATGTGCCTTCATTTTTGTACTTCCTATTTCTTATTCTCCTCTTTAGTATGTGGAGTTTTATTGTGTTTTTTCCCATTTGAGTCATTTCCATCACTTTTTTAATGCTTATGAATTTATTTTGTTGGATTTTTAATTTTGTAGGTGTTGGGTACTCCCTCTTCTGATACAGATAGCAACAATTTCTCTGTACCAATTATTTGTGATGTATGATTATGTATCTTTTCACAAATTCTCTTTCTTCCTCCTCTCTTTCCCCCCAAGCTATCCATCTGTTGGTTCTTTTTCTCACTGCTCTACAATTGTTTTTCTTTATATTAATGCATAGCATAGCACTCGACACATTAAATGCTTAATGAATGCTTGTTGACTGATTACATATCCAGCCTACTTACTTTTCGATCACACATGTTCAAGATAGTTTCTTTAATGATACTTTTTATAAGTAAGTCATCATTTTACATCCTACTTAGATCTACCACACGTCCTTCCCTTGGTCTTTAAAATTAATATAATTTTGATTTATCCAAAAATCATAGTTTGCAGAGACTTGGCATTAACCAATAAAATGTGTGTTAAAGATATTGAGTTTTACAAAAGTATAACATTTAGAATCATCAAAAGCATGGAATAATTTTCCAAATATGATCCTATTTAATTCCCAACCTAACTCAGTTGTTTTTAGGTGTCACATAAATTGTATGTGTATACCTGCTCTTACCACCAACTCCTAACACATTAAAAGAACATAATACTATAATAAATTTAGGGCTGAAAGAAGCTTTTGAAGCCACCTAATGGAACCTCTTAATTTTACATGAAAGTGAGACCTCAAAAGGTTAGTGTCTTGCCAAAGTCACATAGGTAAAGTTGATTTGCCAGGGTTCACTAGTGATTGCAAGATGAGCACTCTAAACTCGTTCCATCGTACTTGATGGATTAAACCAACTTCTAGCTGTTTACCTTAGTTGGATAGTATGTGGATTTTTTTTTTTCATCCGCTTTGTTTTCCCATCAAGATGGTTAGGTATTCCCTTATAAAATGTTGCTACTAGGAATGAAAAGATTTTTTTAAATGTTCCAATCTCCATATAGTTAACATTTCTTCTCTGAATGGAAGCCAAAAATAAGAATTTTTTTGTTTGGATCTCAGGGTTACTGGAGAACAATTTAGTTGATCCTATATTTTCTTGTTTTATACTTCACTTGCCAATACTGAACAGATTGTTGAACAAAGTTGTCTTGATAGTCATATCTGTCATTGACTTGTATCATTTCACTGTAGGCATGGGCAGTATCTTGTTCTTCATATTCAAATACTGTGATACTTGAATGAATTTGTGATCTCATTGGTGTGAAGATTCCTTCCACTAGTGAATTTGTTAACAAAACTCTTCCATTCTATTTACTTAAAGATATAAATCTTTACTTTGCTTAAATCTTTAAGTAAATCCAACAGAGAATTTACCCAAGATGTTGGAGGCCTTCCTCTGGTTCTTTAAATATTTCATTTGTGCAACCCTCAAGCTTTCTATTATTATATCTCATTCTTTCTGTAACTTAGCTAGCATTTATATAGCTCTTAAAGTTTTTCAGAGCACTTTATGTGTGTTATTTCATTTGAGATTCGTGACAATCTTGTTAGAAAGAAGGTATTATCCCCATTTTACAGATGGGAAACTGAGGCACGGAGTGATTAAGTGCCTTGTTAAGTTCACACAAATAGTAAAGTTCTAAAGGAGGATTTGAATTCATTTCTTCCAGACTCTAAGCCCAGTAGTCTATAACCTAGCATGATTATTGCAGTCAAATATGCCTTTTAATTATTGTGTATGTCATTCCTGATGGTATTCTGCAGCCTGCTTATTCTTAATGTGGATCTTTGCATTGCCCCTTTTATCGTTTAAAATGTTGAGACCTTGGTGTTTTTCTTTCCATGAGGGATCACTGGTCTCTGCTTTTAAATCACCACCCTTACTCAGAGGAACATACTTTCATAATATATTATTAGACTTTTCAAGTCTATATAGCTTGATTTTTTAAGTTTCTGGGAACAAGTTTTACCTTGATCTCATACTGTGCTACTAGGCCAGGCTACTGGTGATGAACTTTTCTTATTTAATGAGCTATACTTCTGACTGCAGTGTGGTAAAGTGAAAAAATGCTACATCTTAGGCCAGGAGAGAACTGGGTTTGAATTTTTCCTTTCTAGCTGTGTGACCATAAGCAAGTTACTTAACTTTTCTGACTTTGTTCCCTTATCATTAGAAGGAGGATAATACCTTTATTATGTCACACTATTGTTGTAAGAAGGAAATGGGGTTATCAGTATACTTATATCTCTCTATATATTATATAGGGTATATATATTTGGGACAAATATCCTAAAAGTCTTAGTGTAGTTATAAGCCATTCATTATTTTTAGTTTTAAGCTATTAAGCTTTAATAGCTTAAAATAACATTAAGATTTTGGAATACTGTGTCTATGTGCGGTCATGTGTTTTTGTGCTTTTTAAATCTTAAAGAGCAATATAAATACCAGCTATTATTAGCAGTATTTTCTTTAGTAGCCCTCTGCTATATCTTCCAATCCATGATCCATGATATTTACAATACAAAAGAGCTTAACAAATTTTAGATTGCATGATTGAATGTACTGAATTTTGTATACAGTTTTTATGTGTTCATATATTTTTCATCATATTGTAAGGCCTTTGCCAATAGGTTACAAAGACTAGGTTGCAGATTTCTTTCAGATCCATTACTAATATCACAGAACTGTGCCCAAAGGAGGTTTTCAGGAAGCACTCTTGCTAATTGAATCTATTATCAAAACCATTTAGGAAAAATCCAGAATTAAATCGTTGTTCGAAAACTGCAATGATGCTTCAAAACTTTGAAATGCTAAATTAACTAAAGTGTGAATTGAAATGATTAGTCCTAAGTACTGTCTAGGTACACATACACTCAGAATTTAGCATGTGCTTGCAAGAGGTCTGTTCTGATGCAATTAAAATATAGAAAGGGATGCTTTAGTCCTGTTGTTTTATGGAAACTTTGAGTTCGTCCCTTGGAAGTCTTTGTGAAGAAGCCAAGTAAACACATGTTATATGTATTGTAGTGAGGATCACATCTGTGTAGGGATTGAATTAGATGACTGCTGGATTCCTTTCCAACTCCCAAATTGAGTGATTCTTTTTTAAACGTTCTTTGTTATAAGTGAGGAGGGGTATTGGAACATGACTATAGTATAAAACAAATGACATTCCAAACTATTCATACGTTCCTCAGTACTAAATGACTCTATGTAGCTATGGACACAGCTTACTGGAAATGTGTTCCTTTAAGGAGATTCTAGAACCTTTATTTCAAGGTTCATTTTGCAAGGAATTCTATTTCACATAGCTGCAAATTTCCTTCTGCATTTTTTTCTCCATGTCCACAACAGATATTCCTAGTACTTGGTCACCATCCTATGTATAAGAATCCATTACTATGTACTTATTATGTACTCAGTATTATTAAATTGCTGTTTTCTAGCCTTAATCTTCTTGGTTCCTTTCATCATGCATCTTATTTTTAATCCTATAATTTTATAGCACTACCTTAAAATGTCTTTATAGTATTATCTTTATACACCTAGAACTGGTTATAATTTTATAGCCTAGACTCAAAGGTAGGAAATAATTTTTACAAATGTTCACATAGCTTGCTGTAGTGGAAAGAGAACAAGACTTGGATTCAGAAGGCCTGGCATCAAGTTCTGTCTCAATCCTTTAACTTAATCTATCAAGTAATTTATCTCTTTGTGTCTCATTTTCCCCATTTGTCAATTTATAAAGAAGGGGATTGGACTCAATAACCTGTAATGTCATTTCCAGTAAAAAATCTGTGAATTTATAATCTAGCTCATAACAATTACTAAGCATTAACTGTGTACAAAGCACCACTAGCTCAATATTGTCAGGAAAATGGTAGACTCTGACATAAAGGAGATTATGACTGAGGGGGAGAAGCAGAACTAAATATAAATACAAGTCACACACACACACACACACACACACAGACATATAGCCATGAGGATCTGGGCACTGATAGCAATAAAGATCAGGGCATCGTAGTAGTGAAGGGACCTATCTGTGAAGACTCAGGGAAGACCTGACTGGAGAAGAGAAGGCTTTTAAAAAGCGTGGACTCAGAGTTGGGAAGGGATCAGTAGGATGTGTTTTTCCAGGTGATAACAATGGCTCAGATTCTGGAGAAAGATGGCCAAGTATGGTCCTGGCAAAAAAAAAAAAAAATGACAGAATAGGAAGGAGTGATCTGAGGAAACTTCTACATTTCAGTGGATCCATGATCTCATCAGTGTGGTTACTCCCTCCAGGAGACAATGAACAAGGCTTTCTGACTAGCTCCCAGTGAAGATGAATAAGGAATCTCCTAAGTAGTCATGTTATTAGAATTCATACTGCATATTTCCATTGTGCTGATACCGGTGATCGTATTTTGCATAATTAAAACTTCAGATAGTGAGAATTAGAATGGATACAACCACTTTTGGGGGATTCATTATTTGCACTAGTCAGAACCTAGCTTATTGGGCACTTAAGGTGTGCCAAGCAGTGTGCTAAATCTTAGGGATACAAAGTAGGGCAAAAAGAGTTCCTTCCCATCCTCAAGGAGCCTACATTTATAATAGGTTACATGTTAATAGCTAAGTACAAATGAAATAACATTATAAAGGAGATGGACAGTGATCACAGAGGGGAAGATTCTAGTGGGTTGCAGCCCACCCATGACTTATTCATGCCCTTCCATAGTGACTCAGCTAATATGGAAATCTCTCTCTAGGCCAGGAGTCCTTGACATTTGTGTGTGACCGTCTTATACATCTAGTGTAGTCTATGGAATCCTCAGAATGTTTTTCAACTCATAAAATAAAAATACATAATATTATAAAGGAAACCAATTTTATTAACATACAGTTATCAAAGTAGTTTTTAGAAAAAAGTTCACAGACCTCATGTTAAGATCTAGATTTTATGGGTCCCAATGAAGCACATGGACTCTCCAATCTATTTTCCCTTGATTTCATTATATGACCAGCTATGTTCATCTTTTAGTCCTAATCGAGATATAAGTAGAAATAAATTCTGGAAAGGAAAGAAAATGAAACTGGATGGTTAGTATTTAAGACCACAATCAGGAGTAAAGAGAGAAAATATTAGATTAAATAGCACAAAATGCATAAGAGAAATTTAATAGTGTTATATTTTTGTTCATGTTCTATTGGAACTAGGCCTTTTTTTCCTTTAATATTTTTTGTGGATACATTCAGGGTTTCATGACCTTGATTATAGCATTAGCATTTCTCTGGGAGCCCTTTCATTTGGGCACAACTAGGTCCTTCTTGAATTTCCTGTATGTTGTTATTATATACCTCTTGTTTTTAATACCTTATTGTTGGTGCACACAGTCACAGAATGTTACAGGTGCAAGGGACCTCATTTTACAAATGAGCCACTTGAGGCCTGCAGAGAAGTGACTTGTCCAACATCCCATAGTGAGTAATTGGCAGAGTCGGGACTCAAATTTCCATCTTCTGACTTCAGAACAGTTATTCAACAAGCATTTATTTAGCACCTACTCTTTCAACTATCTCAGCTTCTTCCCTTTCCTGACTAGTATTTATAGGGTGGAAAAAACAGCAGAAAATGAAAATACCAGCTATTAGGCTTTTAGGCCCTGGTTCTCAGCTTTCTGGCCTTTGTGGCCTTGAAGCAGCTCTGTTATCCAGCAGTAGACCTTTCTTCCTCCTGTTTATCCAGATGGTACTTTTTTTTTGTTTGGAACTCACTTTTTTTGTTTGGGGAATTGTCCCCCTGACTCAAGTGTAAAACACTACAGCCAAGTGTTTAGGTTCCTTTTATCATCTTGCTATTAAGGTGCAGTAAGAAATGAGTTTGCAAAGATGGACAGGTAATGGAATGGGTTTAATTGTCAAAACAGGGTTACCGTTTTCTGACTTTGGAAGGAAAGATAATGACCTGGGTTAGTGTTCTTTGCCCTAAACCATGCAATTTTTTCAAAATAATGTTATTTTAAGAGTACGTTATTTAATAAAATAAATTTTTAATATTATTATACTGCTACTTCTTTTGGAATCTGGGTTGGGATCCTCTTACTGGAAAATCTGTAGATCTGAATTATTGTCATTTAAACCTTCCTTTAGCTTATTCTCTTCTGAAAAAAGGAAAAACACATATGACCATGATTTCATGGTGATACATTTGGGATAGATGTTTTTGAGTGTAAACTTTCAAAAATCTTAGATGATTTTTTTAATTAAACCTTTTAGCAGCTTAGAAATCTTTTTAAAAATCTTAGACAGATATTCATATTAATGTAATCTAGGTTCTGTTCCAAGTTATAAACTGGCATTTTCAAATACATTTAGTTAAACAAGCACAAAAACCCCTGAACCAATATATTCCTGAATGTTGGTATATGGGCATGGTTTTTATAAACAAGGAAATCTCTTCCTTTCTGATCTGTTTATAGTGTCAGGAAACACTTAATAAGCTGTTATGTACAGACTCTTTAGAAAGTAGTTTTTGAAACAAAAACAGGAAGTCATAAGCTTATAAGAGCTGATTAGCTTCTGTCCCCTAGAAGAGAAGCTTTTAAGTAGATTCTATACTAGACAAAATATTCTCTCATAATTAAGGGAACAGTCTCCAGTACTTTGTATGAGGGAGAGACAGACTTTCTGGTGTCTTCCATTTCACAGGCATTCCATGCTGATGATCCTGACACTTGTATATTCCCCAAAGGGAAACAACAGCCCTTATATAATTTGCTTAAGCTACAATTTCATGCATTGAGGAAAAAAAATCTTTTCATCTTTCTAGGTCACAGAGGTAGAAATTTATGCAAAAACTTTCCGAAGGAGAAAATTACATAAATGATATTATTGGAAATGATAATAATAAAGTCACCCAACCGACTGAAACAATTATTTAATGTCATTTCCTTAACATGAGAAGTAGTGGTAAAGAAATAGATATGGAGAAAATATATAGGGAATAAGTGCAATGTTAAGATCTTTATCATAGCCTCTTTATCTAGAAGACTGAAGTTATTACAGAAAGACTTGAAATGTGACTAAGAAAAAAAAAATGTAACCTAGTCCAAAGCTATGAGGCAAAAACATTGTGTGAGTTTCAATAAAATGGCATTTTGGAAATTGAATAGAATTTTTCATTGGTGGATATAAAGATTTATTAAGGAAAGAGGGACGACAAGATGAAATTCATGTCTTGGAGGTAAGCAAAACCTCGTTTCAAGTAACACAGAATAAATTATTTCAAAACAGTTCCTTCTTATGAAATACTGGCCCTTGTCATGAATCCAAGGTCAATGATTGAATGGGTTATAGGTTGAATAAGTTACAGATGCTAAGAGACTCTGTCTACACCTGACTTTTCTGGCATGGTTTTCAGTTTTGCCTTCATGAATCAGCACAGCTCAGTCTTTCAAAGTCAGTTTCTTTTACCCCATCTGGACCTTCCCCTCTAATCAAGGTTGGCTAAGTCACTGTTTGGGAGCCAAGTTACATGATAAATTTCCTTTTACATGAGAAAGGCGCACATTACTTGAATTTTCCATAAAATTTACATATAAATTGACTGAACACAGGGACCAAGTTATTGCGGAAGAGGACAGTCAGGACTGTTTTCGGGGTCATCTTGAATCTCCATTTTGTATAAGGAAGGTTTCTGTAGGCTGACAGTGCATCTATTTGCAAGAGAACCTTTAAAATTAAAAAAAAATAAATCTCTTTTGTCTTTATTTTTAAAAAAATGACTAATTTCCTTATGTTGCTTTGTAGTCATACTTGTACCAGGTTAAATGTGTTACGCGTTTGACTTTTTCACCCTTCGAAGAGTTCCTTTAACTTAATATTTTCTGGCTATTGCTTTGCATGTTTCTATTATGTGCCTAGATGTCTAGTTCATTCTATCTACTGAGAATGACATTAATCTCTTGCTTTTCCTGCCATTGGTTTCATTCTCCACCCCTGCCCTGGGCTATACCATGGAGAAATCCAGTGTTTTTTATTGCCTCAGTCTGTTGATTCTAGATGGAAGAAAAATATAAAAGACAGTGATTTTGACATATTTTCATTGCTTTGAAACTTGTTTCAATATGTAACTTTATTTTAAATTGTTTCTATTAAAAACTTAACATTGTATATCATTGCAACCAAACTTGCTTATTAACAATTCAAATCCAAATCAATAAATTTCAGCCCACAGCACAAGATAAAATCTCTTTCATGCCTCAAAGTCCTTGTCAGGATTTCTCCCCATCTATTGTGACTTGATATTGAAAGTAAATAATGGATTTCTGTCTTTTTTTATTTATTAATTTTTGCTGGGCCCAGAGCTTGCATTCTCGTTTTTGTTTTTTCATAGAAAACCAAAGTTTGCCACTCAAGTGGACCTCGGAGGCTGTCTTTTCCCAATTTCTTACAGAGAAGAGTGGAGTTTCAGGGAAGGATAACTTACTCTGTTTTAAAGGATCCTTTCAGAAAATGCACAGGTTTTACATAGCCCTTTGTTGGAGAAGATCGAATAATCTCAGTTTCTCCTATGAGAGTAACCAGCTTTCTTCTTGCTGTTTTCCATGGAGACCCTAGAGCTTGGTTTCTTTAATTTCCACCTTCCCCCCATTTCTAAATGATCTTCAGATTGGAAGGTGTAACAGTAAAGCAGCATTAGGCAAATAAGGTCTGAAAATATCACCCCTCAGAAACTTTCAGTAGCTTCCCATTGCTTTATAAAAAAATAATTCTTTCATCTAGAACAGTTCTTTCAGCCTGACTTGAAACTGCTTGTTCATTTTTATCTGTTGCTGTGCAGCCTTCACACACACCCGTAACTAAGTCACTGACAGTCTTGTTCTGACGTCTAATGCTGCACATGAGTGTGTTTTACTCTTCATGCCTGAAGTGATCCCTCGCGCCTCTTGGGATGTTAGAGCCCTTTTCCTTCAGATGGCTCTTCTAGACAGCTTCCTCAGCAGAAAAGATTTATGGGATGGATTGGGGGTGGGCTGGGAGGGTGGGAAGGAGTGGGTCGTGATGTTTGTTTTTAAGTATTTGCAGGACTGTCGTGGTAGAGATTAGATTTAAGTCTATCACAGAACAGTGGCTGGAAATGACAAAGAAGTCAGTTTAATCTGTTATTAGGAAAATTTTCCTAAAAATTAGAGCTACTCAAAAGTGCTGTGGGTTACCTCACAAGTTAGCAAGCTCCTTGAATACCTTCAGGTAGAGGCCTGAGCAATCCCTCATCAGCTGTATCATAATATGAATTTCTTTAATGTGTGGGTCGGATGTGGTGGCCACTGAGGTCCCTCCCAACTCTCAAATTTCATGATTCTCTCAAGTGGAATTCTTCCTCACATCTTACATGCCACTGATCTCCCTGTGTACTTAATTACATTCTACCTCATGTCATGCTTGTGTTCAAGTCTTATCCTTCTAGCAAATTATGAGGGTCTTGAGGGTAGGAACTGTCTGCTTCTCACCCCGCTTTGTAGCACAAGCGCCCAGCACAACGCCTTGCACGTACTCAGTTAGTTTTTGTTGAGCTGAATCGAGTAACTAGAATAGTAGTTGGATAGATGTACCAGAGATTCAAAAGGACTGCCTGAAACCTGGGAATGCACTTTGTAGGGGCTAATCAACCCCTACAACTGGGTCACACACTTTCCTTACCTCTATTTTTTTTTTTAATCTTAGAAGACTCTGCCCAAGGACCATTTCCTCTATGGAGCCTTCTCTAATTCATCATAGGACCATAGGTCTAGACCTAGAAAGGATCTTAGAGGCCATCTAGTCCTGCCCATTCATGTTACAGATCATTGGAACCCATAAAAGTTAAAATGACTTACCCAAAGTCACATGGCTAGTAAGTGGAAGAATCGTGATTTCTACCCGAGTTCCCTTACTTCAAATCCAGCATATGTTTCACTATACCCTACTATCTTTAGTCACTGAACAAGTATTTATTAAACACTTAGGAGGTGCCAGGCAGTATGTTAAGCATTGGATATACAAGTGAAAGCAAAACCAGCCCCTGTATTGTTATTATTCAGTTGTTTCAGTCATGTCTGACTATTTGTGACCAGCCCCCTTGGGGTTTTAAACTTGGTGAAGATACTGAAGTGGTTTGCCATTTCCTTCTCCAGCACATTTTCCAGTTGAGGAGACTGAGGCAAACAGGATTAAGTGACTTGCCCAGGATCACACAGCTAGTAAGTGTCTGAGGCCAGATTTGAATTCAGGCCCAGCCCTCTATCCATTGGGATACCTAGCTGCTCCCAAGGAATTCACAGTCTAAATCTAAATGTTCTCTACTACAGAAAGTATTCATTCCCTCCATTCCCTAGGGATAGCTATGGGTCAGAGAGTGCTGTCCACAGTCTTTTCAAGTTCCTAGAGTGAGGATCTCCCTTCAGTTATATTGCTTCCATGACCTACTATGAAGAAATCTTTGCTTGGGAAACCACTGCTTTATCTCTCTCTTTACCAAAGCTTCTACCATTTTAGTTCTGAGGAGACTAGAATAATTCCAAGCCTCCAACACTCAGTTCGATGCTAAGTAGAGGGCAGATGGGTGACCCTTGCAAGGGATTCTTTAGAAGCGGATTCTTCCTCAGGGACAAATTGGCCTCTGTGGCTTCTGGATACTCTTTGAATTTTAGATGTTATAATTCTATGAAGAACTGCATTCCTCATGTCAGGTGAAAAACATATATGAGGGTCTCACAGTGCCTCATTTTAAAAAATAAATAATGGAAATAGACTTACAAAGCTTGTTCCTTTGGAACACTTCCATAAAATTTTTGCCATATTTTAGTTTATTTCCCAACTCTAATTAAAAAAATAATTCCAATAGGCTGAGAATGATTCCTATGTTAATAAATAAATGGGCCCATTAATGCAATCCTACAATACTTATGGATACTCAGTGCTGGAAGTGACTACTTGTGTTTGTTAATTAAAGGTGAATCTGGGGGCAGAGAAAGCAAAATCTCCCTCCTCCCTGCTTTAATTGCTACATATTGTCCAGGGCCCACTATAGATGAGAGTACTCCAGCTTTTACCTGGATTGAGAATTGATTCCCAACTCCACTGAAATATTGCAGGGGCTCAGGAGTCATTTAGAAATGACACAAAGACATTCCCAGGGTGGTTTTTATAAACCTTCTCTCCATTAGAAACCAGACTGAGTCAGCCTGTTTATTGCCAAAGTGTTTTCACTATGATTGTGCATGATCCCTACCTGTCAGACAAAACCACCTAGGAAATTGGAGCAGTCAATCTTGGCAGGAAAACTGACATAGGGATGAACTCTCCTCAGTTTGATGAAACATTGGTATTCGAAGCCTGTAGGGATGCCTAGCATGTGTTAAACCAGGCAGAATTCTGCTCTCAAAGTCTGTCTTTGTGGTTGTTAATGCCCATGTTGTCATGTCCTTCTACTAAAATCCTATTCTCACTTTTTTGGAGGAGCATTTAGGTTCTCAATAATACTTCAATGGGAGAAAAAATGCTAGCAGATCCTGCCAGGAAGTGTGATACAGTGGAAAGAGCACTGATTCTGAAGTCAGAAAACCCAAGTTCAGATACAACCTGTGATGCTTATAGTCTGGGTCACTTGCCTGTGCTTCAATTTCTTCATTTGTAAAATGTAAATGGATGAGATGATCTTGATGGTCTTCCTCAGCTATAAATCTGTGACCTCATGTTTACATACTTAATTATATTTATTGAGATTTTTAGGGTTCATCTTTTTTAAAGGTTTCCTGGGGGGGGTGAGGTAGTGGTCCATGTTAGATCTGGAGTCAGAGGACCCAAATTTGAATGGAAGCTCTGCCACTTATCCCTGGGCCTCAGTTTCCTCATCTGTAAAATGAAGAGTTGGATGACATGGTATCTAAGGTCACTTCCAACTCTAAACCTTTGATGCTCTGATAATTTAAATTGGAAAGACTTGGGATGTCTGGGTGACATCCTAGAGTGGGAATGTCCCCTCAGTGCTACTGTTTCCATGGTCTACTTTGAAGACACCTATGCTTGGAAAACCACTGCTTTATGTCTCTCCTTACCAAAGCTCTACCATTTTAGTTCTGAGGAGACTGGAGTAACTCCAAGCTTCCAACAACTGTTAGACTCTAAGTGGAGGGCAGGTGGGTGACCCTTGCAAGGGATACTATAGAAGGGATGAGTTGGCCCCTATGGCTTCTGAAATCTCTTTGAATTTTAGATGTCATAATTCTATGAAGAACTGCATCTTCATATTAGTTAAAAACATATATGAGGGTCAATATGTGAATGACAATATGTCATTCTAGCCCAGACCAGCTAAGTCTAAAGATGTCCATAATAATCGGACTGACAAATGGGTGACAATATTTTTCAGGGGCAAGTCCACAAAATAAGCCTGCCTAAGGGTCTTGCACTGCATTGGGGAAGGAATAAGGACAGTGCTGAAAATGTAGATGCTTGAAATATTAAAAAAATAATCTCTTGTCAATGTACTAAGCCAGTTGGGATTGTTGGCGTCCCCTTCCTTCCCACTTGCATGATTGTTCTTAATGAGCATAATGAAGAAAAATGTTGATTTAAAAAATCTTCTGAGTTAACATAAATTATGGGTTTTTTTTTAGAATGTGGAGTTTTTAAAGCATATGCTTTTATGGTTTAAAACTATTCAATGTTAAGAACTTTAACTGATTTGAAAAATAACGTTGTCCTTATTAGTACTTCTCTGATGGTCCCGGAGGCATTTTCCCTTTAGAAGCCTTATTAGCAATTCCTCCTCTTGGTGTAACCTTTTCTTTTGCTCGTATGTGTCGTGTAATTCCCATCGTTTCTGTTCTCTGTTTCCCCAGAGACACACTCTCTGCGCTGACTGCTGATCTGTTAGAGGGTTTTCGCCCTCGTGTTTAAAGTCCCTGAACGGGATCAGACTGGCTATGACATTTACCCGTGATTTAAATCCCTTGAGTTTACTCTTCTTAGCTGAGTGTATGGATTGTCCAAAATTTTCTGGATAAGAACCATACAGAAGACTTACTTTGCCAGAGGAAATTCATAGTTTATAAGCCTTAGGGGCTCATTTGAAATAGTAATAATAATTATTCTTTTTTTCAGTCATGTTCAACTTTTTGTGACCCTTTCTTGTGATTTTCTTGGCAGAGATATTGGAGTGATTTGCCATTTCTTTTTCCAGATCATTTTACAGATGAAGAAACTGAGACAAACAGGGTTAAGTGACTTGTCCAGGGTCACACAGGTAGTAAGTGTCTGAAGCCAAATTTGAACTCAAGTTTTCCTGCTTCCAGACCCAGAACTCTCTCCACTATACCACCTAGCTGCCCTGAATAATAATAATAGCGGGCATTAAATCGTGCCCAGTATATGCCAGGAACTATGCTAAGCACTTCACAACTATTATCTCATTTATGAAATCCTGGGGAGGTAGATGCTTTAATTATCCTCATTTTTGGGTTGAGGGAACTGAGTTAGAAAGAGGTTAAGTGATTTCCCAGTTAATAAGTGTCTGAGGCTGGATTTCAGCTCTACTCTTCCTGACTCCAGGCTCAGTGCTCTGTCCAATGTGAAAAAACTTAAGATCTCAAAAAATTGAAGACATTTCCTTGTTTTTATTGGATTTTCAAATGAAGCGAACAAAATGCTTTTTTATATTTGAATTTATTCTGGGAAAACAGTTATGGGAGGGTGCAAGGCCTTTATTTTCCCTTCCCATTGATGTGTGTGTGTGTGTGTGTATGTGTGTGTGTGTGTGTGTGTGTGTTAAGATGTCACTTATTGGAAGAATTAGGTTCAATGGCAAGAAACTGCAAAGAGATTCAGAGAAGGTTAGAGCTGAAAGGTACGTTAGGTACCAGTAATTATGAAGCCAAAACCAACTCTTCATCTGTAAAATAAGGATGTTTCCAATGAGGAGTCTGAAGAGTAGACTTGGTATAGCCAGGCCAGGACTAGACCCAGGGTCTCAACACCCACTCAGTCTCTGCCCATCATACTATACTGCTTCAGTGTTGCTCAGGGGAAAGAGATCAGATTTGCAGTCCATAAGCCAGGGTTTGGATTCCAGGTCTGCTAGGTGCTGCCTCCATAGAAATGATGCCTCCATAGAGTCCTTATCTATAATATGAGGGCTCTCACTAGATAATCATTAATGTCACTTCTCACGCTATTTATTATGACCTTTCCTTTCCCCTGCCCACAAAGACAAAACAGGATATTGCAAAGTGGTCATTTTGATCTCAATGAAATGCAGTATGGGGAAGAGAAGTACTGATTTATGATGAGAGGACCCTTTACCACCTGTGCGACCACAAGCAATTGATTTAACTTTTCAGAGCCTTAATTTCCTTATTCATAAAAAGAGCATTCTGGAGTAGATCACTGTAGCACCATTGCAATATTTACAGCACTCGTGATCACAATAAAGACCATGACTATAAGTATTGCATGATGTCCGATTGCAAAATATACCAAACTCTCCAGATAGAGGGTAGAACTGAAGCATTTATTTAGAGACCAGAAAACCAAATCCCAAAACCAGCTAGCTGATTCCATCATAGACCAAAGATATTGAGAATCCATAATAATGCAGAGAGCCACAGCATCCTTCAGCCTTCCCACAAACCAATATGAGATCAATATTTACTCACAAACCTCTCTATATCCTTGCCTGAACTTCTTCTCCCCCATTGCCTGGCTAGCTCTGACTCCCTGCTTCCTGTGGGCTCTGCTTCCCTTCAGCAAACTCCTCCCACCAGAGACTCCATGTGCCTACATTCAGCCTATCAGGGGTAGAGTTTATCTTTGCAGCAGGGAATCTTCCTGTAGGCTCTGCTCCACCCTTCAGCAAATTCCCTCCATCACAGGCTTCATGTGATTACATTCAACCTATGAGGGGACAGAGTTTACTTTCAAAGCAAGAAGGTCTTCAAACTCCCCCCTAGGTCTGTCTATTAAGGGACAGAGAAGATCTTCAAATTTCCATTCCCATTACATTTGGCCCCAAGGTCTTTCATGTCCCTTACATAGCAAAAATACCTTAACGATAAATGAGAGTTTAGGGATAACTGGTGGAAAAACTGCTGTCAACAGAACTTTGCAACAATATAACAGGGATAATAGAAAAACTTTGCACATAAAACAATAGCTTAGGGTGGTGGCTTGGGCACAAGCGCCCCATCCTTCCTCCCCTCAAACAAATGGGGCTCAAAATCTTGGGTTAAGGGCCAAAGGTCTCTTCTCCAAAGCTACTTCTAGTTGTAATTGGACGTAGAGCTGTCCCTGCCCCAGGAGGTTCCATTCAAGAGTACAGTTATTTAGCTGTCATCCAGAGCTTGGTCAATGCCAGGTCCAGAAGGTCCCATTTGAAAGGTCAGTTCTTTAGCTGTCATCTGGAACTTGGTCGATGCCAGGTCCAAAAGTGGCACAACACAGTCATGGACAGAGGATGATATCTGGCTTAAGCAATCAGGCATCTGCAGGTGGAGAGTACCAAACCTGCAGAAAACAAATCTCGCAAACAAGTTTAACAGACAAAAAGCCAAAAAGAGACAAATATAGGGTCAGCCTTGAGTCTGTGGACTCAGTATCATAACCTAGATCTAAATCTGATCTATGATCCTTTATCAGTGGCTGCTAACATTAGTAGCCATAGAAGAAAAAGAACCTACAAATATATGTATATTTTAAAATCATAACGGCCTTTCCAAATGTTCCTTGGATGGTCTGTTGTCTCTAACAAGGGCATTATCTATCTGGAAGTAAAGAATTCATTTGGTTATAAGAGCATCAGTGTCATCACAAGCTTTTTTGGTGATCACTAGTGAATATTGTCAAGTTATTGGGATTTTTAGCTCAGACAATGAATTTTGGCTCCCTTAATTATTCATTCTTTCATTAGATTCCCCACATAATGAAGGAAGGTTTTTTCCCTCGTCCTTATAAATGTGACATGTGTATTAAAAATAATTAATTGAATTTTCTGCCATATCCAAAGAAAGGGTCTTTGAAACTCATTATCTTTAAGGGATTAATAAAGATGTCTAATATATTTTTAGCACATTCAAAATGCAACGTATTTCTCTTTAAGATGAAACCCCTGTTCTTTGGGTTTTTGTATGCTGAAGCCCTTTTGTCATCTGATAACTACAGCAACCTCTCCAGCTGTAACCACGTTGCTATGGAAACTGAGGGCTGCTTCTACATCTACAGTAGTCTAGGCTAACAATAATGAGTATAGCCAATCAGAGCTTCTCTCCACATCAGGTTTCCTACGTAATAATTATGGTTGCAGTTATTCTCTTATGACTTCAAAAAATTCCACTAATTTTGCCCACAGAATTCATCCCATGTTGTATCATGTTAGTAGCATTTCATTTCCACTGTACATCAATATTTCCTTGAGGATTAAGGTTTCCCCTTCCCTTCTATTTTTTGTATGTTGTTTAAAGATGTTTAGTCAAAAGTTAGTGCTGATCCTCACTCTTTGATCTAATATGCAACTTGATAATCTAAAGACATGTTTCTCCATTTCCCATATTTGACACAAATATCTGAGAATTATTCCAGTGGTGATTTTAGAGCTAGGAATAGAAGTTATTCATCAAGCTTTGGGTGTGACTTTTCTCTTAACTGCTTAAGAGATAATGGTTTATGTTGACCCCATTATTTAATAGTGTTGTAATAATGACTCCAACTTGAGGGTATTTTGAAATCAGCAAATTATGCTGCCCAAACTGGGATCAAGGCTGCTGGTCCAATATTGCACGTATGGTGATACGGAATGAGAAAGGATGCCCATAAAATGAATGATGCCCAATGGAAGGAGGACCCAATGGATAGTAACTGTTCACCTGTTGATTATATAGCCAAACGTTTACCCAGGTTACTCCTCTTAGATTATAAGCTCCACGAAGACAAAGATCCTGTTTTATCAGAGGGTGATCGATTTGGTATTGGAGGAGATTTTAGAGGCCAAATGAAGAAAGTGAAGCGTAAGTAATTTCCCAAGGATTTGAACCCAGATTTTCCTGGTTCTAAGACTCTGCTCAGGCTGCCTGTCTTATTTAAACTTTATACCGTCCTTGGTTCCTGGGGTAACATTCTGCATAAAATCAACAGTTAGCAAATGTTTATTGAGTGAATGAAATATAAATCCTTAACTATCAAAAGAAAAAAATGATTAAATGGCCCCAATGATTAAAAAAATGCTTCTTGTGCATTGCCATTCTGATATATCTTCATTTGTCATTGTTTATAGATGCTCGTATCTCTGATTTAAAAATTAAGGTAAAATACATGAAATAATTTATATCCATTTTTTCAAATGCACAGTCCTAAGTTTTGAGTACTCACATGTAGGGACAGGGATATGGAGCTAGACATCTGACTTCTTTGGTAATGGGAATTCCCATATGAGGACACCATCATTACCAATACATTTTGGCACTTCATTTTGCAACTTATAGTCTTATAGAGTTATCTAGAGCGCTGAGAGGTTGATTGATTTGTCCACGGGCAAACAGCCAGGAGGTGTCAAAGGCAAAAGCTGGACCCAGTTCTTCCTGGATTCTGGGCCTATTCTGGTACTGTGCCATACTGCTTCTCAACACAATATGTATAACATGTAAAAATACTTATTCTTTAGCCTGATTATACCTTAGAAACAATAAGGAAATTCATCCAGACCATTTTATCTGAGTATGTAGACAATTTGAAAATGATTTGAATGTTAATTTACTGAAGGATACTTTTGACATCTATGATGGATTCACCATTCATGGTTTCTAATAGTCTCTGTGAAAAACCATACCTTCTACTAGTAGTGATTCCCACCCCACCCCATCCTCTCCTCCTCAAAGGTTCAGAACCATTTACAGAGAGGGAAGAGAGTTCTAGTTGAAATTGTTGATTACTTCTACCTTACCTAGTCTCAGACTAATAGCTTGCTATTTAAAGCCATTTTTCCCAGTGTTTTTAAGCAAGCAATCAATAAACTGGTATTAATCACTTGTTATGTGCCAGATATGATGATAAGCTTCCTATATATAAAGAAAGGCAAAAGCATTTCCTGACCTCAAGGAGTTTACGTTGTACAATGTGAGAGAGGATATAAGTAGAAAAGTTAATATAAGATATATGAAGGATAGTACCTACAAGGTAACCCGAGTGGGGATGGCACTAACAGCTTAGGGGACATATTTACACCAGGCCTGACTCAGACTCCTCTGTTAGGTTATACTAGCATCTCCTATTAATGTCAATGACTTAACAGAAGTTACAGTAAGCTCAATTTGTTAACTTTTTAGTCATTGACAATGTTTACTCAGTTGACTAAAATGGCAAAAGTGATGTTTAAAAGCAATCTACAGTGACCTGAACTTCTGTAATGTTTATATATACAAAGGATGACCATTCTTGGAATCAAGTAGCAAAATGTTATTTTATTTTCTTACTTTTGAAGTAGAAACTCCTCAACTTCAGTCTTTTTCTGATGCCTCAGCTTGTAAGAAATTCCAGGTTCTTAAATATTTAGAGCATGATTCTAGCAAAGGACTGTATGTACATCTAAGACCTATACTTGCTAAGAGTGAAGGTACACTATGAGAAAGTTGGGAACCAGGTTTAGGTGTTACAAGTCAAGAAAATGGTACAAGTAGAGTATCCACACAGAAACTAATTCCTTAAGGCATAGGCTTTCACCAGTGTGTTTTATTTGAGCACTAATATAACATGTAAAGTGAAATTTATAAATACCCTTCAAAGAATAAAGAACAGTAAACAATGCAAAATAATAGTTTTTAGTAAAATGTGCAACCAAATATGAACTTCTGTATTGCAAATGAAGTTTCTCTCTCTCTCTCTTTCCATAAACATATATGTATACGAAGGGATGTATATGAAGGACAGTTGGGTAGTATACCAGATAGGTTACTAGGCCTGGAGCCTGGAAGATGCTACTTTATGAGTTTTAATTTGGCCTCAGATACATAATTGGCTGTATGACCCTGGATAAACCACTTAGCCTTGTTTACCTTAGTTTCCTCTTCTGTAAAAATGAGCTAGAGCAAGAAATGGCAAATCACTTCAGTATCTTTGCCAAGAAAACCCCAAATGGGGTCATGAAGACTCAGACATGACTAAAAAAATGACCTAACTCTCTCTCCATGCATGAATCTAAGTGCAAAATGTTAACATTGCATATTCAGAAGTAATGACAGAAAAAAAAATGAGCCCCTTGATTTCTTTCTTATATGGAATATAAATCTCAAATCTGAAGTTTCATCATGGTCTTTTTTTTTTTTTTTTGCCCCATTTCTCCAGGTGTCTCTTAGAAATGTTCTTTCTGAGCTACGGTCCCAACAATATTTTGAATATTGTCATTCATCTTATCTTCATTTATAGACTTAATTATAATTTTTGCATCCCAATTCCTTACAGACTCTACTTCTTCTAACACCTCACTCAAAGTCAGAACTATACTATACTATGTTTGTTTTCTCTGGGAGTCATCTTTGAGAATGTCTCACTCACTGTCTTTTATCCTACCAACGCTAAAACAAACATCCGGGTGGAATGTCTACTTTTCGTACCACTTGGGAAGACAAACTCTTTTGTCCCTGAAAAAAATGAACCTTAGAATTATGTGTGTAGGATCCACAAAAGGCAAAACTCCTGTCATAACCTGTGTGCAACATAGTATTTTACCCAAAGTGCTTCCTAAGTCACTGTTGAATAAATAAGAGACTGTTGGTCAGATAGTCAGAATGTTGTCCATTGATAGAACTGGCCCGTGTTGATATTCATGTTGCATTGAAAGAAAGAAGTAAGTGTACCAGAAAAATAAAACCACATTATTATGTAATATTTGATGTTACACATTAAGAACATTTCTTGTTTTTGCTCTTAATCTCTGATTAAGAGGAGCGTGCAATTGCAAGTCCATTGGTTGGTCATGGTTTTCCAACATTGCATTTCTATAAGCCACCATCTGTGACCCTAAGCACAGTATCCCCACTGCTCCATTATTCTCTGGAGTTTTGCTTTGAGATGATGAAAGCCAAAGTGATTGATTTAACAGCAAAGGAAATGGAAGCATGAGCAGGTCAAATAAGATGAGTCTTGAAAGTCAGTCATTAATTTGAAAGATAATCTCTCCAGCAACCTATCTACTTGATAGGGTTATGCTCTTCTCAATGACAAAGCCCTTTTCAAAGATTCATTATTTATTATCAGTGAGTCTTGTGTGCCAAGTAATTGGTAACTTTTATAATTTATAATGAGGATAATTTTTCTTTTAAATCAGGTTTTTACACTTTAGTGATACATCTAGAACTCAAGACTTTTGCATCTCATTGTACTTTTTAAAGGCTACTGAATCTATCCTGGGGATGAAGTGTGGGGGTTTTTCTAATGCTTTGCCAGTAGCATGGCTTTTCTGACAAGACAGCCTTATTTCTTCTGCTCAACAGTAGTTTTATGAGCCCAGATGGAGGGAGCCCAGCAGTGTATTATCCCCTCCCAATTTAATAACTGTCATTTTTTTTTCCTAGTCAATTTCTAAGCTTATTTTAAGAATGATTGCCCAGCATGAGCTTTCACAAATGAATATTCAATTATTACATTATAAACAATAGTTAAATTTCCATTTTATTTTTGTATCTTTTTATAGATATATGGTTGGGGTACTGATTTTTAAAGAAAGAAGGAATAAAGTATTTCTTGCTAGTTGATAAAAAGTGGTAAAATCACTCTATCTCACCAAGCCATTCAATGGACTAGATATTTAGGTGGCCTGTCACATCAGATAAGGAAGACTTACATTTCTCTAGCACTTTAAAATTTGCAAAGTTTTTTCCTCACAACAATTCTGTAAGGTTGGTAGCACAGATATTCTCATCCCTGTCTTACAGATGAGGAAACTCAGACTCAGTGTGGTTAGATATGACTTGACTATAGTAACACAGCTTGTGAAAAGTTGGAGTTAGGACTCAAATGAATACCCAGGACTTCCAACTCTGCATTATAGTACAGCTGTCTCTCTTTTCTAAATACTGGTCTGTTCTTTGAGGTTTAACTAATCAATCAACAAACTTTAAGTAAGCCTTTACTGTGCATCTGGTGCAGTGCTAAACACTGGAGATACAAAGAGAGGTTTAAAGTAGCCCCTGCCCTCAAGGAGTTTGCATTCTAATCAGTCCATGAATAAGTACATCTAAGATACTGTGGAATGTAACTTAGAGGAGTAGGTTTTAGCTGCAAGAAGGATAGAAGGTGGCATTTGAACTGGCTCAAGAAGGAAACTAGACTTTAAAGAGTTAGAGATAAGGTAGCAGAGTATATTTAATATGAAATACTTGTTTTTATTAAATTCCTGTTTTTCTACCTGAAGTATGACAAAGAAAATCAGTAATGATATGATCAAATGACATTTTTAGTTGGATCCGTGATTTCATCGATATAAGTACTCTGTTAATTCAGATTACAGTTCCATTTGTGAGTTCTCATCCTGAGGTGATTCTTGTCCCTGGTCTTCAGTAAGTCCATCTAGTGTCTAGTGAACCTAGAGGCCTTCCCCTAGGCATTCTAGTATCTCCTAGGTGCGAGTGCAGTAATGCCCAATAACCAGATTCAATTTACTCCAAAGAGGCAGTGCAGTATAGAGAACAGAGCTGATCTGGAAGCCCTGAAGGCTTTGGTTGAAGTTTTGCCTTTGACACTTACTACCGACATGACCTTAGGCAAGTCACTACACTGGGCCTACCACACAGTAGTTGCTTAACAAATGTTGACTGATTAATGTTTCTGACCTATATTAGTGGGGCCAGTTTCCTCATTTAGTAGCTTCTTATGTCAATGAAAATCACAGGCCTGGTACCTTTCTATTCCTATCTCTGTGAAGCACTATGCTAGGCCTTGAATATGCAAAGATAAAATGAAAAATTGACCCCATAGTTAATTGGCTTATGTTTTATTTTCTGTTATGTCATCTTCTCACTACATAACAGAACCATTTTTTCCTCCACCTTGTCCATGGCCTCAGTTTTCTTTCACTGCATTTCTGAGCTAGTCATCTTTGGTGTTTGGTTCCTGTGTTGGTTGTATAAATCATATATGCCGGGTATGAATCATGTAAAGCGCTTCCTGACAGGATTTTGACTGGCACTTCTAGAGTGCCAGTTATGCCCCCAACACTCTTCTCAACCTAGTTAAATCCACAATAATTTAACTTGGCAGCTAGGTTGAACACATTCTATTTCTGTTAAAATCAACTTTTAGCCCAGAGTTATCTTTAGTGTGAAATTGCTCTATTTCCCATTCCACCCAGACCCATCCTCTCTCAGCAACCTGTTTTATTCAACCAATATTCCAATAGCTTTTCCAGTGAAAACCCCATTAACTGAATTCCTCTAATGGGATATTTCCTCTATGTTAAAATCTGCATATATGCCAACACAATTCTATGGTCTTTAGAGTGCAATTCTTAAAATATCTTAGAAAGGAGAATATTAAAAAAAAGTGACAGTATTACCACTTTTAAAAAAATATGAGTAATTCTTCCTCTTATGAGTCCTCCCCTCTTCGAACTTCCCTATTCCTACCAAAACCACCTTCCTTGTACTCTCTCAGGTTCTTAATTAAGGCATTATCCAACAGTTTTATCCGAGTCCTTAGTCTTCCTAACTATACATATTTAATCAGTTGCCAAATCTTGACATTTTCATCATCAGAACATCTCATCTCTGACTTATTTTTTCTCCTCATGCAATTACTATCCTAACTCAGTCATATTGCCTAGAATAGATTACTGCAACAACCTCCCAGCTGGTCCCTCCGTCTCACATTCTCCCTGCTCTAGTCCTTTCTATAGCCTTCTGTGATCTATACCCATACTGTGATCACTCAATTTCTATTAAAGTAATACACTTGCTTAAAAAAAGGTGATTTTCCTTTAGAGCAGATCTGATCCTGTTATTCCACTACTCAGTTACAGTGACCCCCTCTCAAGTATCTCTAGAATTATACATAAACTACATTTTTTAAAAGTTTCTGAAGCTCTTTATGATCTTTTCTCAATGGTCTTTTTAACTTTGTCACATATTATTCAATCAAACTGACCTTCCTCACATATAATACTCCATCTTCAGTGACCATACCTTCAACTGGCCATCCTCCTTGTCTGGAATGTGATCCCTCCTTATCCCCATCTCTTCCCTCAAGGATCATATTTTGCATGAAGTCTTTTCCAGTCCCCTCAAGTTAGCACTTGAGTGTCCTCCCTCCTCCAAAATCTTAAATTATTTGTATTTATTCTCAATGTAGTCATACATGTATTTGTTTTGTTCCTTTTTGGCATTCAGCCTCCTTAGGATAGGGATTTTTTTTTTTGTTTTTGTTTTTGGGTTGTTTTTTTTTTCACTTATATCTCTAGCATTTGTAAGAGTTCCTGGTACAAAGACAATAAAGTCTTATTGGTTAAATTTAATATTCTACAGCAGATCATATCTCTAAAGTCAAAATTAAGGAAAAGTACAGATAATATTACTTCCCACTATGCTATCGTTTGTTATTTTTAAAAAATTTATTTGGGCTAAGTATGACCTTTAAAAGTGTTGCCTGGCATTTTTTAAATCAGGAATGACTGAACCAGGCAAAACCTGTACACAATCACAGACACATCGTACATATGATGACCAACCTTGATAAACTGGACTATCCTCAACAATGCACAGCTAAAGACAACTCTACAAGCCTCAAGAAGGAAGGAGATACCTAAACTCAGAGAAAGATATAGAAAGACTATAGTTTAAATGGAGACTGAAGCAAAACTCGTTATCGTTCT
>CM053592.1:54101945-54118367 GCA_028646515.1 Pseudochirops corinnae
TCTCCTCCTCCCTCTCTCTCCCATGATCTTTCTTTTCCCCAAAGAAGGAATCTAGGGTTTGGGAGCTGTTCTTACTTTGCTTCTTATGCTTATTCTTACTCATGGTTCTTCAGACCATGAATTTTTTTTTTAATCTCTATGGGGCTCTGCTTCCAAAAGGGAAAGCTCTGTCCCAAATCGCTGGGGTCCTCCCGGCTGCCGTAGACTTCCGGCTGACTGGATAATGAAGACTCCAAGACCGAGGCCCAAGACGACGATCTGGATCTAGGCCGCTCAACGTGAGAGCCCTGGCCTGAAAGCAATCGCTCAGTCCCCCTGCTTTCTGCAGGCCGCGGGCGGGGAGCTACAACGCAGAGGTGGGTACAAAACCTCTGCCTTTTGCTTTTCTGCTCTGGAGACCTTTTGGCCGGAGGCTTATCTCCCCTTTTAGCAATCCCCACTTGCAGCTGGTGCTAATCCTCGGCTCAGCTTCCGCCGCCCCCGGGGCACAGCTGCAGCTTCAGGCCAGGCTGGCTGCGGTTAGCAGTGCTGATATAGTTCCTCGTAGCTGAGCTGACTTTAGTGGGAAGTATCCTTGTGTGCCTTTTGGAGTTCTAGGATTGGTTTAGAGTCCTATTTTATGGGTATTTTGGGGTGGCTATGTGAGAGCTGCGATATGTTGCTGCTGCTACGCCGCCATCTTAGCTCTGCCCCCCCACAATAGTATTCTTATAAGAAAATAGAATTCATTTTCAAATGAAATACATTTTGATAGTTTTTGGGAATATATTATGGTAAGAAGGATAACTGCCTGGACATTGTAAAATTAGAGAGCTCCAAATCTAACTTTGGAGAAATCCTTGTGTCGTAGAACTCTTGAAAACTGCAAAGAAAGGTCCAAATCTTAACTAGCCTTAGTCATTTCTAGGATACTGCACTTCCTTATCCCTTCCCCAGGTTAAATAAGGCCTTAATCTTATAAGGTCATTTCTTTCCTATAAACCATATGGGCCAAGATTAACAGAGCCCTCCTTTTCCTTCTCCTCCCTTTCTCCTTTCTTCTTCCTATTCCTTCTTCCTCCTTCTTTTCCTTCTCCTTCTTTACCTTTTCCTTTTTCTGCCCCTGCTTCCCCTACGTTTCCTTTCGCTTCCTCCCTACCCTTCCTATTTTATTTGTGGACGTATGCCTATTTCAACATGTCTGCTCCCTGCTAATAAGAAATGATCGTTATTACTATTGCATGTTTTCTGTCAGAAATAAGAAGTTTAATGGAGATTTCTCATCATTCTGTAGTGAGATAGTTTGAGTTTTATGAGAATAGAAAAACATTTTCAGACTCATTCCGCCGTGCCTTATGCTCTTGATTATTTGTCCTCTGCTACCCTCAAATGTTATTTTTCTTTATCATTTTTTACTTTCCACGTTGATTTATTAGACTTGATATTGGGACCTTAATTCTTATTCATGTTACAAAATGTATATCCACATGGGATGATGGTCATGTGCTTTTGGTTATACACAATCAAAACCAATCTAGTCACTAGAGTGTAAGCTTCTTGAAGCCAGGGTTTATTTTTGCTTTTTCTTCGCTATCTATTGCTCTAGTGCCCGGCACAGAATAAACACTTCATAAATATTGATTGATTGATTTCTCTTTGGCAGAAAGTGTTGACCAGGAATGACTAAATTTGTAATACAATGTCATTTAGTTTACAAAATAAAAGCCTGGAGGAAATAGGATAAATAGATATCTGAACTAAAATTTTATGCAAAGATTCTCATCTGAATACCTGAGCCCTCAAATGTCCTAATGAAGGCATATAAAAACATTATTATTCAATATCTTGTTATCTTGCAAAGGCAATTTTAAAAAATTCTTGCTTTAAATTGACATCAGATACTTTTCACTTTCTTGTAATAAGATACGGCCACCTCCACAAATTATGGTGTATTTTGACAGCTAATGTTTGCTCACTATAAGGTCAGGCCACAAACCTTCGGAAATGAGCTGCAAGCATTTTTTTTTTTTTAACGAATGTATTTAAAAGCAAAACTGATACCCACTCCACCTGTAACTTTGTATTTCTAAAACCAGCAGCAGATGGTGTGTGGGCAGAGTAGAACTGGAATATGTTTGAGATTCAGATTCATGGGTTTGTTTTGTCTTAGTCAAATTGTCATCATGTTAAATCATTTAAAATTTTTCTTACCTCTCATTTTAGAGACAGGGTTTCATGCCTTTTGTTGTTTGTTTTAGAAAGATCAAATTCAGGACAAGTGGGATATGATGGTATTCCTTTGATAGTTTTGTTTAAAAAATGTCTTGGGTCTCTCATTATAAAAATACTGTGAAAAGGGAAGTTTTTGTTTGTTTTTGGTCCTCTCTGCATGAATTTTAATGTAATCATGCTTATCCTCATTATTGCCTTGAATTGTCAGCATGTCAGCTGATGGTGGGTAAACCAGTATCCCAAAACTCCACTAATACATTTTCTAAAATCAGCCACACTTTAAAAATAGAGAAGTGCCGTGTTTAATATTGTGACCTAAGAATCATCAAATTACTTATACCCAGAGGCATAATGGTTTTTAAGATTAGAGCCAAGGATGGGGAAACACAGATTGCAAAAATGAAATTACCCCAAGTATCAAGCTGGCATTGACAAATTTGTCTTTTGAAGAAAATGAGTTACTGGACAAGCATGTGATTAAAATACAGAGCGGCTGCCAGCGTGCTTTATTCTATGGACAGCTCTTTTGGCATGTAATGCTTTTCCAAGTGTTCTGCTGACAACCTGAAAACCTTCTCTTAGCAACACTGAAAGGAAATAAATCAACACGTTTGTTAGCTTGGAATCATGGTTAGCATATGAACAGTATAGTGTCAAGAAGCCCTTTCTTGGAATTTGTCTATTTTTGCAGCCAGAGAGTTGGGGCATATAGATTCATCATTGCTATGGTCCTTTGTGTTTATACGCTTTGTTATCTTGTCTTATGAAACAGGATCAGAGGACTGAAGGTTAAGAACTAGAATATTTGGATGGCAGAAAAAGGGAAGAACGTTGTTGACCACTTTAAAAATAGAACATCTCAGGTACCAGAAGACTGTAGAGTTTAGAAGAATAGGCTTTGAGAACTAAAAGCAGTCTTTGATATAGAGGTATTTGTAAAAGGAAAATTTGATTCACATTCAAAAATTCCCATCTGAATACCTGGGCTCTCAAGAGAACTGATGAAAGCACACACAAAACTTACTATTCAATACTTTGTTAGTTTACAGAGGTGTCGTTTTCCTTAATTCTTGCTCTACATTGACATCAAATACTCAATACTTTCTTTGACAAAATATGACCCCTCCACAAGTTACTTTGGATATTGGATTTTGACAGCATCTGTGATGATCACCTTCCCAAGATCTGAGAGAATTTTTCTTGTAAAAATACCATGTTTATTTCTATTAAGTATTAGGAACATAATATGGGAGAAAAACGGTATGTTGCAAGTTGTAAGGGCAGCTTTCTGTATCACATGGTTCCAGAATGCATCTGTGGGTTATGATAGTAGGTCAGCCAGAGCTCCATTTCCTTCTGCATCCTTCCCTTCTCCTAGCCAGCTACGAAGTCAGCCCGTGTTGTCCAAGAAAAGTCTGTGGTTGTATTCTTGAAGTTTTGTCCCTTTGTTAGTAGAAGGAGAGGGAAGATGAAAAAAAAAAGGCACTTGTCAGCTGTGGCTGACACTGGTCACTGGTTGGGCAAGCAAACTGCCAAGTCAAATTGAGCTGGATGCCTTTGGATGCTGTGCTCGAGACTGCCAAGGGTGAAATTCTCTTCGCTAGTATTTTCAGGCGTAAATTTAACGGAGATCCTTAAAAACCATTTCTTGTTCATTTATGCTTAATAGCACAAATCAATGGTTCAGCAACTACAACTCGCCTTTCTGTGATACTTTCCTCTTTACAATGGTAGATTTTTGCTTTCAGTGGCCCTGTAACGTGGGCACAAGGGATCCCCAGTTATCGGCCTTTGGAAAGAGTTGTCGTAGTCATTGTTGCTTGCCTAGCGTTTGATGAATTAAGAGCAATTCAGATGACGTCATGTCACGCTACCAAGGTCTGATTCAATAGAAGAGAACAGGCATGTCAGCTTCCCTGTATTTATTTATATTAACTTTATCCCATTCCCTACTCCATAATAAGGGTGAACAGAATCATCTCTCGGACCGAGGAAAAACAATAATTTTATCACACGATAATAGCAAACATTTTTATCGTGTTTTACAGTCTGCAAAGTGCTTTCCACATGTTAATTCTCTTGATCGTCACGACAACCCTGTGAGGTAAGTAGCCATATATTACAGATGAGGACGTTGAGATCAGAGCGATTAAGTAACTTTTCCAGGGTTACAGAGATAGTATTTGAAGCAGAATTTGAATTCAGTTCTTCTTGTCTCAGAGTCCTGCCTTTATTTTATCTACTGTATTATTGAGCTGCATATTTTTTTTGTTTCATGTGTTTATTAATGTGTTTGTTATGTATGTGTTTATTAATCTTTAGCTACAATGTGTTCATCACTTTAATTTCACTCAATATCATCAAAACTACTGTGTTAAAAAAAGAACACAAGAATATGACATGCCATTTATTTCCAGTTAGAAAATAATCCCCGAGAAGTATCTTTTTCACAGTCTTTTTATTCTAATTCACTTTACTTGCGTTGCTTTTCCTAATTTTTTTTTAGTTATACAAAGCTACATTACCTTTTCTCCCCTTCTGAGATATAGAAATGAGTCACTGAGAATATTTCATGATGTTCTGAGCAATCTAATTACTATTCCAGTATGTCTTGAATTTACATGTCTGTATGTTCTCAGTAGGTACCTGAAATGGACATATTTAAAGAACTCAATATGAATGCATTGCACTCACATAATTTGTAAAGCCTAATTTGTTCTTGTAGTTATATTCTTTCATTAGTTTGTTTACTCTAAAATTCTAGGATATTTAAATACTATATGTTAATATTAAATATGGTAAGGTCAGGCTAGATGAGAGGATTAAGCAAGTAGAATTCTGGAAATGACAACAGATTTTTTTTTTTCCCTACCCTGAAGACATACTTTTTTTTTTTAAACCAAAAAGTCTCTAAAAATTATCAAGTATACAGATTTGGTATAGTCTGATATTCAGAGGCTTAAGTGAGAGAAGAACTCAGAGTAATAAGTTGTTTTACATAGTATATGTGTTTATTTATAGACATATGCATGTAAAAGTATGGTATATTCTTACATATTTACACTTATGTATATATGGACACAATGTCTGTATTCACATTTATAGACATATGTAAGCATAAACAGGTATATCGTTGCATGCATGTGTATATATTTTTGTGTGTGTATAGTTGTATATATACACATACATGTATATGTACATGCATAGTTGTATGTATGCATAGTTGTACATATATACATAGGTGTGTTTATACACACACATATACATATTTGCTTATGTATATGCACACATGCATACATGTAGTGCCTTCTGTATATTTGGGGTGTTCCCAAAGTCTTACTGAAGTTCTGAGCTACTAAAACTTACTAAAGTTTTAGAAGTTCTGTTAAAGCTCGATACTGAACTATGATTTTTGGGACACCAATGACTATAGGTATGACCAGTTGTTTTCTGTATATGAGCACTAATACCAATCAAGGATTGAAAACTTAAGGCAATAAGGAAAGCATAAAGGAATGAAGAATGTTTATCTTATATAAAGAAATTCTAATAATGGTTCTCAAGTGAATGAAGAATTATAATACAAAGGAAAGTGATTAACTGTTCTTTGGCCTCCATCCCAGGAGAGAATAGACTGAAATTGCTAAAGGAAGAACCTGCTGTGGCAGAGAGGGATGGAATGGATTAATAAGGGACATTGGGGATCTCTTTAGCTATTGTTCATTAAAAATAGTTTGCTAGTATTCATCTTGTGAGACATATCTAGGTGTGATTCATTTCATAAGTTAGGGTTTGTAAAAATTGGATTCTCATTTTAACTTGTAGTTCTTAGAGAAGTCAAGAGGGCATAGGGGATTCTGGCCAGGCATCAGTCCGTGAATCCTTAAGTATACCCATTTCCATTTAAAAATTTGATATCTATGAAAAGATAGCAATATTTGTCTCCTTAAAGACTTAAAGGAAGTCCTACCACAATGGATTGGCTAGGTAGATCTTTAATGGAAAAGACATGGACAGGAGCCACATGGAATGAGGAACCATGGACCAACAGCAATCTGTAGTATTGAGTGGCTGCATCTGAAAGATCACACTCATTTCTCAAACTTTCTATCAGCACAGAGCTGATGAATAGTAACCTTTTTCTCTTAAGAACTGAGACAACTCTATGAAGGTAATAAATTTTTCCTAATCATAGAATCACAGATTTAGAGATAGAAAGGACCTTGGAGGTTATTAGGTTCAATTTATAGATGCGGAGATGGAGGTGCAGAGTAATTCGGTTACTTACCCAGGAAGTGTCTGAAGCAAGATTTGAATCCAGGACTTCAGATCCTAAGTTCAATTTCCTACCTGCTATTCCCATATTGCCATTGGTTTTAGACTATATCCTTTTTAAAATTTAGTTTCAAGTGTTGGAAGCTACTTTCCCAACACTACCTACTTTGTCTGACTCATAGAATGTTTTTTCATGAAACTGGCATTTCCCTCTCTGTAACACCCACACATCGATCCTAATTCTTCCCTCTCTGGCCAAGTAAATTAAGTTTAATCTTTTTTTTTTCCCTCACATGATAGCTTTCTAAATATTTGAAGACTGCTGTCATACCCTGCCCTGGCTCCCTTTTCCCCCCCAACCAAGTTCTCTCCTGTTAGTTAAATATCCCAGTTCCTTCATCTACTCCTCAACAAGGTATAGTTTTAATTCTTCTCTCCCAACCTTAGACTGTCCCCCTTGGGAGAGAGCAACAAACCCTACACAGTGAGGCAGGTAATTTCAGAATTGAAGAAAATAACAGTTCCCAAAATTGTCACATGTTCATGAAGGTTACATGTTCCCTTGAGTTTTCCCTGAGAATCCAGAGGCAGTGTGGGCAAGTGCTTAGAGAATGAGTTTTGGAATCAGAAAGACCTAAATTCAGGTCCTAACTCTGACACTGACTGAATGACACTGGCCAAGTCAATTAACCTTTCAATATCTTAGGCAAGTTTCTGAGGCTCTGGGTTCCAAAGAAAGTGCTGAACAATTCTGGCAGGACTTCCTTGTCTAAGATTTTCCCATACCAGTGAGATCAACAAATCCAATCCCTATACCTATCCCTAATTCACATGTGAAAATATGTTAAAAAAAAAAAAAGATTTAAATCTCTGAAAGGCCTTAGAAAATCTCATCTGAAGGTTCTTATCTTTGACTAGGGATTTCTTGTACTTTACTTCTACTGTACATCTCCCTGTGCCCCCCCTCTAAACTCTTCACCCCACACCTATTGTCTAAGTGTCAGTTAGAAGTAAAAACAAACAGAATCTTGTTTAATGCCCTACTTTTTTTTTTTTTAAGCAGAATCCAGTGCTAGGATAGATTCAAGCCATGGTGAACCCAGTAAATTTTCTATGCACTGTTTGGTTTTGCACACAAATTACCATCATATAGGGCAGAATACAAGTGTGGAAGAACAAAATGCACTTCTAGTTAAGTAGGAAAGGCTTCATGAAGAAGATGGCATTTTGAAAGTATTTGCAGATCCTATACATGATTGCACGCCACCATGGGGGGGGGGGTAAGGGAGGGGAGAAAATCTGAAACTCAAGTGATTGTGGAACTGAATCTTGTAAATTAAAAGTAAATGAGCAAATAAAAAAAAAAGAAGATGGCATCTGACCCAGAGCAAGTAGATAGGATTTTTGACTGGATGGAGGGGGGGATTAACAATAGCAGTGGAGGAAGGCATTCATTCAGGTAAGAGCCACTAGCAGAGGTAGAAATATGTAAGATGTGGGGTTTTTTTGGTTTGTCTGGAATTATAGTTCCCACTCCCAGACTCAGTCTAATTTGCTCAAAGCAGAGGCTTTGACTGCTCCATTTGTGATGTGGGCTGGTCCACCATCCTCTTCAGGCAGCCCAGTGGACTCTTTCCCAGGGGCTTACTGTATTGATGACAGACTTCAGGCAGATACCTTCATATAGTTTAGGCCATTGCAGTTCAGAACAACTGAGCTCAGGAGATTCTTCAACTTGCCTTCCCTCAGAGCAGGGAATATAGGCGTGGGCAAACACACCTAGTTGAAAGATGCATTTTGGAAAGAGAATGATACAATTTGACTGGAACATAGGGTATATTTAAAAGAATAATGTAGGGTAATGCAGAAGAGGTAGTTTGAAATTAGAAATGAAAATCTCTGAATGTCAGGTTACTAATGAATTTGTATTTATTCCATATTCAGTGGGAAGTCATTGAAGATTTTTGAGCAGAGGAGCACCTCTGTAGTTATCACTGTGCCTCAGGATATTATGATATTCTGGATAGATTTCAGAAAGGTGAAACTGGCTCTGGGGAGACAAAGAGCCCCAGTGACTATAAGTCATGCTTTTATCCAAGTTCAGGCTTTAATACTGGGCATTAGGTAAGCATAAGAATAAATTCATTGCTTTGCCTGCCTCTGAAGGGTCATCATATGTTTTTTCCAATACAAATAACTTCCACGGTTTGTTTGTGGTGATTTTAATTCCCAGCTAATTTTTTTCTTAAGAGAAAATAGGAAAAACTTTGGTAAAGTAAATGCCTTTCCTTTATTGTCTGTAGGCTTGGGCTCTCAAACATTTTCACAGATACCATTTCTATTACAAAATACAAGCTTCTCCCTACACTAATTTAATAAAACCTATGAAAACTGGTACGAAATAGTCAAAGTATATGCTCTTTGTTGACTTGGGCATCTAATTAAAAAAACACTTAAATATTGATGCTGAAAATGAGTGGAATAGTGATTGAACCACTCGTGGATTTCATAATTCTGCTTTAAACAAAATAGTGAAAGCTAAGATCAGAAAATGAAATTAGTTACTAGGAAACGAGGAAGAAGGATGATTCATGACTATTCTTGTTAATCTTAGCAGTAGGATCACATCAGTCATCGGCGTGGAAGGTGATTGTGCTTAGCATTTTCTGACTTTTCTCACATTGACATATCATTTGAGAGAGTTGCTTTACAATAATGTGCTACCTTTTATTCAGGTAGTAATGAATGTCTCTGTGTTCACTCTTGGTAGCTAGGTGATATGGCAGATGGAGTCTGGGCCTGGAGTCAGGAAAACCTGAATTCAAATCCAAGCTCAGACCATGTGTCACATACTAGCTGTGACTCTCAGCAAGTCACTTATCTGTCTACCTCAGTTTCCTCAGCAGTGAAATGGGGATAATAATAGCATTTGCCTCACATCTTTCTCTTCTCTAGATTTGAAGACATAATGGTTCCAAAAATATCTTTCCTTTCTATTTAAAGCTTTCACTCCCACACTTAATTGTTAGCAAAATGCTTGCACAGACCTGAAAAATCTGGGCCACACACGGTTCTTCCAAGATACTTTATGCATACATAGATACCAAGATACTTTATGCATACATGCATAAAAACTGATGGTAATATATATCTAGATCACAGAATTTAGAGCTAGTGGTGCCTTAGAGCATATTTAAGTCAAACTCCTCATTTTGCAGTGTGAAAATAGCATCCTGTAGAAGTCAAGTGACTTGTTGAAGGAAGTAGAAATCAAGTCATCTGACTCTGATCCAGTGCTCTTTCTACTGTATTAACCTTTCTCAAGCTCTAGTCCAAGGGTTCTTATTCTTTGTTTGTGTGTCGTGAAGACTATGGACTCCTTCTCAAAAAAATGTTTTAAATTCATAAAATAAAATACATAGTATTACAAAGAAAATTACTTATATTGAAATTCAGTATCAAAATATAAAAAAAATAATAAGCACCTATTGAGGGATCCCTGTACCAGTAGATAATTTCCTGTGGCTGAGTATCCAAAGGTGAGGTTAAACAGATAGAGGAAGGTGATCGAGGTCCTTCTGTTTCAGCCTGAGAGAGAAGCCTTGTGACCCAAGTGGCAGATTTGTATCTCTTGCATTGTGCCCATTCCTTGGTTGACCAGGAAGCAAATTTCTTGGGGAAAAATGGCAGTTAAGAGTGGACCTTACTGCACTGACAGTCCATCGCTATGAAAAAGAAAGGATGTCGGTCCCCACGTCTTTAGCCTCTGTATCATCGCCAGCTTCATCAGTCAGTAATAGCTTCACCTGGAATTTATTATTTAGTTTATAATCTGATTTGGACGGTTGGCCAACGCTATCTCTCTCTACGCTCTCTAATTAATTTGCTTACAGTTCAGGACTCAGGAAAGCGCTTACAGATAATAAGTTGCTCAGTGTTTCCTTCAGCAAACCTATCATATACTAGAAAGAAAAAGACCGTGAAAGTATTTTTTATTGATGTTATATTATTAAGGGGACTGAGAGAAAAAAACCTCAGTAAGAGAAATATATGTACTACTTATACGCACATACATATCTATATATTTGCACTATTAAAAAAGTATTCAGTTATATCAGTTTTTTTATAGTGATTCACCAGCTACTATCAACTTGATTTAGGATAACAATATGGGCTCTCTGTACAAAGATAAATCTACCTGATAATAGGCTTACTTTACAGTTGGAATAGTTTTTGTTGGGAAAATATTACTAATAATTTTTTTTTCAGGACTGTAGGTCCCACAAGAATCACAAGTCTACCCCAAGAAATGTAATATGTATTTTATTATGTGAGTAGTATTATAGTTTACATATTTATGATGGTTTTATTTTCTATTCAATAATAGGTAAAAGCTGTTATTTTTATAATACATTATTTCTAGCTGTGTAACATTATTGTAAAAGAAAAATCAGTACGCCCATTGGCTAAAATAAATTTTAGAGAAGTAATGATGAAAACTTTTGACTTGGTAAATTTAACTGTATTTCAGGGGATTACCATTTCAGATTTAGTTTTTTTCTGCATAGCATAATAATGCAGATTTGGTGACAAACAAGACCAGGTCTCTGTAATGTTGTAGAAATTACATTTCCCAAAATACTTTCCCCATAATTAACCATACAGTGTGCACATTAATACCTCAATATAGATTCATATTTTTATTCTTGATAAGAGGCATCAAGCATGATGAATAGAGACCATCTATTAGAACAGGAAGACCTGGTTTCAAGCCCTGCCTCTGAATCATACTTAATATGTCACCCTGGGCAAGTCATTTATTCTCTTGGTGACCTCAGGTAGCTCTCTCTAAGATATTTTGTTGTGGAAAAGTACCCTGCTACTTATTTCTTTTCTGTTTTGGGGGGGAGGAAGGCAAGGCAGTTGGGGTTAAGTGACTTGCCCAAGGTCACATAGCTAGTTAAGTGTCAAGTGTCTGAGGCCAGATTTGAACTCAGGTCCTCCTGACTTCAGGGCCAGTGCTGTATTTGCTGTGCCACCTAACTGTCCCTCTTTTCTTTTTTTAACCACAGAAACTCTTGAGAACCATTTACTAACCTGGAGAGAAACTGCAATCTGTGTTGGTGGAGGGAGGTATCCTTGGCTATGTAGTACTTTGTAGAGGGGACAAGTAGGCTGCTGCAATGCTTCCCAGATGAAATGTAATTGGAAAATATTTAACCAGATCAAAATGTAATTGGAAAATATTTAACAAAATAAATAAAAATATGATAAAAATAGATAATATTACATTTTTAAAATAAGGCAGTATGTAGCCCACAGGGATCCTTATGTACAGATTAGTGGCCTTCATTTCTAATTGAGTCTGACCCCACTAGTATAGTGGATAGGATATTGGATCTGAAAGCAAGAAGGCCTGAGTGGGAATCCTACCTCAGACACTTACTAGTTGTGTGATCCTGGGGCAAGGCTTACCTTCCTCATCTGTAATATGAAGTTGTTGGACTTCTGACCTCTAAGGTCCTTTCTGCCTCCATCTCTATGATCCTATGAACCTAGCAAGGATTTTTCAGCTCCACCTTATTAAGTCATAGACCCTTTAAATACTAAAAGCTGGTTGATAGATAGGCACAGGTAAATTCAAGAACAAAGGTTACATATCATGTTTATCTTTGTTTCTTTGGTAAGGAGGATGCTGTGTACTTATTAGATGCATGTGTTATTTTTAAAAAATGAATTGTATACATATTTTATAAGCCACACCCATTCATTCATTTTATTATTATTAAGTTAATAGCACATATTTTGGTGAAATCCAGTTTACGTGTGTAAATGGTATAGTCCTTTGCAAAAATCCTTCTCTAAGGCCTTAGCACAATGTGGAGATATTTCTAAGATCTCCCTTAGGGCTTTTCCAGAAGGGCTTGACCTCTGGAAGATTAGTCAATCTAGATAGACTTCAGGTATGCCTCTCACTGTTCACTACCTAAGGACCAGGCTTACTATAAAAGGAGATACTCCTCACCAATAAGATGACTGCTTAGTGATACATTATTTGGCCATGAAAACCCATAAAACAAAGGAAAATACAAGATTTCCCCGAGTATTGTACTGTGATCTTTGCTTCTGTAATAAGGGTTTCTCAGTGGTGAAAATGGGGGTCGTCTGTACTGTTACCTACAGAATACTAAGTATCACAGGGTTTTTAATTCTACAGATATTAAATATTGTTACTCTAAATGTCCAGTATATGTACAATGGTCACTGAGTCGATATGCCGTTCACGATACTGAACCATCATAATACAAACATTCTTGCTATAAGTAAATCCAGAAGACAGAACGAGGCTGCAGCCAAACGACAGACTGGCTTGTAGGCTCTCCTTAGAGAGGCGAACAAAGGAATCAATCCCAGTTTGGTTCATCCTGCTCACGAAGTAAAAAGGAACATAATTTCAAGGGGCGTTCTCTTCTCTTGTTCTCCACGACTCATGATGAGCAAAAGCAAAGACCACCATGAAAATACTGATGCCAACATCCATTACTGAGGATGAAAAGATGGGCAAAATTTGTTAAGAACTTGTCAAGATAAATCAGCATTGATACATAATGATACTGTGTTACTTGAATGCAAACCTGGCCACAGGAAAAGATCATGAAAAAGTTTTCAGAGAATAATGTTTGAGACTAAGAATTGAACTTGATCAAGGGCTTCCTCTAGCCCACATGTCATGAATTTTCTCTTGTAGGAGAGAAATGAAAAGTGCTGTAAACAGGAGATCACAGAATCATAGAAAGGTCATCTCATCCAAATACTTTCTCTTTATATATGAGGAAAATGAGGCTCAGAAAAGAAAAGTAGGTCCTGCGTGTAGTAAGTAGCAGAGCTGAGATTCAGGAATTATGGTGCCAAACCAAGTGTTGCCTCCATTACTGAACTGACATGGTGAGTGCAAAAAAAAAAAAAGATCATAAAAAATAAAAGGTAAAATTGACCACTCCTAACAGTCAGGAAGTTACTGGATACGTATGTTAGTAGTGGGACAGGTGTCCATTGATTGCTGTGCTCCTGATGCATTTATCAGGTGATAGAAAGCTTCAAGCAAGCAAACATTTTAGATTAGTTTTTAGCTGGCCTAGAGTACTGTTGACAGGAAGAGTGTTCAGATTGTATAAAGAAACTTAGTAACCCCTGGGCATCTCCTGTAAAAAAGAAGACAAGTCCAGAACATAAGTTATTAGAATGCTTGACATTAGAGATTTCTAGTGTCTGGAACCAGAGAGTGGGGGTTATCTATGGTTGAAATGGAAATTATCAGCAGCCCTGGGGCAAGCCAATGAAAAGGGAAAGGGGAAGGAGGACTGAGCTATGGCAGAGAAAAAGATATCAAGGTGAGCCATTTGCCCCAACTGGCATCTCAGAGCAGAAGGTGAGGGCTGATAACACCTATTTTACCTACTTCTTCAAGCTGTGAAGTTAGAAAAGGTTTGTTTTGTAAAAAGCTTCCTCTCTCGGTGCCTCTTGACAGATACTGTGACTTACAATGCTGCTTCTTTACCCAAATGTTTCTACTAATCCCTAATTAACTTTTTGCCTCAATTACGAAGAGACTAGAGGTTAATTAGAGATGGACATAAATGTAAATTTATAGCAGAGAACCAAACCTCAGTCTAAATGTTAGGAATTTTTCTAACTGAGGGCTTGGAGTGACTGTGATTACACTTCTAACCTTTGATTTAATATAATCTCCCTAAAGATTCAATGGAGGGAATTGGTGGAACTGTGGGTTCAGGAATTATTGTCTCAATTTTTAAAACAAGTTCATTATTATAACAGTATTTCACCTAAACAGGTGCCCTTTTTCAATAAACCGCACATATTCTGCCCTACTATCAACTACTTATGGCAAAGGCCAAAATCATCTCCAAACCAGAGAAAAATGAAAAGATGACAAGACAGCAAAAGCAATGAAAATAACTACAACCTGACCTATGCAAACAAGCCACTGGCACTGAAAATTGGGAATGATGAGAAAGCCAAAATGGCTGATTATCACCATTTCCTATAGAAGTTTAAAGCAATGTAAAACACGAAAATTCCTTCCATGTTCCTATCCTGTTTACAAATTTTAAATTTCAAATATTGTGATGCATGGATATAATTTATCAGATTTTCTCTCTCAGCTAAAAATGAAAAAAGATTATTTCCCTCATGAATTTTTAACTTGCTATAGCCTCCACTTACAAATAATTATATTTAAGTAAGTAAGTACATATGATTGGATTAGTGTGGTTGGCCTTCTTGTCCATGCAAGATGGACTCCTAATATTTCCACACCTACATAGGTGGTCTTTGAGTTGTAGCTTCTTTCCTTTCTCCCACAAGTGAACAAATGGATCATCATCTAGTGGCCGTATCTTCTGGTTTTAGTCTTGAATTTCTATGAACCTAGCTACTTTGGTCTTGACACTGTGGGTAACTTGACACTTGAAAACATTCCAGATCAATGGGGCTTGCCAGAGCTTAAGATCTGTTGGCAACATTCAAGATCAGCTCCACACTGCCATGACCCATTATGGTATAACACTAGAGGAAAATTTTACATGATAAGCTTATAATTTTTATTCCATTTATAGCTAATGTTTTTTTTCTATGTGGCAAAAAACTTAAAATGTGGCCATGTGTGTATTCATTACACTCGGTTGGTTTGGCTTATTTCTCTTTCTTAAGGACTTCTAGAGAACTACTTAATAATAACAATTAGAATAACCAGTTCTACTTTAGCTTCCCTGGTTACACAGCACTTAGGAGTATATTGACATATAACCATAATTGATTTTCCCACTTTTTCTGCATGGTTGTGGTTATGTCTTTTCTCCTAATTATAACTGTGAATCACATAAAGACAGTGGCATGATTTTTTCTTGCTTTATGTAAGTTCTGTTTCTACCATAGTCTAATGCTATTTATGGCAGTGAGTGTTGAGCAAATATAATTTATGGATACTCCCTCCCCTGCTCTCATTTTATGTTGATTATAGATTTTGAACATTTGTACAGTAGAGCATACTATAGAGCATGCTCTCGAAAGAAGTTATATGTTAAAAAAGGAAAAACTTGAAGATATGTTGAAAAATGGAAGGAGCTCTTCTTATGATCAAGAAATACTGAAATTTAGTGCTGGACACAAAAGATCATATATTTAGAGTTCAGACACACCTTAGGGGTCATCTAATTCATCTCCCTCATTCCATAGACGAGGAAACAGGCCCAAAGAGGTAAAGAATTGTGCCCAAGGCCACAGGGCTCGGAGCTGGCAGGGCCAGAATTCAAAACCAGGCCTTCTGACCCCAAACCAGTTCTCTATTAGGGAGATATTGAAGTTCATTGAGTTTTTGCTTCCTAACAAAAGTAACACAGGTTCTTAGTTTTGAAACCTTTTGCATTCTTCACTCATTGATCAGTTCAGCAAACAAAGAAGCATAAATAGCTGGAATAACTTAAAGAATATTTAGGACACCTTGTGTCAAATACTGTGTTAATACTTGAATACTGTGTGTTTCATTGTCTCACAGAGACAGATTTTGTAGGTATCAAGGTAGGTGGCTTAGGGAGGATGTTTGTTTTGCGCAGGGAACAAAAGAAACACTACTATATGTGTGTGTACATGTGTATAATATACATAATATATTTATATATATTATATATTATGATGTAGTAAGTTTATAATTTTATATATATATTGCAATCCATATGATGAATAAGGAAAAAAGATAATTGAGCTCATTTTGTTAGTTGTATAGATTTTTTAAAAATCTGATTTTTGCTTCACTTTTATAATTGAAGTTTTTATTTTAGTAACACTTTTACCCAAGAATCTCAATTTTCCTACCAGCATCATCTCATTCTTTAAGAGAAACAGTGAAAAGGGCGTGGG
>CM053592.1:54118867-54142746 GCA_028646515.1 Pseudochirops corinnae
CATGTGCCCTTAGTCATAATATTTCTGGGCCTCAATGTCTTTATATATTAAAAAAAAAATCTATTGTTCATATCCTTCTTCCTGGAATGTCTTCTAGCTGTACCAATTTTTTGAATTTTTAAAATTAATTTATTTTTAGTTTTCAACATTCATTTCCACAAGATTTTGAATTCCAAATTTTCTCCCCGTCTCTCCCTTCCCTCCACCCCAAGATGGCTTGCATTCTGATTACCCCTTCTCCAAGTCTGCCATCCCTTTTTCATGCCCCTCCCCCTCCCTTATTTTCTTGTAGGACATGATAGATTTCTATACCCCATTGCCTGTATATCTTATTTCCCAGTTGCATGTAAAAACAATTTTTAATATTTGTTTTTAAAACTTTGAGTTCCAGATTCTCTCCCTTCTTCTCTCCCCACCTGCTCTCTTTGAGAAGGCAAAGAATTCAATATAGGTTATACATGTGTAGTTATGCAAAACACTTCCATAATAGTCATATTGTGAAAGACAAACTATATTTCCCTCCATTCTATCACATTCCTCACTTATTCTATTTTCTCCTTTGACCCTGTCCCTTTTCAAAACTGTTCACTTAAAACTACCCCTCTCCCAATCTGCCTTCCTTTTATCATCCCTCCCCCCTACCTTATTCCCTTTCCCCTTACTTCCTGTAGGGTAAGATACATAATTGAGTGTGAATATTATTCGCTTCTTAAGCCAGATCTGATGAGAGTAAGGTTCACTCATTCCCTTTCACTTTCTCCCTCTTCCCCTCCATTGTGAAACCTTTTCCTTGCCTCTTTCACATGAGATAATTTATTCCCTTCTATCTCTCCCTTTCTCCTCCCAATATATTCTTTTCTCACCCCTTAATTTTATTTTTTAGATATCATCTCTTCATATTCAATTCACCCTTTACCTTCTGTCTATATCTATCTATCTATCTATCTATCTATCTATCTATCTATCTATCTATCTTCCCTCCAACTATCCTTATACTGAGAAAGGTCTCATGAGTTACAAATATCATCTTTCCATGTTGGAATATAAACAGTTCAACTTTAATAAGTCCCTTATGATTTCTCTTTCCTGTTTACCTTTTCATGCTTCTCTTGATTCTTGTATTTGAAAGTCAGATTTTGTATTCAGCTGTGGTCTTTTCATCAAGAATGCTTGAAAGTCCTGTGTTTCATTGAATGTTCATTTTTCCCCCTCAAGTATTATACTCAGTTTTTCTGGGTAGGTGATTCTTGGATTTAATCCTAGCTCTTCTGACCTCTGGCATGTCATATTCCAAGTCCTTCAGTCCCTTAACATAGAAGCTGCTAGGTCTTGTGTTATCCTGCTTGTATTTCCACAATACTTGGAATTCAGGTTCAATACTTGGTTGCTTGCAATATTTTCTCCTTGATCTTGGAACTCTGGAATTTGGCTATAATATTCCTGGGAGTTTTCCTTTTGGCATCTCTTTCAAGAGATTATCAGTGGATTCTTTCAATTTCTATTTTGCCCTCTGGTTTTAGAATATCAAGGTGGTTTTCCTTGATAATTTCTTGAAAAATGATGTTTAGACTCTTTTTTTTTGATCATGGCTTTCAGGTAGTCCAGTAATTTTTAAATTATCTCTCCTGGATCTATTTTTTAGGTCAATGGTTTTTCCAATGAGGTATTTCACAGTGTCTTCAATTTTTCATTTCTTTGGGTTCTGTTTTATAATTTCCTGATTTCTCATAAAGTCATTAGCTTCCATTTACTCCATTCTAATTTTGAAGGAATTATTTTCTTCAGTGATCTTTTGGATCTCCTTTTCCATTTGGTCAATTCTGCTTTTTAAGGCATTTTTCTTCTCATTGGTTTTTTTGGACCTCTTTTGCCATTTGAGTTAGTCTGTTTTTAAAGTGTTATTTTCTTCAGTATTTTTGGGGTCTCCTTTAGCAAACTGTTGACTCATTTTTCATGATTTCTTGTATCACTGTCATTTCTCTTCCCACTTTTTCCTCTACTTCTATTACTTGATTTTCAAGATCCTTTTTGAGCTCTTCTATGGCCTGTGACCAATTCGTATTTTTCTTGGAGGCCTTTGATGTAGGCGCTTTGACTTTGCTGTCTTCTTCTGGTTGTATGTTTTGATCTTTTTTGTCCTCAAAGTAAGATTCTGTAATCTTGAGTTTTTTTTTTTTGCACTGTTTGCTTATCTTCCAAGTCAAATACTTAACTTTCTAGTTCTTTGTCAGGGTAGGACTCTGCTTCCAGTAGGGGTTGAGGGTGGGTGTATTCTCCTAGGCTTCAGGGGTTTTGCATCAGTTTACCATCCCCTCTTGTTTCATGGGCCCAGAGCTTTGGAAGCAGCAGCAACTGCTGCTGTTTTTGCTGCCACTATTGCCACTGCTGCCCAAGGGCCAGGGTGGGATCCCAGCCAGAGCTACTCTTTCACCCAAGTCCCACAGCATTTTCCCACTGACTTTCTATGCTGTCTTTGGCATTTGTAGGTTGAGAAACCTGGAAACTGCCACAGGTACAGTGACTCAGTCCCCTGAGACCTGCTCTCCCCTACTCTGTCTGTACCTACATGGCCCATACTGGACTGTGCTCTACTCCCAACCTGGTGCGATATACCCTTTCTGTCATCCTTCCGGGTTATCTTGGGCTGGAGATTTGCTTCACTCTGCCATTTTGTGGTGTCTGTAGCTCTAAAATTTGTTTAGTCATTTTTCATAGGTATTTGGAGGGGTTTGGGGGAAAGCTCAAGCAAGTCCCTGTTTTTACTCTGCCATCTTGGCAGAATTTTTTTATCATCCTTAAAATGCAAACTCTCACAGGAAAGCTTCTCCAAGATATCAAAGGCCCTTCTTTTCATTCATTCATTCAACATTTATTAAATGCCTACTCTGTGCAAGGCACTATGCTAGACTCTGCCACTCTATCATATAACCTACTGTCTGATTGCATACTAATTTACACTTGAAATATTTAGAGAAAAATCTCTCTATTTTCTCCTCAAGAAGACTAACTTTCTTGAGGGCCAAATCTCATTATAGGCACACAGTAAATTCTTAATGAGTCAAGGAAAGCTGAGGTTTTCTCACATGCAGCCGTAAGTAATACTCTTTCATTTGTCATTTAAAATTCATAACCCTTGCCCTTCACGAGTTTATATTTGATATCTGAAAGCATTTAATCTACTTTTAGCAACACTTTTTAGATCCTACAGTAAAATTATGACTACACATAAGTTGCTGTATGCTTGTCTTTTTTTTAAGCAGAGATTTCTCTGCTATAGAGCTCTGCATATAGCAAAGTATGCAATAACTGCGTGGAATTGAATTAAAAGTTACTAGAACACTTGTTCTGGTAAAACAGCATTTCTTAGACCAGTGTGAAAAAGCTGGACCAAAATTCTGACAGTGATTAGGTAAAGGAAGTCAACACCTGGTATATGGCCATAATCTCCCTGGGAAATGTAAAGATAGTGTGAGGTAAAGCTTATTATTAAAGAAAGGACAGATGGTTAGTACAAAAGAGGCTACTAAAAATAGTGTGTGCTTTCCATGTGTTTCAGTAGTTTAGGCTAATAAGCACATGTTAGTAGTCTAGCTATCCATGGATAACTTCAGCTGAATAGACCACTTAGATTTCATGACCTTCTCCTCTTTGGATTATGAGGTCAGAGGTGCTGTATCTTATATTAACCCTACAAGAGGCTCAAAGTTACTTGCTTATAGTCTCAGCTGACTCTTCAATTCATTTGTTTTACTTGTTTCTTGCAACACCTTTTTTTGAATGTCCTTGATGCTCAATAAAAAGCCAGCTGTGCTTTGTAGGACAAATTAAACAATAGATGGATGAGTTTGCTGTATTTATCCCAAGCTGTCACACACATACTAAAACCTTTTTTATTATCTTTGGAACCCAAGTTTGGAAAGAACCCAAAACATTACCTTATTTTGCTCAAAGCTCAAAGCATTCCAAATAGGAGCTAGACTAGAGCACGTGCAAATAATTTGTCATTTCTTGTCATTTAAATGTAAATATGTATATTCTTATATGTATTTCTATTTATTCCATTTGAACTTCACTATCTATTAGTTTTGGGGTTTTCTTTATTTTCCTTTGCTAGTCCTTTGATTCCTCTTTCTCTCTGTACTGAAATCACCATTCCATCTCCCCACTCCCACACTCAATTCTCTTACAAGATTTTTCTTTCTAGGGGCAGCTAGGTGGTGCAGTTAATACAGCACCAGCCCTGGAGTCAGGGGGACCTGAGTTCAAATTTGACCTCAGACAATTAACACTTACTAGCCATGTGACCATGGGCAAGTCACTTAACCCCAGTTACCCTGCCTTCCTCCCTCTCCCTGTCTCCCCAAAAAAGATTTTTTTTCTAAAGTGAATGCTGTATATGATATAAACCACCGGGATCACTTGTTCGCAAATTTCTATTGTCTCTGTCTTTGACCTATGGTTATGAATTTGTTGGACCTGGGAAGCCAGCACTTTTGCCTATGATTTATCCCTAACTTAATCTTGAGTTTCATTATCATAATTAATTTACCTTTGGTTTTTAAAAGCTATGCCAGTGGACTACCAGCTCTGTCAGGGCCAACAAAGATGTTAGGGTTTAGATATATGCCCAGTGATGAAGTGATATGCTTTCATAAGAGGTCTAGTCCAGCTAAAGTTCGTCACTAGGTTGGCCAGGGGATGATGAGATTTTAGACCACTACATCTTTTCTGGACTACCTGTTAATTTGCTCAACAAAAACACTGCTCCTTTTATATTCAGTGCATTCATGGTAAAAATTCAACGATTGGTTGTTATGTATTCTATGTGTTGGCTGGATTCATAGATTCTGTTAGTGGTAGGCCTTTGAAAGGGCAAGCATTTCTTACTACAAAATACAATTTAGTCCTTTAAGATGTTTAACATTTTTTATGCTGTAAATGCAATGTAGCTTTTAGGAATAGATTTTGATTCTAATTAGGGAAGCTTATAAGTTTAATCTTGAAATTCTTATATTATGCCCTAATCCATCCCTGGAGGCTTACCCATTAATGGTGAGTGAATTGTTATAAACAGAATGAACTGAGTCTATCAGAACATTAAAATTTTAAAGTTAAATATTATGCTTTTCTATATATGAATTCCATCAATGACATTTCACACCCAATGCATAAGATTTAACTTATGACTTTAAATAATGCATGAATTCACTTACTATTTTCAAATTATTGGACATTTTTTAAGAAATGAGAAAAAATAGATATCTAACTTTGCACACTCTCTTTTTGGATTTTATCACTAAATGGCCTACCCTTTAATAGGGCATGCTGACTTGACACAGAACTGTGGAAAGTCTCAGTGTCTTAATCTTGAAATATTTCTTCTTTGGCCCTCACTGTTTCTTCACATTTTTTGCTATGGCTTTATCTTTCACTGAGCTTGATGATGAACTTAAAAACTGATTTTCCATCTTTTTAGCCATTTTTAGTAATTTTTTTTCTTGGATACTTTCATTTTTTTTTTTTTTTTTTTTTTTTACTTTCATGTTTTTTCTTTTGTCCTTGCTATAGAGAGATATGAGAGACTACAGCTATGGAATGTTGTAGATATTGACAGACACGGTCACTCTATTTGGTATTTTTTTCTTAATTGTTTTTCTTTCTCTCAAGGAAGGGTTCCTTTTGTGGAAGGGGTGATATTTAAAGAAATTACTAATTACCCCAATAAAACATTTAACAAACTTTACTTATTTGCTTATTTATTTTAATACTGTCTTTCCTCTTATGTTCATAAAGTACAAAAAGAATCCCCACCCTGTTGTTAAATAACTATTTTTTTTTAACATCTGTTATTCTGCTCACTACTGCTCAGAATTTCAGAGCTGAAGACAGCTCCAAACTCAGTTTTTCCACCATGCTTGATCCTTGTTCTTTTCATAGGAACTGTAAAAAGATAAAGTTGATACTTAGGTTTCTAGATTTTATTATATTTCATATTATTAGGTGCATTTCATTGTTCTGTCCTTTGGGGATCTAATTTACTCTTGATTCTATATTAGAATAAATTAACTATTCCTTCCATCTCCAAACTTTGATAAATCTTCCTTCTATGCTTTCATCCAAGTCATTGTTCAACACATTGAAATGAAGAGAGGCAAAGACCCTGTGGAACTCCAATAGAAACATCCTCCTTGGTCAACATTGATTGCTGGTCATTCAACCAGTTCTGAAGTTACTGACTTGTACTGTTACTTGGCATTCATTTTCCCATTTTGCCCACTAGATAATTTCATATGCCTTGCTAAAATGCTAGTATAACATATTTTCATCATTCTCCTGACATTCCCACATGACATCTTAGGGATTACTACTTCTCTTTCAGAATTCTCTGAAACCATCCTTTTCATAAGACATTTTCAAATTATGCCAGAACTGGAATGAAAGCTCACCATCCCATGGTCTGAAATCTCTTATCTCTTTCCCACCTTCTCAAATAGATAGATAGATAAGATAGATAAATGTAACATTTGCCCATCTCCACTTTTGTGGTCCCTCTCTTAACTCTATATGATTTGTTAGGGACAACTGGGAAGCAATTCAGTGATAACAATTGGCTCTGTGATTACTTCTGAGTGGAGTAATCAGAGAAAGTTTTATGGAGGTGGTAGAATTTGGGTTGGCTTTTGAATGATGTTGGTGATAGAATACATAGATTCATGGGAAGCCAAACAGGAGGAACTATGAACAAAGGTATGGTGATAGTAATAAATATGATGTGTCTGTGGTACAATAAGGAGATCACTCTGAATATACTGAATTGTACATTCAAATATGGGTAATAAGTTACACGTCAATTATCTTGATTTAGCTTCACTGGTTCTAGAACTAACAGGGATATGAACTCCTCCATGCCATAGCAGTGGTTTCATGAGTCACTACATCCTTCAAAGTTGTTTTTGTTTTGTTTGTTTCTCTTTACCTGAAGACTAATCCTCTGCTGAGAAGCATGTTCTTCCACTGGAAAAGTACAATCCTTCTATGGGCCCATATTTGAAACCTTTCCAGATTGGTAGCATCTGCCATGGCTTGTTATCTGCTGGGCATTGCTTCTGAGAAGTCAAGGTCACCCCTGTACCAAAAGGAGTCATCAAATAAGACCTTTCTAGGAAATTGAGTTTCACTTGTAAAATTGTTTTCCTCCGAGAGCTGCCTGTTATCCTGTGAAATGATATATCTAAGGAATTTCAGTATTTGCCATATAATCTCCCAGTTTTCACAGGTCCATGGTAAAAGCCCTTAATATACCAAATATTTGGAAAGGACAATTTCCTTCCATCCCCCACAACTGGGTTCATGTCTTGAACAGAAATTAATGAGATTCTCCTTTTCATAAAATTAGGAAAATAACATTAGATGTTCTTTCCTTAGGATGGATTTCTTTCATTATTGGTAAATGAACAGTCTTGATAGTATGTTGCCTCTATTTCTCCCAATTCTTTCCATGAAATCCAGCATTGTTTCCAGTTTTGTAACCCTTGAGTATACATATCTCTTCCTGATTTCATGCAGCTGACTTGTGGGAAAGATTTGAATTTATCATTTATCATTATAACAGAGAGATTCATCTTCCTACTGGAAAGGATAAAACAAAAAATGATGAACTTGACGCCCAAGAAAAGAGGGAAAAGAGTAATAGATCACCAAGTTCCCTTTAATAAGAATTTGTCACTTAACTGAATTGAACTACATTTTTAGGTATTAAAAATTAGGAGATATGAGTGCTGAAACACATTAGTAATTTGTAAAAATCCTGGAAAATAGGATAGATGTTGCATGACTAGAGATAATCCAAAAAACTTTCAGAAAGGGAATACTTCACACTGTTTAGTAGTAAGCTCGATATCTATACTTTTCCTGCCTAAATTCTAAGACATTTTATGAGCACATAGAAAAATGTCTATGTGCCATCCTGGGTTCAGTATGAATAATTTATACCAGACTAACCTCATTTACTTTTTTTTCCTGACAAAGTTCCTTGATTGGTAGACCAGAGGAATACTGTAAACTTCTGTAACAGTCACCCTATGCTACCACCAAGGATTTATCTCAGTTTGAGTTTAAAACTAGTCCCAACAATGTTCTAAAACACATACCCACAGACTTTTCTTATTTTAGATTGATGAGAATTTATCACATAACATCAAGTTATAATGAGAACAGGCAGGATTTATTTAGGTGGCACAGCTAGGTGGCTGGATTTGACCTCAGGTTAGCTCTCCATTATTTTACGCTGCTTTTCCATATGTCATTTACTGTATAAAAATTATAAATAACATTTTCGAGGATATGGTTTATAGGAGGAGCTCACCTGGAGAGAGAGGAAGCCAGTCAGGTGACAGCAGCACTGTCTTTTAAGTAGCGTTCTCCTATATTGAGGAATGTCACGATTACAAACACATCATGGAGCTCTAGTACTTGCATAAATATCTGCTGTTTCTCTATGTGGGGGGAAATAAAAACAGGGCAGGTGATAAATGAGGAAAAATTTGACAGCATCTTTCCCTGTTGTCCATTTTGTTAATTGTATTGAATTATGCTCTTCATGTTGATAAAGTAAATTAGGCAATTTGAATATAATATACGTTTTAGTAAACTGGGAAGCATCCATTTTATTAGGATTTTGAAGATGACAAATGGTACAACATTTCATTTAGGAGGCTGACTTAGGTCAATAGAATTTATGATATGACAAGTGATAGATTTACCTGTTTTCAGAGGCTCCTGCATATCTGTAGTTTGTTTTTATTACCTTTTGGATTATGATCTGTCTCATTTAAATTGCAATAAAGCTAGTGTTGTAGGGAAAGCAAAAACTATAATCACAGCACAATCTCCTCTGCATTTTCATACCTTGTTTTAAAGGACAGTAGGACCCTGGGATTGTGTACACAGAGAACTAAACTGTGAAAAATCTTTAATGTATAATTGAAAACTAATATTTAAATATGGTCTAGTCTATATTTTCTGAATTAGCATATGCCAAGTGGTACTCATCAGGATCTTAAAATTTTCCTTCCGTCTGCCCCCTTCCTGAGCCCTCTTCATAGTACGTGTTTTACCAACTCTTCATTTACTACCTAGCTACGGCAGGCTTGATGCTTTCACTATGACTCACTGACTTAACTTCACAAAATAATGATTACTTATATGACTTCACATCACAAAAACTACATAAAATGTTATAGAGTAGAATTTTATTACATAAAATATGTATTTATATGAAAGAAATAGTAGAAAGTACCCACTTTACCCTTCCCCCCACAATATGCTTTATCCTGGACCTCCCTCTTTTATCCCCAGGCCCAACTTTGAACACATTGTGCATTTTCCTATCAAGGAGAATATAGGAATTCCTGCCTAGTTCACGGATATGCTCAGCAAATGAAGTAGGGATTGACAACTTGGTGCTCTCCTTAGAACAAAGGTGATATAAATGCTAGTTTTTCTTTTCATCATTGTAAAGATAGTAAGCTTTTTATATCTCTTTAAAATTTACTAAACATTGTACATATACTATCTCATATCATCCTGATAACAATCCTAGGAGGTAGGTGATATTATTATCCCCATTTTATAGATGAGGAAATTGAGGCAGAAAGAGGCTAAGTGACTTGCCTAGGGCCACACAGCTAGAAAGTATCTAAGGCTGGATTTGAACTAAGGTCTTCTTGATTCCAGGTGTAGCACAACACCTCACTGCCTCGTAATCTCATCTCAGCTGTGTGATGTAGCACCACAGGCATCATTATCCCGGTTTTACCAATGAGGAAACTGAGGCTCAGGGAGTTGAATGAGTTGTTCCTAGTCACATAGCTAGTAAGTGTAACAGGCAGGACTCAAACGAAGGTCACCCTTGCCTCTAAATGCCTTCTCCTTGCCCCTGTTATCCTTCTGCCTCGCACCTTTTTGTGGACTCTTACCGCTTTGACTCCACGCCACTGCTATGTCCCACCCACTTCTACTAAGAGCTGCTTTAGGTGTCTCTCTTGGCACCTCTTCTTGATAGAAATGGAAATGAAATGAGCTGTGTGTTGTCATCTTTCTATAGTGTCCTGATCCAAAATGATCTTAGGGAGAAAATTCTCCTCTTGTGGGTGGCTGTTCCATGCTAAAAATATACATTTGACGCCTTTCATTGCTAATAGCTACTAGATTGTAAATTCATTATGGGCAGGTATATTTCTCTAGTTTCTTTTTAGAGGCAGCATCATATAATGAAAAGATCACCAGACTTGGGCTAAAGAGTCCTGAATGCCAGCTCTGTGATTTACAATGGGTGATTTAACCTCTCTGATCCCTATTGTTTTTTCAGCTTTTAAAATGGGAATAATCATTCACACAATGCATATATAATAGGGTTGTTGTGAGGAAAGTACTATAGAAAAATGAGCTATTATTGTATCATTACAGGACCAACCATAGAACTTAAGTATGTGAAATGAAGCCTCCGTGTGGAGTACTTCCTTTATTAAAGCGAATCTCAGTCTAGCTTTGATTTAGTAGATAAGTCTCAGGAGTTGTTTGAGGCACACAGAGGTTGCCCTGGGTCACCTAACTCTTGATTGTCAGAGATGGGTTTTGAACTCTGGTCTTCCTAATTCCAAGTCTGACCCTCTATTCACTATGCTGTCATGCTAACGCTACACAGGAAATACACGAATGATTGAATTCAATAAACTACTGTAACCAAGACTCTTTGTGCCAGGTGCTGAGGAATATAAAGATGATTAAGACATAGTCACCATCTTAAAGGAATGAATAATCACATTGTAACTAGAAATGAAAGCCCTCAGGTACTTAATGATATAGTAAGGAATAGATTCTCAGAGTAGCCTGGTCCTCTCTGTGCAGAATTCTTGCTTTTACATATATAGGAAGAATGGAAATCTCTAACCAAAATCAGCTTTAAAAATAGCCAGAAATGAAGCAGGTTCTTTTCCAGTCTCACACTTTATTCATAAATCATCTATATGCTCAGTTATTTTACTCTGAACTGCATAATTAGGCTATATTTGTCCTGGTCCATGTAGACCTTATACTCTGATAGACAGCACGGACAAGAACAATTTAGAGAGTAGGCATGTGCTTTCCCAAGATGAAAGAAAAAAAAGGGCTACCATGTAGCATAGTTGGAAAAAGAATTGCTTTTTACTGCACTGGGAGTCATGGGTCATGGGCTCAAGTCCTGATGCTGTCGCTGATTAGCCCAAGTGTGATCTTGGGCACATGTCTTCACTTTTCTCTCCAGAGGTAAAGTAACGGGGTTAGATCAGATGCTTTCTAAAGTTCTTGCTAACTCTTCATTGTTTGAGTCCAAGGATATTTTAAACCGACCATTTTTTTCAGTATTTAAAAAAATTAAAACAATTGTGCTTAATTGTGTTTGAGTCAAAGCCTGAGATGAAGCACAAAGCAGTTTATGCTTCAGCGAGGCCAGGGAGCTAGAGGCAGGATGAACAAAGGGAGAGGCCCCAAGAGGTCAAGGGCTTTCTCACTGGTGTCTGGTGTTCCTTTTTAATCTTCTTTATGATCCTGGATGACTTTTATATCATTAGCATAACCATGTTGAAACCAGGTTTCAAGTTGCAGATAGGTTCTTAGAAAAGAGATGAAGTGATATTTCTTCTTTTATTAAAACAGGGTGATATGAAATGTGAAAATAAAGATGTTTCTTTTGCAAATGTGTTGTGGCCACATTTTTTTAAATGTAAGTAACTTTCTAGTAGGTGTGATTCTAAAAGGAAATCATGCAACCAATATCATACAGTAATCACAGTCTAGCTTAGTGTTATGAGAAGTTTCTTATACTCTGAAAATTATAAAAATACACATTTTAAATGAGCAAAAGGCTTTTTTGCCTATTTAAAAAGTTTATTTCTAATTCTTTTGTCCCTAGGCTCTTTTGCAATCCAATTATCATGCAGTTCTCAAAGTAATCTAACAAAAGTTCTAATATAACAATGGCATTCTCCTGCTCAAAAATCTTCAGTGGCTCCCTATTGCAATTTCTCAGCTTGATATTTAAAGTTCTTCATAAACAAGCTTTAGCTCCTTTTCCAGATTTATTTCACATTGGTTCCTTTTATGTCCCCAGAACTGTTATCCTTCCATCATGCCTGTGCACAAGCCTATCCACATGCTCATAATGAATCCACTTTTCATCTCTACCTCTTTCAAATCCTTAGTTTCCTTCAAAGATTATCTCAGATGTTAGCTCTTTTATGAAGCCATCTCTGATCCACCTCAAATTGAGGTTTTTCCTACATCTTTGAATTTCTTAGGCTCCTCTAATTGACTTCTTATATACATTTAATCAATTTCTAACTTTATTCTTGTTATGTATGTATGTATGTATGTATATACACACATACGTTTTTGTGTATTTATTTATCAATATTGATAGAGAAAGAGATTTATATCTTATCTTTAGATAGTATGGGGACAGAGTCAATTTTCAACTTTGTATCCCCAATGAGAGGCACATCTGACAATCCTGTTATGAATTTCCTCATTAGAACCTTTTTCTACCAATAAAAACAGGTCTGCACTAAGAAAAACAACAACAACAACCCAATGTGTGCTGGGTTGAAAGCAGGTGGTTTAAATATTGAATTGAATGGAGTGGACTGCCATACCTGGCATGTGGTTACCAAAATGGTCTATCCATGCATAGCATGCTTGTGCTTACCCAAGGGGCATGGCTTGGGATGCAGAAGTAATTGATTATAGTGAAGGGAGGACACTCATCAATTTGTCAATGTTCCCAACATGGTTGCAGGTGAAACTCTAAATGTTTGATTCATCACCACAATATGGCAGCAGGTGGTAGCTAAATTAGAGATTACTGAAAAGGGGAAAGAGACCTCTGATCCCCTTATGCCCAAGAGAGCCTATTACTTTAGGACTTTGAAAAAGGAAACTGCTTCCCACTGAGCTTTTAGAAAAGATTTCCAGAATACATGCACCCTTAATGACTTTTGTTTTGCATTTCAATTAATGAACTATAAACGTGTGTAACTTAATCGGCCTGAATAATGGTTAATATTTTTGTTTTCTGTTGTATACATACCACACAACAAAGATTATAGTTATGAATCTGCACACAAAGAATGGCATTTTAGGTTTGCAGTGAAGGGTCCCACAGGCTGAGACACAGTAATCTGCAAATCTTGAGCTCGTTTCTGTTTATAAAGCTGTTCTGTTTACCAGGCTTAGGAGCTGGCGTAATTGGTAGAAGATATGTACATATGGATCATATTTCCTAATCCCCAGATCTGGTCTTTGAGTACAGCCTTTTTATTTTGTAAGAGCTCTTTGAGAAAGTGTACAGTTACGATCAGAGCCATAGTACTCTGCTGAGGTTTTCCCTTTATTGGAGGGGCAGGTGAATGACCATTTAGACTGAGATATTTGAGGCTTTTAGAATGGTTCTTTTGCCAGAATGATAACATATGTATGGATCGGGAGTAGGATTAAACATAATTCTGAATATTTGGATAAATATGATCTGCAGTGTCTTTGCTGTGGGCAGTCCCTATATTGGCACAGATTGTAATCTGTTTTTGTAATCTTCATGACATTAGATGGCACAGGCAATAGAGTGCTGGGCCTGAAGTCAGGAAAACTAGAATTCCAATCTGTGTGACTCTGGGCAAGTCACTTAATTCTGTTTGCCTCAGGTTCCTCATGTGTAAAAAGAGTTTGAGAAGGAAATGGCACACCATTCTAGTATCTTTGCAAAGAAAATTCAGCATCTGGTAATTGGCCTGCTAGTGATGAGCCTTTTGGAACTTAGCTAGACCAGCCCTTGTATAAAGGCTCATGTAAGCACATTTTCTTAGCTTAGATTCAAATTATTCCTAGCTTGGCAGACACTGGCCACAGTGTCTCCTTGGTCAGTATGATTTTTGAGGACCCATGGATATCTTCATGCTATGATAAGCCATTGGAGTAGGAATTTCATAAAGCATTAAGGAATCTGTTGCTACTAAATGTAGAGAATTTAAGGGGTGAAGATGATAATAGGAGTAGTTCACATTTATATAGTCCTCCAAAAGTCACAAACATTCTCCAGGAAGAACTCTGTGAGATGGATGTTATAGTTATTATTTTCCCCAATTTACAAGTGTTGAAAGTCTGAGTTGCAGTGACAAAAATGCCATGTCTGAGATCACATAGTTACTAAATGACAAAGCCGGTAGATAAACTCAGATATAATGATTTACTAGTCCAGGCCCCTTTTAATTGCTTCTCCCTTTCTATTTAGGCCAGTAGACATGAACACCCATATTCTTTGAGGTCCTAGTTTGCTAATGTTTGCTTTGTCAACAGGAAGCCTTTGACAGTCTATTTTGAGCTTTCTTTTGGGTTATAAAAAATAAGCATGTTTCCTATAGTTGCTACATCATCAGATTTAGCACTGATACTTCATTAATATTTATTGAACCTATTATAGACCAGGTATCTTTTTAAATGGCTTTACTTAACTCAGTCACGGATTTTGAGAGATGAAAGCAACACAAGTGACTTGTTAGTTCAACCCATACATGAAAAGACTTCCCACTATAACAAAAGGCCATCCTAGCCTCTTCTGGAAGATCCTTAAGAGAATACATCATCTCTTCAGTCATTTCATTTTGCTTTTAGAGGGTTCAAATTGTTAGGAAGATTTCTCTGAAAGGATGACTGTTTCTCTCCACTCATTTGTTCTGGTTCTGATATCTGAGACTCACAGAATGCATCTATCTAACCCCTCCTCTGATACAGGTCCTCACATACTTGAAGGGAATTACCATATGCCCCTTGAGTCTTCTCATCTATCAGTTAAACATTCCCAGTTCCTTCAAATGATCTTTCATATGGCATGCACTCAAGGCCTTTCTCCATCCTAGTGGCCTTCCTCTCGATGTTATTCAGTTTATCAATGCCCTTACTAGGATACCCAGAACTGAATATAGTAATTCAGATGGGATTTATTAAAGGCAAAATAATAAAGTAAGATTCTCATCTATTCCTGGAAGTTCTGCCACTTTTAATGCAGATCAAGATCTCTCTGTCTCTCTTTCACTCTCACTCTAGCTCTGTCTCTCACTCTGTCTGTCTCCTTTCCTCTCTCCCTCCCTTCCTCCCTTGTTCTCTTCTTTTCCCTTCACCCCCCCCCCCCATTTTCCTGATGTAGCAGGTAAACTGACTTATATTGAGGCTGCAGTCCTGAAACCCTCCAATCTTTTTTTTTTTTTTAAGAATAACTTATCTCATCCTATACTTGTAACACTGATTTTTTGTACTCAAGTACTAGATTTTAACATTTCTCCCTATTGATTTTCATCTTGTTAGATTCAGCCTAATACCCTAACCCAGAGACATCAAGCTTGCTGCCTGAAGGTGCAAGGGACTGGTAAAACTCCTGAGTGCACTGAAACCAGATTAAAAAATAATTGGGGAATGTTTAACAAAATAAATCAAAATATAGTATAACATAGATAATGTTAATTTGTGCTTTCTAAGTCAATGTGTGCCTGGCAGGCATCCCTTTCTTTTTGAATTTGATACTACTGTCCTAGCCTTTTGGCTCCTGACTTTGTTATCCATCCCCCCCAACTTCTGTGTCTTCTGGACATTTGATGAACATACATCTATGTTTTTATCCAAATCATTGATGAAGATGTTAAACAAACAGTGCCAAGCACAGATGCTTTGAATACAACACAGCAGACTTCCTATCACAATGAAATTGAGTCTTTAAAATTACTTTGTGCTCCATACATTTTTGGCTTTAATTCATCCAAAAATGTGTTGCATTTTCTATTTTCTTTTTTTTAATGAATTTCCTATTAACTTTGTCCAGCTTTGAGAGAGGAACATTAAAGTCTCCTATTATTCTTTAAAAAATAAATAAATAAAAATAAAAATACTTCATGAGTCTATCCATTTATTTAAGTCTGAATTCATGCAATTATCAATTGCCTTCTAATCCATATCTCTCCATCTTCTCTAAGGAATAGTGTGAAATTTTATTTTAAAATTTTGAAAAAATCTAGGAATAACCATGTCCACAACATTTTCATTAATTTTTTTCTGACATTTTGAGAAAATTATACACTAAAATATAAACCTGATTGAATAGTAAGTGATCTTGTGGTGTGGGTGTGGCTCTAAAAATGCATATGTTACAAGGGAAAAGAGATTGATTCGGTGGGGATAATATAGCCACATTTCCTACGTGGGGAATTAATACTGCATCAGATACTGTACCTAGTGTGTTGCATATGTCAATCTACTACAGTCATGTACAAATGGGAACCCCAAATAAGTGAAAGTAAAGAAACGGAAGCATAGATGTTTTCCCTTATACTTTAAAGAAAATATTTTTTTAAAAAATGTTCTTCTTTAGAATTAATACTAATTCTAGTTTTCAAACTACAATTTTCTAGAATTTTATAGTTTTCATAGTGCTTTCCTGAAAACAATCCTATGAGGCAGGAAATATAAATATCATATCCATTTTATAGATGAATACTCTGAAGCTCAGAGCAATTAAGTGTCAGAGACTCAAATCTAGTTTGTCTGATTCCAATTCCAGTGGTTTTAGAATAAAAACCAAATGATTTCCTAAGGATGAATTTGAAATAGTGAGGAGGGAGTTGAGTTAGGAGAGAGAAGGAACAACGGAATTTTACCCTTTGGCTCAAACCTGCAAAGATCTTGGAGTTGTAGGGAAATAAAATAGTATGTAATGGAAAAGTCATTGGATTTGGAGTCCATTAGACTTAAATTTTGAATCCTGGCTTTCCTGGCCAGTGGGATCTTAGGCAAATCCTTAACCCTTTCCTTGCATGACGCTCATCAACTGCAAAATGGTAGGCATTGGACTATATGAAAGTCTATGCGCTATGATCCATCTTTGATCTATGGTCCGTCCTCTGTGATTTGCTCTAGGTCTCCTACACACTCGTTGCCCTGCCCACTGTCTGAGTTTCTACCAGTTTGTTTTCTATTGGAAATCATCTTGTGGATCTCCATCTTGCATTCTTTCCTTAGAAAGTCAGACCTTGGTGTTTTGAAGGCTTTGGCTTCTAAAAAACAATGGCAATTTCTGTTATGTCTTGCGGGGACTACTGTATGTATTTTCATTTGCTTTGTATTCTGTAGGGAATAGGTAACATAGATGATGTAGGTAATTTAGGATGTAATATAGTTAGAATTCTTTTTCAGAAATAAGGAACTGTAATTTTGAGCGTTCACAGGAACCTTTCTGGTTTTATACACAACCAACAATTCTCACTTAGGGAATGGAAACAGTAAACCTGGGAGGTAAAAGCAAGTATTGTCTCCACTTTATAGAGAAGGCTTCACTGAGCCAAGTGTTGCTCTTCCACACCATGCCATGTCCCAAAGAAAACTGCCACAGACCTAACCTGACAGAACGTTATAGTGGTAAAGCAATGGTCTTAGGGTGGGATGACCTTTGTTCAAATTATTCAGGTAACATATACTCCCTGGTCCTGGGTAAGTTATTATAACTCTCAAAGCTTCAGTTTCCTCATCTGTAAAATAAATACTTACACTTATTTGCCTCAGTGGGTGGTTGGTGGGAAAGTATTTTTTAAAACCACAAGCCACTAATTAAACATTTTTATTATTCCCACCCTCACTGCCAACAAGCATGCCCTCTTATAAGGCACACATTTTCCAAGCTAGGCTTGATTTTACTGCTAACAGAAAACTAGTCTGCTATCTCTTGGGAATTTGTTTGTGAACCTGTGGTATCCTAGCACTTTTGTACCAGGAGATTAATTATAGTTGAGGAACTTTAAAAAATGGTGGGGGAAACTGTTTTCTTTATGTTACTACTTGAAAACAAAGCTTGCCTCAACTGTTAATTTAAAACATTTGCAAAGCTTTTATCCTACACTTAGATGTCTAAGTCTCAAATATAGCAGTAGCTGGTCTTGAAAATGAAAGGCAGAAGAGAGAAGTCATCATTTTATTTGTCAGATGTCTTGGCTAAAAATAATTCTCCCAAATGTACAAAGCTTTTGATGTTACTCCTCTGAGAGATTCATGAAACAACAATGCCTTTTCTGTGGTCCTACAAAACACAAGTCTTCAATGTTTTCATCCTAGCTAGCAGCATTTAGATATTAAGCAGGGCTTTTGAGAGTGGACTGCCAGGGGAATTACAACACATTGATCTAAGGAAAATGCAGATACTAAGGAGCTAGGGCAGCAGTTGTCATGATAACCAAACCAGGCCTACCTGCCTCATAAAATGTAAATCTAAGGCCTACCCTTATGTGCCTCTCATGTCTGACTAGAATCAACCATTTCAGATGGGAAGGGAGTTCTGGGCCATATATATGCAATCTCTATAGAGATTACAGCTCTATGTCTTTTTTAGTTACTTTGGTCTGTACTTCTAAGTTTTCTCAGCCAGAATGTGTCAGCCATGAGTTAGAAGCCAGCTCTCTGCTCATGGAGTCATACTGCCTTTCATTTGTGGAAGTGTAGAGATGCTTCTAGACATGGACAGAGAGATATGAGATAGTCTGCCGTCTTTTCCTCTTGTCTTTCTCCTTTATATTTTTTTTTCTTGTGCTCATCCCTTAATCAAACCTGCAAAGAACTTGTAGTAGTGTAATGACACAAATACCTTATATCTTAAGGTATTACTTGTAGACAGAAAATGAATGCCAATAGTGAGATCTGTTTTAAAATACACTGGAGGATAAAAATATGAAATAACATGGCATCAATATAATGTATACCCTGACCTAGCCTCAGCTGGCTTGGAGGTCCATCCCTGTGGTATGATAGGCTACCGCAAATAAACTAGAAGAAATATTCCAACATAACCATGCTTACAGTCTCCCCCTTTTCTTTTCTTCTCCCCCACTGGGGAGAACCATACCAGAGAGACCTGGGGGATACTGGTATTGGAAAAGATTAGTTTTAATGAAAGTGGCTGGTTTTAAAAGCAGCTGGATCTTCATTTCACAGACATGGATACAACAGCATCACTATGAATAACTAGGCACTGGTCAATGAATAATTAAGGGCTCTGGTACCTACAAGCAGTTAAGGAGCAAACTGATGTTTTGCTTCAATGAGACCCACATTTCCCCTTCCCAGTCAACAAGGATACAGGAACCACTTTGAACTCCCTTGGCAGTTCTGCTCTTTGGAGAGCTGACCCAGTAAGTTGGCCAAGGAAGAGAAAGGCTAGCCTTTTGTTGTCTGCACAGCATGGCGGGGTGTTGTAGAAAAACAGAGATAGAATTCTATTGCCTATGTGTTAAAGACATTTTTCGAATTCTCAAAGGCTTCAGTTATAACTTAAATAAATGCTTACAGATGTGAAGCCCCTGCTTCCTTTGAAATGCTGCCATTTTAAAGTGCCTTTCAGGCTCCAAGGGTGCCTATATCAACATTAGTCCAAACTCAAAGCCTCTTCACAGTGTTCCCAATACCACTGAAGGGGGTTTCCACCCCTTCTCACCACGAGACCCCCCCCCCTCGCCCACTAATTGTGACAAAGGTATTGTTATATATATGTTTTGTTTGTCCTGTCTGTTAAGAAAGGCACAGTGTGAATACTGGAAGAATAAACATGGGCTTGCTTCTCTTTTTTCCTCTTTTCTTTTGAAATGAAGTTTCCAAGTAGGCAGTGAATGAATGAATGAATTTTAACCATGTTCATTTTTGCCAATGTGATACTTTGCTTTGCATTATCTATTTTATCCATTATTCATTTTTCAGCAGATTTCAATAACTGTCATCAGGATTTTTGTTGTGGTCATTAAGTTGCACTTGCTTTTCTATCATTTGTGTTTGCACATTGAAACTGAAGACAAAATTTAACTATAAATGCCAGTTTGTCTTGTAGGGCGGTCAGTCTTGTGGAAAATGAATATTCTCGTAGATTCTGTAGTAAATTGGCATGAGTTGAATCAAAACATTTTCCTTGATATATGTGCTTTGTTTTTAAATATACTTTTCTTAAACGAAAACTATCTTTTTCTAGTTCTAATTAAGATTTCACTATTAAGATGCAACCTTGAGATCTGCTATTTTTATTAAAATATAGAATATTAGTATATAAGTTCTTTAGAATATAGGTTTCAAAATCTAAAAACACTTTTTTCAAGTATTATTTTCCATTCCTTGATTGTATTTCAAATGTAACACATGATCTATAGCTGTTAAAAGGAGTTTGTAAAACCCTCCCTTACTCTATACTGCATTTTTAAAGGGAAATGTGATTTGTACATGAATGCACTGGGAGTTCAAATATTGGTCAGTGCAATTGTAGTATTGTAACTGTACCTCACTAATTCCACGAGGGCATCTTAGAATTTGTTGATTTTCTATTTATGGTTTTAATAAAACAGTTCATGATATACCAAAACATATGGTGATCATATTTGTTGGAGTAAATTTTTTTTCCAGAAGAGTTGAAAGAATGAAAACTAATTTTAAAAGTTCCTATTTATGTTATATGAATTATAAGAAAGTATAACCAAAATCACATAAATTTGCATAAATGCATGCAGATATTACTTATTCATATGTTCATGTGTACATATTAATATAGTATATAATATATAGATATGATCTATCTAGTGTAGGTAAGACATTACGATATTAGATGGTGTGTGTGTGTGTGTGTGTGTGTGTGTGTGTGTGTTAAGTAAAAGCCAAGAAGTAGGGTGGCACCAGTATACAGAAGACTGGTATTGGAGTCAGCAAGATCTGAGTTGAGATTCTACCTTCTCATACATACTGGCTGTGTAACCTGGTACAAATCACTTAACTTCTCAGGCTCCTCATGAAATTTTCCAAATTGGAAAACATTCTGCTCTGGTATAAAGGTTTTTCTCACCCAAGTTCCTTACACCAATAAAATCACAGGTTCAGACAGTCAGCTAGAAGGTAATTTGTGGCATGCACAAAAAAGGCATATAGGCTTGCATGTCAATTTTTTAAATGTTTCCCTTTTTTTCAGTGCTATCAAACATTCCTTCGGGAATAGAAAACAGAAGGAGCATCAAATGGCTTAGCTACTTGTTTACATATTCAAATATAATATCCATGTAGAATAATTTCTTTCATTCAAGTGAGTGAAAGAAATGAGTTTCTCACGGTTTTATTGACATTTGTTAATGCTTTTACAAATAACCTTATGCATCATTTTTCTTTGTGGTGTGATACATGGCCACTTTAATTCTATTCTTTAGAGTTAATTAAATGTGAATGATGAAAGATACTAAAGGGGATGCAAAGATGAATGAGACACGTAGGGCCCTTAAGGAGTTCAGTCTTTGATTGTGTAGAGAGGAATAAAACTTGTACACAAATAAATACACAAAAATAATAGTAGCTAACATGTAGCAGTTTGAGGTTTGTAAAAGCATTTTACATCACTGTGAGACAGATGCCATTACTAGCTCCATTTGATAAATGAGGAATTTGAGATGGAGAGAGTTTAACTTGCCAAAGTAGAGGTGACTTGAATCCAAGAGGCCAAGAGGTGGCTTTCCAAAGGTCACACACCTTGTAAATATCAGGCAAACTTGAGCTAACCTTTTCCTTAAGCGTGCAAACATGCACTATTAATGACAAACAATATACCTTATAATATGGAAACATGAGGATAACAATATGATAATCAATAGAAGACTACTCATGCTACCTAAATGGCATTTTAAAAAACTCTTGGTTGTCATTGTTCCAAGAGAAGGAAATCGCACCAAAACATGTGACTTGACACTGTGGCATTTCTTTATGTGTGTAACAAGATTACTTTATAAACTATTAATAGACTTCACCAATGCAGACATCTATGCAGACACTATTGAAAATGCATCTTGAGTTGTCAATAATCAGAATGACACATTCCAGATATGATTTTGTACAGGCATAGAATAATGGTTTCAGATTTGTTTCAGGTACCCTTCATAAGGAAAGCATTTTGTTGGCTGCCATAGCTCCCATATTACAGTGGGCCAATGCCTCAAGGGAACAATTGACAATAACTTTTAGATCTCTTTCCTGGGTCCTTGTCATTTACTTAGTGCCATCATTCTACATATATAGTTTGGATTGTTTTAAATATCAATACATTGCCTTAAACTTGCCTACACTTTAAGTCAGCTTCCACTCATGCTAAATATATGATCCATAAATATTTGTTAATCCATTTTTGCTCCCATCAACTTGGGAATTTTATTACCTAGGGAGTCCCTTTTATATAATTTTTTTAGAGTTTAAAAAATATATAATATAATATAATATAATATAATAAATATAATGTAATATAATATAGTATGAGTATAAGAATATATTCTAATATAATATGTTATATTATATTAGCATATAATATATTATAAAACAAGACATCCAGATGCCTTAGTCTAGAAATTGCTCCCCTTGTGTGTTACTGCATACTGAAGATTTTGAGCCTTCACTATAGTATGTCACAAAATTAAAACAAAACTGGATACCATGGAGAGAGGCTTCCTTATCTTGCATTGAAACGAAATGTACAATTAAAAAATTAATTTGACAAAGTGTTTCTCATTGCATTCCCTTTATGTGGCACCAAATATGAATACCTAGACCTAAACCCAGGCATGTTATTAATTGTAGAACTGATTTGTCAAGCTATGAATTTCCTATTTTCATTTCTGTATCCAGAGGAGTGGGTTTTTTTTTAAGTATAACTAGTTATTAAAGCAGTTCCTTGTTCAAACAACAAAACAAAATCCTCACTTTTCTTTTCCCCACTCTCCTATGGTGACTTAAAATTTTAAATAGCCTTTAGAAGAAAATGATAAAATCTTTCAATCATTTGAAAGTCTAAATAATTAAAATCCTTTGTTCCCTTTGTTCATATGCTCTTTTATCCCTGAACAAAAACTCTGCTAGATTAGTATTATAATTTACTCTTTCATTTCATTGGTTATGTTTGCTGAAGTGTATAGTGAGTCTCTTGTTTATTACATAGTCTACCTACTTCATTCTATATGAAAATGAGATATAAGAATCTGTTGATTTCAGGGTCCTATTTAATAATTTTCCATTTTCTTTTAAGAATGAGTCATATATTTTGGTCAATAAAATTTGAAAATTCCTTTTAGTTTATTTGTATTAGTGTTAAGTGAGTGTGTCTACAAATAGTTTGATAGACTTGCAGAAATATATTTGTGAATATAGATAACATTTGGCATTAGAAATTATGCATAATTTCCATGATTTTTATATAGTAATTCATTTCTCAATAAAGACAATTTGAATAAGGACTTTCAGTCTCTTTGCTATCTTCTGTTCATCAAATAGAGTTTTTTTTTCCTCTTTATCTTTTTCTTTTGATTGGGAATCTAAAATAATTTAAATTGGGAATTGTGAAAAACTATTCCATAATTCAGGAAAGATGTGACTTTTGAGATATTTATTCTGGTGATCATCACTACAATGTCATTTTGCTCTGTATTACTCAGATAATTGTCTCCAGGATAAAATACTAGTATTGGAGTTTAACAAATATTTCTAAAATATTTTGGATTTGTTAGCATTTTTCAAAATATTAAAAATAGAATGAATTTTAAAAGAATAAAATAAAGTCCATAATTAATTTTGATTCAATATGATCTCCATTCTCATTTTTTCATTTATATGATGCTTATATGTTTGGGTTAGTGATTATTTTGACAGCCATTCTTAATCTTGGGTCAGTGGGCTAGTTTTAAACATATATATATATATTTTTTTTTTTTTTTATATAAAATTGTATTTTAGTATAATTGGTTTGTAACCCTGCACGT
>CM053592.1:54151400-54209396 GCA_028646515.1 Pseudochirops corinnae
ATATATACATATATATTTTTAACATTTGGTTATAGAGCTTTAAATTCTAGATCTTTCTCTTCTTCCCTCATCAGCCACCCCCACTGGAAGAACAAGCCATCAAATATAGGCTGTACATGTGTAATTACGCAGAAGAGAGGCAGATTCTTAATACCATTGATTTAAGAGCTGGAAAGGACATTGGATCCTCTGGTTAAACCACCTCTTTGACTTACTTGAGATGATGAGTAGATGCATGACTTCTGTTCTTAGCACTGCCCCCTACTAGCCCAGGTTGCAAGGAGCAGAGAACACTCATTTCTTAGTCAGAGAGATTTTTAACTTACAACTGAACAACAAAACACAATATTTTTCTTTCCTTCTTTTGACATCTGAATGATCTCTTTTATTGGTTCTTCTCTTAGTTAAAGCAACACATTTTTCACTTACAAATATTATGTAAATTGCTACACAATAAAGTTTATTGTCATTCTACTACATTGCCCTGAGTGTTTGACATGGTAAATTGGTTTTGCTATTTTAAAAAACTCTGACATGTTAACCATCATGACCAACTTGCCGGCTCACACTGTCTCATTGCCCTTGGCAAATAAAGGATGGCAGGATTTAGTATGTTACAGTCGAAATAAGCCACTGAACAATTTCTCCAGTACATTAGACAAAAACAGTTTCTTTCCTCTTCTCTTCTCCTAACATGTAGTATCATCTTTTAGGTTATCAAGTGTTATATTAATATTTTAACATCCCCAAAAGTCTACATTTTTTTGCCATCTTCTTCAACCATTTCTGCCTCTTATCCCTCAGCCCATACTTATTAAACCAAAAGTATCTCTTAAGAGCTTCATATTCTCCCTACACGTTCTCCCTGCTCCCCTCTCTCCCTAATTACCTCCCACTCTTATGGAGGAAGTGAGAGAAAAGCAGGGCAATTTGCAAAAGACAGTCATATAGCCCCTATAAAGGGGATGGGATGGGGTCTTTTCTTGTAATCATACCCTAGCCTAGTCCTGGAAGTCACAGAATCATATAGTTGAAAACACTGACCCTTTGACTTTGTAAGCTATGGTGAATTTAGCATCCACTCTCTAACCCCTATCAGACAGAAAATTCTTTAAAACAAGCCTATTCATGGCTTTCCTGTCAGACTTTTATCATCACCATCATCACTACTATCCTTACTATTCCAGGGTACTGGGTTGGCTCTTCTGGTTTCTGTTGGAAAGGGGTTTGGAAATCCCTACTATTTCATCACCTATTAAGGATCTATCCCTAGCCCTCCTCTTTTGCTTTCTCTTCCTTTGCTATTTTATTTGCAAATTCAAGTAACAGTTGTTTAAATGCCTCTTCTGAGCTTTAAACATATGACTCTTATTACCTTCAGGATAGGGCAGGTATGGTACAGAGGATACTATGGAATACTGATCTTAGAATCAGAATCAGTGGCTCTGAGTCCCACTTCTAATGCTTGCTAGCCATGACACTTAACCTCATTGATCATCAGCATGCTCACCTGTAAAACGTGTATAGTAATACCTATTTTACTTAGCTCACAGATTGTTGCAAGGCCTAAGTGAGATCTTTCAAACATTTTGAAAACCCTAGAGCTATTATGTCCATCTAGTTTTGCAAATTCTGCCATGGACTCCAGTTTATGGTATCCTCCTGATCTTTCAAGCTCACCAGATCAAAGCCCAGTCCATTTCATCTTTAATATACCCTTACCTAACATAGGTGAGAATAGACACAATAAGCATTGATGCAGGAGGAGGGCCATGTATTCATGACAGCCTGTTGACTGGGGCTAGGAAAACAGGCTGCTGATGCTAGCTCTCTCGCTCTCTCTCCACCAGAGATTTAGAGCAGTCTTGTCTCCTCACTCACATTTAGCCAGGCAGGAAAGAGAAAGGTATCTCACAGAAGTTTGTACTTTTCTCTTGGACTACCATGTTCTATTGTCTATTACAGTTATTTGGGTCCAGATGCAATCACCCTTCTTAAAAGGCTTTGTCTTATATAATGTGTGACCTCTCTGCTACAGGGAACCTTCTTGAATGAATGCTGAATGAGTTTTATGCTCTCATGTGACCAACTCATGTAGTTTGCCACCTTGACTAACACTGATTTGTAATGCATTCTCAAGATATCCAAAGGAGGAAGAGCTTTGTTTAGGATGGTGCTAGAGAAGAGGGTCATAAGAGCTGTACATTTATTCAGGGAGAGGCCAAGATTACTTGGTTTACATTTCATAGTGACTAGACATTAGACATTTACTTGCTATCCCTACGTGAATACTTTATTAGGACTGTTTTGATTTCTCCTCTGCTCAAAAATCTTTGGCAACCACTGTTACTTTCCATTGTCTGCTGCTAGTGTCTTTTTTCAGGTTTATCCTCCTGTCTTCTCCTTTCCTTATACTCATATCTCTAGACAGACTTGACTTATCTATGCTTTCTGAACATGCCCTATACCAGGGGGGTACCTGCATTCTTGAGGCCACATGTGGCCTCCTAGGTCTTCAAGTGCAGCCCTTTGAATCCAAACTTCTCAGAATACATCCCCTTTAATAAAAGGATTTTTGCCTATACTTTGCTTCCTTCATGTCTTTACCAACAATCCCCATGCCAATTTTTTCCTCCTTCTCCTTTTCTGCCTGTTTAATTCGTATCCATCCCATAACTTGCCATCTACCCCACAAAGATCCATTAAGCTCCTTGACCATCAGTGAGTGCCTCATCTGTAAAGAGATAGACTAGTTGCCCTCTAAGATTGCTTCTAGTTCAAAAATCTATGATCATGAGTCACTTCCTTCATGAAGCCTTCCTTAATTCCCTTCTCTACCCCTGCAGTTAATATGACCTTTACATCCTCAGATGTTACTATGCTGATTTTTAACTTACATTTTTCTGTCTTCAGGTCATAAATCCTTAATGGATTATTAACTCCATGAAAGCTGGGACTGCATTTTCTTTAAACTTTATATGTTATATGCCAAGCAAAGTGGTCTGAGCATAGATAACTGTCTGCTGACTTGGAATACATACAGAATAAAGCCAATGTGACATAAAGACCAAACATTGTCATAGTTGATTAGCTGATGCTCCCCAGCTCTGACCCTGGGCTGCTTCTTGGTGAATGAGAAATGTAAACTTAGATTTCTTCTCTATTTTCTTCCTCTTGTCATACCCCCAACCAAAAAATGTGTGATGGGGGCAGAATAGCTGTAATCTGTGTGAAAAGGAGATTCTAGGTCATGTACCAAGTTCTCTTTCCAAGTGAAATTCGCATGCCTGTTGTCATCACAATCTTTTTTGCTCTGCCAAGAACACAGCATGTTTGAGCTTCAAGGTACTGGTGGCCTTTGCCAAAAATAAAAATAAAATACCCTTTTTTAGAGCTAGTTTCATATCATCTCTCTGGATGATGTATGAAATCATCCTTCTAATTTATGAAACTATTCAGTACAGAATAATTAATGATGAGAAATAGAAAACAGCCTTGTAAGTGGAAATGAAGCATTCTGCAAATTAGGTTGGAACTATAAGAGAAATTTGTGGCCAATTTGAATAGGGAGAAAAAGTCATGTAAAAATAACTTAAATAGGCTTACTGTATTTGGACCAGTATTCTTGGATATTCTAAAACCTAGAAATGAAGGACCGCAGACTTTGTAAACTGTATTAATTGTTAAGATCTTCATAAGAAAAAATTACCTTTGATATTGTTCACAATAAAAATGTGCTCTATTTGCCAAAACCTCATATCTTATATATATGCACATGTGTGTATATGTATATGTATTTATACATACACACAGAGAGATGCATATAGTTAGGGATGAATGAATAAAGCATTTATTCAGTACTTACTGTGTGCAAAACACTGTTCTAAGTGCTAAGGATACAAATGGAAAAGTAAGAGACTCCCTGCTTTAAAGAGCTCATATTCTAAAGGAAGAAATATCACGTGAGAGGTTTTAGATGCAAGTTAAATGGAAAGGTCTCCTAGTCCTTAGCATACAGAGGCAAAGCAGATGGGAATGCTTCTTTAATGTCATTTCCCCTGATAAAATCATGCCAGTTTCTGATGTTGAACGACTTGACAGTGCCAGAGGTTTTGGTAACAAAAACTTTGTTTTGGGACATCTTCAGTAGCTGTGGATGTAGTACCTGCAGGGGCAGTTGTCAGACTGCATCTTCTCAGGATTTGGCAGCATTGCCTTTCCCAAGATTCCTGGGTTAATTCCTGAGTCTTCTCCATGAGGGACTGCAGGGTGATGGTGGTCAAGATGGTGGTGGTGGTGGTTTTACTTTTCTGGAACATACAGTTACCTGTCTTTCCTTTGGAGTGCCTGGATGCTTTAGTTAGGCTGGCTGGTCTCCCCTGGCGGTAGCCTTTGGTGGGAATGGCTGGCCTCATCTCCACAGGAGATCCTTCTTAGCAAAGGCAAGGCTAAAAGCAGAACTGGTGATCTGGGGAAGGGATTGCTGCTGTTCCTAGGGCTCTTGAGCTTATCCTTCTGTTGGTGACAGTTGGTCAGCAGTTGTTGCTTATGGTGATAAGAAAGGTGGACACGTCCGCAATGTTTTCTCCCCTCACTGATGGTGTTGGGGGCTGGCCTAGAAGAAAGGCTGTTGGCTTGGGAGACAATGCCATTCTGCAGGTTCTTGAGCTCATGATCCTGGGGTGTTATATAGGTTATCGATACTGACTAAAGGGTTGTTATTGGCCCATGAGTTTATTGGTCAGCATGCAGCATTAATAGGGCCACGTATGTGGATTTAACGCTCCTTAGAGTTGTTAGCTTCACATTGTGCCATAGCCACAGACATCATGCTTTATCCCATTCAGCTGCCTCACAAATTTGGCTTTACCTATTAGGAGACTGAGTTATAGAATGTGAATTAATGTTTGTGGATCCATTACAACAAAAAGAAAGACAACTGAATATAACACTGATAAAAATGGGTTTAAGACATCATAGGAACATACACCCTAACCTGGAAGAAACCTCAAAAGACATCATGTCTCACCCCCTCATTTTATTGATGAGGAATCTGAGGCCCAGGGTGGGTAAGTGCCCAAGGTCACAGAGGTAATATATGTCAGAAGCAGAATTTGAACACAGGTCCTTTGAGTTCTGAGACGTAGATATATTTTTTCCCATTACACCATCTTTATATTGAGAAGATGAAAATATTTTGTCATGGTGATGATGTCTAAGACTTGTATTTTATATACATGGCAATAAGCTCTGTCTAGTACCTGTTCCTGTTTCTCTATGGTCTAAAATAGGCAATTATACCCATTTCCCAATCAGTATTATGAACTCTGGTGACTTCAACTCTAAATAGTTCTCCAATTTAAGGGCCTGTTTTTCAATGGTAAACTGCAGAAACTGGATTGAAATTATGTGCTTTTAAGAGACCAACTAAGATAACTCATAGTAGTAGGAAGGGGATAGAGTATGGCTCTCATTTGGTTTACAAAGTTTTTTGTTCACAACAGCTTTATGAAGTAGGTAGTCTAAATATTCTTATTTTTTAATAAAATTTGTGAAAGGTTACATGGTAAGTGGAAGAATTAGAACTGGTCTTTGGATTGAAAACTACCTCAAACTGAATTTTAAAAAATCTCGCCTTCTAATTACTTTTAAAAAAATCTGTGTAGTTATATACTTTGGAATTAATACAGGACGTTACAAATATATACAAACTGTTGTAAGAGTTCTTTATTAGTTCTGTAATGAAATGAAATGATTTATGATGCTGGTGTCTTTGAGCACCCTCAAACCTATGACTGTGCTGAAAATAAAAGTGCAAAGTAACAGCAATCAGTATGTAAAAATCTTTAATATAACTAAAGGGAGGTATAATCAACACTGAACATGTGCTAATTGAGTGTGATTTACCCACAGGTCAAATCACATAGTTTTTCAGTGTGAATACACCAACAGCTTTAAAATAAACATGGAAGGGAAACTTAGATTTAATGGAGAAGTGTCATATTTAAAAGTAAGCTTTGACAGTGTAGGTGCAAAAAGTGCTCTAATTCATGGATTTACTATTTATCTTCCCTTTTGTAGACATACAGTAGTTGCTCTTCAGTCTATATATTTATGTCAATATAATTCTATGAGTGTTAGCATGTGAGACCCAAACTTTGATCAGTGTTTCTCTTTTAAGAATGAGACCTAGCCAGGACTGTCAATCTGTGGTTAAATCTATTCTAAGTTCAGCTGTCTTAACCCTTGGGCTTCTGTGATTCTTGGCTCATTGTTACAGTTTATACCCTCAACTCCTATTCCCTGTATGGCTGAATCCTGCCAGATCACCTTAGCAGCAGTGTTTCTTTGCCCTCCCATAGCTGGGCATTTTTGACACCTGCCTCTGATTTGTTGATGCTAGACATCACTTCGTCAACCTGACCTCTTCCCTGATGACAACAGAGTTCAGACTCTGACTCTGCTCTGTAATATATCCATTCATTTTAACATAATTAATTTTAGACTAGATTACTAAATGGAATAAAGACTGATCACATATTTAAAGAAAGCAGTATTGCACATGTGATGTTATGTATATGCAATGTTTCATTCCCGCTGTAAGTATACATTAAATATATGTATATGTGCTCTACATAATGTGTATATCCAGATATACAGCACATGTATACTTATGTGTACATATATAATATATATTTTATGGAGAGAGACAGAGACAGAGAGAGAGAATGATAAATTTGTAGACTGAATCACTGGTTCCTGTTAGATGCATCTAAATTGTCATTTTATAGTACAATTTAATTTAGGAACTGTGTAGGAACCCATATAGGGTTCTAGAAATGGAGTGTAGAAAAAAACACTCTTTCTTTTAAAGAACTGAATAGCCATTAATTTAAAAAAATCAATTAAACTAGATGGCAAAGATGGCCTTGTATGGTGAAAAAAGTACTAAGCCAGGCCCCTGGATTTGAACTTGACCTCTGAGGCTCCCTGTCTGACCCTGGACATGACACAACATCCCTGGGCCTCAGTTTATTCATCTGTAAAATGAGTTAATTGGATGTGATGATCTCTGAGGTCCCTTCCAACTCTGGATCTATGATCCTGTAATCTATTATCCTATGTAACACAAAAATATCTAAGAATTTTACACATCTAACTTTTGTGTATATATATATATATATATATGTATATATATGTATGTATGTATGTATGTCTGTATAAAGCTAAAGACTAAATGTTGGCTAGTGATGAAACAGGAAAGAACAAATAGGATATTCATGAACTAGCATTTAATTTACATTTACTATCAAAACTAATTCAGGAACATTTAGCACTTTTCCACTAGATCTATTTTGGGGTGTGCAAAATACACACACATATACATATATGCATATATATGTATATGTACATAAAGTGAAGACAAAAAACATTGCAAATACAATTAACCATTCAAAATGCTGACACAAATTATTCAGAACCACAACAATTTACATATAAAACAATATTTTTGTTAATGAAATGTTCTTTTGCAACATGCATGGGTATTATATAATATAATAATTCTTTATTCCATTTTGGAACTAATTGGGCTAAAAATGGTCCTTTGCTAGAATAGTACAAGTCTCCATTCTCATATATGGCTTACATTTCTTTTTTTAAAAAATGGAAGTTTCACACCAAGCTGGATGCAGTAATATTAGTTGAAATGATCTAGACCTGTTTCCATCTTCCATTCCTGAACATAAGTACCACATTGGTTTTCATTAGATTCTCAGAATATTAGTTTTGAATTTTTAGTTTTTTCAGTGAAGTTATTAAGATAAATAACTTTGACTTTTTCCCATATAGGATTGACATTTTCAAGTATGTGATCTACGGTGTAGCAGCTGCCTTCTTTGTGTATGGAATTTTGCTGATGGTGGAAGGATTTTTTACAACTGGTGCCATCAAAGATCTCTATGGAGATTTCAAAATCACCACTTGTGGCAGATGTGTGAGCGCTTGGGTATGTAATTGCATGAGCTCTTAAGAAGTTCCTTTTAAAAATGCACAGGTATTTGAATGTGTTTATATAAGAATTAAAACAATTTTTTTTCCCTTCCTCTCCTATGTGAGAAAGGTGAGGAAAGGATAGGTTTCTTTGATAATCTAGTCATCATTGGTTAGAGAGAATGAATTTGGAGCTGCCTCCCCATAACTATCAGTGACCCAAATACTAGACCTTTCAACATCTAGAACCAGCCATTCAGTTCTCTCCTCACTCCACCTATGGAGGGAGTGGAAATCCAGTAAGTACCACTGGAACTGGGACTTGGGGCAGACCTACTTTTATTTACTTCATATTTTATAAAAATCTTCTGGGTAATGAAGAGCTAATAAACCCCCTTTTCCTTTTCAAGTCATGGAAAACTCTCCACCTATTACTTGTCTCCCTCTTCCTTTATATCCCCATTCACCTCAGCCTTACTCTTCAGGTTCTATACCTCAAGAACCTCTATCATATTGTTAACAAACTGATCTTCATATTAGACCTTTCATATACTCTTTCTATCTCTTTGAAGTCATGGAAACTTGCCCATACTATGCAGATCCTCTCTAGCAGCACATGCTCTTCCAGACTTCTCCCTTTACCACATCCAACCAGGAATAAGGGTTGGTCAATCCCTTTTTCCTCAGTGCCCCTCACATTTATGAATCCCTTCAAAATTTCTCCTTTTCAATGGTTCATTTCTTCCAAATTTATCATCTTTTGGAAATCTTTTTTGCAATTACATCCTGAAGTTATATATAGGTCAATCTTCCTCTTTCCTTTTTTTTATCCTTCTCTGCTCTCATATTGGATCTGTTTTGGCTTCACCTTCTTCCCTTCAAAATCTTGATGCTGTGGTTAATTAGATCAACTTGATTCATGTGTAAATTGGATTTAAGTGAGGCAAAGTTGCACAAAGTCATTAGCCTCACTCTCTCCTCCAGAGTTGTCGCCATCCAGTGATAAGACAGAATCAAGACAATTGGTGATGGCTCAAGATGCAGTGAATCACTTTGGCATCTATGATATGTAACCAAGCTCTAAGTGCTCCACAGCGCCTGATTCAGCTGCCTACATGGCTGTTGGAACAAATTGTTCTCATTTGCCCATTCAACCAGGGGAGATCTTCACACGCTTGGGGTAGACAGCACCCTAACTCACCAATGGATTGAGACCCCTTTGTTTCCCTCAACATGATTTAGCCTATCTGCCCAAATGGTTTACCAGTGTTACCACTGTACGTGCTACAGCTTCTTGGAGCCACAGGTGAGAGGTGGAACAGGTGGACACCAAAGGTAGATGGGCAGCCCTGAAAAGGGCTTGGCAGCCTTCAGACCAAAGGTGCTAGTCTTCCCTGAACACACCCTACACCCCATCTGTCATCATCATTACTTAATCTCTCATTGGTTGCTTCAGTCTCAAAGATGAAATGATCTTTCTTAACTAATGCCATGCCCACTAAATGTGCCCTTGCTCCAGTTCTGCTCTATATCCTCCATGAATCTGCCCCTTCAGTTATCAATTTCTTTTTATCCAGTAGCTTCTTGTCCTTTGCCTACAAACATGTTCAGATCTCTTTTTATCCTTAAAAAAAAAAAATCCCTTCCCTTTAGCCAGTTTCTTTAATCAATCTCCTTTCTTTTACTTCCAAACTCCCCAAATGAGTCATCTCCACTTTTTCTTGCACTTTCTCATTTTTCACTTACTATTCCACCCTTTGTAATCATAATTAGATATACCACTCTACCACTCAACAGGAACTCTTCTGTTCACAGATTCTAATGATCTCCAAACTTTTAAATATAATTGTCTGAGTCTTTACCCTTCTCTCTATTTCTGTGGTTTTTGACACTGTTGAATACTCTTTCCTTCAAGGTACTCTCTCTCTTCCCTAGGTTTTCATAAGACTGTTTTCTTGGTTTTTTTTCTTTTCTTGCCTATTTGATCCTTCTTATGCTTCTTTGCTGTATCATCACTGATGTCCTCCCCACTCCTCCAGTTTGCATGGGTATGCCCTAGGAATCTATCCTAGGCCTTTTTTTTTTTTTTTTTGCTTTTTTTTGGAGGGGCAGTTGGAGTTAAGTGACTTGCCGAATGTCACACAGCTAGTAAGTGTTAAGTGTCTGAGGTTGGATTTGAAGTCAGGTCCTCCTGACTCCAGGGCCGGTGCTCTATTCACTGATCCACGTAGCTGCCCCCATTTAGCCCTCCTTTTTGTCTATTCCTCTCCCCCCACCCCCATCTTTTTTCCTCCACTTCCCTTTTTCTCCCCCGCTCCTTCTCTTCTTCCTTTTTCTCTCATCCCATAAGTTCACTTATCATTTCTATATAGATGATGTCTCCCATGCCTAGAAATACTTTCCCTCCTCAGTTTCACCCTGCAGAATCCTTGGCATCCTTCAAAACACAAGCTCTCCTACAGTCATAAATCATAGCAGTTACTTGACTATGGCAGAAATAGAAACACTGCACACACAATATATCACTGAAGAATTTGCATTGCTCTCTATACTTACTGAGATTGTTCTCAAGTTCAACCACTTATCCCTAAAGGACAGATTGTAGACTGCCTTTGGAAACTGAATATGAGAGGGATGAATTAAAGAATAGAGTTAAAGTTATCTTAAATATTTAATGACAAGCAGTGTTGTTGTCTTTCATGAGATATTTTGTTTTGCAAAGAGATCTGTAATTCTAAATTAGTTTCAAGAGATAGATCCTAAAATCCTTATGTATAATAGCAATTTTGTTGCAATCTCCTAGCATCAGTAGTAGTATCCAATTTTTTTTTGCATACTTGCAGAACATTGCCTTATATATAGTAAACACTAAGTAAATATTTCTTTATTTGATATGGCCATTAAAATTTAACATCTTTTAGCTGCCTGTTTCCTAAAATTACTAGTGGCAAACTTTCTGTAACACTTTAAACCTTGTTAGAAGAAAAAAAATCAGGGCCAGATGCATTATCAGTTCTCTTTTCAATCCTCCTTAGCAAGTAAGTTGTTCAATGACTAAAGAAGTAAAAAACTCTATTAGGTTTTTTTTTTCCAAAATCAAGGAGAAAACCAAATAAATTTTCATTTTTAAAATTCTCTATGGGAGAAGAAACAATATTTCAACTGATGTTAGAGTTTGGGCAAATTGTGCTTGGCATAAAAAAAACTAGGCCATGCATATTCTTACCCTAAGGAGATTTTTCTAAAAGAGTAGGTAATACATTTTTCGAAAGTCACTGAATATTTAAAATATATATTCAGGAAGTTTCCCTTTGTAGCATGCAAGGCAAATATATGAAACGTCTAAATCTGGGTCAGTTTGAGTAAAGGAACATAGTATTTCTATTCCCCAAAAGCTGATGAAACTTTTGACATTCTATATTTTCAAATATTGTAAAATCTTTTTATAAAATCTCTTCTCAGTTATAGTTTGGGTCAAAGTGTGTTCTTGCATACAATGAATGCTGAAATCCCTAAGGATGATAGCAAGGGATAGCCTGAAGAGAAAAGCCCTAAGACAGATCCAGGAGTCATGAGACTCTAGTTTATATTGTTATAAACATGGGGACCTTCTGCTAAAGTCCTACTCTGTGGCTTTATTGTAGGGTCACCCTATATTCTTGAAGGCTATGAAAACAGACAAGCTATGACATGTTTTACTAAGCCAGAAAAGCCCTGAATATGAAGCTAGAGGTAAACTGTGTGTCAGCCATTTTAGGACCTTGGTACAATTTTGAGAGATCCAGGCCCTAGAATGCTCAGCACCTGACCCAAGTACTACATTTTCATAAAGACTTCTAAGGTGTGGAGGGAATGGGCTCTTGGTTGGAAGAGGGAATATGCACATTGATTAAATTATGGATATTCTTTAGTATTGAAGTAAGGATAATAAAGTACATGAAATCCCTTTTAACTTAGGTATTATCCTTTTCCCTTCACACCAGAATTCTAATGGTATTCAACTCTTGTCAGGTCCTACTAATATTGCTTCCTAATAGCATCTTAAATAGGACCATATGTGGACACCTATAAAGAAAATGTAAATGTTCTCAGGTATTTATTGGGCAAGTCTTTTGTTTATTCTACCCTTATCCTATTCAGGAAGCAAAACTGCAGGACAATTAGGTCTTCTTCATATAAAGGAAATGAGACATGAAAATGTAGAGAGCTAGAGGAATTTAAAAGCAGATTTTTAAAAATTTGTGGGTTTCTATCAATAAAGCAAATAGCTTGTACAAGTTAGTAATAGGAGAAAAGGACTATTTGAGGGGCAATGTTAGAATTTTAATACCTATAAACATTTTTTTTCTCCATTTTCTAAGTTGAACCGACTGAAACCTAGCTCTTCCTTACATGACAGTTCAGTTTATCTCCTGTCATATTTGTCTCTCAATTCCAGGGAGGTAGGTCTCATTCATGTTAAATATAATACATATTCTTGTTGCCTTCTCCTTAAATCTTCATCCCTATTGAGATCAGGTCTCTTTTTCCACAAGCTCATTGCAGGCAGATTTGCTCTTTTCTTGGCCCATTCTTCTCTGTGTTTTGGATTCTTGCTCTCTTCTGACCAAACTCCTTTACATTCTGAAACTGGTTAAAATTTATTCCATTTATTTTCTTGCTTTAAAAACCTGGCTTAAAAAAAAAGATGATTGCATACCTGGAGTAAAGCCAAGCATGAGCAGCTTTCCAGAAGCTTGCCATGATACCACCAGTTTTCTCCTCTAAAGCTTGAAGTTTCTAATAACATATTATAGTGAACTCTCTATTTATTCAGTAATAAACTAAGACAAAACATTGGCAGAAGCCAAAGCATAGCATTCACAATGTTATAGCATAACAAGTTATCACTAAAGTGGCCACATAGATTTCAGTAGCCACATAGTTTTAAACAAAAAATATCATTCAGTAAGTCCTTAACTCAATCATAATTAAGAAGCAGGCCTCCTTAAGGGACACAAAGTACAAAGGTCAAAGTTTTCCACCTTTAGGTCACAGTAAATCATGATCTTCTCAATCAATACACAGTATCCAAGTAAAGTCTTCTTTCATCTTGACTGGAGGCTGGCTCTCAGATTCCATGGTTCCTCTTCTATGGTCCCAAATCCTCCCCAAATCTGCCCAACTGTCACCTGGATTCAAAGGCAGGCAGCTCTCAGCTCCTTGTTCATTTCCTCATCTAGTTCCTGCTCCATACTGAAGTTTGCAATGTCCAGTCCACCTCAAGTCCTTCACAGTTTCTGTTTCTGGGAAGACAAAGTTTAAAAGAGCCACAATAACATTCATGCAGATTGCTGGCACCATCATCAACTCACTATCTGCCTGTGAAATCAACAAAGACCCACAAACAAGGTCCAAGAGGTCAGCAAAAATCATCAGCAAATTCCCAGGACCTCCAAAACCTTCTTCTAGGACTTCTGTAAACATACAACCAGAAAATGCTCTTTCAGGGCTTCCAGTAAGGTCCCAGGGCTTCTATACAAAGTATCACAAACAAACATCAGACAGAGCAAACAAATGGAGAGTGCCGTGATACCTCCAGTTTTCTTCTTAATTCTTTCTGCCACCACAGGAGTTCCACTCTCTTCTCAGTTCTGCTCATTTCCTCTCAATTCTGCTCAGTTCTCAGTTTTTCTCTCTTCTCAGTTCACTCTCTCCAGTCTGGGCCTCTCCTTATATGTGGTCATTGACTCCTCCCATTCCTGTTGCATCAGCAATAGGAGTTCACAAGTTCTAGGGTTCACAAGTTCTGGGATTCACAAGTTCTTCTCCTCCTCAACAAAGACTTGATACAATCATAGGCAAGAACTGAAAGAAGGTGTCAATTAAATAGCTGAAACAAGGTGCTAACAACTTCTTTGCTTGCCATTACACCTACCTGTCCACCCTTTTCATGGGACCATTCTCTATTTTGACATAACCAGAACAAAGAGGAGTCGGCATTTTTGTTCCCCACTGTCACTAGCAGTCCATTCCTTTCCTTCTATTCTTAGTTAATCCTTCTTACCTTGAAATGTTCATTATCTTTTTATATTACTCTCTATACATTGCATTCTTCCTACTGTTATCTACCAACTTTAAGGTCACTCTTGTAACTTTCTTAATGATTTTTATCCTTAACTCTTAGAATTTGGCTTTGATTACCATACTCTAGGAAAACTGCTTTCTTAAAGGGAATTAAATAACTGCCTTATTGTCAAATTCAAAGCCCCTATTTCCCTTCTTGCTTTTTTTGTCCATCCTCCCTTTTTTTGCCCTCTGTCTAACTTTTGGTAATACTAACAATTTCCTTCTGGATATTTTCTCCTTTTCATTTCAGGAATAATATACTTTCTGTTCCTTTTCTGGTTGGTTATAAGGTTCACAGTCCTCTTCCTAACTTCTTAAAATGCATATTCCCCAAGGAAGTCCTTTTCTTTTGTCCTGTCTCCCATTACCTGAATACCTCCTCTTCTCTATGCAAATAGAATGTGTTGAAAAGACAATGATGTCCATAAGGGAACAGTTCTGATGGAGAGAGGTGCAAAGATAGAACCAGAAGACTTGCTGCTTCACCCAGGTGTCTCTGTCACATGTGTTCCTGAGGACAGAAGGCCTTCTTTGTGATCCCTTTGTTTATTCACTCTTACCACTTAGGCAGGGTATGTGTATTTGTTAGAGAATGAACTCAAAATTTATGGGGATGGGGGAAATGCCTTGATGTTATTTTCATTAGTGTGTAACTAAATATCTTTATTTGAAATTGTTCTCTGTGGCTGATTAGTAAAAGTAAATGAAAAATAAAAGTGGAGGCCTTTAACCTAGATTTTGGTTAGGATTCTGATGTAAAAGTGAGAAGAACCTGCTTTAGTTTTTGAGATGCCATGGGTACAAGTGAGTAAATGAATTTAAATGTACTCAATACTCAGATATCCAAATGCATCCCTGTTCTCAGCAATGTTGATGTACCTTCCAATAATATGGATCACAGCCTGCCTATGTTATTGACTGCTCATCCTGAAAAACACTCAGCCATGACTTTCCACAAATTTGCTACAGGAAATCCACTCATTGTGCCAGGGACTTTCTTTACTTTCTCTTGACATATCAAAGAGATAAGTGGAAAAGAAGACAAGTCAGTTATCCCCACTCTTGCCACATAACTGTTACATATTCTTTTTTGATCATATCTCGTATCAGATGATATCATATCCTTTACTTTGGTTTATTTTCACAGTTCCTTAATTATTATGTGTAGAAGCCTAAGCATACCTGCCATGTGTTTTTACACTGAGTAGTGCCCAATTACTTATAACCACACAGAAATACTGGTAGAATATTAGTTTTTAAAAGTAGGTCCTTTGTGTCAGGAAAATGTGTGGTTGTCAATAAAGTAGCTTTGCAGTTTTCCATTGCATATCTAGTCCCTTCCTTCTTTTTAATTATGTGCCCATATATATATATAGACACACACACCCATACACATGCACATCCTGCTGATGGAAAAATGCTATAGATTGTCTAATTCACATTATAGTCTGGAAAACAGACATTCTTCATCAACTTTTATTTTTCTTTCTGCCTATTTCTGGGCTCTGTCACCCTTTCTGCAACTGAAGTCAGGCATTTTGTGAAGAAACAATTCAAGGAGTCTTTCTAATTTGGTCTCTTCTTCCTTGTTCTTTCCTGCTGGCTACCTATTTCCTCCTGTATAGCATTAATTAATTGCAATCAATGCTACTCTTCTAGACTGCATTCCTCCTCTATAATCTTTACTTCTGGACTTTTAATTTTTCTCTAACTTTCCCCTTCCTCCTTTACCCTAAGAGCTCAAAATATCCTGAGAATACTCTTCTTGGGCAATGTCAAGAGGTCAGTGTTGAAATCTAATGTTTAAAACTATAGTTGCTGAGTAGCGCAGGGTTTTACTAAGTTAGGGAAGTCATTGATAAGGGGATGCAGAGGGTCAGCAGGGGAAAGAGGAAAGGAAGGAGGAATCCTAAGATAGGCCCATGAACTGGCCTTAAATTGTTTTTTCTCCAAACACATTACCTTCAAGAGTCAGATACTGTTTTTAGATTGTTATATCACCTTCTTGATCTTTTCATACTGAAAACTCCTAAACAAGAGGCAGTTCATGCTACCATGGATAGAACATTGAACCCACACTCAGGAAGACCAACTGACCTCAGACACTTGTATGTGTCTGGGCATTTAACCTGCTTCAGTTTCTTCAACTATCAAATGGGGATAATAGTAGCACCTATGTCTCAGGGCTGTTGTGAGGACCAAATGAGACATTTTAAACAGCACTTAGCTCGGTGCCTGGCACAGGTGTTCAGTAAATGCTTATCTCTGCCCTTCTCTTTTCTCCTCTCTTCTTCTCATTTTAATATTTCATTTTCTGGATCTGTTCTATGCTCACAGATATTTTATCTTGACTTTCCTGAAGCATTCATATCTTCAGTGAGACGTGATTAGAATTGTAGTTAGTAATTTCGGTATCTAGGGCAAACAGTTTTGTACTGTTTACCCTCAGATTGATTCTGTAGTTCATTTTGGGAAAACAAAAATAACAATTAAGAAAAATTCAGTTGATCAGGAGGGAGAGTAAGTCACTATAGGTCTGGGGGGGCGGTGATATATAGAAGGTATTTCTGAAGTCATTTAGTCCAATCTATAAGGTAAAATGTTCCTTCTCCTCTATCACAGAGACCTCAGAAAAGTTTCCTTCCCCTCAGTGCAGGAGGGAAAGTAGCCCTGACATTACTCACCCTTGCTGGGTGATCTTTTGAAGGGAGGGCAGGAAAGAGGCCAGTCCTGGAAAGAGCCCCTGTAAGGAGAAGCTAGGGACTTGGTGGTGTTAGAGATTTACTCATGGGGTATGGCAAAGTTGCATTCTGTTATCCCCACATAGACCTGAAGTCAAACTCTTCTTTCCTATCACTGTTTGAGGAAACTTGATGAGGGAGTGCCTGATGAAGAAAATGCCATACAGAGCTGGGTTCCCACCTGAAAATTCCATTTCCTTTATCTCCTGGTTAGCTGGAGGAGTACTTGTGTCCTCAGAAATTGAGTAGCTTGGGGCAGAGTGGTAGCTACAATTCTGGGTGTGTTTATCTGACTGTAGGACCATTGTAGGTATAAGAATACATGGTCTCATACAAGGAGAGATGACAATACCTTCTGTTTTTTTTTAATACTCTTCTTGACAATGCTTCTGTTGGGATCTGTGAAAATTATTAGGGACTCAAAAAAAGAAAAAAAAAGAGATAACCAATGTCTCTGAATCCATCATCCTTTAAAGGTAGTTTTCAGGTTTTTCCTTAAACTTACTCATGTCTATTATTAAACTGGAGAAGACTGAATGATGTTGGGCAAGTCACATCTTCTATAAGTATCAATTTCTTCTTCTGTAAAATGAGGGCATTTTACTCTATCTGAAGCCCCTTTTGGCATCTTAGTATTCCAAATTCTTTGATTCTATAATAATTAGAATTCACAAAGATGTTACAGTGGGCTCAAGATTGAACCACAAAGTATCTGATTCATTTTCTATTTGAACACATAATCTATATAGTCATCAACCTTCTTATTTTTTAATAACAAAGGTGTACATCTCATTTTGCTCTGAAATGGAGCTGTTAGGAATACAGAATCTACATTATAACCCCCACTTTCTCCTACAAACATGAATTTGCTTTTCATTCAGTGTTGAGGACTAAAGGCAGAATAACAAGGCCCTTTTCTGTTTTAAGTAATAACTCCTAAGAATCTTATGGTAGGTTGGAAATATGTTTTCTCAGTGAAGGTATCACTAAAATAATCTGTTTTTCTCAGTCTAAGGGAATTAACAATTTTTGAGTTTAGAATATCCTGGTAAAATATAGTCTTTTAAAAAAATTCATACGACTATATACATCTTTGTTTCTCTTCAAACAGTCCAATTAATCCAGTTACACACTCATCTGGAGAAAAAGCAGCAAGCCTGTGCCTTGGATTACATCCAACAGCTCTCTATGAAGTCCTGGTTTTCAGAACTTAGGCTAGCAAATTTTAACTTGGTCTCTGCCCAGGATACTCAACATTCTCAGTGAAATCAAGTAGGCACAGATATTGAGATAAGAAACAACACTATGAATATGTCTTAGATACATATTTCATTCCCAGCACCTTAGTACAATTTAGTGGGGGGAAAAGAATATAAAATTTGTTGAACAGGAAATAGAAGATGTATCTAAGCATATGGTACAGGATACAAGTCAGTGGTCTTATTCTCATTAGTTCTCCAAAGCTCTCAGTGCAGCAGTGTAGTATGCTGGAAAGCTCAGTTTGAAGCCAGAGGACCTAAGTTTAAAACCTAGTACTTCCTCTTATTACCAGTGTGACCATGGGCAACTTAATTCATTGCTCTGGGCCTCAGTTTCCTTAACTGCAAAATAAGGGGTTAGATTAGATGATCTCTAAGGTACCTTCCATCTTCAAATGTATGAATATTTGGATTGTAATTTGCTTTATGTATCTAAATCAGAATCCTAGTGTCAGAATTGAGCTCTGCAGCTGCAATGTTAGATTTTGTCTGGTATAAAGTTTTGCTTTCTGAAAGTTGTTGCAGAAATCAGGAAAAGAGATTAACTTTAGAGCTCATTCTTTTCAGATCTGTATTGTAATAGGTGACCATTAACCTGTATTAGTTTTACAGTATTAAATTGAGAACCTGGGAAAAATCCACAGGAAATGGAAACCTACCACAATAAGGTTTTTAAGCTAGGGAAATAAAAACAGGAAATGAACTAAAGAATCCTCTGGTCCCTGTTGTATCTCTCTATGTCAGTTTCACACATTCAGAAATGGTTACAATTGAAAGGAAGCTTAGAGATCATTTCATCAAAATCCTTTAGATAAGCTCTCAAAAGGGTTTTATGGGACAGTATCAATTCACCAAGAGCATTCTCTCAGGCTATGAAAATTGAGCTGTTTTTGTGGCCTCCTACATCCTACAGTCCTAGATATTACATAATAATAAACTACAAAGAAAAAAATTATTCTTGTGCATGTGGCATGTAATATTCATTATTTCTAGATATGGAATCATCTTAGAGAGACATCTGTAGGTCAGTCTTTGTTAATGACTTCTTATTCTTTCGCAATGCTAAAACACTTTTATGAGAAAAGAGGTAGAAGATAATATGCCTATCTATTCTATCTACCCCATCAAGGCAGCTAGAATCCTGGGATACAACTCAGAACTAGCTCATCCCGGTGCTGTCTTGCTGTGTAAAATAAATCAAGAAGCATTAAGCATTTACTCTGTACCAAGCACTGTGCTAGGTGCTGAGGACTGAGATACAAAGAATGAAGCGATTCTTACTTTCCATAAACTTAACACCGGAAAAGAGTAAAATCCAAGTATAGAATAAATACAAAAAGAACAAATAAAAATGAATAGAAAGCCACAGAGTGGAGGGTTGGGCTCACCCTGCCTGTTGCTGCAAGTCATTTCATTTTTCCTTCAGCAGCAAGATGAAAGAACTGGATGAAATGACCTTAAGGCCCCACCCAGGTCTAAAAGTTGTTATATCTATTCATATCAAACAAAATACTATCAATGTGGCACATATCTGAGTATAAACAGCTTGTTTTAAGAGTAAAATAATATCTGATATTTACATAGCACTTTAAAGTTTGAGACCCATCTCTTTTGATCCTCATAGAAACCCTGTGAGGTAAGTGCTCTTGTTATATCTATTTGACAGATGAAGAAATGGTTCAGAGGTTCAGAGAAGGTAAGTAACTTATCCAGCATCACAAAATGAAGACATTCTTTTCTGCAGAAGAATTTGAACCTAGCACTTTTTTCTAATGTGTGGGAGGCTGCCTCTAGCCCAACACTTAAAAGCATCTGAGCTCCTGTGTTTTAACAAAACTGCCTTAGTACTTTGAGGATCACAAAGTTTCAAGACCTCAAATTGGGGAGGGACCTCAGGGGTCATCTAATCCAACCTGCACCTAAACAAAAGTATACTCAGTGATGTTGCATCATGTAGTCACCCAGTTTCCTCTTGGAGATCCCTAGTGAAGAGAAACTTAGTCTTCAGGCAATCTCTTCTGTTTCTGGGTGGCTCTAATTGTTATAAAGACTTTCCTTTCTCTGAGCTTAAAACTTCAGCCTTCTATTATGTCTGCCCATCTCTTCTCATTATGCCCTCTGAGGGCACACAGAACAACTCAGCAGCCATGATATCCTTTGTGTGGGTGTTCCTTCTACAAGGATTCATTTCAATCATGATTTGCTCTGCTCAGAAATGCCCTTTCAGAAAAACCTTCTAAAAACCTTCTAACAAGGGGTTTACCTCTGTTTGGTTAGTCTAGTCCTCACATCTCTCTCTCTCTCTCTCTCTCTCTCTCTCTCTCTCTCTCTCTCTCTCTCACACACACACACACACACACACACACACACACACACGCACAGAGTCTGGGCCTCCATTTTCAAAACCTTGGAAAGTTAGTTGGAATGTCCGGAGCTTGTACTTGGCATTCAAAGACTTGGAGAAATCAGGTACCCCTCCATTAACCAATGAGACACTGGAATGTAAATGTATTCCAATATTAATATCAAATTTAATTAAAGATTATTATATTTAGTTAGAAAGCACAGGGTGAGTGGGAGAATTTTCCCCAGCACTTAAGCAACTGTCACTTTTCCTACAGAGGTTCAGAGGTTCAGGCTCTTTAAATAAATAAGATAAATCCAAGTGTCCCTTGTTTAATAAAAATTAATTTAATAGAATTCTATACTCATGAATCAAGTCACAAATCAAATTCCCTCTAAAAAGAGTATTTCTACCAACTTAGAGAATGGATGAGTTCTGTGACGCTATTTTATGTCTGATATCTGCCCAATTTTACCAGAATAAGAATACTTTATACAATCATTCTGAAACTGAATAATACCAGGGAGCTTACCAGGTTCAACAAATACTTTTATTATATGTTAACAGTCCCCCTCCTTGCTCCGTGAAGACAAGGGTAAGTCATCAGTTAAAACAACAAAACCAAATAACCATTATATTGAGAACAGAATTAATAGAGCCTGCCAATGTACTGGTCATTTCCAACATTTGTCTGTTGTTGGATACTAAAGTGTTCTAACTAAAAAGCACACATCCCAGAAGATGAGTGGGTTGAATCTTTATGCAAAAGTTGATTTTGACATGAGACTAAACAAAGCCTGGGTATTTTCAGGCTTCAGTTTTTTATGCTACTACTAATTTATTCCTTCCATTGAATTACAATTTAACTAGCTACAGGTCTTACTTGAGAATATTTTTGGGAAGAAATCATGATTTTCAACTGGTTAAAAAAGTATCACCCCTAAAAAAGGTAAAATAATTAAATATGAAACCATAAAAGTTAGAGCAGTTTAAAGTTGGATAAAATTCTCATCAAAATAATTAAATCTTTACCATTAAATTGAGAACAATCTGTACAGCAGGTGCAAATATTTTTAGTTATTGAAAACTGGACCATGTTTCTACTGTTGTATTATTTTAAGAGTCAGAGTCTGGAAGTTACAAGCACATGGATTTGATATGAATCCTCAGTAAATTCTAGAATTGATCATCAAACAAATCGCTTTTTTGTACTTTGAAAAGAATCTGGTAATCACTAATATTCAGTAGGGGTTCATTAAAATCCTTTGTATTGGGTGTATTTTATGTATTTTATATGCACGTGTGCATGTAAAATTTCAACAACATATTTCAGAAAAATCTTTTTATCCTTACTGACAAAATAGAGAAATCAGTTAGCTGATGAAACCCTTAGGGAAAATTCATTATTGGTTGAACAGATAGAAGATTATTGATAAAAGAATGTTTTAACCTAGAGGAATATCTGCAATGGCATGCCACAAGTCAGTGCAGCATTGACCCAGTAGTGGTCACAATTTTTATTAATGATTTGGATGAGACATACTTGTGAAATTTATCCAAATTACTTGATACAGTAGGGAATGAGAGCTGTTATGTAAAGATGATAGAATCAGAATTTGAAAAAAAAAATTGCATAGGTTGGAACATGGCCAAAATTAGCAGGAAGAAATTTTTTAAGGATGTCTAAAACCTATGTTTCAGCTAAAAAGGTCAATTGTACAAATATAGGATTGCAAGAATCCTGCTTAACTGTACTCAATATGATAAAAGCCAAGAGAATTAAAATGACTGCTGGCTTCAAATGATTCACAAAGTGATATGACTGTTCAAAAGGCTAATTGCTTTCAGAGGCTGCATCACGGCTCAGTTTTGATACCTTTCCTGATTTCTCTAGTTGATAATCCTCACTCCTTCCTCAAATTTATTAAGAGCATTATCTCTGACTCTCCCTTGCCTCCTTTACTCCCAGTCTTCTATTTATCTAGGTACAGGCTCAAACTTCCAGGAGAATGCAAATTGGCTGTTTTGTTTTTCTCTTGCTGTCTCTTCCACCCAGCAAAATTTCTTGCTGTCAGTGTAGTATTTGCATAGGCAAAAAGGAGGTGTGTGGGAATGAAGGGTGGGTGAGTGTGTATTATTCCTGGCTGGAGAAGCATCATGAACAGAAGCATCGAGGGAATGAACATTTTATTTTGGGGAACACAGTTGATGAACCTGTTCTTGCTATTGGTAACAACAGCTAAGGTTTATATAGTACTTGAAAGTTTGCTAACATCTGGTAAGGTAAATATTATAGGGACTATACAAGTTCTACAGATGAGAAAATTGATGTCAGAAATGTGAAGTTACTTCATGTGGTTACATAGTGGGTGTCAGAATTAGGATTCAAATCCAGGTCTTTCCTGACTTTTTCTAGTATACCACAGTGCTAGAGTAAAGCACTATTTTGCCATACAGGCATCACAGAAGACTCATTTTGTCTATTACTGTTCAGAATAATTAGCTTTGGAAGGTATAAGCAAAATTCAAAATATTAAACTAACAGAAATTTTCCATTATGAAAATATAACATAGGATCACATTATTTGCAGGTAGAAGGAATTTTAGAGGTCATACAGATTAATTTGTTTTACAGATGAAGAAACTGAGTTTCAGAGAAGTAAAAATAATTTGCCCATGGTCAGACAGCAGTAAATAATGAATATGGAATTGGAATCCATGTCCTCTAGCTCCAAATATGACATTTTTACTTTCTCATACCACGTACCATATATATTATGTATATATTGTGTGCAAAAACACATTCAGAATTTTTGAGAATTCTTTCCATATTTAAAGGTATTTGAATATTGCATTTCTAATTTGTATTCTTATTTACAGGGAAGATGTAGTTTCTCAGATCTTTAAAAGTCATACTTTTTTTGTGGCATATTTGGTTTCTCAGACACTATTCACTTAGTTTCATTATTATCACATAGACAGCAAGTGATGTTCTTTCTATTATTTCCAACCCATTTAAATCTAAATTTAAATCCTATTTGCTTTTCTTACTATCTACAGATCATTACATGCCATGTAGCTCTTCTGTTGTTTATGCTTCCTTTCATGTTAGTGTAATCTGGTTCTTCTATAAGGAAGGGATTTAGACATACATAATGAAAAATGAGCTTTCTCATTTTCCCCCAGCACTCTGGGCACTGTTTTTACCATGAGTCTTGTGTACTGACTTTAGGCTCTGTATAGTTGTCTAGCCTCGAGTGGATATGGATTTTGTTGTTGGAAGGCTTATCAGTACAGACATGTATTAAATGGCAAATGTATCAGACAATACATAAATCCTCTTACGTGAAGTATTTTTCTGTCCCATAGTAGCTTCTAAGACAGTCAAAAGCTCAGCCTACATTTAAAGTAGGAAGTGTCTGACACGTCCCCCTTCCCCACCCTGCTTTAAGGCTGTAGTTATCTCACTTCTTCTTATAATGAACAAACTCAGAAGATGGCCTCCGATTCATATGATTGTGATTGTTAGGGTCAAATGATTGGTGAATATTCTCTTTGTGCCAGACTTTTCTCTAAATTTAGACTACTTGTATCTTACCGAGGCAATTAAAATGAGAATACTGGAAACATCAACTTATATTTATAGAAATATAGGGAATTGGATTGGACATCTTAAATTCTATATAAAATTCAAATGTGTGTTTCTTTTTTTAACACTGAAATTTACTTATCTAAGATGACATAATTCTCAGCCATCTGTGATTTCCTCGACTTCTTATCCCTTTTTGTATTCACTGAAGAATTTGAGCCTGTTGCTTTAATCTTTTAGAAAAAAAATCCTTCCCCTAATAGTGATGCATCAGTGCAGACTGGGCCCCAGTAAACCAAGAGCAAGCCTCAGGGTGACTGAATCAGTGATAGCAGTGGCAGTTTCCAGACCTCTCAGCCCACAGACATTAAAGGGATCACACAATGGGTAAGAAGATTTACAGGGGTCCCTTTGCTGGCACCAGGGGCAGGACTCTGTTGCATTGCCTATAATTGGATCTGGGTAACAGTCATGGATCTTAGTTCCAGTGCCAGGAGAACTAGTATAGTAGAGCTTGTGGCCACAGAGGAGCAGGGACCCTGGTGACAATTCCAGGGTTGAAAAGAATACCTGTGGTCACCTACAAACCAGTGCACAGTACAGTACTACACAGACTGTAGTAAACACACCTTTGCCTAGATCATACTACCTTAGAAGAGCCAAAAACTTACAGGTTCCCAGAATTACCTTTGAAAACAGCTGCCCAAAACCCCTGAAACTTGGAAGAGTGCCTGTTCCAGTTGGGAAGCAGAGCTCCACTTTAACATAGAGTTAAAAGTCAAGAAAATGAACAAACAAAATTCTGACCATAGAAAGTTATGATGGTGACAAGGAAGATCAAAATGTACACTCAGAAGAAGACAACAAAGTCAAAATCCCTGCATCCAAAGCCTCAAGAAAAATATGAATTGTCTCAGGCCATGAAAGAGCTCAAAAAGGATTTTAAAAATCAAGTAAGAGAAGTAGAGGAAATTTTGATAAGAGAAATGAGAGTGATGTGAGAAAATCATGAAAAAAACAGTCAACGGCACAAAAAATATGGAAGATAATAACACAGTAAAAAATAGACTAGGCCAACTGGTAAAAGAGGAACAGAAATCCAATGAAGAAAAGAATGCCTGGAAAAGCAGATTTGGCCAAATGCAAAAAGATATACAAAAATTCACTGAAGAAAACTCCTTAAAAAGTAGAATTGGACAAATAGAAAAGGAAGTACAAAAGCTCACTGATTAAAATAATTACTTAAAAGTTAGAGTTGCAAAGATGGAAGCTAATCACGTTATGAAACATCAAGAAGCAATCAAACAAAACCAAAAGAATGAAAAGATAGAAGAAAACATGAAATATGTCATTGGAAAAACAACTGACCTGGAAAATAGATTCAGGAGAGATAATTTAAGAATTACTGGATGACCTGAAAGTCATGATTAAAATAAAAGAACCTTCTTGGGAGACAGAGGGGTAGGATGGGAGGAAAGAAGTAAAAAGTGCATAGCAGAGAACAAAAGAAAACTTACAAGAAGGCAATGAAAAGGCAGACTACTCTGAACACGAGGAGTAGTACTTATACAGACTTTCTTGAAATGGAAATTTATTGCAGTATATTTTGAATCCTCTCTTATGTTCTGCTGTGCACATGACAATCCTTTTTTTTTTTTCTTATTTTGTATTTAAGTTTTAGTATTTAAATTTATAATGGTTTTTCAGGATTCTCTTTCAGAGTACCTTAACTTGCCTGCAGGGGAGCCAGTTACTTACCTCGCTCAAGTAGGTGCTAGTGCATTTTAAGAACAGAAGAGTCACGGCTGGGAGGTGCAAGCAGAGAAAGTTTATTGAGTCTTCTCCATGGGGAAGCCTTACAGCCAGATCTGAAGCAGACTTCAACTACCCACAAGGCTTAAGCCTTTATAAGGCTTATACCCCAGATCCACATACCACACGTGACAGGGCCCAACTGAACAAAATTGTGAGAGGGGAGGTGCAATCACAAGAGCATGAAGGCCCCAGGGTGTGGAGACACTAATCTGAAACACCTGGTAACCTACACATGGGAGAACCTTGAGCAATGCTCTCCACATGACCCAGCTTGTTCCAGGGTCTCGACACTTCCCTGTGCCTCAACACAACCTCTTGCAGCCTGCATGTATTTCCTAACCCTCACAATGGTTCTTTTTCTTTCCTTATTGTGTATTTAAGTTTTAGTATTTAAGTTTATACGGTTTCTTTTTCTTTTCTTATTGTATATTTAAATTTCAGTATTTAAGTTTAAAATAAATTAATTTTGAAAAAGCCTAGAAATAACCTGTCAAGAAATTAAAAATCAAGGAAAACTGCCCTGATATTCTAGAAACTGAGGATAAAACAGAAATGGAAAGAATCCACCTATCACTTCCTGTAAGACATCCCAAAATGAAAACTCCCACGAATATTATAGCCAAATTCTAGACTTCCCAGGTTAAGCAAAATATACTGCAAGCAGCCAAAAAAAAAAAAATCCAGATGATATGGAGCCACAGTCAGTATAACACAAGATTTAAAAGCTTCTACATTAGAGGATCAGAAGGCTTGGAATATGATATTCTGTAGGGCAAAAGAGCTAGGATTAAAACCAAGAATAACCTACCCAGAAAAACTGAGTATAATCTTTTAGTGGGGGAAATTGACATTCAATGAAACAGAGAACTTTCAAGTTTTCCTGATGGAAAGACCAGAGCTGAATACAAAATTTGACTTTAAAATACAAGATGCAAGGGGCGGCTAGGTGGCACAGTGAATAGAGCACCAGCCCTGGAGTCAGGAGGACCTGAGTTCAAATCCGACCTCAGACACTTAACACAAAAACTAGCCATGTGACCTTGGGCAAGTCACTTAACCCCAATTGCCCTCGAAAAGGCAAAAAAATAAAAATAAAAAAAATAAAATACAAGACACAAAAGCAGCATAAAAAGAGAAACAGGAAAGAGAAACCATAAGAGATTCAATAATGTTAAACTATTTAGATTCCTACATGGGAAAATGATATTTACAACTCCTCTAAAACTTTCTCATTGTTAGGGCAGTTAGAGGGAATATACATAGACAGAAAGAAGAGGTGTGAGTTGAATGTGATGATATAATTATCTAAAAAATAAAATTAAGAGATGAGAAAGGAGAATACACTGGGAGAAGGGGAAAAGGAGAGGGTAGGACGGGATAAACTATCTGATGTAAAAGAGGCCTGAAAGAGATTTTGAGTGGAGGTTAAAATGGGGGCAGGGGCAGGGGGACCACATGAACCTTACTCTCATCAGAACTGGCTCAAAGAAGAAATAATATACATACTCAGTTGGGTGTAGAAATCTATCTTACTATGCAGGAAAGTAGGAAGGGAAGGGGATAAGAAGTGGGGGAGGAGGGCAAGCTGATAGAAGGGAGGGCAGTTTGGGAGATGAAAAAGTCAAAAGAAAACACTTTTGAGAGTGAACAGCGTAAAAGGAGAGAGAGAGAAGGATAAATAGGGGGAAAATAGGATGGAACAAAATACATAGTTAATAATCATTACTGTGAAAAAAATTTACAATGAGTTTTTCTGAGAAAGTTTTCTATAGAAATAAGAGCCATTCATCAGTTGACGAATGGTCAAAAGATATAAACAGGCAATTTTCAGGCAAAGTAATCAAAGCTATCCATAATCATATGAAAAAAATGCTCTAAATCACTATGAGAGAAATGAAAATTAAAACAATGACTAAGATGACAGAACAGAAAAATGATAATTGTTGCAGGGGATATGGGAAAATTAAAACACTAACGTACTATTGGTGGAGGTGTATACTGATTCAACCATTCTGGAAAGCAATTTGGAACTATGTCCAAAGGGCTATAAAACCATGCAAACCCTTTGACCAAGGAATACCACTACTAGGTGTATATCCCAGAAAGGAAAAGGATCTCTGTGTATAAAAATATTTATAGCAGCTCTTTCAGTTGTGGCAAATAACTAGAAATTGAGGAGATGTTCATCAATTGGGGAATGGCTGAATAAGTTACTGTATATGATTGTGATGGAATACTATTGTGCTTTAAGAAATGATGTGGAGGATACTCTCAGAAAAATATGTAAAGACCTACAAGAAGTGACACAAAAGTGAAATGAGCAGGACCAGGAGAACATTGTACGCAATAACAGCAATGCTGTGTGATTATCTACTATGAATAACAACAACGATCCAAGACAATTCTGTAAGACTTATAATGAGAGATATCCATCTACAGAGACGTCCACCTATAGAGGAAGAACTGGTAGAGCCTGAATGCAGATCAAAGATGCGTTTTCTTTCTTTCTTTTTTGTTTTTGCCTGTGTTTTCTGTCACAGAATAACTTACATGGAAATGTATTTTACATGACTATACATGTAGAACCTATGACAAAATACTTGCCTTCTCAATGGGGGGGGGAGGAAGGAGAGAATTTGGAACTCAAAATCTGAAAAAAAAAGAATGCTAAAATTGTATATGTGATGGGAAAAATAAAATATTAAATAAGTTTTTTTAAGGGGTAAAAAAGATCATTGTTTATCCTTCACTCTCAGATCAAAGATATCATGAGGGTGATATCTTGACTTGCAAATGAATTGATTTGAAAGGATACAGTGGGAGTACCTGAATAAATAGAATCATGGGTCCTTCAAAATAAAACTTTCAAAGTATGGTACCTAACAACTAAATGTTCAACTTTACTAATTCAAAGGTATATGTAATACTAGTTCTTTGAAAACATTTCACAATCACAGAATCCCATACTTGGAAGGTAGTGATAAACTGCTGATAGCATCGTAAATAATAATAGTGTTTAAAAGCTAGCACTGATTTTATATTTCAGTGAAACTGTCATCTTAGCTATAATTCCTATGCACATACTTCTATTATTTATTCAAGCTAACACTGATTTTATATTTCAGTGAAATGGTCATCAATCTTAGCTGTAATTCCTATGCAGTTTCTTCTATTATTCATTCAAGCTTCATTTTGATGGGGGGAAAAACATTCCAAGAAACCTCAAATATCTGGTAATAGTGGGGTTGGAGCATTTTACCTAAATAAATGTTTCATTGAACAAAAATAATACTTTCCTCCTATATTTTTAATTGCTTTTAGCATCTGGGGTAGCTGCTTTGAGGCATTTAATATCCTGGGAAATAAATATAAGTGGAGACAATTTACCTTTTATAGCATTGTAAGAACTTGCAAACTCTCGATATAATTGCTTCTCAGGAAAAGTATTTTTTGTTCCTCCCAAGTTCTGGTATATACCAAGCACAAGTATCTGTTCTTGATATTCTTTTTTCCTTTTCATTCACTTGGTTTTTTCAAAGAAGAGAAGAATGTTTTTTAAGGTCTATTGGCAATTAATTTAACAAAGGAAAAGGAAAAGTATTCCTGATAATAAAGCATGGATTGTTATAATCTCTTCTCAATAGTCATCTTCCTTTTCTTTCCAAAAATGATTGAGCTTTTTCAAGATTAACATACAATCAATTGGCAGTATACTAAGTCCAAACAATTATATAGAAATCAGATTGTAGGAGAAGCCATCCTGGAAGTCATCTAGACCCACCTCCTTATTTTGCTCATGATGAAATTAAAACCCATGGGGTTGTGACTTGGTTAAGGACAAATATTTAATAAGAAGTCAAAGGAGAATCTGAACTCATGCCTTGGATTACAATTCCAGGGCTCATTCCAAAGTTGCATGAGTGAAAAAGCTTTTAGACTCAGCATACCCCTTCAAAGTATATTGCTGCTCATAGAATCATAACAAAACCCTCAAGATTAGGCATCATGATCTTGTTTCTATGCATTTCAAGCTATGACAAAATTTTAGAAAATCTGGATTTTGTAAACTTGCCAGAAAATGGAATGTGATTAGATTCCTTTGATTCATGACACTGTGTAAGGTACTGTCAATTAAAATCAAGACATATTTGTTAATATTTATTTATTCTTTTATTAATAAATATTGTTAATACTAATTTAATTCATAATTCATAACAATTTACTAATATTTGTTAATGTCCTGCTATGTGCGGAGCACTGGGAATGAAAAGATAAAAGCAATCTTGCCTATGAATGAGCTTACAGTCTAGTCATGAGATGAAAATGTACATGAACAACTAAAATGAAATATTACAAAATGATTAAATGCACAGGAGAGGTTATCATAAAATTTTGTCTGGCATATTTAAGGAAAAGGGATCATTTGTACCTAGGGAGATACAGGAAGGTTTAAAAGAAGAGGTGATACCTGAGGTGGGCTTGAAAGGGGCAAAGCTTCATTTATAGCATGGGTGAAGGCTTTTAACTAGGAGAGAATAGGATGGGATAGGAGATGGACATGTAATTGCACTGGTATAGGGAACTCTCCATTTAGGAAATTCCCTCCACCAATGCAGGTCTAAAGCACTGGGAAGTTAGATAACTTGACCAGGATGACACAGCCATTATGGTTAGAGATCAGTATTGAACACAGGTCTTCCTATCTTCAAGGAAAACTATCCTTTCACTGTGCCAAAGGCTAAGATTGTGTAAAGTCATGCATGAGCAGCTTTCCAGAGGACTGCTGCTGTGAACAGCTTTTCAAAGTTCTGATTACACAGTATCGTTAGCTCTCTATTTATTCAATAAAAAAGTCAGAGCAAAACATTCACAGAAAATCAAGGTACAGCATTCAGAATGGTACAACTTATCACAGAAAATCAAAATACAGCATTCACCATGTCACAACTCAACAATTTATCACTAAAATGGCCACATAGTTTTCACTAAAGTGGTCACATAGTTTTGAACAAAGTACAGTCATTTAGTAACTCAGTCATTCAATCATCCTTAATTCAATCAATCTTAAGGAGGAGAGCCTCCTTAACCCTTAACTCACTCATCCTTAGGCCTCCTTAAGGGACACAAAGTACAATAGTCAAAGTTCTCCACCCATGGGGTACAATTAAGTTATAATATCATTCATTACTCAGTACTCTCTTAAGGGGTAGAGGAAAATACACAGGCCATCCACCCCTCAGTCACAAGTAAATTACAATTTCAACAGTCACTATTCAGTACTCTCTTAAGGGGTAGTGGAAAATACACAGGCCATCCACCCCTAGGTCACAAGTAAGTTACAATTTTATCAGTCACTACTCAGTATCCACAGAGAGGTTTTCTCATCTTTATTTGACTGTCACCTGGGTTCAAAGGCAGACAGCTCCCAGCTCCTTGTCCAGCTCTCTGTGGGCACATTGAAGCTCGTAGTGTACAGTCTACCTCAAGTCCTTCACAGTTTCTGTTCCTGGGAAGAGAAAACTTAACTGAGCTACAGACAAAGTACTGATACCACAGTCATGCTTCCTCTGGCAGCTCCAGCTGGCTCTCAGAAGCCTTCAGCAGCTCTCTTCTCAAAATCAAAATCACTTTCTCCTGTTCTCAAAATCAAAATCACTTTCTCCTGTTCTCAAAATCAAAGTCACTTTTTCCTGTTCTCAAAATCAAAATCATTTTCTCCCATTCTCAAAATCAAAATCACTTTCTCCATGGAAGTTCCAGTCCAGCTGCAGCAGCAGCCAGCCTTCAGATGCTCATCCCAAGAAGTTCTGACTGTCCGGCTTATGCTCTTCTCTATATATGGTATAGCTCCTCCCTGTTCAGCCCCTTCCTGGCATGGCAGCAAGAGGGGTTCATACTTCCTGTTCCTTTACATAGGCTTAATTTTAAACTAGGTGCTAAGTACCTGTCAGCTTTCCAATACAAAGGGATCTTCAGATTTCATTACCATTACAGACTGAAGAAAAGTAAATCAACTGGTCTAGCTCTATGATGAAGTGTGTGAAGAAGCATATCATAATGTCTGGAGAGCCAGGTTCTTTAATACTGGACTGAGGAGTTTATATTCATTTTGTAGGCAGTGGGGAATAACTGAAGGATTTTGAGCAAGAGAAAGATATGATCAAATGTATCCATTAGGAAAATTACTTTGGCTTGACATAAAGGACTGTCAAAATATTTTTGAGACACCTTGTTTCCTAGAACTAAGGCCAAGCAAGCAGGCCCTGTGCTTTGCATAACAATAATTCTTTGCTCTGCACAATCTTATCCTCTGGCTCTGACCAGCAGCAAGTGTTTCCTGCCCCCTATTTCCCAGGGACCTGAGAATCATCCATCACCTTGCTTGACTTGCTCATGACCCCTGTTCCTTAGAACAACTAAGTGAACTGAGCCAGGTACTGTACCTTGCCATGAGACAATCACCTTGGGTCTGTTCCCACAGAACTGGAGAACACAAGTGATGTCCTACACTCAAGGGTCTGCATGGGAAAGTGCTCAAGGCCTAGAAGTGATTGTGTTGTAATCGAGCTCCCCCGACCTCCAGCCCACTTGTGATTTATATATAAAAGCTTTGCCTTTATTCCAAAATGAGGAGCTCTTCTTCTCAGGAGAACTTCAAGTTTGCAAACTGCATTTCTCACTCTGAAATTAATTAAACTGCTACTTGATTGCTGGCATCCCTGTCTCTAACCTGGCTATTTTGTCTTTAGCTATTCCCAGGTTAGAAAAAGGTACAGTAAAATTATGTTGATAGGATATATTGAAAAAGAGGGTGATGGAAGTATGAAGATCATTTAGGAAGTTCTTATACTACTACAAGATAGAGTGTTGGCCTGAACTAGCCTAGTGGCAGATGGGGTGGGTATATGGGTAGGAAATGGAGAGAACTGACAAGAGTTGCCAAGTGATTGGATGTAGTGAATGAGAGTGAAGAGTCAAGAATAACTCTGAAGTCTGAAGCCTAGGGGACGGCGATAAAGGTGGAAAATTCGAAGGAGGGAAGATGATGACTTTAATATGTTGATTTTGAGAGACAGGCCAGGACATCTGGATGGAAATATCCAGCTGGTAAGAATATGAGACTGTAGCTCAGAAATCAGGGCTGAAGGTGTAAATGCAGTTAGTAGTCATCACCATACTGATAATAACTGCAGATCATGGGGACTGATAAGATTGCTAAGGTTATAGAGAATGTGCAAAGAGAAGAGACAAGGACTGGAGGAAGGAACCTTTGATTTAACAGAATTAGATTTTAAAATTAATTTGTAGGGTGGCACTAATTATTTTTGCTTTTGTATATATTTCCTTATCCACATTTTAACAGACTCTTCATTCATTCTCTACCTGCCTCCCATAAAGAGTAGATGGTCTCAAACTGGTGACATCTCAATGAAAACAGACTTTTAATGTCTCACATCACATCTTGAAGAGTATTCTGCTGGAATGAAAATCCAACTTTAAGTCTGAAGAAGCAAATTTTCATTTATTTTTGTCTACATTATTTCACAAACAACTGCACTGGGACAGTGTTGGAATTCACTATTGAAAACAAAATGCTATGGTATGCACCATCTCTTTTACTTAATGCCATGGGAGTCATCTTGGACTGCCAGAGTTGAACTCTGGTACCCATTTCATAGTGACAGTAGTGTTATTTTTTGACTTTACAGTACTTTGGGGAGCCTCAGTCCATTTATCCCAGTTGTTACCACTTCCTATTTTTGAATATTCATGCAAACATTTCTCAAATTTTTCATCTATTTCTTCAAGCTGACTCACAGGTCCTGCCAATCTTGTGTTTATATTAAAAAACAACAACAACATTAGTTTTGAGGATTTCTCAGGGCCTTATTGGGGGATTATTTTCTGCACTCTGCTTAAGCCACTGTGTTCATTGGTGTGTTTAGCAGTCTTAATGCTTTTCTGCTTTGCATTTCTGATTTGTGATTTCCCCATAAGGCAACATCAGGCCTTTCCCTGCTTCTCTTTTAGGCTTGGCATTTTCTTTCACTTATAGACTTGGCCTACATTCTACACACCATGTTTCTCTGTTTTTCTGGCTGTTATACAGAGATTATCTTTTAATTTATGGTGTATTTTCCTGATGTTATTTGTTTGGTAGCTTCGTATTGGAAGTAATTACTAAGATTACCTTGGCAGCAACACAAAGGCTGAATAGGAGAAGGGGGAGGCTGAAGGCAGAGAGGCCAATGAGGACACTCCTGTCATAGTCTAAGGAAGGGTGGAATTATTGATTCAACTGTGGGACTGAAAAGGAAAGGATGGATGTGAATGATATTTCAAAGGGAAACTTGACAACTAATCTGCCCCTAGATGATTACTAGATCTGTGACCCTGGGCAAGCCAGTTAATTGCTGCCTGCCTCAGTTTCCACAGATATTAAATACTGCCTCATAGGGTTGTTGTAAAGATCAAATGAGATAATGCAGTGCCTAGCCCATAGTAGGCACTTGATGAATTGGAATTCCTTTCCCCCTGATTAGATATAAGTATGAAGGAAATTGAAAGAATGATGACTCAAAGATGACTCTCACATTTTGAACTTCTATGACTGGGATGTGGACAATAGTTCTACCTATAGGTAGAGAGAATTTAAGAAGAGGTATAGGTTTAGGAAGGACAGTAATGGCTTCAGTTTTGGAAATACCATATGACAGTAAGGGTGGCAGTCAGCCTGAGGGGAAAGGCCAAGACCCAGGACCTTCTCACATTGGTTCTTTCAACATCTTTGAGTAGCTGTTTAGTATTCTGATACCTGACTTCCTATTGGCTATGGATCCTCTCTACAAGTATGCAGTTATGCAGCCCACTTGCAGGCAGGAAAGCAAGGAATTCAAAGCAGTCAGAAGTTGTACTTTACATGTACTTTGTCCTGATCCTTGTTGAATTGGACATGCCTAATTTAATTTTCTTCCAGGTCTAAAATTTCAACTTTATGGAACCTATGATATGGAAAAATCTTCTTTCATTCAGATTATCAATGTACTTATAAAATAGAGAGTTTCCTTGAATTTATTGTTTTCAAATACTTAAGGGAAGAACCTATTTGATTTTGTCTTTATGTAACCTGCACCTAGCACAGTATCAGACACAGAATATGTGCACAATCTATTGAGTACAAATGCACTAAAGTATCCGTGACTTTTCTGAACTCTGAATAAACATTGAGAAAACCTTCTTATTCTAAAACTGCATTTTATTGATATGTTTGGTTTCTATCATTTTCATTTCCAAGTGTTCTTCTCCCCTTCTTGACCCACTGAGTCATCTCTTGTAACAATGATTTAAAACAAAAAGGAAGGAGTAGTGGTGAGACAGTTTAGCAAAACCCATTAAAGTGTAGGTCATGTCTAACATCATTTATAAAATTTCTCACCTATAGGGCACATTTTCTTCCAATAAGGGGAAGGAGGTGAATTTCTAAAACTCTTCTCTGGGACTATAGCAGCAATCCCTCTAGCATATCCAGGATGGCTGCTAGCACAGGTTCTTTGATGTGATTTTCTAAAGGAAAACAGCTCAAAAGGGGCTAACAATCTTACTTTAATCAATCAAACATATATCACTTACCTAGTTTGGGGAAAAAAGTCAACTTCAGAGAATACAAACAAAAGTTACAAGGAAAATAACACAGTTCAGCAGACAGGACTTCTAGCTGTCTGACCAATGCAGCCACACCTAATAATAATAATGTAACTTGAGCAGCACAGTTTTCAGAAGAAGGAAGATTGGGCTCATTTGAAGGGGCACCTCAGTCACCAGAGAGAGAAGCACCAACATCTGGGTTTTCAAAGCCGGGGGTGGGTGGGTGGGAGGGGGCGGGCAGTCAACGGCTGCTCAGAGTCTCATCTGGCCAAATCACAAACTCTTTCCAAAGTGAGCCCCAAAGCAAAACCTCACCTCACAGGTATATATAGCCTTCTCCAGGGTCAGAGAACATCACAACCCTCATGACCCACTTGACAACAAAGTAACAAAAGCTATTCCTTCCTGAAAAACAAACCTCCCACCACAGGCTCCAGGTAAGTACATGCAGCCTATTGGGGGCAGAGTATATTTTCAAATCAGGAAAGGTCCTCAAGTTCAACTTAGGCTTATTAAAGGGCAGGGAAGATCTTCAAATGTCTATTACCATTACAGGGACCAACCTTGGTCATTTTGATTACAGTATACAGCATTTAATATTTGGTTATTGTTCTCTATATTTACATTGTTATAGTCTTTATATAACTAAGCTTTGCTTAGTTTGCTCTCCATCAGTTCATCTAACTCTTCCTATGATCCTTTGAATTTTTCATATCCATTGTTTCTTTCAGAACAATACTATTCTGTTACATTCATTTGCCACAATTTTGAATCATCTCCTAAACATCTTTGATATTGATTTTATTTTCATTTGTTAGCTATCACAAAAATATGCTGAAATATATATATATATATATATATATATATATATATATGCCTAATATGTATATACACATATACATATACATGAGCCTTTCTGACTTCATACTCTTTTTAGGGTATAAGCCTAGCAGTAAGGGCTCTTCATCAAAGGGATATTTAAGTCACATTTTTAGTATAATTCCAAATAGTCTGGCACAATGGCTGGACCAATTCACAAGTCTACCCACAGTGCATTAGTATATTAGTATCCCCTCCAATAATAACCATTTTCATCTTTTATCATCCTTGCCAGTACGCTGAATGTGAAGTGAAATCTGAGTTGCTCAGATTTTTACAATCAGCAACTTGGCATGCTTTTGTATATTTTTAATAGTTTATCATTCTTATGAGAATTTCCCTCCTAGTCACAACTGAATATTAAATTTTATTTTGCTCTCTTCTTATTTATATTTTATATATTATGTTCAGGTTGAATTTTGAGCTTATTATGACATATGCTATGCACGGTCTAGTCCTAATTTCTGTCAAGCTGCTTTCTTGTTGTCTCAGCAGCCTTTCTAAAGGAGAGAGTTTTCTCTGAAGGAATAACAATGATGATGATGGTAACAATAATAATAGCTGGCATGTACATAGTACTTTGAACTCTGCAAAGTGCTTTATAAATGTTTTCTCAGTTGTTCCTCACAACCTTGATGAGAAGTAGGTGCTTATATTACAGATGAGGAAACTGAGACTGAGAGAGGCTAAGCTATACAATGGGCATCTCCTGGGCTCCACTAGAGCTCTGATCCATTTCTTTTTTTTTTCATCCTTCCCAAGGGAAAGCAAAGGGAAACATAAGGTTTAGTCAGTTGTGGATGTCTGAATGGAAAGTGGGAAAGTTTACAGCAGTCCAGGTATCTGTTTTTGGTGTAGTCCTGCCACTGCTACTTAACAAATACAAGAAAGGGATGATTTGTAAAACTTGAGTGCTGCCCCTTCAAATGAGCCCTGTCTTCCTTCTTCTGAAAACTGTGCTGCTCAAGTTAGTTAACAGAAAAGAATATATGATGTAAATATAAGAAAACCCTTTTAGCCATCTGAAAAGCTACTGGAGATTTCCTTTATATTATATCATATTACATATTATTAAAGATATATTTTTTGAGATTTTTTTTTTTTGCTTTTTTGGAGGGCAATTGGGGTGAAGTGACTTGCCCAAGGTCACACAGCTAGGTTTTATGTTAAGTGTCTGAGGCCAGATTTGAACTCAGGTCCTCCTGACTCCAGGGCCGGTGCTCTATTCACTGTGCCACCTAGCTGCCCCTATAAAAAAATATTTTAAGACTTTTGTGTATATATCACCTATATATCCCCCTGTATTCCCTCCCAGACAGCTATCCTTTAAAATAAACCCCTCAATGGAGGAAAATATCAAAAAACCAATCAACACATCAAAAAGTAAAATGCCATTACTAGGAATCCAGTGGAGTTTCCTGAGTAAGGGAATGATATCAGACTTACATTTTATGGGGAAAAAAAATCACTTTCATGGTTTTGTGGTCAGACTGAAATGAGGAAGAGACTTGAGACAGGGATACTCATATGTACGCTACTGCGGTAGTGCATTCAAAAGGTGATGAGGACCTGAATTAACCGAGTAGCCATGTGAGTAAAGAGAAAGGGAGAAAGAAAAAAAGATATTATGGAAATAGAAAACAAACAAACTAGGATTTGGCAGCTGACTGAATTGGATACTTGAACCGAGGAAGAAATCAACATAAGCAGGAAAATCATAGCTAAAGAAACTACAGTGAACTTATACAAAAAAATCCCCCAGCCTTAAGTACAGTGCTTTCTCCATTATGGGCATTCAGTACATATGAACTGAAGGGAAGGGAACAAGCATTTATTTATACAGCACCTCCTATGTGCCAGGCTCTGTGTGAAACATTTTACAAATATTACCTCATTTGATCCTCACAACAGTCTTCTAGGGTAGATTCTGCTCCTGCCCCCATTTTACAGATGAGGAAACTGAGGCAAACAGAGGCTAAATGATTTGCCCAGGGTCACACAGCTGGTGAGTGTCTGAGGCTGGATTTGATATTTGGTCTTTCTAACTCGAAGCTCAGTGCTCTGTACATTGCTCTGCCACCAACTGCCCCTAGATTGAGGATTCAGTTCATTATCAAAAAATCTTGACAGTAATACTCATCTAACTGCTGCAAACAACTTTAAGTCTCCTATATTTTCAGAAGCTTCCTTAGTGTGGAACTGATATAGAATTAGGAACTAAATAAACTAAGTGAGTATAAAGCTTTTCTTATATAGAAATTTGGATCACAGAAATTGTGTTAAGACAGTATTATTGATTATACAGAAAATAACATTGAGAACTAGTTGATTGAAGCTGAGAATTCTGTTAACTTAGGATATTAGTATAATATCTGGCAGACAGACCCTGAAATTTTTATGAGCAGTCATCTCCCTTTATTTGTTTTCCAGAATTGCCTTTAGGCAAACATCATCTGCTCTTTAAAAGTCAAAATGATGATCCATTAGAAGGGTATTAGAAAACACTCTGTTACCCTAGTGGTATAGGCTATATGCTTGAGAGCCACAGGTTTTCCAAGGTGAAATGCAGTTTAGGCTTGGTGATTAATGATATTTATGAAAGTATCTAGGTTTATGCATTTATGAAATCTTTTGATAGGTTGCATGGTGTAGCAGGCTGACCTTGAGTCAAGAAGACTTAGGCTCAAGGTTTTTTTTTTTTAAAGTTAAAAAAAAAAGTATGCTTCAGTCAGCACTCAAAGTTGAGTACTTCTCTCTCTGCAGGAGTATAGAATTGCTTTGGATCATCATATTGATCAGAGTAGCCAAGTCTTTCACAATTGATTATTCTTACAATATTGTAGTTACTATGTGTAATGTTTTCCTGCTTCTGCTCAAAACACTTTGCATCAGTTCATATAAATCTTCCCAAGTTTTTCTGAAACCATCCTGGTTGTCATTTTTTAGAGAATGATAATATTACATCACAATCATATATTACATCTTGTCTCTTGAGCCATGATCCAATTAAAGGACATACTTCTAATTTCTAATTCTTTGCCATTACAAAAAAAACACAACTATAAATAAATAAATGGACTCTCTTCCCTTTTTCTTTGATCTCTTTGAGATAAAGACCTAGTAGTGGTATTAGTAAATCAAAGAGTATACACAGTTTTATAGTTCTTTGGGCACAATTCCACATTGTTTTCCAGAATGGATGCACCAGTTCACAATTCTACCAATAGTGCATCAGTGATTCAATTTTTCCACATCCTCTCCAGTATTTGTCATTTTCCTTTTCTGTCATGTTAACCAATCTCATAGGTATAAGGTAGTATCTCAGCGTTATTTTAATTTACATAATCTCTAGTGAATAGTGATTTAGAACATTTTTCATGTGACTTTTAATAGTGCTGATTTCTTCTTCCGAGAAGTTACTTTTCATATCCTTTGACCATTTATCAATTGGGGAATAGCTTTTATTTTTCATAAATTTGACTTCTGTCCTTATTTGAAAAATGAGGCCTTTGTCATAGAAACTTCCGTATATAGTAAGATTTGTTGGCATATAACTGGACAAAATAGCTCCTGATAGTTGCATTAATTTCATCTTTATTTGTGGTGCATTCAACCTTTTCATTTTTTATTCTGGAAATGTGGTTTTCTTTTTTAAAATCAAGCTAATCAATGGCTTGTCTATTGTTTTTTCCCCCATAAAACCAGCTTCTAATTTTACTATTTCAATGGTTTTGAGATTATAATTTTATTAATTTCTCTTTTAATTTTCAGAATTTCAATTTTGATGTTTAATTGGGGAGATTTTTACTTTTATTCTTTTTTCTAGTTTTTTTTTTTTTTAATTTTAAGCCCAGGGGAAGCTAGGTGTTGCAGTGGACAGAGCACTAGCCCTGGAATCAGTAGGACCTGAGTTCACATCCAGCCTTAGATACTTACTAGCTGTGTGACTCTGAGCAAGTCACTTAATCCCAGTTATCTAAAAAAAAAAAATTGTAAGCCCAATTCATTGATTTGTTCTTTGTCTTTTTTATTGATATGAACATTTAGAGGTACACACGTTCCCATAAGTACTGCTTTGAATGTATCCCACAAACTTTAGTATGTTCTCATTGTTGTCATTCTCTTTAATGATATTATTGATTGTTTCTATGATTTATTCTTTGACCTACAAGTTATTAGGATTAGATTATTTAGTTTCTGATAAATTTTTAGTCTGTGCTTCTACTGCTTCATATTGAAGCATTTTATTGCATTATGAACTAAAAGGAGTGCTTTTAACATTTCTGCTCTTTTGCATTTGATTGTGAAGTGTTTAATGCCCTAATACATGGTCAGTTTCTGTGAAGAGGTCATGTACAATTGTGGAAAAAGCATACTCATTATTATCCTATTCAGTTTTCTCCAGAGGTTTATCACTTTTCTAATATATGATTCATCTCCTTAACTCTCCTTATTTGATCTATAATTAGATTTATCTGGCTCTGAGAGGGGAAAGTTGAGGTTCCCCACTAGTATAGTTTACTATCTAGTTATTCTTGTAACTCATTTAATTTTTCAAGAATTTGGTTGATATATCACTTTACTATTGATATCATTTAACTTTTATGGGCATTGTAGCAAGATATAGTTTCTCTGCTTATCTCTTTTAATTAGAATTATTATTGCTCTTGCTCCACCTGATGTCATGTTTGCTACTCCTGCCTTTTTTACTTTATCTTAATTTTAATAGATTTTGCTCCAGTTGCTTATTTTAACTGTGTATGTCTCAGTTTCAAGTGTGTTTCTTGTCAACAGCATACTGGTAGATTGTGATTTTAATCCATGCTGCTTTCAGCTTCCATTTTATGGGTGAGTTCATCCTATTTGCATTCAAAGTTATAATTGCTATCTGTGCATTTCCTTCTCTGCTGTTTTCTTCTGTTTTTTCTTTTCTCTTTTTATCCTGTCCCTCCTTAAAATGTTTTGCTTCTGCTCACTGTCTTTCTCTTACCTTCTTTCACACACACACACACACACACACACACACACACACACACACACATACACAAACACTTCCCCCTCTTTCAGCCAATTATGATGAGAGTGAAGTTCAACCACTCCCTCCCCACCCCACATTTTACCCTCCATTGTAAGAACGCTTCTTTGCTTTCTTCTTTTATGTAAGGAAAAAAAAATCCCCATTCTTCCTCTCCCTTCATGTCCCAGAGTATCCCACTTTCTTGCATATACATTTTATAAAAAAAAAATCCCAATATAATCAATTCACTCCCATGCCCTTTTTCTATGTAGAATCCTTCTAACTGTCCTAATAATGATAAAGTTCTTAGAACTTACAAGTATCATCTTCCCATATAGAAATGTAAATAGGTTAACCTTACTAAGTCCCCTATGATTTCTCTTTCATGTTTACCTTTTTATGCTTCTCAAGTCTTGTATTTGAAAGCCAGATTTTCTATTCAGCACTAGGCTTTTCATCAGTAATGCTTAAAAGCCCTCTACTTCATTAATTATTCTTTCTCTTGAAGGATTACGCTTAGCTTTGCTGGGTAGGTTATTCTTGGTTGCAATCTTAGTTTCTTTTCTCTTCAGTCCTTTAAGGGTAGAAGCTGCTAAATCTTGTGTGATCCTGACTGTGGCTCCATGATATTTGAAGTGTTTCTTTTTGGCTGCCTGCAGTTATTTCCTCCTTAACCTGAGAGCTCTGGAATTTGGCTACAGTATTCCTAGAAGTTTTCATTTTGAGATCTCTTTCAGGAGGTGATTGGTGGGTTATTTCAATTTCAATTTTGCTTTCTGGTTCTAGTATATTGGTGTAGTTTTTCTTGATAATTTCTTGAAATATGACATCTAAGCTCTTGATTTGATCATGTCTTCCAGGTAGTCCAATAATTATTAAATCATCTCTCCTTTATCTATTTTTCAGGTCAGTTGTTTTTCTAATGAGATATTTCACATTTTTTCTTTTTTTAAAAATTTGTTTCATTGTTTCTTGATGTTTCATGGAGTCATTAGCTTCCAATTGCCCAATTCTAATTTTTAAGGAATTATTTTCTTCAGTGGGCTTTTGTGCCTCCTTTTCCATTTGGCTAATTCTGCTTTTTAAGGAGTCATTTTTGTCACTGAATTTTTGTACTTCTTTCTTTTTCCATCTTGCTAATTCTGTTTTTTAAGGTGTTATTTTCTTGAGTATAATTTTGTGCAACCCTTACTATAAAGCCAAGCACGAGCAGCTTTCCAGAGGACTGCTGCTGTGAATGGCTTTAAGGTTCTGATTACATAGTATAGTGATCTCTCTATTTATTCAGCAGTAAATTAAGGCAAAACAGTCACAGAAATCAAAGTACAGCATTCACGATGTTATGACATAATAACATCACTAAAATGGCCGCATTGTTTTCACCAAAGTGGCCACATAGTTGTAAACAAAGTACAATAATTTAGTAACCCAATCATTTATTAAGTCCTTAATTCAATTCCTCCTTAATGGAGACAAAAGTACAAAGATCAAAGTTATCCACTCCTAGGTCACAGTAAATCATGATCTTCCCAGTCAACATCAGGTATCCAAGAAGAGATCTTTTCATCTTGACTTGAGGTTGTCCCTCAGCTTCCATGGTTCCTCTTCCATGGTCCCAGATCCTGCCTGAATCTACACAACTGTCACCTGGGTTCAAAGGCAGGCAGCTCCCAGTTCCTTCTCCAGTTCTTCATCCAGTTCCCATTGTCCAGTTCCCATTTCATATTGAATCTCACAGTGTCCAGTCCACCTCAAGTCCTTTACAGTTTCTGTTTCTGGGAAGACAAAGCTTAACAGAGCCAAAACAACATTCACACACACATTGCCAGCATCCTCATCTGCCTGTGAAATAAACATAGACCCAACAACAAAGTCTGAGAAATCAACACAAATCATGAGCATAGTTCCAGGACCTCTGAAAACATCAGTAAGACCCTCCTCAAGGACTTCTGTATTCATACAAGAAAATCCTCTTTCAGGGCTTCTGAACTAGCAGTAAGGTCCCAGGGTTTCTGTAACAACAGCAACATCCTAGAGGACAGATAGCAGACAAATCTGACAAAGTAACATCAAAACAGACAGACAAATTACTGGCACCATAGCCATGCTTCCTCCCAGTTCTCCTCTCTTCTCATTTCTCAGTTCTTCTCAATTCTCTTCTTAGTTCTCAGTTCAGTTCTCAGTTCTCCTCAGTTCTGCCACCACAAGTTCTGTTCTCAATTCTGCTCTCAGTTCCTAACTCTTCAGCCTCTCTGCTCCTTTCTCCCAGAAGTTCTGGCTGGCTCTCAGCTTGTGCTCAGCTTTTTCTCTTGGTCATTAGCTCCTCCCTGCCCCACCCCTTCCTGTTGCATCAGGCTCCTTAGAAACTCTTAAAGATTAATGTCTGGGGGAGGGGGCATGCCCAAGACAGGATAGAGAAGGGATTGGACTCAGATGAAGGAATGGGGATATTAAGCCTGAAGAAGAGGTATGGCTTATCACAGTTGTTTTATGTGTTTGACATATGCCTGTCTTCTACATGTATACACCCTGAAGAAGAGTAGTTTTCTTCATTTTGCACAGGGCTAGAAGGAGGACACAAGTAGTAAAGGTGGAAGATACAAAGCAGCAGGTTTTAACATGATCTTGTACTGAGAAGTGGAATCTGTTTAAGCTATGATTCATGTTAAATCCCAAAGTTATGGGCCAAAATGAATTATACAAAGTCACAGAATTATAGGATTTGGGAAGAGATGGGAAGAGATCTTAGAGACTTTGTGGTTCAGTCTCCTCATTTTACTGATGGGGCCACTGTGACCAAGAGTAGGGAAGGACTTGCTCCAATTTATACAGGTAGTCAGTGGCAGAGGCAGAACTAGAGCACTAGTCTTCCTGTCACTCACTACCATGTCTGTTAGAGTTAATTTTTCATTCCTTATCTTTGTATACATTTTTCTGCACCAATATTAACTGATGGGCAGCATGAATTATTTCCATTTTTGTCTTTATATCCCCAGTGACTAGTATGGTATATGATGCCTGGCACGCAGTAGGCAATTATCAAATATGTATTGATTTATTATTGTAAACATTAATGTGAAAGTACTGATCAAGTGTCTATTAGGTGCCGAGAGAGAAGTGGCATAACCTAGTTGATACAGACCTGGATCATGTTCTGCCTCTTTTACATACTATCTGTGTGACCCAAATTGATCACTGAATACCCAGGCAGCTCTAAGGCTATAAATGGCAGAGATTCTGTTTTGCATTTACAGAATATGGTCCTCACCAGAAGCTCCTGATTTTACTTAGATAAAATCACATTTGGTCTAAAAACATATACAAGGTACTAGACCCAACATGATTTCAGGATAATTTTTATATAAAAGATATTTTTTCTTTAAGTAGGGGATACTTCACCCAAAGAAATATAAGATCAATGAAGGTGAAACAAAGGGACTTAATGCGAGTATATGAGATCACCAGAGGCCTAAGCAGTACCTCACTGCCAGCAGCCTCATTCTCTTGGAATTTGTCACATTTCTTTTCCCAGAACAAATCATATAAGGGTTCTTAAATCTGCAATCAAGTAGAATACATACTTAAAGGAGTCAATTATTGCCTAATATTCCTAAAGTGTCTATATGTTTCTTTTACCACTATGAAGAAATATTTTGAATCAAGAAAAATTATGAGTTAAGACACTCAAGAGATAAACCTATAATGAGAGAGTAACTCAACAACAACCATGGCTGAGTCTTAAGGGGTAATATGGTTTGTCAAACAAGACTATAGGAATAACTGGGGGAAGAAAAGCAAGAGATAAAAATAGAATTATTAGTTAAATAAGATCCCTGGAGGAAGGAATTAGAAGGCCAATGGTGTAGAAAAAAAGGGTAAAAATCACATCCAAGTAAGTACTTATCCAAGTACTCCCTGAAAAGTAGAATAGAACAAGAAAATTTAATGCATACATTAGATAACAGTAAATAAAATATTCAGACAGCAGAATAAATACAGTAATTAGACAACAGTAAATATAATAGGGACAGCTAGGTGGCACAGTGGATAGAGTAACCAGCCTGAAGTCAAGGAAATCTCAACTCCCTGAGTTCAAATGTGACCTCTGATACTTACTAGCTATGTGACCCTGGGCAAGTCACTTAACCCTATTTGCCTCAGTATTCTTATTTGCAAAATGAACTGGAAAAGAAAATGGCCAACCACTCTAGTATTTTTTGCCAAAATGGCATCATGAGGAGTCAGACATGATTATTTAGTGACTGAACAACAAACAACAAATATTATATCAAAATCAGAAGATTATTTAATAAAAGAACTGACCGAGGAAACAAGTCAAGGAGATATAAATTGAGACTCATGCTCCTATGGCCAAAATAAAAATCCTAAATTGTACATTTAGAAATTTAAGGCTTGCAAAGTAATTTATAAATATTAACTCATTTCATTCTCAATAACCATGGGAAGTAGGTACTATTCTTATCCCCATTTTACAAACGAAGAAACTAAGCAAAGAGTGGTCAGTGAGTTCAAGAGTCAGATAAGAAACTCATCTCTTTTTTTATTCTTTAGAATCAATAGTGGCTATGACACTAACATTTCATCCTTAAGCAACTTCCACATCACTACTGAGCTAAGCTGGGCTTTCTCTCTGGACTTGAATAACTACTATTATAAAGTTTGAGGTATATGTCAGACCATGTATATAGCATTCCTGTCATTAAGTAAGTTGGAAAAAGTCAAGAAAAAAATCTAAATGCCCTCATTAACATTAAATCTCTCAAGTATATGAGGATATAGTTATTGAGAGATAAAAATGATAATATATTAAAAGGGAGATATTTATCAAAACCAGCTTATTTTGTGGCAAATATAATATGCTCTCTAAGGATTTTAACAACTAGGAAAATGACGAAAAAGTGAGTCAGAGAGATTTTATTTCTAAAAATACAGTAACCGTATTATTGACCATATTGGCAACTTAATCTGGCTTATCTTTCATACAAATTCGTAAGCTCAGGAAATATAGGCATATGGTTTGTTCCGCTATACTAAGGTATACCACAATCTCTATAAAATTGCCTCATATTTACAGAAAGATGACACTTATGTTCTGGCGGAAATGTTTCCCATTTTTGAAGCCTATTCATATTACTATAAGATGTATATCAGAAAGTTCAACTGATCAGCAATTATATCTGTATCTTTCATACCTTGGTTAAAGAAATGAACTTTGAAGCCAAATGGCTTCATGCCTTGAATTTGGGTATTTAAGATGTAGATGGCTTATCAGAAGACATTAGCTTTATAATATAAATGTACAAGCATAAGTATACAATATATAAGTACACTTATAATATTACTGGGTTAATGTGCATATAAAGGACTTAAAGGGGGAACTGAAATGATTCTCTTCCATAGGAGTAGATCCACTCATGATTTCTCTTATCTCTACCCCACGTTTCCTAAACTTGTCAAGAATTCCAAGAATAAGAATGAAGAACAATCAGTATGAGAGTGAGGGAGAAGAGAGGTTCTGGATCAGCGGTTCTCAACCTGTGGGTCACGACCCCTTTGGGGGTCGAACGACCCTTTCACAGGGGTAACAGAGGTTGCCTAAGACCATCGATAAACACATATTTCTGATGGTCTTAGGAACCAAGACACTGCTCCTCTATCCACCTCCAGGTGGGTCCACCCACATGCAGATACACCCACATACAAGTATTAAAAGGTCACAGCATTAGGAAGGTTGAGAACACTGTTTCTAGATGAATTATATCTATATTCTACACATACAAAGAATAGAAGCACTGCTCTGCCTTGCTTAACCTCAGCATAAACCACAGACACCTAAATTTTATGTCATTCTTATAGAGTCTGTGGCTATACAAATTCAGATCAGCTTCAAAAATCATAAAGACACATAATTCTATGCATTGTATACCAGTCCACACATATATGCTAAGATAAATTGACAGAAGACTTCCATTTTAGTTTAGGGTCTCTTACCAATTCCCTGTATGATCTTTGACAAATCACTTTACCTTGATCAGAAAAATAGTTTTCAATTTACTCATTTGTAAAATAAGGGGTTTGAAAGATGGTCACTACTTGACTTAAAAATCTAAAATCTTAGATTCTAGACCCAGGAGAAAACAAATTCATTTAAGGCCTAGAATTGAATTCATCTTAAATTATATTTCTGCTATTCAAAATTTTATGACTTCCTCAAAAATTATAAGCTTAAAAATTGAACTTATAACAAAGGAAGCATGTTACAATGTAGCAGCAGATTAGACAACCTTATTACTTGTCATAATGACCTAATAAATAACAAATATATTATCCCTTAGTAAGATTCTATAAATACTCTGGCATATGATTTTATGCTTTTTAAATGTGAAATCATTGTTCAAAGTTTAAAAGTTATGTGATTAACAGAAAAATGGTTTTTATTTTTTAAAAAATCTTAGCTCTTCAATACCACTTCTAGGGCTGTATCCCAAAGAGATCACAAAATAGGAAAAAGACCCATATGTACAAAAATATTTATAGCAGCTATTTTTCTAGTGGCAAAAAAAAATCAAGGGGATGCCCATCAACTGGGGAAATGGCTGAACAAGTTGTGGTATATGAATGTTATGGAATAATACTATTGTGCTGTAAGAAATGAGGAGCAGATGGACTTCATGATAACCTGGAGAGACTTATATATACTGATGCTGAGTGAGGGGAGCAGAACCAGGAAATCATTATATACAATTACAGACACATTGTACCTGTGATGACTAACTTTCATAGAATTGGCTCCTCTCAGCAATACAAAGTTCCAAGACAACTCCAAAAGACTGTTGGAAAAAGCTATCTGCATCCAGAGAAAGAATTACAGCACCTGAATGCAGATTGAAACAAACTATTTGCTCTCTTTTTTTTTGTTGTTTCTTTCTCATGGTTCTTTCCATTGGTCGTAATTCTCCTTTACAATATGACTAAAGTGAAATTACATTTAATGTGAAGGTATATGTAGAAACTATATTAGATCGCATGCCATCTTGAGAGGAAAGGGGAGAAAATTTGGAACTCAAAAGCTTGTGGAACTGAGTGTTGTAAACTAAAAAATAAACTTATTTATTTTAAAAAATCCTGACTTTTATACACAAAATCACATGACATTAATAATTTAACAATCTGTTAATAGTCACAATAAAACTACTAGTTTTCTCATTTATAAAGCAAGGATGTTGGGTCAGAGAATATCTGAGGTCCCTTTTAGTCACAGGCTACCTGTAAATTAGAGAGAATATTCCCAAAACTCTGGAAAGGAAAAAGGTAAAGGCATATTCTAAACAGTAATTACAAAGATGACCATTTTAACTGTGATACATTTTTATAAATTTCTTTCAGTTAAAACAACCACCTAGCTGCTCTGATAAGTAATCAGAAGCTCTAGGTTTAAACATGTGACTTTGGTCAAGTCACTTAATTTGTGTACAATTCATTTTCCTCATCTGTGAAATGAGATACTTGAACTAAATGACCTTTAAGGTTTGTTTTATCTCTAAATCTATGACAGCCTGATCCTATGAGTATAAGGACTTGTGCTTGGGCATTGTCACATCATCTTTCTTTCTGCAAGTTTCCTACACCCAGATCACTGGCACAGATAGATGGAGATACTTTAGATGTTTAGATATAGATTTATACATATACATATGTGTATCTATCTATCTATCTGTCTGCCTGTCTATCTATCTGACACACACAACCCCCCCCCCCCAACACATATTGGTACATATACACAAATGCACGTATTATAGCAGTAATCATATACCCACATGCAAATAAGAATGTGTGTATAGATATACATATGTATACACAAATATACTTCATATTACTGCGCCTGAAACACAGAAGGCATTAATAACTGTTGTCAGTCCCATTCCAAATCTGCAGAGAGGCTCCATTCAATGCATAAGTACTCTTAAAAAATTTCTTGTGAGCCACTATGGATTTAGGAACTTTGATTCCATTTAAGTATAATGATTGACTCTTTTATCCTCCAGATGAGATTTCCTTTGTGGTTAGGCAGTTACCTAACCTCTGTGAATCTGTTTGCTTATCTGTAAAATAGAGACAATCATCTCAGTAGTGTATATTTCACAAGGCTTACTTAAGGGACAAATGAAATTAGGCATATCAACTATGTTGCCCCCATTAAAACACTGTAAAATATTAATTATATAATAACTCAGTCAACTTTTCTCATAATTTAACAGCAAAAGTTTTTATTTATTGAGTTTTTTCTTCATGTCTTTACTCTGAGATTTTAGGACCTTGAACATAATATTTAATATCTAATGAACATAATCTAAAGCACAGAAAATGGATGGTAGCATTTATCAAAATAAAACATTAATAGGGCATGAGTTAAAATGAGGCACCAGGGAGGGGTTACTCATTCCCCAAATGTCAGAATTCTTTCTTGATGGCACAAATTTTCCAGAGGTTCATACCTATGACCTTTATTATTTCTGCCTCCTGGCAGAAATATGCTTGGTTCAAATAGTCCACATTCAAGAAAATGCATTCTTTAGAATAACAGAGTTGGAACATTTCAAATTTGCTCTCACTTCTGAGCTGTGCTCTAGGATTTATGCTGTCTCTGTTTATTTTGTGTTGCAGTTCATTATGCTGACCTATGTTTTCATGTTGGCCTGGCTTGGAGTCACAGCTTTTACCTCTCTGCCTGTTTACATGTACTTCAACATGTGGACCATCTGCCGAAACACCACATTAATGGAAGGAACAAATCTTTGCTTGGACCTTCGTCAGTTTGGTAAGTAAAATGGTCAATTCCTATTGACTGGCAATAGTCTGAACTGTTGCCAGAAAACATTCTATGTGAGTTAAAGAATAGCACTTATGAGTTGTTAGTACTTTGCTGCTTCTCAGATAAATTTATTAAGTATGCCATTGAATTTTATCACATCCTCTTTAAAACTAATGGAGCAAGGCTGAGGGGCTGGCTGAGGGGCCAGTGAGGAGCCACTCCCAGTGTGCAGGCTGGGAAAACAGAGCGTGTGGGGTCCGCCCACTGGGGCTGTAGACAAGGAGGGGCTGTTTTTCATGGACTCAGACATAGCAGACCTGATCAAGGTACCAGCAATTCAATAAAAAAGGGCTGTTGCATTTCTAAACCAGTTTGTTATATATATATGGTAAAGTTCCTGAGCCTATTTTCTACAGTTAGTGGAGAATAGTTGTCAGCTCTTCCATTTCAGATCCAACAAACTGAAACAATTCAGTATTTTGGATGCAAAGTTATTATCTATGCCAGGTCTAGAAGATGTCAGATTTGAAATATTAACTGCCCATGTTTTTAGAAATGGTCCTGAAGTCCCCTCAAGTCAACATAGTCATCTATGTCTCCTCAATGTGAGAACAGTATAAAAGACACTGGAGTGGCACCAGAAAATTTCTTAACTGTAGCCAAGGATCCATGATATGCTAGATATCTCATAATTGTTCAAGTAGGTGTTCCTGTGATGGAAATATGAAACAAAATGATATCTGAAAGACTGGATCCAGATCTTCTTGAGAGGCCAGACACCCCAGTGCCTGATGGGAAAGGTGAAGCAAATGCCAAAGAAAGTTCAGATAATGAATCTTCTTTTAGTTATTTAACTTCATCTCAATCTTTTAGAATTTATATATCTACATAATATATACATTCATTGGGATGTTTTTACAACTTACATGCTTTAGACCTAAGGTGAAGTCCATTTCAATCATATTGGAGGGTGACAAATTTCAAAGATCACCTCTCTTACAAAATATTTACTAGACTAGGATTTTTCAGCTCTTTATGGTTACTTCTAATCACATGTAAAAAAAATTCTCTAGGAATCATCTTAATTTGTGAAAATTATCTATAATGACTAACTTGAATTTTTCTGACCCATAAAGGAATGAATAACCAGTCACATAATAAGTAAAAAATTATTTCTCTATTTTAAAAATGCTAAGGATTTTTTATTATTATGGTAGAATGAGTAACTTGACAGTGTGCATCTTATTACCACATGTGTGTATCCAGTGTACATGAATAAATAAAAACTGAGTAACTGCGTAATAAAAATAAATCATGATGGTATTATAAGTACCAAGCTGTGATACTTGAGTGATACAATATAAGTTGAAATACAAAACCCAATTAGTTTGAGTTTAATAGCTGGTAATATAATTCCTAATTAGCTCTACCCAAACACTGAGCCTGATTAAATTGTTGAGGCTATTGGCACTCATCATTTTAGCATGAAAATGTTCACCTGAGTACTAAATGACTTTCTCCCCAAAAGACAATACAATTCAAAATCACCAAATTATCTATGAAGACTTCGAGGTATGATTGTGAAGATGGTTCTCTTCCTGCTTATTAGAGAACAATAACTTTAGCGCTTGGTCATTGCATATTACCAAGGTCAGAAATAACGGTCAACGTTGGCTGTACATACAGTGTCCTTTGGAAGAGTTAGCAAAGTGTCTGTGTGTTACCCCTTATGACTGGGTGCTCAAAAAGAGCAATTAATTTGCACGTATTATAGAAACCTCTCACCTTTAGAAACAATACTATAAATAATGTTGCAGAACAAGGAAATAGTTGAAAAAGTTTCTCAAACGTTTGTTGAGGAATTGATAAACTTATTGTATGCTGCCATTTTCCAGTCACTGAATTGACCCAAATTTACTGTTTTACTCTAGATGTATAGAACTGCTCCATTTCTCCTTCAGTCTGAAGCTAGACTTGATGATAAGCCGTACTTAAGACTTCCAGAATTTTTCTATTTAAAAACTTATTTTGAAAAAATCTACCCAAATGAGCCAAGGATTAACAATAACAAGTCTATATCTCTATAATCTATTGTAATTATGTATGAATTTTAAATGTTTCCTTTGAAACACAATTTGCTGAGTTTCCTGATATCCGTAAACAGAACATGGCTTCTGTTACATGGTGTTCATGTGGTCTTATTAAGCATTGCCCAGGAAACACTGTTTAGTAAAACTGCTTTGTTTCTGACCAGGTTGCTCAAAATAATAAGCTCCACTCCAGAGCTCACAAACTATGGAAATCCCCACATTTTAGTCTTGTAATATAGCAACTGTTAAAATATTGCCAGTGTGGCAGTTATTTAAAAAAAAATTTACCTTCTTTTTCTTAAAATGTTAATAAGCTGGAGGATAAAAATAAACTGCACAGTGATAGTGATGGCTGACAATCTAGATAGGTTGGTCAGGTCATCTTTTTTCGTTGTTGTTCCCACTGAAGTACTGGTGCTGATTATACACACAGTGGACAGCGAATAAATATTGGTGGAATTAAAAAAAATCAACAACAAACTAATGAAGAAACTGAACTCAAGATTGCCTAGAAGTAATCTGGGCTTTATACCACAAAGTGTGGGCCAATTTCCACACATTCAGCAAGAATTTGCCAGATATCTACTAGATGCTGGGAATACAAAGATAAAAAAAAAAGTCCCTGCCCTTGAAGAGCTTATATTTAGGGATGGGGTGCCACAATAAAATATAGGGAGTAAGAGAGTGCTACCAACTAGGGAGATCAATTCTTATAGGCAGTGGCACCTGAGTTGAGCCTTAAAAGAAGCAATAAGAGCCGAGCCAAGATGGTAGAGTAAAGGCAGAGAGTCAGCTGAGCTCTACCCCCAAACACTCCAAATACCTTTAAAAATGACTACAAATTCTAGAACAGCAGAAACCACAAAAAGTTGGAGTGAAACAAATTCCCAGCCCGAGGCAACTTGGAAAGTCAGCAGGAAAGGTCTGCTGCACCAAGATGAGAGAGGAGTGGAGACTGCACTGGGACAGACCAGGCCCCAGCCTCAAGTGACTGAATTACTGGCAGCAGTGGTGGTTTCCAGTTTTCTCAGCCCACAGATGCCAAAGACAACTCAGAAGGTCAGCAGGAAAGGTCTGTCACACCTGTGTAAGAGGGAGCACAGTTCAGTTTAGGTTATGCCAGTCCATCTCCAGGAAGCAAGGAACATGCCTAAGGAGTGACTGAATCTGCAGGGGCAGTGGCAGCAGCTGTAGAGGTTACTTATGGACCTCTTAGCCCATAGATAGTACCCACTATGTGCCAAGCCTTGTGCAAAGTGCTTTAAATATGATCTTATCTGATCCTCACAACAACCCTATCTTTAAGGAAACTGAGACAGAGGTTAAATGGCTTGGCCAGGGTCAGTCACATAAGTAGGGAGTGTCCGAGGATAGATCTGAATTTTGGTCTTCCTGACTCCAGGCCTGGTGCTCTATCCATTAAACTATCTTCACTGCCTTAAAGAATGCTGATATTAAAAAGATGGGTCTTTTCACGGAAAAGGTTGGGCTCAAATATAAAATTTTGCACTTCTGCAACATTAGCAATTTTAATATTTACTTCACAAGGTTATGGTAAGGAAAGTACGTCTAAACTTTAAAATCCTATATGAATGCATGCTGTTTTTCTACACACATCCATTTTAGCTGTTTGCTGTTTCACATGAGGCCTGTACCGTTTTTGGAATAATTTGTGACAAATTCTTAACTCCAGTTTGGATTCCCTCTGCTGCTTAGCATTTTTGAAAATGTCTCCCACTCCCTGCCCTCCCTCACTTCACTATCCAATTGGTAACAGTTGAAGAAATACAAATTTGTTTTAATATAACATAATGAAAACATAATTTTGAAGGCAAATCTGCTATTAAAAAAATTATTCACTCCAAAGCCACAGATGAGTTGGTTTTATATTATATGTCGTTTTGGATTATTTGTGCCACTGCTTGTTGTTGTTGTTGCTGTTTTCCCATCCAGTATGGAAATTAGGCATTAATTCTGGATGTTATATGTGAGTCTGTGTTGTAAGTCAAGATAGAGATACCTGTCTCTATATATTCTGCAGAGCTGTGTTGTCAAACTTAAACAGAAAGAGATCCCTGCTGACAATGTATTAAATTAGAAAGCCTCAAATTAACATTACTTATGCTGTACTGTATTTTTATCCATGTTCTACTGTATTTTTATTTTTTGTTAAACATTTTCTGATTGCATTTTAATCTGGTTCTCTCAACATAGGCTGCTGATAAATTTGATGCGTCTGCTCTACAGGGCATTAGAGAAAGGTAGCTTTTGTCAAAGAAGGCTTTCTGGAGAAATACTAAGTCTTACCAGCAAGTATTTTTAGAGTTAGGGATGACCTGAAAGAATCAAAAGATCATAGAGGACACCTAAAAAAAAAAATCTAATCCATTCTGCTTATTTTACAAATGAGGAAACTGGGCCCTAGAAAAGTTAAAGTGTTGTACCTAGAAAGCAGTGAGTGAGACCATTATTCATTTTATGTGGAGTTTAATAGGCTGGCCACTGCAAGGGGTACACAAAACCCAAATCAAGCAGCCCCAAGATGCATTTCCTTGAGGCTTATATAGACAAAAGTCACAACATAACTGTTACCAGGGGGAAACCACAACTTAGTCACTGCACAAGTGGGGAAAATATAGAAGCCAAAAGGTAGCAATCAGTTCATTGCCTAATGATTGTTGCCCAGCAATCAGTTTGTTGCCCAACTGGAAAGTTCCCAAATCTATTCCGAGAGCTAACTAAAAGGGGAGGGGAGGACTATGGGTTCCAGGTGACAGGTTTGGGCAGGTTTATTAGCAGATTTGTTGCCTCAGTGGGCTTTGTTGCGTTTAGGCAGGTGTCCTAGGTGAACTTACTGACAATCGGGGGAAATGGGGGATGTTAGGTTATAACAATCCCCACTTCTTTTTGTCGAGAGTCAAACCCTTGACTCACAATTGGTACATTGTCATAGTGGGCAGAAAGCAACCCATGCAGGGGCTGATACCTAGGTTCCCTTACAAGAAGAAGCTTGACTGAGTTAATATAGAATTGAAAACAAACAAGGGACTATAGTGAGGGCCAGGCCAATAGAATATTGGGGCTGGGGGCAGCTTTATTAGGATCCTGTCATTCCTCCCTCAAAGAGCTGGGGCCCAAAATCATTTGGGAGAAAGGATGAAGATCTCAGCTTCTGTATCTTCTTCGGGCTGAAAAGGGGAGTAGAGCTGTCCTTGTCTCAGTGGGTCCTGAGGAGGAACCAAGCATACATCACATCCAGGGGGTGAGGGGTGAGTATAGACTGGTATCCACTGTTTGCTGCCAACTGTAGGTGAACTGGCCTGTAATCTGAGAGACACAAATCTGACAGGCAAATTCAATATGCAGGGCCCAAGATATACTAGCCCAAGTACCTTTTTACTAAACTATTTAGGCTGTAGAAATAATCATTTTAGGCTGAATAGCTCAGATCTAACACACACTTTAATAGCTCAGATGTATCCCAGCCTTAGTATATGGAATAATGATTAACTTGTGTTTGTACCTTTGTTTCACAAGCTTCTTTTCACTTGTCTGATTGTTCCCATGTCATTCAAAAAAATGGTCTATTCCAGGGATTTAACCTTTCACTTGACTATGCAGGCAGGCAGATGAAAAGCCCGTGTATTAATTTACCCAGTTGTTTGGGATATGGATTGAGAAGAAAAAAATTTCACATACATGCATTGTACTTTTATTATCTTTTACTGACCACTTTCTCTAATTAGAGAGATTTATAAAAGCAAAAATCAGGGACATGCCAGATATGACAGGATAAAGCATCCTTAGTTCTGTTTCAATTAAGATAAGAGTCACTTTAATTTCATCTCATAGCCAGACTCAGGAATAGCCAGGTGGAAAACATTCCTTTTCAAAGGAAAATGATGGGGAAACTGAGCCAGGAGGGTCCCATTTTAGATTGAGGCTAAAATTGCCCTCTTGGTTTTTCCCAAAAAACAAAACTTCACCTGTAGCAGGATTCCCTCTGAATAGCTTGTGGCATTTTTCTCAGATCCTGATTTAATGCAGACAACTATATCTAAATTCAAACTCAAAATAAAACTAGTTGCAGTCCCAATGGCTTTTACCTCAAATGGCAAGTCTCACCAATCACAGCTTAGGGCTAGATACAATTGTTTTTATTTGTATGGAGTTGCAATAAGCAATAAAAGTTTACCACGACTTACATGCATAAGAGATTTCATTTCTCAGTAAGCCAAGTTCATTGTTTAGGAACTCCATAACCCAAACAAGCTTTTATTTTTTTCCTGGAGCTGATGACCTTGCCTACCAGATGGTTTCTGGGGACTTGACAAGTTTACAAATAAGGAGAAATCAATAGGGACCCCAAAGAAGGGGGTGATAACAATCCCCACTTCTTGTTGAGAGTCAGACCCTTGACTCAGAACTGGGACCTGGTCCTCCCTCTGATAATCTTTCTCTGGACTGATGAAAACCATATGCTTTATGTGTGACAAGTCCCCTATTTTAAATACTGATTTTTCTTTTTCCTTGACAGGATGTCTTTCAGGCTTCCCATATTTTACTTTTAGGATGTTGGTATACGGTAGCTGGTACATGTTGACTTGGGTCACTCCCTATAGCCTACATGGGAGGTGACCCTGACCATCTTCCTAAGGGAGGGGATTAGGAAGTGTCTATGCTGACTACCCTTAGAGCTACTGTGGAATAAGTTTTAGGTTTTAACATCATAACAATAATCCCAAATAATTTAGGCATAAGTGAGGGCCAACTTGTTTTAGCTTTAAGACAGGATTAGCAGGACTTAATAAAATAATATAACTGGTTTTAAACAATTTTTTTTCACTGTCTTTTAGTTTCAACTTAACTCAGATTAAAAGCTGCTTTGTCTAACATCATTTCTGGTTCAAAATGTTCACTCAAGTTTTACAATATAAAAGGATTTTGTAGAAATACAACAATAAAAACAGTAAGATGATATCAATTGAATTTCCAAATCTCATATAAAAATAATTTACCTTACCAAGTGCAGAGGCTTGTTGACTTCTGACTTCATTTTCTCCTCTCCTTTTTTTATCTCCCCATGGTTTCAGAGCCTGAGTGTAGGGGTAGCAAGGACTTGAGGTTTTGAAAGGAGAGATTCATCTGCATACCTAAAGGAGTGGGCTTCAGGATACCTATGGCTGTTGCCAGTGAGGCCCCAATGTAACTGTTGTGCTTTCCTGCTCTGTTCCTTTCACCAAGTCGGGGAGGTTAACTCCAATTCCCTACTATTCTAACTTCTTTTTTTTTGCTTTTCAAACTTTTGTTTATTTTTAGTCTACATCATTCATTTCCATGCGATTTTGATTTACAAATTTTCTCCCCGTCTTTCTCCTACTACCCACGACCTCAAAACAGCAATCCCACTGTATACCCCCTCCCCCAATCAGCTCTCTTCTGTATCCTCCCCCATCATCCCTCTGACTTTCCAGTAGGGCAAGATGGATCTCCCTACCCCAGTACCTGTATATTTCCCTCCTTCCTATTCCACCCCCCACTTCTTCTATTCTCTACTTTGTCCCTGTCCCTTTACAAAAGTATGCTTCTAAGAACCCTCCCCCCCAACCTGCCCTCCCCTCCATTCTCTCCCCTCTCATCCCCTTCCCCCCTACTCTCCTGTAGGCCAAGATACCCAATTTAGA
>CM053592.1:54209896-54233650 GCA_028646515.1 Pseudochirops corinnae
CTCTAATTCTGAAGGAATTATTCTCTTCAGAAAGCTTTTGAGATTCTTTTTCCATCTGACAAATTCAATTTTTTAAGGCATTCTTCTCCTCATTGGCTTTTTGGACCTCTTTTGCCATTTGAGTTAATCTATTTTTTAAAAGTGTTACTTTCTTCAGTCAGGTTGTTGACACTCTTTTCATGATTTTCTTGCATCATTCTCATTTCTCTTCCCAATTTTTCCTCCACTTCTCTTATTTGGTTTTCAAAATCCTTCTTAAACAGCTCTATGGCTTGTAATCAGTTCACATTTTTCTTGAAGGCTTTTGGTGCAGGAGTTCTGACTGTGTTGTCTTCCTCCCGTTCCATGCTTTGATCCTTTTTGTCCCCCAAAAAGGGATCTGAAGTTGCATTGCTGGGCTTGCTTTGCTTCCTTTGCGTACTCATGTTGCCAGTCAATTACTTGACTTTTAGGTTCAGAATAACTCTACTTTCAGAGGGGAGAGCTCTGTCCCAAATCGCTGGGGGTTTTGCAGCTGCCAGAGCTATTAAGAGGCCACTGTTTCTGCAGCCCCACCAGCTCTGATTCACTGAAAACACACCTCCGGACCACCATCCAAGACTGCCATCCCCATCCAGGCAGCTCAAGGCAAGAGCACTTAGCATCTGAATGATCACTTGGCCTCCCTGCGATCTGCAGGCCCGGAGATTCTGAAGCAGCCACGTAGAGGCAAGGCCACTGCTTCAGCCACACCCTCTCCCCTGAATTTATCTGAGTTCCACTGACCTTTCACTTAGTCCTTGTTTCTTATGGGTTGGCAATTCTGGAAAACGCCACAGCTGCCAGTGATTTGCACTCCAGTCGTGGCTTTTTCTGGTGGCCCTAGGGCTCCAGTCGCAGGTTCGTGTGGTGCTGGTCTGGGCTCCCAGCACGCTGTGATGAGCCCCTTCCCATCTGCCTTCTAGGCTGCCTTCAGCAAGAGCTTTGTTACTCTGTCATTTTGTGAGTTCTGGAGCTTTAAAATTTTAGTTATATTTTAAAAATATTTGAGGTGGTTATGGGGAGAGCTGTGGAATTTTGATGTTTCTATGCTACCATCTTGACTCTACCCTCTTATTCTTCTAACTTTTCACAGCAGCCTTAGCTAGGTCAGAGCCAGGATGACAGGATGAAGGATCTTAATAGTTCTAACCTTTCACTGTATCCTTCTCTTGGTCAGAGCCAGGATGACGGAGTGAAGGATCTTAATGGTTTTTTTTTTTTTTTTACCTTTTACTCAAGTAAACTTCACTCAGGTGTTATTTCTCTTTCAGATCTATACATTTTCCAAATTTATCTTAGTGCTAATAATAACCAGAATGAATTTAATTACCTAGATCTATATTCCCAATGATATTGCACAGTTCTTTTTCTGTGACCTAGGAAAGGGTTAAGTGCTAGTTCTATTTCAAAGTGCAGCTTTGAAATCTGCTTCTCTTTGATCAGTGAAGTGACCCCTTTTCTTTTACATAAATCTTAGGGGAGAAATTTCCCCTTCCTCTTTTTCTATCTATCTTTCCACCTTTCCAAACTTGGCCAGAGTCCAAGGGAGTGGAAAGAGAGAGATTTTTGTTTTTCTATCAACAACCTTTCTTTAAGAGATCATCAATCTTTCTGGCCCAGGTACAGTTTTTCTTTTTTCCTGACTGGCTGCATTTTGAATCTTACAAGATGGCAGACTCAAAGATTTTTTTACACAGACACAGAGCAGACAAATACTGAAAGACAGTCAGACAATCACAAGACAACAGATACAGACGCAAAATAAAACCAGATGGCAAGCCAAAACAGACCAGTACAGGTCCAAATTGAATAGCTTAACACCTGATGTCAAGTCAAAATAGACCAGCACAGGTCCAAACCAAATGGCTTACCACCACATGGCAAACCAAAACAGGCCAGCACAGGTCCAAAGAGAATGGCTTACCCCAGAAGTTCCACCCAACGTCTTGGGGGAACTGTGGAGGAGGGCATTAAGCTGTGTCCAGCCACCACTCACTCCCTACAAGATGAATACTCCCAAAGACAAAACAGAACTAAGAGAAAGCTTACCTCTAGAGGACAGGATCAGAGCTCCACAACTGGCTGAATACAGGAATGGAATTGGAGTCGAGGAGGGACTTACTAACTCTGCCCAAGCCTGGGGTCCCTGGAATGTCTCAGGAGCAGGCTCCCCTCAGGGTCAGGGCCAGTTTGTCTCCTCCCCGAGTCTGAGGTCCTGAGGTCTCTGTGAAATGCTGCAATCTCGCTGGGGCCTCCAAAATGTTGTACCAAGAAAGCAGTGAGTGAGACCATTACTCATTTTAAGTGGAGTTTAATAGGCCTGAGATTGCAAGGGGTAAACAAAACCCAAATCAAGCAGCCCCAAGATGCATTTCCTTGGGGCTTATATAGACAAAAACCATAATATAAATGTTACCAGGGGGAAACCACAACTTAGTCACTACAGAAGTGGGGAAAATACAGAAGCCAAAAGGTAACAATCAGTTCATTGCCTAATGATTATTGCCCAGTGATCAGTTTGTTGACCCCCTGGAAAGTTCCCAAGTCTATTCTGAGAGCTAACCAAAAAGGTTATGGGTTACAGGTGACAGGTTTGGGCAGGTTTACTTGGAAGGTTTGTTGCCTTGGTGGGCTTTGTTGGGTTTGGGCAGGACTCCTAGGTGAACTTACCCACAATTGGGGGAAATGGGGGATGTTAGGTTACAACAAAAGGACTTGCTAAAAGCTGCCCTGCTAGTAAATTGAAAGCTGCAATGCAGACCTGGAGCTTTGTGTGTACATGAAAATGTTAGTGAGGGACAGGTACTAGCTGTATGACTCTGGCCATTTGTTAACTTCGCTCAGCATCCATTTCTTCATCTATAAAGTGTGGATAATAACAGCACTTACTTCACAGCACTGTTGTGAAGTTCAAATGAGACAACACATGCAAAGTGCTCTGCTACCCTTAAAGAACTATATAAGTGCATACTGGTGGTGGTAGTAGTAGTAGTAGTACTAGTAATGATAGTAGTAGCAGTAGTAGTAGTAGTAGTAGTAGTAGTAGTAGAGTAGTTCTATGGCCAAGGTTAAGATATGTCACCCACTTGGAGACTCACTTTCTTCATCCATAAAACACACAAGTTCTTGTGTTACATAAAGGACATAGTAAACCCTAAATCACTCCCCAAATGTAAGCTATACTGCTGCACACCAGCCTAACAGAACTATTTGATAAAGGGCAAACAGTAGGGTAACTTTTCAAGTCAAACCAATAAGCATTTGTTAACACTTCTGGGACAGGCACTGGGTTAAGCACCTGGGATACAAAGAAAAGCAAAACCAGCAAAAGACAGTCTCTTTCCTCAAGAAGCTCACACTCTGATGGGGGAGACAACATGGAGATAACAAAGCACAAACAAGATATACAGAATATACTGGAGATCATCTCCCAACAGAGAAATGAGCAGTAAAGACTGGGAAGGAATTTAAGAGAGACAAGAAGTGGAAATAAAAGGAAAGAGGTTCCAGGTATTGGGGAGGAACAGCTGCTGGAAAGCTCTGAAAAGAATTTAAACATGTAAAAAATTAAATGGTAACTATTAAAAGGATGTGCTTCCTATGCACTCCTTGCACACAGTAGGAGGCTTATGAATTCTGGTTTAGTTGAATGATAAATAGTACTTTGACCAGAAGTTGGGGCTCTCTGTTGTTGCTTATATGTGGATTTTTTTAGAGCTACTAAGACTCATGGCCTTTGTTAAAATTAATTACAGGTAACTTTGCCTATTCAATAATGTTTCTTCACCAGGCTTCTAGCATAATTTTAAGAGGAGCCACCAGCAAAGCTGAATGACGGAGAAGTATTTCATTGATCTTTCAGGCAGCAGCTGCTTTTCTTATCAACATGCTGATTAAGTGCTCCTTGGGGCGGCAGGCTATACACCTAGCAGAAGCTTTGTACCAGACAAGGAAATCTGAATCCTGACCTCTGCAGCACAGGGACAAAAACTGTTATGATAAATGTGTTATCCTGTTAATAACCTAAGTGCTTCCACTGGCTGCAAGTTATTTTCTAATATACGAATACTCTGCTGGCTAGATTCAGTCAAATCCAAGGTGAATTTTCAAAAACACTGCCTGAAGGCCCAATGATCCTGCTTCTTCCATTTAAAACTGTCATCTACTATGATGAAAATGTATACTCTAATAAACTAAATATCATATTGGGGAAAAGTAAAACTATACCTGTAAAATTGTCTTTGGTTAGGCTATTTCCCTAGTGCTGTCTTTCCCACTTCAGTTGCTACTAGCATTTTCGTACTGTATTTCTCACATTTTTCATGTGTTGTAGGGATTGTGACAGTTGGAGAGGAGAAAAAGATCTGTACCATGTCTGAAAATTTCCTGAGGATGTGTGAATCTACTGAGGTGAGTGTGTGAAGAGATTAAAAAAAAAGACAGGCTATATGCTTAAGGTTCTGTCAAGTTTTTAACATTCATTGTGTTGGCTGCTTTAAAAACTTGGCATTAATTGTCTCCTCCCCTCCCTGAGTATGGCCAAAAAAAAAAAAACTTCCCATATTATTCAGGTTCAAAAAATGTAAGTCTCTTTCTGCATTTTAAGTTCATTGCCTTTTTTTCAGGAGGTGAGTTGTGTGATTCATCTTTATTCTTTTGAACTTCTATTACTGTGTTGCTGAGAGTTCAAAAGTTTTTCATACTTGGGTACGCATGATTTTTGTTCAGCTTTTCAGTATGTGGCCTGAAACACAGTGAAAAGAGTTTTGTAAAATGTATTTATCAATATAACATATATTTTTAGCTGAGGTTGATATTTTATAGGAAAGAAAAAACAGCTTTTCGGATATGGAAAACGACACTTCTGCCTCTCCTATTTATTTTAGAATTTGCAAAAATGCATGGTTATATAAGAGTAAAAAGGAAGTCTATAAAATCACCATTAAAAGATATTATAGTAATTAAATTATTATGATGATAATTATACTTATCATTAGTTCCCTTATCCTAATCTTTATAATGCTATTAGACTAATGTTAAACAGTTATAGGGATTTAAAGCATTCAGAATTGATAGCAGCTATTCAGTGTAGAATAAATTATACAGATGGCTATATCATTAGGTTATTTGTTTAGTCAGAGAAGCACTAAGAGAAATTCTTGATGAGCAAAGTTGTCAACTGTGTTGAGCTTGCCTAATTCTGTTGTTTCTAACTCTGTTTCTTGTTTCATATTTCTTTGAACCTCTCTGCAGCTGAACATGACATTCCACTTGTTTATCGTGGCCCTTGCTGGAGCAGGAGCAGCAGTCATTGCTATGGTAAGTTCTTGTTCTTCTTGATTAATCGATTATTCATGGTTTGAACTGCATTTCAGTTCCTGATTCAATTTATTCATAAATATGAGCATTTTCCTCTGGTGAACTAAGGCCAGAAGAATCCTTTTTTTTTTAATGACGATTCCCAGAACTGTCGGTTTCTAGACTAAAATCAAAATGCATACTGATTAAAAATATGATTCTTCAGGGAAAGAGGTATTTTCAGGATAACTAATGCAATGGAGTGTAAGTTTTTTAATTAATTTTTTTAAGTTAAAAGTATGCACCTTCTTTCCCTTCCACTTCTTCCCCACCCAAATGAAAAAGAAAAAAAAAAAACCAAAAAAACCCTTGTAACTAATATGCATAGACAAGAAAAACAAGTTTATCACATTGACTTTGTCCAAAAATACATATGTCTCAATCTGTATTGAGCCCATTCCTTCTATGTCATGAGGTGGACAGTTTATTGAATCATGTCTGGTTACTATATCAAAGTTCTCAAGTCATTCAAAGTGGCGTGTTTTACATTGTTGTTGTTACTGTGTAAACTATCCTCTTTGTCCTTTGCATCAGTTAAATCAAGTCTTTCCAGGTTTCTCTGAAACCTTCCTTTCTAAGGCTTTTTTTTTAAATTAAAAAAAAACCTTCACAAAGTCTTTAAGTAGTTTTGATAATAGTTGCATCATGCAGTGATTTCTAGTAGAAATAATTTCATTTCTGCAAAACCATGTTACTGCAAAACACTTTGCTGGGCACTGGGACAAAGACAAAAATGACATCATAATTATTCTTAAAGAGATTATATTCTATTGGTAGACTATGATATGTAAACCACAAAATAAACACAGGGTAATTTTAGAAGAGAAGGAGCACTAAAAATTGACAGGATTCTGGAAGACTTCATAGAGGAAATGGCCTCTAAACTTAAAAGAAGATATGGCTAGAAGCTATATTGCAGAAGACCTTAACTGTCAAAATCAAGACTTGGTATGTTATGCTATTGATAACAAGAAGCCACTTAAGATTTTTAAGTGCAGGAGTTACATGGTCAGATTTTTCTACACCTTAGAAAGATTACTGGGTCAGGTACATGAAAGATGAAATGGTGAAGAGAGAAAATGAAGACAGAGAGATCAACTAGAAGACTATTATAAGACTCTATACAAAGGAAGATGAGTACCTGAACTGAGATGGTGGCCATATAGTAGTACCCTCAAAGGAAACAGAGTAGGCTAGAGAAACAATATGTTTATATGGCTGTAGGGTCTGGAGAGAGGGAGGATAAGTTCCTTTTTTCAAAATGTAGCATTTGAGATGTGCCTGGGACATCCTAGTAAAGTTATTTTCCAACTGATGCTTGTGGAAGACTGGAACTTGGAAGTGAATATAGTGCTAGATATAAAAATTGAGGAATCATTGCCAGAAAGAAGATAATAGACTCCATGGATGCAGATGAGGAGAAAACTGGGACATAAGAGAGTCACACTTAGAAGATGAGAGATGAATGAGACGCCAGCGAATCAACTACATATAAGAGTTCTAATAGGTAGTAGGAGAGTCATGAAAGAATATGGAACCCAGTGGAGAAGGAAGTATATAGAAGTGGCCAAATGTTTCAAAATTGTAGAGAAGTCAAGAAGGATCAAAGTTGAGAAAAGGACATTTGGTGAATAATCATCAGTATCTTTGAGAGAGCACCTCTATTAGATTGAAAGGAGTTGAGAAGTGAGTGGATGTGGAAGTTAAGGTGATAAATTTCAGCACTTCAAAAGAATTTGGTAGTGAAAGGGAAGTGACATGAAATGAGAGTTTTGAAAGCTGTGTAAGAATGGGAGGGAGAGGAGAGAGAGAAAGCTTGATATTTAAGTACTGTGTCTCTTTCATCTACAGGATCAAGGTATAATCTAGACTTCTTGAGTTTTCTAGATCTTTTTCTCCCCAGATAGTTTGCAATAATGGTTCTTGCTTTCCAATCCAGTCTAATCCAATAAACATTTATTAAGTGTATGTTATGTGCCTGGCACTGTGCTAAGTACTGGGGATACAATTCACAAAAAGATAGTTCTTACCATCAAAGCTTATGATCTAATGAAAGGAGACAATACACAAAGGCAGGGGAAGGCTGGGGGGTGGGAGTGGGTCGGGGTAGGGATTTTAGGGGGCATCTAGGCAAAGCAACAACTTCAAAGAGAGCTGAGTCCAGTTTCTGCCCTCTATAAAGGAAGGCATTGGGTGAAGTTTGGTACTTCACCTTCCAGCTCTCCAAGTGAGTTAGCAGGCTGATGGTGAGGTTAGAAGTGATGAATTTATTCTGGGAGGGGCATCTTATTACCTGGAGTTGGAACCAGACAGAGCAGCAGATAGCAAGGTGGAAAAGTTTATTCTATATCAGAGGTGCATCATTCTACTCAGACCTAGATTTTTTTTTCTATTCCATCAAACATTTGAAAAGAAAATGAATTTACAGCAACATGGTATCTTTCTGCTACTTTAAAAAATACATGTAACAGTGATTGCATAGTACTCATGGTCATATGCATGTACATGTTCTTCCATTCGATATTCGGTGTAGTGGGAGCTTGCGCACACATTGGAAAGAGAAAGCCTTCTTTAAAAGTGGCTTAAGTAGATTTATTAAAGAGAAAGCAGAGCAAAAAAAAATGGGAATGAGAAATGAGGTGAATACTTTAAAATGATTTAAGACATTTAAAAATTTCATTCTAATTAAATTGTGAAAGCAGAGAATGAAGAACATATGGGAGGGGAACACCCTAGTAAGACTTGAGAACTTGCATTGCATCTGTACCATGCCAGTAAACAAAAAGATTCCACAATGAAGAACATAAAAATGCACACAGGTTTATAGCCCACTTATGGTAGCTGCTAAAACTAGAAAATTCTAACACTTAAAAAAATCATATGATATTTTTGTTCAGTCATTTCAGTTGTGTCTGACTCTTTGTAACCCCTTTTTAGGGTTTTCTTGGCAAAAATACTTCTCCAGCTCATTTTACAAATGAGGAAACTGAGGCAAACAGGGCTAGATGACTTACCTAGAGTCACACAGCTAGTAAATGTCTGAAGCTAGATTAGAACTCAGATCTTCCTGACTCCAGGCCTAGTGCTCTATATTCTGCAGGCCAGATTTGAACTCAGGAAGATGAGTCTTTCTGATTCTAGCCCACTTAAGAACCTAGAAGATAACCCTTCCATCAGATCAGCGCCACAAAAGTCTGGCAGTTTCTAGAACAATTTCAATGCAAATGTCACAAATGTGGATATGAAAAATAAATAAAAATGGAATTAGTAGTTTTCACCTTTTGCCTTAGTTTAGTATCTTTATCCTATTAAAAAGTTGTATTATTTAAGTAACAATTAACTTACCTATTCAATAGCATAAGGTAATTTTTATTCTTTTCCCTTCCCTGAATAAAAATTGTCATCTCCAGTTTATGGAACGAAGTATAGGAAATTTTATTTAAAATCACTTTTCTCCTTCCCAGTAATCCTTCAGAGTGGTTAAAAACCAACAAGCAGATACCAAACTCTCCAAAACCATATTTGTAGAACCACATTTCCTAACTGCACTTCATCTGGTAGCAAGGAGCATACTCATGACATCTGTTGAAAAGCACTACTGGTTTTAGGATCACATTTTCCATTTCAGAGTTGCCAATGCCTTTCAGACTCTGTGTCCTTGAAGCTATGCTAATTTAGCATGTAGGACTTAGGGTGACAACAAGTGGGCATCAGTTGTATTGCTGGTACTAGAAACTTGGGTTGTTTTTCAGCTCCAATAGTATTCCTACAGAAGTCAGCTTTTAGGAAACTGAGGCCATGACTTGTCCCAAGTCACACATAGGCAGTAAATTCCAGAGGCAGAATTAATGAGAAGAGATATGGCCCCATCATTATGTAGATGAGGAAACTGAGGCCCATAGAGATTAAATGAATTGTTTAAATTCACAAAGGCAATGAGTCTGAAAACCAGGATTTCATCAGGTCCTCTGAATCCAGCATCAGTGTCATGGTTACCTGCCTGGACTGTCTTTTATCCAATATCTTGAATGGGTTTAATTTTTTTTTTCTTTTTTGGTAACATACTACTTTTTTCTTTGATAGGTTCACTACCTTATGGTTCTGTCTGCCAATTGGGCCTATGTGAAAGATGCCTGCCGAATGCAAAAGTATGAGGACATCAAATCAAAGGAGGAGCAAGAGCTTCATGATATTCACTCTACCCGCTCTAAAGAACGACTCAATGCCTACACATAAAAAAACTACCATCTCCCTCCTTTCTAACATTTGAATGCTTTCTTGTTTAACTAAAGGCCATCCAAACCATTTCTAAGCAAAACAAAAGTGCTTCTCAAAAATAAGATAGGTGGGGTGACTAGTGAATCATCCAAGTCTTTCTTGTTAAGCACTTCTTTTCCTAATTAGTTAATTTTGTGTGATTGTATTCTCTCCTACAAAGCTCCTATCCAGCCTCTCCGAATCCTCTCCAACTAATTAGTTCTGTCAGATCAAATATACTAATATTGTCAAATTTGAAGATTTGTTTGATTTTTTTAATCATTTTGTATGTGTTATGCATAACAACTTTTGCATTGTTTCCTATGTTTTTGAAAAGAAAAAATAGCTTTTTTATACTTTTTAGTTTTGATTTCAGTAACTACAGGTATACTTCAAAGGGACCATTGTTGTACAATACGTACAATATTACAGAGATGACACAATGATGACTTTCCTTGAAATCTGAAGCTCTTGCCAGATGGATCAATCGCCATCTTGACTGCAGGCTCTCGGTAATGTTTTCAACAACTAAAGGTGCAATTTCTAAATTTATAACAGTAGGTAAAAAAAAAGTGCTTCTTATCTTTGTTAACATTGTATTATTCTTGATGTATTTAAAGGGTATTTCTCTCAAAGTTTATTGGTGATTTTTCTTGTTTCTGTTGTGAGCATGTAGACAGTGATGCTAATGCATGGCCACTTGCCTTTTTCAAGGATGTGACACCATGATTACCTTTTAAAGACAGAGTATATAGACAATTGTTAATGGAAATAGCTTGCTGCCAAATTAAATAATTTTTGTGATCTGACCAATGGCTAGGCTGAATTAAGCGTGATTAATGTGTTAATGTTATAATGTTAGAATTTACTACATAACTACAATTATAAAAGTGATACCAGAAATATACAGCACTTTTACCCCTCAGAAGTCTTTTACCTGCTTTAAAAATTTTAATAGATTGCACCTCTGTGAACGTTACTTAAAACTGTTTATGAAATATTGTAAAGGCTTCCATAAATGTAATAGCTTTGCTTGCAGTTTTCTGACATCTATCAATCTACCTGTAGTATGTTTAAAGTGAGGTCAGAAGCCACTATGGAACTTATTGTTTGGAAATATATAATAGACTTGGAGTTTTAGTTTAAGTAAGTCAATTTCAACTGAAAGGTCAGTCATATTCATTTCAAAGAAGTACCTGTAATCAAGATTGGAAAAAAAGAAAAAAAAAGCACTCAGTATTACTGGACCAAATTTGGTGTTCATTTTCACTTTTATTTTGCCTATTTCTAATGCTACAAGAATGCTGTAAAGTGTCTTTTAAATTGATGTAGCCTGACAAGACATTTTTGTCAGTGTCAAAAATCCTAGATAGTTTTGTGCACTTCTTGAACCATTGTGAAATTCTCTCTCAGTATAAGTGCATTTCTAATAAAGGTTCATGACTAAACATCTTTGTACAATAACTAATCATGCATCACCAGTGAATTTTAAAATCTCGTAGTATGTGGGGGTGGGGTATTACTCTAGTTATTTGTGGCATGGTCCTGCATTTCGTAGTATTAGATGATTGATTTGGGGTTGGTTTTGGATTTGGGTTTGGGGTATTTTTTTTTTTACACTTAGGCTGTCTTACCGGATCAACAATTTTCTGATATGTGCAGTATTACAGTTCTTCAACAACAACAAAAAAGTATTATGAACCTCCTTCTGATTCTCTGTTGTAGTGTTTCAGTTCTGTGTCTTAAACAGTTTGTGATGATTTTTAAAACTGTCTTTTAAACTCATGTAATGATGTTGATGCTTTTGGCTTTTCTCTGGTATTAGTTTGTATTTTCACAAAGAATGCTTTGTAGCAGGCATTACAATTAATCTGTTTTGTACATAAATGTGCCAACAGCTTGATGGTGGCGTTTTTGAAATGTAGAACAAAGTGCTTGCAAAATGTAATAAACACACTTGTGTACTTTGTGTATTTATTTGTTAGTCCTTGCTGTTTTTTGTTTTTGCTCTTTTCCAAGTGTGTGACTTTTTAAATAGAAGACATGAGCCCAATCTCCACTTGGCCCTTCCCCCTGCAGGGCTGATCTAATGCTCTGAAACTTATTGCTAAGTCTGTGAATGGATCTATAGCACAAAAAAAGGCAAGAAATAGAAGGGATCATGTAATATGTTAGGCCATTTCAATCAGAAAAGCAGAATTATTCTATTTGCTACCTCTTGTCTAATTTTTCCTACTTTTAATTAGCACCATACAATTTAATTCAGAAGGGAAAATGGATTATTCTTTTTTTTCCTTTTTTTAAAATTAACTTTTGTTTATTTTTAGTTTACATCATTGATTTCCACAAGATTTTGAGTTACAAATTTTCTCCCCGAAAATGAATTATTCTTCCTTTTCCTCAAATAAGCTTCATCTTTTCCTGGGAAGGTATAACAAATTTGCTTGAACTTTTAGAAATAATTTGCCAGTCTCCTGGAAAACCCAATTTTCATATGGTATAAGGAATAAAGATTCAGACTGTTCCTCAATTTCCTTTACAATACACTCAGTAGTGTCACTGAGAATTTCACATGACTGAAGGCAGAAATAATAAGATCATAAAATGTATTGTCATAAAAACCTTGGAATATTCAACTTACTCCTTTCATAGATAAAGAAAATGCAAACAAGTGACTTGATACATATAACATAGCTACTAAGTAGCCAAGATAGAATCAGAACCCAGGGCTTTCAACTCCAATTCCAACACATTCCCACTCCATCCCCATTAACTCTCTATGATAAAAAGAGACATGTGGAAGAGAAGTATACCTCTGTGTATGCATCTCTATAGACAGAGATATACATCTTAACTATGCAAAAAAAATAAATATTCGACAACTTGAAAACAGGATTGGATTTTTTTTTTAACAATTCTTTCACTATTGAATTTTAATATAATTTCTATTTAGGAAAAAGATGCCAAAGAACTAGATGTTCAGGAAAATCAAGAGCAGGTATTTTAAGCAATTTCTTTTAGAAGAGCACAGTAACCAATGCATCAAGTAGTGAGTTTGAGACATTTGGACAGCCTACATGGTACAGTGACTTATCCAGGACATTTAAAGGATAAAAGGAATGTTTCAATCACAAGAGATATATCAATGAGGGAAGATTAATGGGACGACCACAGATAAAAATCATACAAAATGAGAAGGCAGGAAAAAATGGCAGTCAGCCTTATAGGGGTACCCATACTCATCATGGATCCATCAAAGTATACAAATAGCTTTGATCATTGTAGAAGGCTTTATACATTCTGAAATAATATCATCAATCAGCTCACCAAAACAAAATAAATACTTTCTCTAAATCATTCAAATACCTTTTGTAAGTTTAGGCATAAGGTTATAATTGACTATTCCTCCAATATTGTATCCTCATGTCCATATAACAACATCTGATTCTCTGAATATCTATCCTCCTCTATCGGATTATACTGAAAGTAACTCCACTGTTTGTTTCTTTAGCAGTTCTCATAGGACATTTTATGCACAAGGACCTAGGACAGAGAAAAGGTGAATGTGACTATTGCCCAAATATATTGGTTGAATTCTCTCACCCACCAGACATTTTTAAGGGATATATCTTGGTGAGTCTTCTTGTACAATTAGAATGTGCATATTTTTTTCCTAGATGAACTATGTAGAGATTTTTATTTATTTAGTACAAAAGTCTAAGCAATCCTATTAAACTTACATCCTTTTAGACAAATTTCAAGCCACATATTTTAAAACTAGATGGATGTAATTGATTCAAGATAGCAATCAATATGCTTGCTGATCTTGATTACTTTGAAATATGCTTATAGGGCAATTTATATGAAATCTAGTTAATAGTCTAGCAGTGTTTCTAGGTAACTGTAAACTGAAGCTGAATGTGATTTTGTTTGAGGTGCTATCGACCCAGAAGTAAACATGTTTATCAATAGTTTTTGATAAGCTCCATGTATATTGTTTTCTTCCCTTTTTTGTTAATAGAAGTTGCTTACTTAGCTTTCTGAGGTCTGCCCTGCTTGTTTCTATTTTTAAAAAATACATTATGCTTACACATTGAACTGAACAGATGCTGCCTATGAATAATAATCTATTTCTCCTGTTTGTATTTCTGGCTCCGAAAGCCTAAGTAGGAAGGAACCATTGAGAGAAAAAGAAATGGAAAGATATAGTCAATTAAAACAAAAATGAGAAGTACAAGGGAGGAATATGAATCAAATCAATTCTGGTGTAAGGAAGAGTGACAAAAGGAATAGCATTATTAGAAGTAATATTCTAAAAGTTATGATTTAATTACTAAAATTGAGTAATATTGGATATTATTAAAATATTGAATTATTATTGAAAGTAATATTCTTAAATAGCAGTTCAAAATGTCCACTTGTTTCAACAACAACAAAAATAATTAAATGACGTAGTATGATACATGCCATGAATAATATATGATACATAAAAAACATATGTCAAAAAAATTTAATTATAAATGTTTGATATTTCTTAATAACACTATACTTCCCAGTAATTCCCTGCAACTTCCCCATCCCCCCATTGTGCCCTCCTTTGTAACAAAGAAATAAAGTTAAGAAAAACAAATAAATGCATTAGGTATATCTGACAACATGCCTTACTCTGTCACAAGATCCACATACACACAGTTCTATGTCAAGAGGTGGAAATCATGCTGAATTAAACTATTACTAATAAGACATAAGAAAATAAAAGAGTTTGGAATGTTATTTTCCCAGTATTGTTATAAACTTTCTGTCATTAGTTTTAGGTTTCCAGGTCATCATTGAATATGGTGAAGTTTTTAACTTTCTTTCCACTATTCAACAGGCATTTTTAAAAAATCCTTACACAAAAATAAAACAAAGCAAAAAAAAAATCATCAAAAGACATGAAAAATGTGGCACAAAGGCAAGCAGCATCCTGTGTCAGTATCATGCAACAGACAGCAATCTGTTGTATTTCATCAAAATGTAATTTCTTTAATCCTGCTTGTCCCTTAGTACTACCACCACCACACTTCCCCCTGCCTAAAACTAATATCTTGATCCATAAGTCCTTTAGGAGGGAGGGGATTAGGTATCTGTCAGTGGCCTTGGTTTTTTGCGTTTTTATAAGAAAGAAACAAGCCAGTTATGTCTGCTATCTTATTCCCATAAGAGTTTGAGATGATGAAATAAATAATACTCTTTGGATCTTTTTCTCCTTTGTAATTTTATACAGTATAAAGGTAATCTGTTTATGATCACTAGGAAAGCCTTGAACCAAGGAAGAAAATATTGGTAAGCAGAAGATATATAAATACTAGGCAACTCTGCCTGAAACTGATAATGGAGAGGTGAGGCATTTTACCTTCTGGTTATTATGGTATATATGGTATTCTGTGGCCTCAGATTTTAATATCTACTTATTCTCCTGTAGCACCTGATGTCTACGGCAGATCAGAAGAAATTTCTCTAATTTGCTGTACCCTAAGGATGGTTCTAGTTTCTTGTTTTAAAACATGATTGTTGAGTGGAGATCCTTTCCAGGCTCCTATTCACAAATATGAAGGGTTCAGCTCTTCTAGAGTAAAAACAATCACCTGTTTTATATTCTCAATAAAAGGATCTTAACAAAAATAAGGGATGCTATCATGTAATGAGACACTAATTTACAAAGTGATAGCTTCCTTTATAAAATAATCATTAAGATTTTCAAAATGCCTAACTCTGACCCAGAGAATTTTCTCATGTAAGAAGACTCTGATTATACGTGACAAGGCTTTTAGTTTTCTTTTTTTACTGGTCTGGATTTCTGATTTGATTGTTATGGAAACTTCCCTTCTCATTCAGACAGGAATCTCATCTGCAACTTATAGCCTAAAATTGGCATTCTATAAAGTAGTGAAGGGAAAGGTAATAAAATCAAGAAATTAAAATTGTGCAGTGAAATGTCACAAAATTGAAATATATATTGATTTAAATTCAATATTATCTTTAATTCAAACCCATGAATATAAATTGTATTAACAGCACCTCATAGTTACGTGAAGCTTCAAGTATGAAGCATTTACAAACTCCTTCATAAACATTTCATTTCTTCTGCACGATCAATCAACGAGTATTTATCTAGGGTTAAAAAAATGAAACTATTCTCAAGAAGCTTATATTCTAATGAAGAGACAAGTATAAATACATGTATATTTAACTAAATAACCATAAGGATAATAAATACAAAATAGAGAGATTGGAGTACTAACAATCCTTAGGATCAGAGAAACCTTTCATGTAGAAGATGGTACTTGAACTACGTCTTACAAGAAGAGAGGTCAAGAGGAAGGGTATTGCAGGTGTGAGGGACAGTCAATGCAGAGGCATAGAAATGAGAGATGTAATATTATGTGTGATAAACAGAGAGAAGGCTCGTTTTTTTCACAAAGTTATGTATAATGAGGCTAGAAAGTTAAGTTGGTAATGATTAGTGAAAGGCTTTAAAAGCCTTTCCCCAAAGGAAATAGGAGGCCACTCAGGTGACAAAGTCAGACCTGTACTTAAGAACAATCACTTTAGCAGCTGTATGGATAGATTGGAGTGGTTAGAGTCTTGAGGCTTGATTAGGAGGCTATTGCAATAATCTCGGCAAGAAGTGATGAAGGCTTGAATTAAAGTAGTGACTCAGTGAGAAGAGATTGGATGTGATAGATGTTGTAGATATAGAAACTATGGTAACTATGTTGAGGAGAGTGAGGAATCCAGGATGATGCTAAGGTTATAAATCTTAAGAGACTGGAGACATGGTGGTGTTGTCAACAAAAAGTTTGGAAGAGAAGTAGGTTTGGGGACCAAGATAAAAAATTCTCTTTTAGACAAAAGTGGGAGACAGTTCAAGTCTCCAGGCTGTCAAGTTGGGAAGTTTTATAGGTATTTGGTAATGTGGGACAACACGTTAGGAGAGAGCCTGGGCCTGGATATACTGGGTGTCATAAAAATCTACAAAAATTTAAAACTGAACAAAGACTTTGGGGATAACTCATATAGATCAGTGAATCATCTGCAAATAATTAATTAAACCCATGGGATCTGATGAGAACACCAAGGGAACCAGGGTAGAGTGAGAAGAGAAAAGGTTACATTCAGGAATACCTCCAGTGACATAGAAGGTGAGTCAGTAAAGGAGATTAAGGAAAAGTTGTCAGGCAGGAGGGGAACCAGGAGAGAATAGTGACAAAGAAACCCACATAGTATATAGGAAAAGATAGTGGTCAACTATCAAAATGTAGCACAGAGATCAAGAAAACTAAGAAAAAGCATAACACTTGGCTTTTAATATATCACTGATGGACTTCTGGGTGCCCTGAGCAACAATATGAAGAACTGAGATATTTTCTCTGAGCCTCCCCACCTTTCAAAGTTCTCCTCCAAAACTCCACACCCTAAAATAAAACAACTTTAGCTGTTTTCTAAGGACTAGGACACCCAGAACCCAAAAGAAGGCAAAAAATCCTCTAACAAACCCATTAACTCACTGACCCTTCCCCTACATTTCATGCTACCAGGGCAAGACTGCACTAGGAGACCCAAGAACAGAGCACAGGCTCACAATAAAACCCACTTCCACACTTCAGTCCCCCTCCCTCTTTCCAGTATAGTAGAGACCCCATCCTCAGGCTGCAGAAGTTTGTCTGGCTACCCTTTAAGAGCAAAAGGTTGCTGGGGCTGCAACTCTATAGCCAGAAAAGACAACTTCAGGATACCAATACAGAGGGGAAAAGAGTGTGTGTGTGTGTGTGTGTGTGTGTGTGTGTGTGTGTGTGTGTGTGTGTGTGTGTGTGTGTGTGTGTGATGGGGTAGGGGGTACAAAATTCTAGAAAGCCTGATGGAAAAAGCACAGAATCCATCTGATGCCAGTTCTGACCACCCCAAAGTCACTTAAACCAGAGAACTAGTCCAGTAAACTGAATTGTCCCATAATGAAGAGGAGGCTGTGATGCTTTGGAGCCCAGCCCCCAATGAAAACATCAGAAAACACAGAGTCAGAAAGTGAACAGCAGAAAATTGAGGAGGAAGTGAATGAAATTATAAAAGATCTCAGGAAACAGAAAACTCAAAGACCTTGAACATAAGCAGAGAAGATATTAACAACAGGAGATATGGCCTCCAGATCCAGAAAATGAGTTCAGATATCTATGAATACTACAAAACAAAAACAAAATGATTCAACACTTGATGAGACAGAGTACCCTGTAATATTTGAGGAGAACACGGAACCACAACAAGCAGTTCCTAAGTGATGTAAAGTAGAAAATGTAATAATCCAATTCAAAAACAACACTTTTTAAAGTGATTAGAAGATTTTCAAATACAAATACAAAAATGGAATAATGTAAGAATATTCCATACACAACAGAAAACATAAGATGGAATGTAATAGTGTGTTCTGGAGAGCAATAGAGTTTAGGATGTAGCCCAGAGTGATTTGCAAATCTGTGCTTAACCATATGTGAAAAAAGCAGATATTCAATAATAACAAGGCATTTAAAACATTTTTAGAAAGAAAACCAGAACTGAGATCATTTACTTTTCCAACACTCCAAACAATAAAAATGCAAGAGTAATGAATAAATGGGAAAGCAAAAGAATATGTATATTTCTCTGCATCCCATAGAACTTTTACAAAAACTGACCATGTATGCAGAAATATTGCAAACAAATGTAAAAAAGGCAGAAATAGTTAATACATCCTTCACAGAAAGCAAATAGGAACCATCAGATAAAAAAACCTCATTGTTCTGATGGATTTGGAAAAGTTCTAGCAAACTTTAAAAAACAGTTACCACTCATACAAGTTATTCTCAAAAAGTGAAAAAGAAAGCACCCTACTAGAATCCTTTCATGAGAGAATATAGTACTAAAACCTAAACCAGGGAAAGATAAAACAAGGAAAGAAAACTACAGGCCAATATCATTAATGAACATTGACTCAAAAATTTTAAACAAAATCCTGTCAGACTACAGTGATTAATTAAAAAAAAAACCCAACCCATTCAATATGACCAAGTGGGATTTATAAATGGGATACAAGGTTGGTTCAACAGAACCACATGATCATCTCAACTGATGCAGAAAAAGTCTTTGAAAATATATCACTCTTTCATACTAGAAACCCTTCCAACTGTAGGCATAAAGAGACCTTTTTTTAACATCATAAAAACGCATTCATCTAAAACCAAAGAAAATATCATATACAATGGAGATACAATATAACCTTTTTTCCAATGGAATGAAGCAAGAATGCCCATTCTCCTCACTATTATTTGATATAGTTCTAGAAATGCTAGCAACAGCAATAAGACAAGAGAAAGAAATTAAAGGCATAAATATCAGTAAAGTGGAGATAAAAACAATTCCTATTTGCTGATATAATAGTTTACTTAGAAAATACTGGGTAATTAGCAAAGATACAAATAGAAACAGTTAGTTAACAGTCTCAGCAAAGTTGTAGGCTAAAATAAATCCTCAAAAAGCAAGTGCATTTCTGTATAATAACAACAAATCAGAAGAAGCTATTATAGAAAGGGAAATTCTATTCCAAATAACTACATAATACATAAAATATCTGGGGATTTACTCAAAGCACACAAAAGACATTTATAGACTCAGTTACAAAGTTCTCCTTAATGAAATGAACAACTTAACTAACTGGAGGAATATTCAGTGCTCATGGCTAGACTATGCCAATGTAACAAAAATGGCAATACTACCAAAATTAATATACATTTTCAATCCTATGCCAATCAAATTACCAAAGGGATATTTTATAAAACTTGACAAAATGATAACAAAACTAGGAAAAACAAAAGATTTAGAATAAAAAGGAAAATTTTGAAAAGCAGGGATGAAGGGGAAAGAACATTTCCAGACCTCAAACTACATCATAAACCAGCAGTCATTAAAACTATCTGGCATTGGTTAAAGGACAAAGATCAATGGAACAGACTAGACAAGAAAGATTCAGAAACAGTAGAACTCAATAACTCAGTCTATGATAAAGTAGAAAACATAAATCACTGAGGAAAAAATTCTTTGAGAAAACTAGAAAGCAATCAGGCAAGAAAGTCGGCTTGGACCAATACCTTACACTATTTTCTACATCGCATTCTAAAAGGATATATTATCTCAATATTAAAGGGAACATAAAAAATCAGAAGAGAAGCAGATCATATACTTCTTACAGATATAAATAAGAATGTATTCCTAACCAAACAAGAAATAGAGGTAATTACAAAAGAGAAAACAGGTAATTTTGATTGCTTAAAACTGAAAAGCTTCTGTGCAGACAAAATTAATGAACAAAAAGGGAAGGAGTGAGAAAAAAATCATTGTATCAAATTTCTTTGATAACAGTTTAACACCCCAGATATATATAAAAAATTAATAAATATAGGTAAGCCCAATAGCCATTCCCCCAATAGATGAGTCAAAGGATTACAAAACAAACAAAAAACAAAAAGAAAACAAAAAAAAAACCACAAACTAGTTCTCAAAAGAATTTCAAATATTCACAACCACATGAAAGAATGTTTTAAATCACTAAAAATAAGAAAAATGCAAATCAAAACAACCCTGAAGTTTCACCTCTTACCCTGCAAATTGGCAAAAATGACAAAACCCAGTGTTGGAGGGGTTGTGGAATGATAGGCATGCCAATGCAAGGTGCCTTACGTAGTGCTTGCAAATTCAACTGTAATTTGCTCTGCTGGATGCTTTCGATAAGCTTCTATTTCTAGAGTTACTTATGAAGATTTTCATTTAAACCTTATTTATGTGACTCACCGTGAAATAAAGTAACCCTAGATCCTTGAGGTCCTACCATCCTGAAGACTCTTGGTCCTTCTGGACTCTGTCATCTGAGTACCAGTCTATCTAAAATTCATAATTCATCACTAAATGATTAACAATAAGGTATTTTTCCCCCTCAGCATTTTATGAGTATCTGCTAAGAAGTCATGATCTCTACCAGTGGGATGACTATACCAATGAGATCACAGATCTTTTGATGTATTAATCATTTTTCTGACTTGTCCTTGAATGATCAGATTTTACCCAAGAACTTGAGTTGTTACTGAATTTCAGACAGATGACACTAGGAACAGCAAAGGTTAAGCAACTGTACTGATTAATTTAATTTCCATCAAGCATAAGCCATTGAAAATATGCTCACTTGGAGTGATTTATGTGATTATAAAAAAGAGTGGTCTTGATGATCTCAAAACCAAGCACAAAGATCACACATGTTCTCTCCCAGTGTTTCCCAAATACCTAATAAACTATAATAGCTTAAAAGTATATTATGGTATCGTTTTCCTTAAAAATCCCTTTAAAAACAGGAGAGATTCTCTTCTGTCTGTAAGAGTCAAAATGCAGTAACAGAAAAGTAGAGCTCATCAGAGAATCAAAGAGTTCAAAGGGGACTCACTGATTATCTACTCCAAGTACTCCTTAATTGATTCAGATGAAGAAAGGGAAACTCATAGAAGATAGATAATTTATACAGTTTCACAGCATGAGTTATTGGCACAATCAAAGTTAGGACCCATGTCTTCTGACTTCTAATATTATATAAAGGATGAGGATGAGGATGTCAGACACTAGATTTACTATCAAAGGAGCCAGATTCAAATTCTTCTGTTACTTAATACCTGTATAACCTTCAGTAAATCCTTAACTTTTACAGACTTTAGTCTCTCCCATGAAGGGGTTCGACAAGATGCTCTCAAAGTTCTTTCCAGTTCTAAATCCTATAGACTCTTAAAGTTCTTTCTAGTCCTACAATCACTGATTTCTTTAGATACTCTGGCCTTAATCTTGAAACATGAATACCCAGCAATGAGGACCTGCAAAACATTTACCAAACAAAACCCATTACAGTGATGAAAGTATGTTTTATATTATAAGAATGTTTATACATATCCGTGCAGGTACTAATTTAAGCAATGTGCCGTTTTCCCAGTTTGTTCATAAAAGAAAATAAAATAAATAAAATAAAATATGTTACCAAAAAAAAATACACAGATAGTTCTTCTAAACTTTTCTGTTAAATTCACTGTTTGGCTGAAAAGTTACATAGTAATGATATTCAAGGTTAATTCTCCTAAAGAAGTAAGAATATTTTTACCTCTTAGGAAATTTGTAGTGTTCTGCTTTGGGAAGATTTTTTCATTCAGATATGCCTTTTAGAACTGAATTTTCTGTGAAAGAATCTGTGAAGTTGTAGGTATCTAGATAAGTCATTTCCCTTTACAATAAAATCCCCCTCCCCCCGATTCATATTTAATCCCATGCTTAGGCATAACCCAAAAGCTTCAGAAAAACTTGATATCTTTAGACTTCTACCCTGCGTTTATTTAGAGATCTCATGACACCAAATCTTGTTGGAATATCACATATGTGATCACCAAATGTTCTGCATTTCTATGGAGAAAGAAAGAAACAACCTGAATCTGACTTCTACCACACACTCCTAATAATTAATGTGGGGACAAAAGATAGTTTGCATTAATATAAGATTATGAAATACTAAGCAAGAAATTGAAGGACTTAAGAGGGTCAAAGATGGTGTCTTCATAACTACTAGAAGATGGAAAGGCTTCAGAGAGAAAGACCAAATTGGGAAGGTTATGAAGCAGGCAAGCTCTTAAACTGGATTTGAATTCTGGGACCAACACCTAAAATAGGAATTATGGGCTCGTGGCCAGGAACGGAGTCCACCTAATGAAGACCGGTATAGTTACACACGTCTGAGGTCTCATGCTAAGATGAAGAGGCCTGTGAAATGAAAAGGCAGAAGAGGAAGAGTTAGTAATCTGCCAAATCAAATACCGTAGAGCAGAGCTACAAGAAAAGTGTAAGATCACTAGGAGAGAAGACCAATGAATGATTCAAAAGAGCTCAAAACTAAGAGCCTTTTTCAAACATGCAGATGCTAGACAAAAAACATCTTAAACTGTCACTGTTGCCAGAAATCCCCCTTTTTTTGTCACTAGAAAGTTTGATTCCAGGTCACGTTGCTCAGAAAATGCCTCCTCCTTCATCCAGGAAACTGAACGTATTTGAACTTAGACTTATATACATCCCAAAGGATCCAGAATAACTCAACGTCTTTGGAATGCTAATGTTTGTGATCTTACCATATCAAATCTTGTGGCAATGTCACATGTCGTGGCATTAACTTGCATCACTCAGACCTATGAAGAATTCCCATTCCACAGATGCAGAGGGGTTGAGAATTTACAACCCTGCCTATTAAAGACTGGGCCTGTGAACTTAGGATCCAGGAACTCTCCTCTCAGGAATGTTCTTTCTCGCCCATTTGTCCCTGCTCCAACCTAGGCATAACTGCCTCCTGAAAAGTGGGTAGAGACACTTCCTTCTCCCCTTCAGTTCTCTTAACCCTAATCTGCTCCAAGACTTTAAATCTAATATTGTGGAAATCAAAAGCATCACTATGGCCAAAATAAGCACTTGCCTTTTTGCCAGGCTGAGGACTTAGCTAGGCTTTTCCTTGGACAACAGACACAGTATGTCACTGAGTTACTATTGGACACTTTTCCAGGTTAAAAGTGCTTGTGCTTCAGATGCATATCATTCAAGAACTTTTGTCATCATATAAATGGAAGAATGATATGAGATTATCTCCAAAGTGAAAGCTATTTTTACAGTAAGGAAAAAAAAAGTTGAGTTCAAGAACTACCTCTAACCCATGCTAGCTGCGTTACTCTGGGCAAGTACAAGCACTTAACAACCTAAACAACTAATACCCTTTGGTGGTAACAGTCAATCAGCTAGTATTTATTAAATATCTATTCTGTGCCAGGCACTGTGCTAAGCAGTGGTGACATAGACCCTTTTGGAAGACTGGTCTCCAGTAGTCTGGTGAATCCTACAGACCTCTTCTTAAAATAGATTTAATGCACAAAGTAAAATACATTTGGTCACAAAGGAAGAAATTACACCTAAATAAAGCTTTATATATATAAAACCACTGCCCAGGGGGCGGAGCCAAGATGGCGGCTTAGCAGCAGCAACATATCGCAG
>CM053592.1:54234150-54253794 GCA_028646515.1 Pseudochirops corinnae
GGTAAATGATATGTTTGATTAAAGTAAGATTGTTAACCCATTTTGAGTTGCTTTCCTTTAGAAAAGCAGATCTAAGAACCTGTGCTAGTAGCTGCCCTAGGCATGCTAGGGTGCTTGCTGTTACATCTCCTCCCCTCCTATTTCCCTGCCAGGCAAGACAGATTTCTGCATTCAATTGTTTGTGTATATTATTTTCTCTGAGCCAATACTGCTGAGAATAAGGTTCAAGTAATGCTTATTGCCTACCCTCCCATCCTTTCCTCTAATGTAATAGGTCTTTCATGTTTCTTCATGTGAAATAATTTACCCCATTCTACCTCTCCCTTCTGCACCCATTGTGCTTCTTTTTCTCATTCCTTAATTTTTTTTCATATAATTCCTTCAAATTCACCTTATACCTATATCCTCTGTCTATGTATATTATTTCTAGCTATACTATTGGTGGTATAATTTTTAAGAATTACAAGTGTCATCTTTCCATGTAAGGATGCAAATAGTTTAGCTCTACTGAATCCCTTAAGTATTCTTTTCCTTTTTTATGCTTCTCTTGGGTCTTGATATTAGAGGTCAAATTTTGGTTTAGTTCAGGTTTTCTCCTTTTGAAAGCTTGAAATCCTATTTCATTGATTGGCTATTTTTTCTCTTCATGTATTATCCTAAATTTGCAAGGTAAGTGATTCTTGGTTGTAATCCTATCTCATTTACCTTCCAGAATATCATGTTCCATGACTTTTGATACTTTAATGTTACAGCTACCAGGTTCTATGTAATTCTGATTTTGATTCCCTGATACCTGAATTTTTTCTTTCTGGCCACTTGTAGTATTTTTTCCCTTGACCTTAGAGTTCTGAAATTTGGCTATAATGTTCCTCAAAGTTTTATTTTGGGATCTTTTTTCCTGAGGTGATCAATAGATTTTTTTCAATGCCTATTTTGCCCTGTGGTTCTAGGACAGCAAGGCAGTTTTTCTTGAAAGATGCTATCCAGAGCCTCCTTTTGATTATGGCTTTCAGGTAGTTCAGTGATTCTGATATTGTCTCTCTTGGATCTATTTTCCAAGTCGGTTGTTTATCCTATGGGGTATTTCATATTTTCTTCCATTTTTTCTAATTTGTTTGATTGATTCTTGATGTCTTATAGAATCATTAGCCTTTCATTTGTCCAATTTTAACTTTTAAGGTGTTTTCCTCAATTAGTTTTCATATTGTTCCCCCCCTCCCCATTTGGTCAACTGTACTCTTTAAAGAGTTGTTTTCTTTAGTGCATTCTTGTATCTCCTATCCCATCTGGCCAGTTCCACTTTTTAAGCAGTTTTCCAAGCTATGCACTTTTTTTTTTATAGTTCTCTTGCTCACTCTCATCTCTTTTGCCGTTTTTTATTTTACCTCTCATATGATTTTTGAGGTCCTTTTTGAGCTCTTTCATGAGTTCCTCTCTGGGCTTGAGACAACTTCCCATTTTTCTTTGGGGTTCTGCCCATAACTGTTTTGAGATTGTTGTGCTCTTCTGAGTTAGTGTCATGGTCTTTCCTGTCACCATAATAACTCTCTGTGGTCAGATTCTTTTTTTTTGTTGTTGTTGTCTTTTGCTCATCTTTTTTTCCCCGTTTTATCTTTCTTTTATGAGCTCTGTACCCAGAGTAGAAGGGATAGTTTCTCAGGCTTCTTATGCCAGTGGCTGCAGGCCCCTGGCTGTTTACCTGGTGCTGTGCTCATGTGGCGCAGAGCACCCTGAGGGACCTTTGTGTTGGGTGCTGTGCTGAGAGGGTGGTTATGGGGTGGCTAGTGATGCTGGAGGCCACAGGGGTCTGGCAACTTACCTGGTGCTGAACTGGAGTCCTAGTGGTGGTGTGTGACATGTGCTGAGGCCTAGTGGGGTCTTTCTGTATTTCCCCAGAGCTACACTGAAGTACGTGAAAGTCTGGCCACTAGAGGATGCCTGTTTGGCCAGGGCTACAGTGACACACTTGGAGGTCTAGCCTACTTTCTTTTCATGCTGGAGAGTGCCTGTTAATCCAGTGTGATACTGAAGCACATTGTGGTTCTCAGAGGAAACCAGAGTCTGCCAGTTCCCTTGGCTATGCTAAGGCATGTGTTAGTTATTTTTCTGGTTGTTGGTATTTTCCTGCTCCACCACTTTGGGGCTCAGGATTTCCTGATGGTTTGCTGAGGTGGGGCTTGTTGTTGGTTTGCTGGGATGCTTCCTGTGCTGGTATGTGTTCTCTTTTTACCTGAGTGAGATGGACCTTTCTTGCTGATCTTTCAAGTTCCTTGGGGTAAAAGATTGTTTCATTCTGTCTTTTTACTGGTTCTGCTGTTCCAGGATTTGTTTTGGGGTGTTATTTTATGGTTGTTTGGAGATGAATATCAGAGAATTCCTGCTTACTGTACCATCCTGACTCCTGGAAGTCTCTGTTCCAATAATTCTTAAATTATCTCTCCTGGATTTATTTTCCAGGTCAGTTGTTTTTCCAATAAGATATTTCACATTTCCTTTTATTTTTAAATTCTTTTGATTTAGTTTGATTGTTTCTTGATTTCTCATAAGGTCATTAGCTTCCACTTGACCAATTCTAATTTTTAAGGAATTATTTTCTTCAGTGGATTTTTGTGCCTCTTTTACCATTTGGCTTATTCTATTTTTTTTTAAAGGTGTTGTCTTCTTCAGTATTTTTTCGTGCCTCCTTTACCAAGCTATCAACTCTTTTTCATGATTTCCTTGCATCACTCTCATTTCTCCTCCAATTTTTCCTCTACCTCTCTTACTTAATTTTTAAAATCCTTGTAGAATATTCACTGGAAAATGCTATCCACATCCAGTGAAAGAACTATGGAGTCTGAATGGAGATCCCTATTTTCTCTCTCTACTTTTTTTCCCCTTCTCATGTTTTTTCCCTTTTGTTCTAATTCTTCTTTTACAACATGACTAATGTAGAAATACGTTTAATATGATTGTACATGTATATCAAACTGCACAATATCTACAAATCTTATAAAAGTGAATGTTGAAAACCAAAAATAAATAAATATAGATGTGTGTGTGTGTGCATACACACACATATGTATATATATACATATATATGTATATATATAGATAGATAGATAGACAGATAGATAGATAGATAGATATGTATTTTTAAAAACCCTTTTTGGGCTCTTCAATGGCCTGGGGTTAATTTGTATTTTTCTTTGAGACTTTACATGTAGGAATTTTGACTTTGTTGTCTTCTTCTGAGTTTGTGTTTTGATCTTCCATGTCACCATAGTAAATTTCTACAGTGAGGATCTTTTCCTGCTGTTAGCTCATTTTCTAGACTATTTCTTGACTTTTAACTCTATGCTAAACTGGGGCTCTGCTTTTAGAGTTTTGTGCAGCTGTTTTCAGAGGTAATTTTGGAGACCTATGAGTTTTTGGTTTTTCCAAAGGGGTATGACCTAGGGAATGTAGGGAACAAACCTAAGGTATGTTTACTACTCTCCTGTACTATGCATTGGTCTGTGAGGGACCACAAGCCCTCTTTTCCAGCCTGGAACTGTGATCAAGGTCCTAGCTCCCCTGTGGCAACAAGCTCTGGTGTGCTACAGTTCCTCCTCACCCTGGGAGTGAGACCCAGGACTGAAACCGAGATCCAAGTATGAACAATGCAACAGAGTCCTCCTGTCCATGATGCTGAGAAAGTGACCTCTATAATTTCCTTCTGACCAGATGTCCAACCCCTTACATCTGTCGACTGAGAGGTCCAGAAACTACCATGTTGCTACTAATTCAGTCACTCTTAAGGTCTGCTCCTGGTTTGCTGGGACCTAGTTTATGCTGGTGTGGCCTGCACTGAACTGTGCTCCACTCTCACCCTGGTGCAACAGACCTTTCCTGCTGACCTTCTAAGTTGTCTTGGGCTGGAAAATTGCTGAACTCCATCTTTCTGTTGGTTTTGTCCCTCTAGAATTTCTTTTGAGGCATTATTTAAAGGTATTTGGAGGAGTTGTGAGAACTCAGGCTTTTACTCTGCCATCTCGGCTCTACCCATGTCCCATGTTTCTAAGGAGATTATAAGATTTTTGAAGGTAAGGACTGTGTCATTTTATCCCTATCATATTATCTTGCATATCATTCATACACATATTTATATATGTGTATATAATTTATTTATATATTTAGACATATATACATAGGCATATATATGTATATATGCCTATATATATATATGCATATATATGCATATATATACATTCAATAATTCTTTGTTTATTGATTCAACTTGATAGCCATATAATGATATTAATTATACATACAATATTTTACACCATATGAGTATGAATGTTGATAATGTTTTATTTCTAAGGTTGATCCTACTAGAAGAAATCATACCATGATATATGAATCAAAATAATACATTTCCAACTACCATTCTGTCAATTCCCCTTGAGCATGAAGAAGACTTGAAAAAGGTCAATTTTTGGGACATCCCTTCAAGTACCCGTCTTGCTTCTAGCCAAGTGTTACCAGCCATTGTCCTAGTAAATAACCCATATGGAGATGTGACCTGGGAACTGCTTCTGTGGATGCTGCAAGCACACTGAAGAGACACACAGACACACACACAATTTCTTGCCACCAAAGTCCTTGGCACTATAAAAATGACAACATCAGAAACTGATATAATTTTATCACTAGAAATGAATTAAAGATGAACTGTAATCTGCTTTGCTGCTTAACCTGATTAACCCTAAGGAACATAGGACTAATCTATTAGTCTTACAACTAATCTTTCTATATGGTTTGTATACCCCATTAAAATGAGAGCTCCTTGAGATTCAGAATTGTTTTACTTTTATATCTCTATTACCAACACATGATTCTTTGTACATAGTAGGTGTCCTTTTATTCATACAAACATACACACTAGAATTAGAGAATGACAGAATCTCAGAAGAGACTGAAGGAGGCCATGTAGTCCAACTTCAATACCACTAAGCTATACGTCACAGGATAGCATAAGTCATTAATCTCCTTTGTTATGATTCCTCAAGCAATTGTGTATTTTACAATAACTTAACATGTAGCATGGGAACTACAATAAATATTTGCTTAATGAATAACCAGAAGAGAACACAGAATGCTTTCTTGAGATAAGGAAGCCTAATAACAACAAATTTGGTTGATTCTAAGCAAATTTGATTTAACTTATTTCTTACATTCTCTGTAACAATGAAAATTCAGGTTTTCACAAATATCACAAAAAGATGTCTGCTGAAAGTACTTGAGGTCCCCCCAAAAAGGCAAAAAATAGTATAAGTAAGAAATGAAAAATAAAAACCATTTAAAAGTGGTTGTACAAATTTTGTTAGCCTGTAGGAACTGTTTGCCATGGAGTAACCACTGAGAAGGATAAAGGTTATATTATAATGTCTCAGTTAGAATCATTCATTTTTGGTTCCAACTAGAAATTTTAATAAATTCACAAATATAAACAGAAAGCAGATTTGAGAACTAAATGGAAGCTGAGAGTGTTCTCTATATACTTCCTCAGTGCTGTCTGAACATGGGAATTTTCTCAATCCATCTGTTTCCTTCTCTGAATGACAGATCAATCCACGGAAGGAGCCCAAGCATCAGCAATAGCAAGATAATTTGTAGGTATACATGTACCAGGTTTATTTCTTTTCCCTATTTAAATTGTATAATCCCTTTACTAATGACCACTTACATATACATATTCATAAAATAACTGGACAAAAGCAAAATTTGATAAAAGTAAATACTGAGGGGTTATAACTCTTATAACTTTGTTGTTCCCAGGAAGAATAAGGAATAGTATGAGTGAGTTTCTATGGCACCCTTCAACAGGTCAGTGATTTTTATCAATGTGGGCATTCTCTCCACTGGAGGAGATGACATTCATCCATGCTTTATAGGAATATAGTGGAATTCTGGAAGACTCAAAGATGTCAATACTCATCAAACTGGGTTCCTGAGGTTGAAATCAGATACAGAAGCAAAGAATCAATTAAGAGGGAACCAAAAAGCCAGTTATTCTGGCTCGGGTAGATATGAAGCTGGATGGCATCTACAATGAGCCTGGCATAAGAAGTTCCATTTTAGGCAGCAATAGAATTGTTAAAGTATTTATTTTTAGTTATAGGAGACAGATAAGGGAGTTAATCATCTGAGTTTAGCTGGTCTAATTAACGCAAACAAATCTGTCCATTAAGCCAGACAGTTAGGAGAACTTTCCCAGGAATCTGGTATCTTCTCCTTTCATCAGGTCAGTCTTTGTATACCAATAAGAGGTGAAAAGAAGATAAGAAAGGATGTTGGCTGCGGTAGCTGATCTTGCAGTTCACTAGGGGTCATTTATAGCAAAATGGCTAATACAGAACAAGACAGAGCAGTGGTTCTCAACCTTCCTAATGCCATGACCCTTTAATACAGCTCCTCATGCTGTGGTGACCCCCGACCATAAAATTATTTTCATTGCTACTTCATAACTGTAATTTTGCTACTGTTATGAGTCATAATGTAAATATCTGATATGCAGGACGTATTTTCATTGTTACAAACTGAACATAACCCACAGGTTGAGAACCTCTGAGATAGAGTCTGTATGCCTTGAAGAAGGGCTGTTTCTAAGGAGGGAAGGATTTATGTACTACACTAACATATCAGGGAAAGCCATGGTGCAAAACCATGGAGTATGGGAGGCAAAGAGACTAACTGGAAGTATCAACTACTGAAAACCTGCTGAACTCAGTCCCTGGGGTTCATCTGGGGAGGGTAATTTTATTCACTTCTCCCACAGGAGTCACTGGAATCTGCTTAAAAAGGTGTCAGAATCATTCTTTAGGAAAATCACTTTGGCAGCTGAATGAAAGATGGACTAGAAGGGGAGAGTTAAGTTACAAAGCTTCAACCAAAAGGAAATTGCAATATTCCAGAAATAAGGCAATAGGGCAAGCAGTTTAGGGGTCTGTGTAAGTGAATAAAAGGGGATGTATTCAAGAAATTTATGATGGCAGAAGCAAGATTTGGCAACATATTGAATTACGTAGGATGAGGGCAAATAAGGAGTTGAGGATTGTACCAAGCCCTTGGATGATCAGGAAGAAGTTGATGCTTTCAATAGTGATAGAGAAATTGGGAAGAGAGGAGGGGGTGAGAAGAAAGATTTTGATTTCTGTTTTCAACATGTTGACTTTGAGACCTCTATGGGATATCTAGTTCAAGTTATCTAATAGGCAGAAATTGCTGAGGGAGGTAGTAGGGATAGAGGAATAGAAGTCTGAATCATCCTTAGGTCCAGCAGATATCTTAAACTAAGTATGTCTAAAACCAAACTCATTTTTCCCACTAAACCCTCCCTGCAGACCTCCAGGCTCACAATCCATTCTGGAATCCTCATCTTCCCCCCTCCATATCCAAGGTTTTGCCAAGGCCTGTCAATTTCACTCCTGCAACATCTCTTGCATATGCCACCTTCTGTCCTCTGACCCTGCTACTATCACTTTAGTATAGGATCTCATCACTTTAAGCCAGGACCACTACAAGAGTTGCCTTGAAGATTAACATAAAAAACTAAACCAAAACAAAACAATCATGGTGAGAGAAATGTTTATTAATAACTAATATCTTGGGGGAGATTCAGAAGTCTCTCTTTTTTCTAAATTCCTCATTTTAAAAAGTTTGATTTTCTTGAATGACATTACTAATAATGAGATTCCACTGACTCCCCTTTATCTTGGTCATGAAGAGTTGTACGTGACTGAATGACTGAAAACAATAATGACAAATTGCAATAGCCTGCTAGTGGGTTGGCCTGCCTCAAGGATTTCCACACTCCAATCCATTCTTCATTCAGCCACCAAAGTGTTTTTCCTAAAGCACAGGTTGGACTATGTTACACCTCTACTCAATAAGCCACAGCGACCAAACTATCAGTATCAAAAATGAAAAGGCTAAATATGCCACCAATGAAAAGGAAATTAAAGCAATTTTAGGAATTATTGTGCCCAATTACATGACAGTAAAACTGACAATCTAAATGGAATGGATGAATATTTATAAAATATAAATTGCCCAGATTAACAGAAGAGGAAACTTAAATAACCACATTTAGAAAAAGAAATTGAGCAAGCCTTCAATGAACTCCCTAAGCAAAAACCCCCAGACCAGATGGATTTACAAGAAAATTTTATTAAACATTTAAGGAAAAATTAATCCCAATACTAAATAAACTATATGGAAAAAAAGGTAAAGAAGGAATCCTATAAAATTCCTTTTATGACACAAATATAGTTTTGATATATGAACCAGGGAGGGCAAAAACAGAGAAAGAAAACTATAGACCACTCTCTTCAATGAGTAATAATGAAAATTATTTTAAATAAAATACTAACAAGGAGATTACAGCAATATATCATAAAGATCATATACTGACCTCCAAGGAAAGTAAGACTGGTTCAATATTAGGAAAATTATCAGTATAACTGACCATATCAATAACAAAAACAACATATGATTATGTTAACAGATGCAGAAAAGCCTTTGACAAAATACAAAACCCATCTTATTAAAAAAAAAATAGAAAGCACAGGAACCAATGGAGCCTTCTTAAAATAAGTAGACTATATCCAAATCAAGAACAAGCATTATCCGTACTGGAGATAAACCTGAAGCCTTCCCAGTAAAATCAAGAGTAAAGGAAATATTGTTCTACATATACTAGCTATAAAATAAGACAAGAAAAATAAATTGAAAGAATAAAAATAGGCAATAAGGAAACAAAACAAAACTCTTTGCAGATGAGATGATGGTATACTTAGAGAACCCTAGGCAATCAACCAAAAAACTATTTGAAACAATTAACAACTTCAGTAAAGTTGCAGGTTATAAAATTAACACAAATAAATCACCAGCATTTCTGTATACTACCAAGGAAACCTAGTGAGAAGACATAGAAAGAGAAATTCAATTTAAAATAGCTTTAGACAATATAAAATACTCAAGAGTCTATCTGCCAAGATAAACCCAAGGATTATATAAACACAGTTACAAAATACTTTTCACACAAATAAAGACGGATCTAAACAATTGGAGAAATATTAATTGCTAATGGAGAGGTCAAACCAATGTAATAAAAAATAATTCTACCTAAACTAATTGGCAAAGAATTATTTTATAGAGCTAGAAACAATAGTAACCAAATTCATCTAGAAGAACAAAAGGTCAAGAACATCAAGGGAATTGATGAAAAAAAAATGTGTCAGAAGGAAGCCTAGCAGTTCCAGACTTCCAACTATATTATGAATTGGCAAACATTAAAACAATTTGGCACTGGCTAAGAAATAGAGTGATGTATCAATGGCATACATTAGGTACACAATACACTGTAGTAAATGACTACAGTAACCTAGTATTTGATAATTCCAAAGAGCCAGGTTTTGGGGGTAAGAAATCAACATCTGACAAAATTTGCTGGGAAAACTGGAAAGTAGCTTGGCAGAAAGTTAGGAATAAACCAAATCTCACAGTGTATACAAAGATAAGGTCAAAATGGATATATGATTTAGATATCTCCTACATGAAGTCCTCCTTACCCCTTTCACTTCTAGTACTGATGAGGTCTGTTGTCTGTAACCTCAGTTTGTAAAATCTTACTTGTGTTTGGGCACCTATGTATGTCACATCAGTTTATAACAAGCCTGTGCCATTAAGCTGTAAAAGTCACACTTTCCTTCACCCATAAAGGCATTAACTCTGCCTCTCCCCTGCCCCCAGCCTCAAAGTCTTTTCCCAAGCTAGCAGTAAGATTGCTAGATAGTTTCCCATGAATCAATCACCCAAGTATTCTTAGAGAAATACAAAACTCCTTTTGTTCTTAGTGGCCAGCTGCGCTTTAGAAACCTTGAACAACATTATCAAGGAGATAACTCACTCCCAAGATGGCCCCTAATCAGTCTAGCTTCCAAACTTGGCACCTCCTGAAACAATCAAGCTTATCCTCCCAACCGCCATGTTGGACTTACATCATTCATCCTTGACCAAAAGTTACCTAGTGATGTGTCAAGGCAAAAACCACACCTCTCCCTCCCCTCCCTTCTGATTTCTCCCAGTGAATTATGGGTGGGGGTAGGGGAAAGATGGGAAGAAAATTTGTAACTCAAATCTTGTGAAAATGAATGTTGAAAACTAAAAATAAATAAATAAATTGGAAAAAAAGAAATGCTTCATCTAGAAGGTAGGATTTTTGCTAGAACTTAAAAGAAGTCAGAAAATCTAGGAGTTAGAAATGAAGAGAGAGGAAATGTTTAGCAGTCATTGAGGCACTGAGTAGCCAGTGAAAATGCCCATATTCTTGTTCAAGGAACAGCAAAGAGGATAATGTTAATGAATTGTATAGTACATTACGGCATATAATGTATAAGCCTGGTAAAGGAGGAGAAATCAAGGTTCTGAAGGACTCTGAACACCAAACATGATTTTATATTTGGTCCTGAAAGTGATAGGGAGCCAGAGAGATTTACTAAGGTGGGGAGTGGGGTGACATGGTCAGACCTATACTTTAGGAAGATCATTTTGACAGCTAAGTGAAGGATGGACTGGAGTTAGAAGAGGCTTGAGGGAAGGAGACCAAGTTACTGAAAAAAGTACTGGCATGAGGTCCTAGAGACTTCTACTTCACAAAAACCAAGAGAAAAGAAAGTATGGTGGCTGTGTCTGAGGAAAGAAGGAAACAAGTATTTATTAATAACCTACTATGTGCTAAATACTGTGCTGAGTATCTTACAAATATTATTTCATTTGATCCTTACAACAGCCCTACCAGGGAGATGCTTATTATCTTCATTTTGGAGTTGAGGAAACTGAGACAGATAGAGGTTAAGTGACTTGCTTGAGGTCATACAGTAGTATGAAGCTAAATTTGAATTCAGATCTTCCTGGCTCCTAGTCTAGCATTCCATCCACTGTTCCACTTAGGTGCTTCCAGAGAGGGACGCATATACAAGAGATGTTATGTAGGTAACATCAACAGATCTTGGCAACAAATGTGATATGGTAGGTGAGAGAAAGTGAGGAATCAAGGATGATCTGTAGGATGGTTGACTGAGAAGATATTGGAACCATCAACAGTAATAAGTGAGGAAGAGGGGAAAATTTGGGAGTGAACAATGAGTTCACCTGTGGAACTGCTGAAATTAAATTGTATACAACTGTCATGTAGACAATGACATCTAGTATGAATTTTCCAATATACAAGTGGAGACGTAAATCTGCAGGTCAACAGAAAGGTAAGGGCTGGCAAATAGATCTGAGAGTCATCAGTCATAAGGATGATAACTGAATATGTGGGAGTTGATGAGATCATTAAGTGAAATGGCATAGAGGGAGAAGAGAAGGGGGTCAAGGAAATATCCACTAGAGAGCATAGGAATAAATGGAGTCTTCATTAAAATGATAATTAGAATTTACCTAAAATCATCAGCAAGTATTATATGTAATGGGGATAAACTAGAAACATTTCCAATTAAGACTCAGGGTGAAACAAGGATGTCCAATATCATATTCAATATGATACTAGAAATGTTAGCTTTAACAACAAAAGAAGAAAAAGAAACTGAAGGAGTTAGAATAGACAAAGAAGAAACAAAGCTATTACTCTTTACAGATGATTTTACAATATACTTAGAGAATCTTAGAAAATCAGGTAAAAAACTACTTTAAATTAGAAACAACTCTAGCAAAGTTTCAGGATATAAAATGATGTAATTCCAAAAAAATAGGAAAAGGTAAAAAGAGTAATTATGTTATACAAATGAGATATGAGAGGAAGAATTGGCAGACAGGAATTAGATGGGAGAGGAAGGCTGGTAGTTCTGGAACCCTACCTCTCATCAAAAATGGGTTAAAGAGGGAACAATACATATATATATATATATATATATAGAAGGGTCTTCTAAATTCATAAAGAAATAAAAAGTTAAGGGGATGTGAAGGGGAAGAAGAGGGAGTAGGAGAAGGTGGGGCAGAGAAGTGTGTTTAGATTAACAGGAATGGGACAAAGAGGGAATAACACATATATTTGGAAGGCTTTAAAAGTCTCCCAAATTCAGATAGAAACAAGAGGGTTAAGGGGGAAAGGGTAGGGGGAGAGGTAGGTTAAATACTAGTAGGGCAAGGTAGCAGGTAGACGTAAAGTAGAGGAGTCAAAAGGGATAGGAAATAAGAGATACACACAACCATAAAATAAAGATCAGGAGTAGAATTTATTAGGGAAAAAAAGTAGGTGGCAGTAATCATGATCTCAGACAAAGTTAAAACCAAAAACAGATTTAACTGAAAGAGAAAAACAGTAAAACTACACTATGTCATTCATATTATTCAATATTGTTTTAGAGTTTTAGACTATTTAAAATAACTAGAGAGTTGGAATACTGTTGTGGTGTAGGAAATGATGAGTTGCTGGACTTGGAAAAATATGAAAAGATTTGGACTTATAAAGGAAGATGCTATCTACCCTCTGAGAAACAGAAGACACACAAGTATAACATGGTCTTACACAGATGCATATGAATATATATGTCTCTTTGAGTATGATTATACATATCTATTCATCTGTATGTGTATATAAAGGTGTGCATGTAGGTTGTATATGTATATATGTTTGTGTGTGTGTGTGTGTGTGTGTGTGTGTGAGCCTAACTGTAGCCTTCTTGGGGAAAGGAGGGGAAGAAAGGTGGGAAAAAGAACAAAGTAAAAAGTACACAACAGAGAGGAGAAGAAAACTTACAAGGAAACAAAGAAAAGAGGGACAGCTCTATAGATGGGGAAATTTTTAATTTACATGGGGAAAATTTTAATTTACATGGACAATGTATAGTATATATTATATAAACATTCTGGAAATAGAAATTTATTACTGCATATTTTTAATACTCTCACATTCTGCAAAGCATGTGGCAATGTTTTGGTTTTTTTCTCATTTTCTATTTGCTTATACATGTTTCTTTTTCTTTTCTTAATGTGTATTTAAGTTTTAGTACTGAAGTTTAAAATAAATTAATAAAATAAAAAAGACTTAAAACAGCCTGGTTTCACTCAGTTGCCTTAGATAAATAACACAGTTATTCATTTTTTCCCCTGCTCTATAAAGACTCATTCTATCACAATGTAAGAAAAGGAATTACAATGTTTTGAAAAGTGTTTTCATTTACTCAAATTAAAATTTCTATATAAATTTCAGGTACTTAGAGCACAGTATCTTGAACTTTAAATAGAGTTTAAAATCCAAAGTTTTTTTTTTTTTTTTAAAACTTGTCTGCCTATATCTCAACTTTCTTAGGAGAAAGAAGAGACACAGCTTTAGAAAATGGGAAAAGGAGTAAGTACCACCTTAATGGGGGCAGTCAAGGGGCTGCTGTGGATAGAGTGCTGGCCCTGGCATCAGAAAGACTCTTCCTAAGATCAAATCCAGCCTCAGACACTTACTAGTTGTATGACCCTGAGAAAATCATTTAACCTTGTTTGTCTTAACTTCTTCATCTATAAAATGAGCTGGAGAAGGAAATGGAAAATCTCTCGAGTAACTTTGCTAAGAAAACCCCAAATGGGGTCATTAAAGTCAGAGATGACTAACATGCATGAATAGTAACACCACCACCTTAATGACATGAGGGATAAATCCAATTTACAGAAGGAAATCACTGGGCAGGTTAATCATGACTGTTCTTCCACTTTCAAAGTCCCTTTCTCCTTTGATACTTACATTTCATTGGGAGACTGAATATTAGCTTTTTTATCAGGTCACAGAATGAAGACCTTCAACAGGGTTTTGGCAATGAGAGAGAGGTAAGACAAAGTGGGAAAAGGAAGGAGTTTCTGACTCTTGTCATAGTTAGCAAAAGTGAGTTCTTCCTTCTGTAGTCACAGAATCTAAGTCATCTGGAAGGGACCTTAGTGGCTCACAAGGTTTACTGGAAAGTTTTTTTTGTTTTGGGGTTTTTGGTTTGTTTTTACATTTTCCTTAGTTTGGTTTCTATAAGATATGTGTCTGCCTTTAATTTCTTACTTTGATTTTTGACATCTCTTTCATTCCAATTCTTCCTATATAACTCACAAATTATGGCAATGTATTTTATAAAATTATTTTAAAAAATAAATGACTCCTTTTATCCCTACTCAGCAGCTGAGTATCACAGGATATAGGCTAGAGTAAAGAGATCGCAAAATATATGGTAGGGAAGCAATGAGCAATGGACTATGAACTCTCGCATTTCTTAAAATACCAACAAATATCATGAGATTTCTTGTTGCATCTACTGTGGTGTAGAAAATGGCTGAACAGAAGTCTGCTGCAGAACAAAACAACGAAGCACAAACATCATACGTCCACTTCAGAAAACTGTAACAAGCTGACATCTAGTGGAATTCAAAACTCAAAACAACTCATTCTACAGCATTTAGCTCATTCCTTATGAGTGGCACCTGTATATCATTTTCTTTGTCTTACTGAAGGTTGTCTACATTTTATAGGTATAGTTTTTTGGTACAGATGACTGGATAGTCATCTCTTGTTCCTGACCATGAGGGCTCCTCTCCACCCCAGACCTGCTACCCAGAACTGCTTATGGGTAACAGAGCTGCCAATTAGCAGTAGCTTCACTTGGTGTCCCTAAAGGACCCCCTGTAATCTCTTTCTGACTCCCTTACCCTCATTGACTTGTTTCCATACATGAAGAATGTCTATTCGTCTGTGGCTGTGGCTGCATTTTGAAACACTTATTGCCTCCTGGGCTTTGAAAGTACTACTACTCTCCAGATAGAACCTCGAAAGCACTACTTTAATCTAAGTTGTTTATTTTTCAGTCCTTACTCTTCCTACTCTGATACTTCCTAGCTGTTTAACCCTGGGCAAGTCGCTTAATCCTCTTTGCCTCGGTTTCCTCATCTGCAAAAGAAGCTGGAGAAGGAAATCTAAAACCACTCCAGTATCTTTGCGAAGAAAACCTCAAATGGGTCAGGAAGAGTGGATTATCTCAGTAGACCCTCCCAATAACTCTGTAAGGTGGGTGCTATTACTATCGCCTTTTTTACAGATGAGAAAACAAGCAAAGGCCAAGTGATTTGTTCTGAGTCCCACAGCCAGTAGGTTTCTGATTTCTCTTTTGAACTCAAGTTTTCTTGACTCCAGGCCGCTTAAGGGGGTTCTGTTACTCTGGATAATCCTGAAGAGACCAAAATGGCACCTTTAGGTCTTAATTCCTCTCTAAACGCGTCCAACAACAATTCCCTTCAGATTTGCTCATGGATACGTTTGTTTTGTTTTATTGCCAGTGGAGAGAAATCATAAAGGAACACACACACACACACACACACACACACACACACACACACGCAATTTACCAATTATCTTCTCCCTCCACCTACCATAGCCACTTGCTCAATTCTCGGGTTCCTCTCCTTCCAGATTCATTCATTCCCTTGGGCATCCTGGAAGATTGGCAGGTCCCGCATTTCTAGGCCTGCCCCCTTTCTCCTCACGTCAATCACAACCTCGGACACCTCACACTCGCGGTCCTGAAGTCACGTGGCCAGGCGTCTGGTCCAGGTTTCTGGTACCCAGAGTCAGCCATCTTAAGATGAGCTCCTGTAGCCTCCTTCTTCATGGAGAAATAACTGCTTCCCGCTTCTTTGCCAAACTGGAGCCCAACGGCCATGACCAGATTCCCAGGCCAGGAGTGGGTTTGGGGTTGGATCTTGGGCTTAGCACCAAGGACTGTGGTGCTCGGAGTCAGAGAAGGTGCCGCAAAGGGCTCTCCATCTATTTGTCCTCTCGGGGGATGCTGGGAAGGTGGAGGAGTCCATGTGGGAGGCAGGCAGGAGGGGTGGGGGAAGAGGAGCCAACTCCTTGAGGGCAGCAGTTCCCTTTTTTCTGCTTGTATTTGTATCCCAGTGCTTAATAAATGTTTATTTACTGATTGAACTTCATTGGAACCTGTGGTATCATCGTAGCAAATATTCCTCCTACAAAACTTCCTCTACCAATGCAAGTCAGTACTATTGCAATTTATCATCTTAGAAAGTTGTGACTTGTCTAGGGGCACATGTCCAGTATATGTCCAAGGCCAGACTTGACTCTTGGGCTTTGTAACTGCTAAACAATGCTAGCCAACTCATCATTCACTACACCTCTACTGATACTTAGCAAAAGCTTAACAAATGCTTCTTGCATTGGAATTTGTTTTGCATTTATGGGGAGTGGTGATGGGAATTATAAACGTGTCACATAATATTTCTTTTTAGAATCATTGTCTTTTGTTTGTTTGTTTTGTTTGGTGGAGAGGAGAGGAGTTCCAGAATTGTGAAGGCTCAGGTGAATATTTTTCCTATGAGGAAACCCTTCAAATGCACATTCCATCAGTCACTTTTGTAATTTACATTCTCAGAATTGCTTGATTTCACTGAGAAGTTAAATGACTTGTCCACAGTGACATGCCCAGTAAGCTTCAGAGGTAGTACTCAAACCCGAATCATCCTGTGAGTTTCTTGAAAGGGATTTTTTCTTTTTTAGTAAACCCCTAGTGCCATCACATTAGCAGTTTCTCATTAAATACTTCTTGATTAATTGCTGCCTCCAAAGATAGCTCTCTATGTCCTATTTTACAATACATCACATTTTATTAGTTATGTGGCATATATAATAGCTGTATTGTATACCTGCTTTTTAATCACCTTTTGAACTGAGTGACTTATGTACTTTCCCCAATAACTTCCATATAGTCTACGTGTGAATGTCTGTAGAGTTTAGCCTTAAACATCATCAGAGGCAAAAAGAAAAGAAAACAAAAAAAACCCCACCTAATTAAGAACCTGCACATAAATATCAGAGTAATCAACATTAACGGTCTCTGTGAAAAGTCATAGTCTCAATGCAATTTTATAATTACAGTCTTGAATCTTGTCTAGGTTTCTCCCTCTATATTTCTTATTATTTTTGGTGTATATAGCATTAATCATTTTCACCAGCACCTATTATACCAGCAGAATATAAGCTTGTCAGTTTGCAATAAGCAAGAATGTAACACAATATAATTACAAATTTTTGGAAACTAATGACTATTCTTGCCCCTTCTTAATAAGATGAAAACCATCAAATATATAGTTATGCATCAGTCATGGCTTCCATAAATAAATGTAAACTAACAACCAGATGAAAATGTCATGGAAGAGGATGTGCTAGTTTGTTCTGCTCTAATAGCATTGCTGTATATATTATCAAATAATTCAAGGGAAAGGGGGAAATAAACAGCTACCATGAAAATGAAATTATTTAAAATAAGCAAAGGAAGATTAAAGCCAAATCACTCTCCTTTAGCAGGGTTTGGATAGATAGATAGACAATGTGGTGCTTTTAACAGAGGAAGGATGCCAGTTGGTGATCATCCAAGGGGAACACTGTAAATGAGGCTCCAGATGAACTTGGTGAAGGATAATGTACCAGAATTCACTTGTCTTTAATTTGTCACTGTGCCAATAACATTACTTCCAGAGCAATTAAACCAAGCAGCCCTAATATCAAAAAGAATCAGTAGGATACATAATGAATTGGCTTCAAAATACCAGGGATAAAGTATGAAAAATGTCCTGTAATTGGGTGGGTTTTTGAAAACTTGGCTTAGAACTGGGTTCAAGTGGAAAGAAGTAGATATGGAGCTGAAGGCATGGGAAACTAGGCCAAGGATGGATGGTGGATAGACCAAGATGAGATCCTTGGAGCTAGAAAGTTTAACCTGGATGCAGGAGCAATAAAATCACAATTTCAAATGATTTTTAAGTGTGGAATGGTATACTGATGTAGTCTGGTTAGGTTATTCATCAACATAGATGAATAATTGGAGACAAAAAGACAAATTCAGTTTGATGAGTCAATTGAGCGAAGCTCCTGAATATCAAACACATTTTGCCAACTTTCATATTCATCCTTATCTAGCTTACTCATGTTCCACATATTCAAAAGTTTATGGAATTTATTTACCCTAAATTAGTGCATTTGTAAAAGGTTCTGGTTCCCTTTGGCCTCTTGAGAATAAATCATTAAACATTGGGGGCACAAAGCACTCTGCAATTGGGGCATGACTGTTTTCCTGGGACCCATCTTGGGGCAAATGGGTAATGGTGAGGCAGAAGAATATAGTTAATATCTGATAAAATATACATGTGAACATAAGATCCAGAAACCTTGTGGTTATTTGGCAAGAGAATGAACAGTTGGGATTTGTTCTTAGAGGACTTGAACTGGACTAGAACACATACTTTAAAACTGTAACATTTAAAGAAACACTTCTTTGTAGGATATAGATAAGTGACTGATTCAGCTGGACAATGAGATTGAAATCTAATGGGTTTGGGAAAGAAGGACAAAATGCAATACTCACTCTGTGGAGTAGGCTCTAGGAAGTCAGAGTTCCAGGCAAGTGGCCCAGGTTTGGAATATTAGAGCTACACACACTGTGGTAAGATTTGATATAAACAAGACCAGAATTCAACAATACGCTCACTGATGCTGAATTTTGACCTTAAACTTTACTCTGACTTGACAGATATTTGATAATTGCATGTGCTTTGTCTAATGTTGATCAATTTATTTTATGTAATCATTGTTCTATGGTTATAAAAGTCAAAGGTTTTATAACTATTTGAGTCAATTAGCTGCTTTTTTTTTGACCAAAAATGATATACTCCTAAATTTGGCCAGCTGCCTTGTAGATGCCTATAGCTGGTTTAAATGGAAAGAAAATTGGAGTAGGGGTTAGGAGATGAGAAAAGGAAATCTGGTTTTACCACTAACTGTGTCTTGGAACAAATGACCATACTTCTCTGGGTGATCATCATCATAGTCATGCTTCTTCTTCTTTCTTCTATGTCTTCTTCTTTTTCTCTTTTTCTTCTTCCTTCTTTTTTTCCCATCTGTTAAATGAAAAGTAGGTGATCCCCAAGTTGTCTTCTACTTTTAATGATTTGAGACTTGGCTAAAGAGTAGTGAGAGGTGTAAATAAATCATCTCTAACAGTTTGCTTATATGTAATGTTTTATAACCCTGCCATATAATTTATCTGATCCACTTTATGACCTAGAGAGGTAAATAGCATAATTATCTCAACAAACTGAGGCTTAATAAAGTCAAATAATTTGTCCACCATAACACATCCAGTAAATTGCAGCTACAAGTCAAATCCAGATATTTGACCTTGATCAGGGATTTTCCCTTTATATCAAACTGGTTTTTTTTTTTCTTGTTTGTTTGTTTTAAAGCTGAGCACTAGGCTAAATTCCAGGAGGGTTTTAAAATGTAGATAAGAAACTGTCCCTTACAATACTCTAAAAGGTGAAATTCTGAGATGGGAGAGGTTTAGAATGAGAGGAGACAGGGAGAAACAGAACGAGGTGAATCATCTCATAGAAGAGGCAAAGGATAATTGTTGCAAGGGAGGGGAAGAAGAGGAAGGCAAAAGGGAAAGGGTCAACTTTACTCTCATTGAACTTGGCTTAGGGAAGGAATGACATAAACTCTAAACTGGGTATCTTGCCCCATAGGAGAGTAGGGGGGATGGGTATGAGAGATGGGATGATGGAGGAGAGGGCAGGGTGGGG
>CM053592.1:54254294-54271532 GCA_028646515.1 Pseudochirops corinnae
CAGAGGGGTGAGGGGGAGGACATAGGAGAGAGCAGATTGGGGGAGAGGTCATACAGTGGGATGGCTGTTTTGAGGTGTTGGATAGGGGAAAGATGGGGAGAAAATTTGTAACTCAAAATCTCGTGAAAATGAATGATGTGAACAAGAAAATAAATAAATTAATTAAAAAAAAAAAAGAAACTGTCCCTTACCTCAGAGCTCAGTCAGAAGTGGTATATTTGCATAAACTGATTAAAGTTTACCTTTTGATGAAATAATTTTTAAATAACATCTTTTTATTACTTGATGCTACCAGTCAGCATCTATTGAGTACTTGTAACTGCATACATGGTAGATCTTAGAGTCCCTGAAAAGACTGTGCCCCAAGATAGCTCCTTAAATTTGTTAATTATTTTTAGAATTTCACTTTATTGATTTTTTCTTTTATATCATTCTCATTTCTAAATATATCCTTTCCCCTCACCTGCCTAGTGAACTATAATGTGTAGTGCAGATTGAAACATGAAAAAAAAGCAGTTCAGCAAAACTAACCAACACATTGGCGGTGTCAGTAGTAGTAGTAGCAGTGATAGCAGCAGCAGCAACTAGTCTGTGTGTGTATGTGTATATACATATATAGTTTTTAAGATATTTTTACATTTATTATCCCATTTGATGCTCACAAACCTGTGAGGTATGAGCTATTATTGGTCTCATTTTACAGATGAGAAAGCTGAATCTGAGAGACGTGAAATGATTTGCTTAGGGTCAGATACCTATGCAAAAATTTTAGGCGAAATTTGCACTCAGTTCTTCCTGACTCCAAGTCCAAGTCCTAACTCCAAAATATTTATGAAGCTCTTAGCCCAAGACCTGTTATATAGTAGGAACCTAATAAATGCTTTCCCCCTTCTCTTCCCTTTTATCCAGTATGCCAACCAGCTGCCTATGCAGTCATGTGCAACATTTCAGATTTCCTCACCTCTGAAAGGAAGATGTATTTTTTTCAAGTCTTTTCTAGGTTCAAGCTTGTCCATTTTAAGTATGCAGCTTTTAGCTTTGGTTTTTTGTTCTTTCCCTTTTACATTGTTTTAATAATTGTACACATTGGTTTCCTGATCCTGCTTACTTCATTATGCATCAGTTCATGTGTGTCATTCTAAACGTCTCTGAATTCTTCCTATTTGTCATTTCTTTCAGGGCAATAATAATCAGTTTCCCAATCAAGGTTCTTCTTCTTTGTTTCAATAAGCATCTATTTATTTCCAATTCTTTAGCTACCACCAAAAGTATCGCTATAAATATCTTGATGTATATGGAGATTTCTTATCAATGACCTCTTTCAGGCATCACTAGTAGTGAAATCTCTGGGTCAGGGGATATGGGCATTTTGTTGTTGCTCAGTTGTTTCAGTCATGTACAACTCCTCATTGCGATTTGCTGTTTCCTTCTCTAGGTCATTTTACAGTTGTGGAACTGAGGCAAATAGGGTTACTTGTTGTAGCAGCAACCACACTGGCTTACCCAGGATGGCTGCTAGCACAACAATCTTTCTTAATTACATTCACTAGTTCAGGAAAAAAGGCAGTACCCTGAACTTCAGAGAAAATACAAGTAGAGAAATAAAGACCAACAGACAGGGCTCTGATTACATACATCCCTGGATGGAGAAAGCTTTTACATCTGAGCAGTCAGGAAGCTCTGAACATCAGGCTCCTCAGAATCTCAACCAGGGAATCACAAGACCCTTCTCAAAAGTGAACCCCCAAAGCAAAATACCAACTCAGAGTATATATACACTTGTAAAAGCAAGAAGGCATTACAACTCTTATGACTAAATGAGTAATTAGAAATTAGCAAAAGGTGTGAAAGCCTTCCTACAAGAAAGCCTTCCCTAAGCAAGCTTCCCTTAATGGACTCCAAGTGAGGCCTATTAATGGGTGGGGAAGATATTATATCTCATTAACATTACACTTGCCAGGGTCGCATAGATAGTGTCTGAGACCAGATTTGAACTCAACAATATGAATCTTCCTGACTTCAGGTCTGGCACTCTACCCACTGAACCGCATAGCTACCCAAATGGATATTTTAGTAACTTTATTTGCTTAATTTCAAATTACTTTCCAAAATGCTTGTACTGATTCACAGTTTTATCAGCAATTCATCTTTATGTATATCTTTCCATAATTCCTCAAACATTAACTATTCCCATCTTTGCCAATTTGCAGAGTATGAAGTGAAACTTTAGGATTGTTTTGATTTTCATTTCTCTTTTTATTACAGACTTGGAACATTCTTTTATTTGGTTGTTAATAGTTTGCTTTTCTTTTAATAACGGTTTGCTTGTGTCCTTAGACCAATTATCCATTGGAGAATGGTTCTTGGGCATATATTTCTGTTACTTGTTTATATATCTTGTATAGTAGGCCCTTAGTAGAGATATTTAATGCAAGGATTTTTTTTCCCTCTCATGGTTTCCTTTATTATCCCGACTTCATTGATTTTGTTCTTGCAAAAGCTTTTCGGTTTCATTTAATGGAAATTTTACATTTTATTTTGTGATCATCGATGTCCTTTATTTGGGCAGTTAAGAATCCTTCTCTTAGTCATACCTGTGAAAGATATTCTCTTTTATTTTAATAGCATTAGTAATTAATAGCAGGACATCGTCACTAAAAGGCCAGAATTTTCATTCCATTAACATATAGCATAGTTTGTCCTTGATTAAAAGCATAGTAGACAGACCACTGGACTTGACCTTAAAAGATTTGGATTTGATTCCAGTTTTGCCATTTACACACTGCATACCCTTGTAAAAGCTGCTTTACAAAGCTCTCCTGAGGATTGCTGCTGTGAATAACTTTAAGGGTCTAATCGAATAGTATAATAGACTCTATTTATTCAGCAATAAACTAAAGACTGGAAAATATATCTTCCCCTCCCTCTGTAGCTCAGTCTTTTGAATCCCATCGGTTTCTTTAGCAGCTTTATCTCTGCTAGCTTTTCAAGAGTGTTTCTCTAGTTCCTAATTACCATGAAGATGATCTGTCTCCGTTTCAGAGGTTACAAAGAAATTGATGTAAATTCTCTGTCTTAAAGGAACACAGCATTACAAAGGTCTCCTTTGCTGTGGAAATTCCAAAACAGCTTTACTGGTTTTTTCAAGAAGCTTTAAGGCATTTAATCCAAGTACTTAACAACCCTAAATTGTGCATGCTGTTATATCAGGACTTGAAATAACACACTGAACATTTAGACTCTGTAGCTTGGCATTTGCTTCTAAAACTGATCTTTGGCTCTGTGATCAACTTGCTATTTGAGTTGATACCACCTTTTTGTGTTCAATTATATGAGTCTTCCATGATCCTGAATGGATTGTCTTTGGTTTTCAAGTTAAAATGAATTAAAATTAAAATAAATTTTAACTTGAGCATATGAGAAAGTATAAGACAACTGAAGGTTTTTCTCTTGTATTTCCTAGGAATTACCAGAGTAGAAAATTTGCATTTTTTCCTACAAAACCCTTACACAGGTTAATTATTGACTGTCTAATTTCTAGAACACTAAAAAATTGTTAAATACATGTTTTCTAACTTTTTCTGTTCATGTTTTAAACATGTGTCCTTACATTGAACTATGATAAAAGGGGTGGAGATGAGATGTGTCCCAAGGATCACTGCTATAGCTTTAGAGTTATTTCTTTCCAGTTACAGCTGCCTCTTCCTTGAGGACAGGAACTCTTTTTTTGCCTCCTTTTGCATCCCTACTTCTTAGCACAGTGCTTGGCACAAAGTAGGCACTTAATAAATACTTACTGATTGATTGATTTCCTGTCATTTCTCCAGATATTTCCAGTCCTTTCCTTTCCATTTTCTAGATATTTCTAGAGGCACTCCTTAGGGAATTTACATTCTACCCAGAAACCCATGACCAGCTAAAGGGATGAACATATGGTCTAGAAGAGAATAGGGGTACTCACCAGGAATCCCCTAAATGCCCCAGACCCAGTAGAAGTATTGACTTGAAGGGGAAAGAGAAAGGCAAGAGATAATGAGATGCTATGTTCCATCTATTGTGTCACCCAACTTCCCTTTTACTAGGAGGCATCCTAGTAACAGTTAATTTGATCTTTAATTGTACTGCTCAGGCAAAATGTTAGAGTATTTTTTTTGTTTGTTTGTTTTGTGCTGAAAATTAAAAATATATATATATTTTTCAAATCAAAGCTTTTTTTTCCTTTTATCTTTTTGATGGGTAAAATAAGAGTGCCTCTAGTGTTCTAACTAACATGTTTTATATCTTAAAGCAGGTACTAAGTGGCCAGCATACAAAGCAATCAAATAATGGAGGTCCAGTGCTCTTTAGTATATTTTGATCTTAAAACACCCTCCATTAAAACTGAAACTCTGAAACGTTCCTGTCCTTCTTGCATAACTTTCTAGAACTTAGGGTCACTTCTATGCTGCAATAGAACATGAGAATTATTAATGCTATTTTTAAAGGGACCAACAACTTTAAGAACATCTGTCACCATCTATTATTGGAAACTTCAAAATCTAAAAGGTTTATAGCCACAAGGTGTCACTATTTCCCTGTTGTTGGATCTTTAAAATCCACAAACCTTGTTACAGGAACCTCAGGCACAGTGAAGTATAAATCACAGCTACTGTTTTGCTGAATACAGTTATACCAAAAGTAAATGTTCTTTTACCCTTGTGAATTCTTTCCTTCTTTCTTTTTCATACCTTAAACAGCTGTCCTATTGATTTTTGCAATTTTTCAACGATTATCATAAACACAATTTAACACTAGTATATTTTCTGCAAGCAGATTGCACTTCATTTGAAATGTGAAAGATCTATATGCATTTAGAAGAATTACTCTATTCTATGCAAGCTATAATTTGATGGATATAACTAGTGTAGAGTTAACAGGGTTTTGTTTTAGGGTGCTGAAATGGAGAGGGTACTGAAAGCATTTGTCCTCCTTCTGCAAATATAAACAACTAATTGCCAGAAAAATAATTTAAAATAATAAGCCACCATATGCTTCTTCCTATATCTGCCCTGGTCAGCTACTTCACTTTCTCTCCTTACCCCCCACGCTATGCATGTGTCTGAGGTCTGAGATCTCCTTGACTGAATATGGTATTTGCTTAAAGTTCCAGGATTGTTAATTATAACTCTCATGTAAATTTCACGATAGGAATAGAAGTTGGATAGTCCAAGTGCCACATTGTGAAGAAACTATAGAGAGTATTCAGGAAGATGTGAGTTCAAATTTGGCCTCAGACACTAATAGCTATGCGACTCTGGACAAGTCACTTAACTTCCGATTGCCTCAGGTTCCTCATCCATGAAATGAGGATAATAATAGAACCAATCGTCCAGGGCTGTTGTGAAAACTAAGTGAGATAATAATTGTAAAGTGCTTAGCACAGTGGCTGGCTATATAAATGTTATCAGTCCTAACTCTTTTAAATGGTTACTAATCTCTTTTAGGAAACTCTGCAGGGTTTCAGAACTTAATGCAACTAACTTCATGTTATCCACAAACAAAAGTATCTCTAGGACTTTACTATCTTCTACTTGGAACCTGCAGTGGATCTCCCCTGATAGCTTGGTGGCACATGGAGTACAGTGCCGAGCCTGGACTCCAGAAGAGCTGAGTTCCAATCCAGCCTCAGACACAGTAGTTATGTGGCCTTGGGTAACTCATTTAAACCTTTTCCTGTTTTCTCAACTGTAAAATGGGGATAATAACAATACCTCTTTTCAAGACTAGTTGTTGAATCAAATGAGATAATATTAGTAAAGCACTTAGCACGGTGCCTGTCACATAGTAGGTACTTAACAAACACTTGGTCGCCTGACAGGGGTGAACATACATCTCCCTTTCTTTATGACCCACCTGACATTAATGATCAAAGGAGTCTTCTAACAAAGCTTTCTGTTAGATCTTTCAAGGCATCTTACACAATACTGATGCCTGCATAGGAGTCACTTTGTGTGAAGGGAACCTTTAAAGAAGCATGTTGTTCTTCTGACTGAAAAACAATTTTGCAGTGAACAGACAGTAAACACTCTGACATCTTGTATTTTCTATATCTTTCAGTCAATTAGGCAATGTTAAAATGTTGTCTTTTGTAAGATGTTTTTTGCTGATATCCTTATCTAGGATGTTGATACATCAATATATTGTTATTATTAGGATGTTATAGAGACTCCTAGTTGCTGTTATCTTGGTCACCTTTTTCAGTATTCACCAAGTCCTTACCCCAGACTCCTTCGTGAATCAATCCCTCAACTACCTAGAAATGGCATTGCTTCCAGCATAGATTTCCTCTCTTTGTATTTGATAAAATTGAGATGATGTTTCTATCTTTATCTTTTTAGTGCCATTTTCACCTTAGAGAATTTGGAAATTTGTTTAAATTTGGAAAACTTTAAAAAAAGGATAAGTATGATGTCCCTGCTATCTTTGATGAAAATATTGAAATCAATGAATAAACATTCACTGAGTATTTAATATGTGCCAGGTTTATGCTAAGCCCTGGGAATACAAAGACAAAGGGAAATGACCCCTGCCTCAAGGAGATTACATTCTAACAGAGAGGAGTCAACATGTATGGCTGTGTTTATGTGTATATAGATCCATACCTATATACATTCATATACAAAATATGAGTATTGCATATGTAGCACATGTACAACATGTCCGTAACCATGACCTGATATGTGTGTGTACATGGATATTATATGGAATGTATTATATGGTGTGTTATATGGAATCTGTACCAAAAAATACAATATAGTTGCTGAGGAAAGGCACTGGCAGTTGGGAGGATCAAGAAAAGTTTAGTGTAGAAGGTGGTTCTTTGGCAGCATCATTTAAGGTTATCAAGAATCATGTCATTTCCATTTTTCTTCTCTTTGTTATACTCTTTCCATTTATTTCACTAAATGTCCCCTGGATGACTTTATTTAGTTGGGTGTCTCAATAAGCTTTCATTAAAATGGTTTTACCCTCCACTGCTTTTCTCTGTATTAAGAGGTGACACTGTTCATAACCTTCTGTCATCCTTTGCCATAAAATTCTGTAAATGAGTTTATGTTCTAAAACAGTGTTGCCTTTTAGCATCGCCTCTCTCTTGGCAAGTAAGTTATAAGTGTTGGCTGAGTAAGTAACATTTAAGTCTTTTTTTTGTTTCATTATGATTATTGATTTATATCAGTCGAAATTCTTTATGAAATAATTGTAGGCTTTCCACTCATGCCCCATTTTTCACTATCAATAATTTTTAAAAAATGTTTCAGGATGAAATTACTTTAATTGCATGCCATATACTTTTCAATTTTAATTTCTTTGCTATGTATAACTTTGATCATGACTCCATCATCAGCAATGCTATTTCCTACCCATTTGAATATAATAAACTTTTTTGGTACTTGCCACTTCCAGAGCCCAGAGAGTCTTTTTTCAAGAACAGAGTTTAAGACATATAGGTATGAGGCTTCAGTTTCACATCTTATTCTCCTTTGAGGAGCATCTGCATCTGAGCATCAAAGTATATGTCAACTTAATTTGAAAGATCTTAATGAGTTTAGTTAATTTCTTTCTCCCTTTATCTTCTGCAACAGATACTGAGAAAAATAGTTATTTACAATAGTTTTTGCAAATACTCAGAGCATTACAATATGTTTAATACACATGCACACATTCTTTTACATAGAGTGAAAAATGAAGGTATGGAACTCAGTTTATTATGCATCAGCTGTCTCTAAACAAATCTGAAATTGTAATTGATTTCAGATAAGGGAAAAATAAAAATTGAATAGTAAGAGAAACAAATGGGGAAACTAACTTATGTAGTTAGAATTTGCAAAATTACTTTGACAGTAACACAATGATAGCGGAAAACTTTAATATTCTTCTCTTGGAGATATATAAACCCAACAGAAGGACAAACAAGAAGAAAAATACAGAGTCATTTGTTAGAAAAAAATAAGATTTGATTGACCCATGGTAAGATTGGAATTGTGAATAATACATTTATCTATGTCTCATGGTTCCTTTATAAATTATCATATTCTAATTAACAATTCATTGATTAACAAATAATCATTTATTACTTATGTAGATGCTGGTCACTGTGTTAGACTCTTGGCTTTCAAAAACAAAAATAAAACAGTCCCTACTTTTAAGAACCTTACATTCTGTCTAGGGAGATGATGTGCATATGTGTATATGTATGCATGTACACATATATGTATGTCTATCTGTCTATCTATTTATCTATCTATAAGGACATTTGTACAAGTGTGTGTGCACAATAAACATAAAGCAAAAGGAGGGCAGTAGCAAGTAGGCGTTCAGGAAATGCTTCCTGTAGAAGGTGAAGCTTTTGCTGAGTTCTGAAGGAAAGTGAGATTCCAAATGTGTGTACAGAGAGAGGAGTTCATTTTAGCAATGAGGGGAGTACCGGTGCAAAGGTGTAGGGTGTCATATATGAGGAACAGCAAGAATGGCATTCTGGTTAGACTCTAAAGTGAAAGAAGGGGAATCGTATGTAACAAAATAGAAAAGGTAGTTAGCACAAGATTGGGAAGGGCTTTAAAAGAGGAGCTTATAATTGATTCTAAAGGTCATAGGGATGTTCTGGAGTTTATTGAATAAAAGGATATGGTCAGGCTCATACTTTAGGAAAATTACATTAGCAACTATATTGTGGATGTATTGGACTGGGAAGAGGCAAGAAGACAAATTAGGAGACTGTTGCAATGGTCTTGGGTAGAGGTGATGAACACTGGAATGGGATGGGGAATGGACACATGATTAGAGAGAAGGGCATGGATGTGAGACATGTTGTTGAGGGATATTTGTTGTTGACAAGATTTGTCAGTTGATTGGATATATGGGGTGAGGGAGAAAGAGGAATCGAAGATAACCTTAGGTTGTAAGCTTGAGCAACAGAAAGATGTTGATATAATTAATACCTCTGACAGAAATAGAGAAGAGGGTTGAGTTATTGAGGGAAATATAATGAGTATGCTAGGTCATGAAGGCATCATAAAAGAAAGTAAAAAGACAGAAATAATAAACACATGTTTTATAGATATAAAATAATAATTAGTGAAGAAAATGAGCAAACTACATAGACAATATATCTGAACAAAGAATTTGCTAAAGAATAAATTATAGAAACAATTATGTTAAAAATAAGGATAGTAAAAATGAGACAATATATCAAAATACATGGGGTATGATTAAAATGGTCCTCAGGAAAATTTATATACTTGAAAACATATAAACAGAATAGAAAAGGGAAAGGTCAGTTAACTGAGCATACAATTTAAAATACTTTAAAAAATATTAGTTACTGCAGGACAATAAAAATGAAAGAAATAGTAAAAAAGACTAAAGAGGTAATAAAACAAAGTCCTTTTTGTTAAAAGATTAATAAGAAAGAGATCAGAAAAAAATGAAGAAAATAGATTTTCAACAGAAATGAAGTGAGAGACATCACAAACTGGTTCTTCACCCTCCCACTCCCCACCCTCACACCTTTTGTGATTCATATCTATACTTTTCTTATGGGGAATATCTCACAAGAAAAATGCCTGCACAAATGCAGTGCAGAAATTATTCTACAGCTTAATTTTAAAGTAGCATGGGAAACTTGGTGGGTAACAATATTACAATAGTCGGAAAAATTGATCAGAGGAATAGATTGAGAAAGTAAGAAACAGATGCAATGAGCAAACAGCAGTATAGCGTTAATCAAACCCATGAACATAAATGACGAGGTGAAAGACTGGGAGTCAGCTAAGTGCTGCAGTGAATTCTGCACTGAAACTGAATGGAATTAAGAAAAACTGAATTCAGATATGGCCTCAGGCATTTATACTATGTGACCCTCAAGAGAATGTCAACCTTTTGATGAATAGGACTGCAATTTTTGGCTTTGTGTACTCTGGCCGTAAGAAAGTGCTGAGTAGGAGCTTTATACATCAGTACTTGCCGAATCACACTGAAGTGTTAGCGGAGAGGGTTAAGGACTTCAAATGTCTCAGTCTGCACAAGAGGTTTGCTATTTTCTGGGAATCATATTTCTTGACAGAGTGCATGATGTGTTTGTTGTCGTTTAGTTGTTTCAGTCTTGTCTGATTCTTTGTGACCCCATTTAGGGTTTTCTTGGCAAAGATACTGGAATTATTTGCCCTTTCCCTACTTCAATTCATTTTATAGATGAAAAAACTGAGGCAAACAGAGTTAAGTGGCTTGTCCAGGGTCACGCAGGTAGTAAGTGTGTGAGTCTTGAAACTCGGGCAGATCTCCCTGACTCCAGGCCTGGCATTCCATCCACTATACCACCTAGTTGCCCCATCATTAGTCCTTAAAGAATGTTTTTATAGTCACATTTTATAGTCACAAAATACATCATACCCTTATAATGTAGCTGCACAAGGGTGGGGATCCTGTGGTCTTCTAGGTCCTTAGGTGCGGCCTTTTGACTGAATCCAGGTTCTATAGAACAAATCCTTTTATTAGGGGGATTTGTTCTGTGAAGTTTGGATTCATCAAAGGCTGCACTTGAGGACCTAAGAGAGCTGCATGTGACCTCAAGGTTGCAAGTTCCCCACCTGTAATTGTAGCATGTTTACTTTCTAAAAGCATTTATGGGGAAAAAACCCCCACACCTTTATTTCCCTTTCCCCTATCCCACCCTGCTACATCTCTCATGAAATCTCTTTCTCATTATGCCCCTCCTACATCAGTCATGACATAACTCTCAGTCATGATGCCTAAAAAGAATTACATGATTTCAGGGTTGGAAGAAATCTCACATGTCAGCTAGAATGACTCATGTATGACCAAGAACCCCCTTTATAACACTACTGATGAATGTTCATCCAATTTTTGTCTTAAGACCAACACTATAGTGGAATCCACTATTTTCCAAGGCTGGCCCTAGACAATATCTAAAAGCAGGTAAAGTTGTTGTTGTTGTTGTTGTTGTTGTTGTTTTACATTCTCATCTACCTTTCTGCCCTTATTCTCTTTGGAGCTCCTTAAATCCCAACCCTCAAGGAACCTCATTCTTTATGATGCCTTCTGACTACTCGGCCCTCCACAAGAACATCCTAGCCAGGTCACTGTGTTGTATCAACATATCCTACGATCCCTTCATTAAACCATTATTTACTCAAAGAAACTGGAAGACATATATTAATTTATTTCATAATAAAATAGGATTGATCAATTCCTTTAACCCTACTAGGAAATATTGATTTAAACATGATTGTACATGATTAATCTAAATGAATTTCTAATGAATTGAATTATAGGCAGTTTGACAATGTAAAGAATTTTGAGCTGAAAGGAGAAGATATTTTCTGAGAGAAAATTCTTGGTGTCCTTTGAATTATCCTAAGGAAGCAATTATCTTCACCTTTATAGAATCTTGGCTCTCTTCCCAGTGGCCCAGCTCAGCATGGAGAGTACACACTCTCCCTTCTGTTTCAAGATAAGCATTTTTAAAAGGCATATTTTTATTTAGAACCTGGGACAGAGCTGAATATTGTAGAAAGAGTTTTGAAATCAGGAGAAACCTAGGTTAGAATCTGTCATCTGTCATTTAACTTGTATGATGGGTAAATCCTTTAATCTTCAATCTCAGTTTTCTCATATGTAAAATGGAGTTCATAATACCTATGATACCTCATGAAATAATTGTGGGTATCAATTGGGATAGTGTATGTTAAACATTTTGCTAACCTTCAAGTACTATATAAAAGTTATTAAATAAGCGATTTTATCATTATTATTATTATCAATATACAAATGATTGTGTTTTGTGGAACTATAGCTTAGTGTCCTTTGGACTCTTCTCACTCCTGTTATTCTTTGCATGGGGCTTTGCGGCTATATTGGTTATTAATATTAACTACATGCATAATGTGTCCCAAGATCACAATTGCCAGCCCTATTAAAACTATTCCCTACAGATATTTCTGAAACTCTATTAGCAATCAAAGGAAGGATCTCACTGGGATAACAGTATCAGCAGCCAACGTTAACAACTGCTATAACAGAGATTCTTCATGCTTTGTTCTACGATTATATAAGACTGGTCCTAAAGCAAAATTATCATAGGTGAAATTTGTTTCCAATACACACCCATTTTGTCAGCTAGGTGCCTTCATGATGCCCTGTCTCCCTGGGACATCCCACTGTACAACCCCTCAGTCAGCCCTTTGGTAATAATTTCTTAACATCTGAGCATTTGCTGTCCTGCTCACCATTTCCCTATGATAGGTGGGTGATCTAGCTAACTGATAAACTAATTCAAGCAAAGACTTTTGTCTAATTAATGACTTATTATTGTTATCTCTTCCAGATGAATCTTTCATTTTAATAAAGGTCTTTGTATATTTTAACCCACAGGAATTCCTTCTGGTTGGAATTTTTAGAAGAGGAAATCTATAGGAGGAGAGCACTTTAGTCCTTGCTTACTCTGCCCATTCATCAGCCTGAGTCTGTTGGTATGAATAGGCCAGGAACTATATTATTGAATATTTGGCATAGTCAGACACCTCAAATTCCACTCCATTTCACTCTGAACTAAAGTAAACTGTACTTTAAAAATGATTCTCATTCCAGTTCTGCTGAAGCAAAATGGAAAATTTGCTTGGAAAACTCTAAAGCCAAACTTTTTTTCCCCCCAGACTTAACATCATAGGACTCAGACAGGTGTCTTTTCATGGAAAAATCCCCACCTGTCTCAGGAAGAACTTATCAGAGGTTCACTCAATAACAAAACTGACTGTAAACCAATGGAGAAGTATCAAGTATAGCTATGACATGCACATATCCAGGAGAAGCAGAAATACAAACACATGTTGGCTTCCCTTGCATTTTTTGACATTATTAATATGTTAGTGGTTGAAGATAATGCTGTAGGTATAGTTTACCTACCTTGATAAGCATCCTATAGTATTTTTATAAGGAAGATAATAGAGATTTAGACTAAACATATGGGATCAAACCCAAAAAGAAAAGAGGGCCACTGATCTCTACATGTCTCCCTACAAGTTACATACTGACTTAGTTTTTAAATGAAATATTATGTGTTTAATTGTTAAATAAATTGTTTATTTCTTTGTTTATTGTAAAATTATTTTGTTAAATATTTCCCAATAGCATTTTAGTCAGGTTCAGGCCATCCTGAGTGTTGTAAGTTACATGTGGCTCACAGGCTGCATGTTTATCACCTCTCTGCTAGATAATAATATAATTAGTTGAATTTAGAACTGTTCAGATGACCATATTAAAAGAGTAGTTGTCAATGATTTAGTTTCAATGTAGCAGACCTCTAATATAGTAATCCCAAGGAATTAAACTTGGCCATATGTTGTTCAACATTTTTCATCAATGTCTCGAATACAGGCATTGATGGCATGTTCATCACATTTGTGGTTGACATTGAACTAGCAGGGATAGCTTATACAGTTTATGATGACTGACAAACTAAAGCACTAAACTAAATCCAGTAGAATGAAATTCCAAAGGGATAAATGTAAATCACATACATTTGAGTATAAAACACATGTGCAAAATGTGTTTTTTTTGCAAAAAACATTTTTTTTGTTGCAAAATTGTAGAAGCATGATCAGACAGCAGTTTGAAAATAGATCTGGGAGTTTTAGGGGAGTGCATTGTGTTATGGCCATGAGCAAAACTAATGCCATTTGGGTTTGTATTAGGTGAGGCACAACTTCCAAGAATAAGAAGATGATAATAATATCTCTACATTCCTCTGGAGTACTGTGTTCAGTTCTGGGCACTGAAATTTAAGAACACTGATAAATTGAAGATAATTCAAAAGAGAACAAATAGAATGGTGAAGAACCATGATTCAGTGACAGATAGATCAATTAGACTTGTTTAGCCTGCAACAGAGAAGATTTTTGGTGGGGTGCATATGTAATAACAATATATAAATACTTAAAGAACTGCCGTACAGAGGAGGATTAGATTTATTGTGTTTGACCACAGGAAAAATAGGTAGAAGTTACAAAGATGCCAATTTTGTCCTGATGCCAGGAGGGAAAATCATCCTCACAGTTATAGCTATCTAAAGGTGAAAGTAGCCACCTAGGTGGTGGATTTGCTCCTCCTAGGACATTTGGACAATCAGAGGCTGTATGATTACGTGTGTGTATATGTGTGTGTGCCCACACATGTGTGTAGAATATATACAAGTATATATGTGATATAATTGTATATATAATATACTTGTACATAATATATATTATATAGATAATATATACTTGTGTGTATATATGTATGTATATGTGTATAAACATGTATATGTGTGTATACATACATATAAATATGTACATGCATAGTTGAGGTTCCTTTTCAGTATTGTTTAGTATTGGTCTGAATGATGGCCACAGAGATCCCATCCAACTTCTTAATACCATGAATTTTAATCTGGTCAGAAGCCCAGGAGAAATACTTGCATCAGAGAAATCTTGGGGAAGCCAACAATGTACTACTTGTTAAATGAGTCCAAGACTCACCTATCTCTGAGTAACTTCCAGAAAGCAACAGAATTCTGAAGAGTTCTATAATAAATGCAGGATTATAAGTATTGATAATCAGGAACATTTCCCTCTCAACTTCCCACTGTGCATCATCTTCATATCCAAATTGTTTGAAACAATACAACTGTGCTTCCAGGGGCTCTGAGCTCACTTTTGCCATAGTGCTGATTCAGTTCCCTTTTAGAACTACCATCCCTGGCCAGGGTGCTAGCAAATTAAATTCAGGCACCAAACAATTACAGAATTATTTTGTTGACTGAATGAAGCTAGGAAGACTGAAGCACCTATTTTGCACGGCAAGTTAAGTAATGCCTGTTCTGAAAAAGGCATACAAATGCGTATAGGCATAGACATCTTTTAAATAGTGATAAAACAAAAGGTCTGTGGATAAAACATGGATTTTCTAATTCTGTAAGGCTAGAGAGAGCAAATGAAGTATAAAGGTTCTTTTTTTGGGGGGGGATGTAAACAATCCTGAGAGTCTCAGAACCATCAATTATATGATTAGTATTTATTATCATCTAAATATGACTCCCCATCTCTGCTTGTTGCTCATTATGCCATTAAAAAAGATAAATTATTGGATGCTATGAATTATTATTGTTCAGCTTTGATAATCATTAGGAAGTCTTTTAACTTTCTCACTAGCACAAATATTTGTTAATTGAATTTATCTATTTGTAAGAAAGTCCTGAAATGTTTTTGATATACCAGTAGAGCTTTTAATAGCATACCAATAATCATGAAACAAACATAGTAAAGTATTAACTGATAATTATACACATCTTCAGTACACGGATATTGATGTCCTTGAAGTGAATTTACAATATCCTGAAGTGCCTTTTGATTCATTAAAAGCATGTTCCATGTAATTTAGTTTTTAAAGAGCATTTTGCTCTTTTCAGAATCTTTGAAAACTAGTCTTTTTGCTGGGGGTGTAAGGGTGGTTTGGGTTGGCTAACACATGCATGCCTATGGTCCCAGCTACCAGGAAGGCCAAGGCTGACACACTTCTTGAGTTCAGTAGTTCCGAACTATAGTCGGCTAAGTCAGTGAATCATAGTACATCAGGTATAGTACAATATGGTGAGTGCCTCTCCAGACCTGAATCCTAGCTTGCCGGGGGAAGAGTAAACTTCTCCAATTCAGAAATAAATAAGCATCCTTAGTAGTGGGTTAAGGTCCAAGAATTGACCATGCATGTTCAGTCTGAGAGACACAGGCAGATCCTGTCTTAAAAGAAAAGGAAAAGAAAAGAAAGGAGAGGAGAGGAAATTTTTTGAAAAAGAAATTAAATTATTTATTGGCCAAATGTATAATGTATTAAATGGTTTACTTATCAAATCTCAAACAGGAAGTGAATGGCCAGGGTCAAGATGTGGACCTAGCTCTGCTGACTTCAAGCCTTCCTCTGTATCATACCACTTTTGACTTGATTAAGGAGGAGAAAACTTTTCCATGACTTTATCATTTGGAGCTTTGTTATTGTCACAGTTGAGAAAGAAGGACAGAAAGGCAAAATGAAAGAGACAGAGAGACGCCAGCTAGCTGCTCAGGTGGAGTCCTACAAAATTCTATTTCTAGGTGGGATCGCTATGGGTAATTATATCTGATTCTAAGTTACAAATGTTCACAAACTGAATTTTGGCAATTCATTCAGAGTTGATCAGGTCTTGAAGGAATCCCAATCAAGTTTATAAGAGGCAGATGTATAAACTGGAAAGTTATGTTTTATTAAATTCCCATGGGAAAATGAATTGAGCAGTAGCATTCTTCTGTGATGCTGAAGACTTGCACCATGTCCCTACCTCTCCACCTCCTTTCCCTTCTTTCCCTCCATTCCTCTCTCCTCTTTCCCTCCACCCACAGTGGGGGCTACAGCCTTATCCCAAGGAAAATGTGATCAGCCAATCAGAAGGTGGGAAGATAGGTCATATCTCACCCTTTTTAAAGTAGTTAATAGTGGAGCTTACCTCCAACAAAACCACATATACCCTTTTCCACCCTCCCCCACAACACTCTCCTTACCATCTTCTTCTCTGCCTCCTCAGTTGTGTAAACTTTCAACCTCACCCTTTCTGAAGAGGAGTGGGAATTGGCTCATAAGGCAGTTATAATCAAACTACTACTACCTGGGCTTCTATAGTAGAAATTAAACATATATCACTGGAAAAATTTCACCCATTCCCATCATAAACTTTTTTCCACTTAGCTCTCTGAACCTCCTTTCCCCCCCACATCAACTTGTGACTACAACAGATACCTTGTCCCAGAGGCCTCTGCACTCCAAAAGCAGAGTAAGAGATGCAATCTATCATGCTCTCTTTTCATTTTGGGTGAGATAGAATGGCTACCACACAACATACCAACATGATAGGTTGGGATTTTCATGGCAGATGTAATTATATTATCTTTCCCCACAAAACCCATTCCTCTTCCAAATCTCTCTCTTATTATTGAGAATGCTACCATCTTTCTAATTACCCCAGTTCAATACTGTAAAGCCAAGCACTAGCAGCTTTTCAGAAGAATGCTACTGTGAACAGCTTTTAAGGTTCTGATTACACAGTATAGTGAACACTATTCCATAACAAATCAAAGCAAAACATTCACAGTAAATCAAAGTACAGCATTCACAATGTTA
>CM053592.1:54272032-54301943 GCA_028646515.1 Pseudochirops corinnae
CCTGATGTGAGGTTTTGCTTTGGGGCTCACTTTGAGAAGAGTTGTGTGATTTGGCCAGACAAGACTCTGGGAAGCTGTTGAGCCCTGGGGCTTTTAAAAACCCAGATGTTGGTGCTTCCCTCTCTGGTAACTGACTAGGTATGGATGTAATGGTCAGATGGTTGGAAGCCCTTCTGCTGATCTGTTTCTCTGTCTGCTTGTAACTTCTGCTTGTTACTTGTTTGAATTCTGTTTGCATTCTCTGAAGTTCAGGGTGCTGACTTTTTCCCCTGAGCTAGGTAAATGATATATGTTTGATTGATTAAAGTGAGACTGTTAACCCATTTTGAGTAGCTTTCCTTTAGAAAAGCAGATTTAAGAACCTGTGCTAGCAGCTGTCCTGGGTATGCTAGGGTGCTTGCTGATATACTCAAAGCATTCACAAAATCCTTAATTCAATCACAAAGTACAATAGTCAAAGTGGTCCACCCATACGGCACACTAGGTTACAAATCAATTAGTTATTCAGTCATCAATCACTAAGTACAATCATTTAGTTAGTCAATCATCCTTCATTATTCACTATTCAATCATCAGAAAATACATAGGCCCTCCACCCCTAGGTCACTAGTTAAAATTTCTCAGTCAGTACACAGTATCAAAATAAAGTCTTCTTTCAGCTTGACTTGGGCTGGTCCTTCAGATTCCCTGGATCCCCTTCCATGGTCCCAGATCCTTCCTGGATTCACCAAACTGTCACCTGGGTTCAAAGGCAGATAGCTCCCAGGTCTTTGTCCAGTTCTCTGAGCAGTTCCTGCTCCATATTGGAGCTACAGTGTCCAATGAATCTCAAATCCTTCATCATCTCTGTTCCCAGGAAGTCAAGGCTTAACAAAGCCACTAACAGACAAAGTTTCAGCACCACAGTCATGCTTACTCAGTCCCTTGGCAGCTCTGGCTGGCCCTTGGAACCAGAAGTCTCAGCTGGCTCCCAAAATCAAAATCACTCCATCCAAGTTTTCAAAATCAAAACCATTCTCTTCAGTCTGGGGGGGAGGGGAGACTTTTCTCTTCTGCCTCCATGGAGTTTGCTCCCAGAAGATCTGTCTCAGTTCTCAATTCTCAATTCTCTCCAGCAGCTGCTCTGCCTTCAGATGCTGGTGCCAAGAAATTCTGACTGTCCCTCTATGGGGCTTTTCCTTATATACTCACAGCATCAGCTTCTTCCTGTTACATCAGCAACTTCCTCCCAAGGTGTTAACTACTGTGTTAATTAAATAGCTTAAACAAGGTGTTAATTTGAAATAAGGTGCTAAGTACCTGCTGACTTGCCAATACAAAGGGGTCTTCAAATTCAAATTACATTACCATTACAAATACCTCAGGGTCCCCTTTAACTTCTCATTCTCACTCACCTTACATAGCCATTGGGTTGTAATTTTTACCACAGTGATATCTTTTTCATCCACTTCTTTTCTTCTACTCCAACAGCTACCACCCTAGTCAAGTCCTTCATCACATCTCACATGGTCAGTTGCAATGACCTCTAATTTTGCTTCCTTGCCTTAAGTCTCTCTACCCTTTCCAATTAATCCTCCACAAAGTTATCAAAGTGATTTTCCTTCTTTTCGTCTCACTCTCTCATTAAATCTCTACATTCTGGCTTCTGACCTTATCATTCAATTGAAACTTCTTTCCAAGGTTACTGAAAATCTCTTAATTGCCAAATTAAATAGCCTTTTCTCAGTTCTTTGCAGCCTATTGATCATCCTCTTCTCTTGATACTTCCCTTTTCTATTTGTTTTTCATGACAGCACTCTCTTCTGGTTCTTCTCTTATCTATCTGACCACTCCTTCTAAGTCTTCTTTGCTGGATCTTCATCTATATCACATCTACTATTCTTGGCTTCCCTCAGGACTCTACTCTTCTATTCTCCTATACTATTCACTCAGAGTTCTTATAATTTATTTATAAGATTTTATTTATTTATTTAATATTTAATTATCATGTTTATGCTGATGATCCTCAAACCTATTTCTCTAGATTGGACCTGGGTGCTCACCTTCAGTTGCATCTCCAAGTGACTATTAGACATTTTGAACTGGATGTCCTGTAGACATCTTAATCTCAACTTTTAAACTAAGAACTGAACTCATTATCTTTCCTGACAAACCCTGCCCTCTTCCTACCTTCCCTATTGCTATTGATGATACCACCATTCTCCCATTCACCTAGATTCAAAACCTAGGGGTCATTAGTGTCCCCTTATTCTCTCTCTCATCTTCCATATGCAATCTGTTACCAAGGTCTATTGATGTCACCTTCATAACGTTTCTCAAATATAACCTCTTATCTTCTCTGACACTGCCACCATCCTGGTACAGGACCTTATCTCCTACCTAAACTATTTCAATGGCCTATTGTTTGGTCACCCTGCTTCAATTCTCTTCCCATTCCAGTCTATCCTTCACTCAGCTGTCAAACTGATCTTGCTAGAGCACAAATCTGGCCAAGTTACCCTCCTAGTCAGCAAACTTTAGTGATATCCTATAAGCTTCAAAATCAAATACAAAAATCTTCTGTTTGGCTCTTATCACACTTAATAACCTGTCAGCCTAACTTTCCAGGTTTCTTAAACATTCACTTTACTCTCTACCCTGAGATACAGTCACACTGGCCTCTCTACTGTTCCCCCAACAAGAAATTCCATCTCCTGTCTCTGGGCATTTTCATTGGCTGTCCCTCCATACCTGGAATGATCTCCCTCACCATCTCTATCTTGTTGCTTCCCTGACTTCCTTTAAATTTCAGCTATAGTCTCACCTTATAGGGAATCTTTCTTGATTCCTCTTAACTGTAGTGTCTTCTTCTGAGATTATTTCTAGTTTATCTAATATGTAGTTAGTTTGTACATAGTTCTTTGCATGTTGTCTCTTCTATTACACTGTGAGCTCTGTGAGAGTGAAGAGGGTGAGAGAGGAATGGATTTCTAGGAAATCCTTGGAGGGTTCTTCTAGTCTGAAAGAATTACCAGGCCCAAGCAATCTTGGCAGGTTTGTAAAAGTTTATTATGCTTTTCAGAGGGCAGGGGGGCGGTGTCAGAAAAAGGCTGCAAAGTACAGGAATTAGGGATACTGATTATATAGTAATAAAACCATAAATCTGATATCAATTATGCTAACTAGGTGTACAAAGGAGGGATTTGGGAGGAGTTAAGGAGTGTCAGTGCTTAAAGGAACATACACTTTTTATATCAACTGCACAGGCGTATTGCCCATAATTCACTGGGAGAAAGCTGAGGGGGGCTACCTGGAGGTGTGGTTTTTGCCTTGAAATGTCACAAAGTCAGCTAGTGGTCAAATTTGAATGAGAAGTACCCAGCCTTTTAGCCATCAAAGTCCTTTTTGACAAAATGGATGTTGGGAAGGTGGGCTAATTGGGGATTCAGGATGTGTCTGATTGTGAGGAGTTATCTTACTGATAATGCATTGAAGGATTCATAGTTTGCAGCTGGCCACTAGAACAAAGGAGGTATACATTTCTCTAACTAAGGATTTGTTTATAGAATGCTTTTGAAGGATTCATAGGTATGGCTTGCTATTATACCCAGCAAGGATAGTTATAGAGTTAATGGTTTCAGGGAAAATTTAGGCTGGGGGCAGGGGAGAGACAGAGTTAATACTTTATGGCTGGGGGGAAGTGTGACTTTTACAATTTAATTGCGCAGGCTGATGTTACAGATACAGGTAACAGAACACAAGTGAGACATTTACAGACTGAAGCTTATGAAGGTACCCCAAATGTTACAAAGGCACCCCATCATGAGCAGAAGTATCTTTTGCCCTTCTTTGTATCTCCAGTGCTTAGCACAGTGCCTGGAACATAGTAGGCAGTTTACAAAGTTTATTGCCTGACTGACTGATTTTCCCAAGCTATACTTTTTAGTCTGTGCATGAGAACTATTACTGAGAAGTCTCCCTTGTCTTTTTCAAAGAAAGCAATCTCAGGTTCAATCTCTCAGCCTACAGAAGTTCAAAGAGATTCAGGAGCTTCTTTTACTAACAATGGATAAAAATTTATTTTGCCTAACAAATGACTTATGTCATGATATTTAGTATATTTAACATTAGTGGTAGCACTTTTTCAGGACAACCATCAAGAAAGGGTGAACTTGCTATAAATGTTGTTTGAGCTCTGTCTTTTAATTCATTTCTAAAGATAATAAAAACTTGATCTAGTCCTTTTCTTTTGGGCAATTGAATATTTAAATGTATTATCCTACCATTACAACATGAATAGAGATAGAACAAATTCGTTCCTTTCTGTTAACCCTGTATATATAAATTTGTTCTAATTTCCTTGTTTTTGAAGGTTGACATATTGTTTCACCCATGCAAAAATATCACAGAACACTGAAGTTGGAAGAGATGCCAGAGATTCACCAGTCCCACCTATATATGCATTCAAGTCTTTGATGATTCTTTATTCAAGCTTTCCCATTTGGGGCCTAGTTAATACCAGTTTTAATGGTCTATATATGGTGGTCTGTATCACAAATTTCTGAATGTAATCAGAATTCCATTGAGAGCCCAAAATTCCAGTGTTTAGGAGTCTACCAATTTGAGGTTTCATCAGTTTCCAAGTATAGGATAACTTCAAAAAAACTATTATTTTAAAGCTCTTACATAAATGGTATTTGTTTTAAACCCTCAAGCTAAGTTCATGTTTTGGACTAAAAAGTTATTTTAGCAGAAATAGCTCTGATAATGAAAAACCTACATTGTGTTAAAAAAAATACACACACACATACATACATATATATATAAATTTGTTCCATGACTTTGTAGCCTGTGGAGTGGGTATTACTAGTATACCAGTATCACCAGTTCCTTGCATTTTTTTAAAATCAAAATATTTATTTCTTGATTAAATCATGATATTTCATATATTTTAGAATTAAATACTTATTTGTTTATTGCTTTGAAGTAGAAGAAAACCATTCCTTTTCCCAATTTATTTTCCTCTCACCTAATTTGTGAACAAGGTCTCTTTGTTATAATGTAGAGCTCTGTGAGTTTGGTCTATATTTTTGTAATGCTGGCATGCACGGTAATATCCAAAGTATTTCACAAAATGCTAAGCCTCAAAGCATTTTGGCAGGGAATTCATGTGGAGCCACACTATATAACTTTTTAGGCTCTGAGAGACACTAATGAGCACTTTCTACTTCACAGTTTGTTTATCTGTCAAATTCTGCTTAATTAAGTCTAGACTTTCTGGAACATTTTGGCTCGTTGTATGCTATGAAATTTTGGAGCATTACTTCTCATAGCAGAAAAGGCAGAAATGTGTGTGACTTTCATTTCAGTGCCCATATAACCATACCCTGAAAATCTCTTGATTTCATTCATTATTTCTGGAACTAATTTAGTTTTCAGTTAAGGTTTTTTCATGCCCTCCAGTCAGCACAGTACAGTGGGATGATTCTGCCTCAGCTATATATGCCCAGATCTCTGCTTCCTTCCTTTCTCCAAATCAGCTGAGGTTTATTTACTTTCTACCTAAATTTAGCCAACTCTTGGAAGAAATGCATGCCAAAATCTGAATTAATTTACACATATGCACAAAATGGAAAATTATATCTCTCTGTCAGTGAAAGGATATTATCTATTAGAATGTATTATATGTTTTCTAATTCCTCCATTTTCTACAGTCAAAATAAACAGGTATATGTTGAACTGAAAGAAATTTGTCATCTAGTAATATCTGTATGCCAAAACCCCTTTTTGTTCTTACCATGGTGAAATCTAGACTTGGGTTGGGATAAACCTTCCTCTATTAGGGCATGGAGCACTAGACCAGGATTCTCAGGCACTTACTAATTATGTGACCCTGGGTAAATCAATTAGCTTCTGCCTGTCTCAGTTTTCCTCATCTGTAAAATGGGGGTAATAATATCACTCAACTTCCAGGGTTGTTTTGAAGATAAAATGAGATATTTAGAAAGCATTTTGCAAAGTTTAAAGTGCCAGATAAATGTTAGCTATGATTGCCCCAAATATCTGACCTGCCCAATCAAGTCCTGCCAGACTTCTGGTCCACTATTGTATACTGCCTTTCCACTCTTCCATTTTCCAACTCTGTTGCTCTATAATTCTGTGGTTCTGATTTCTTCAGTAGCATTAGCATCTAATATTTCTGATCAAATCCAGACAGGCTTGGATAATTACACTGCTGGAAAAATTATGGGATCAACACTGCCCACTCTCTCTTTTCACATTGGGCACCTGTTTCCTAGTGCTACCCCAGCATCTATTCAGAGAATTCGTTGAATGAAGATTAAGGGAAGGGCTAGAAAATTCAGAAGATGTCATACCTGAGGGGCACAGGTAACTTGCTGGGTGTTGTGAAGACTTTCTTTCTCTCTGCCCTAGGACACTGAGAGTGAGGGGCCAACACTTCCTCCCATCTGACCTCGAGACTCCAGAGGAGGTTGGTTACTTTTAGGGCCAGGGTAATATGGGGTATTCAGAGTGACCTAGCACATCTGGTGTGAGGGCTTGCTGAGCCCTTTTCAGGGCTGCTCATCTACCTTTAGTGTCTACCTTTTACCCAACTCTCGCCTATGACTCCAAGAAGTAGGTTAAACCAGGTTGATTATAACCAATGGGCAACCCATTGATGATGTTTATCCCAAGCATATGAAGACTTCATCTGATGGAATGGGTGGATGAGAAAAATTTGTTCTGACAGTCATGAAAGTGACTGAAGCAGCTCTTAGAACTTGGTCAGACATGATGCCAAGGTCATCTATTGCACCTCAGATCATTGCAAGTCATCTTGACGTTTGTCTTGCCACTGAACTTCAATAACTTTAAAAGAGACACTGAGGACAAAAACTTCTGGGAAAACTGTAAAATAGTATGGCAGAAACTAGGCATAGACCAACATCTTATACGTTACAAGATAAGGTCAAAATGGGTGCATGATTTAGACATAAAGAGTGATACTATAAGCAAATTAGGAGAATAAAGAATAGTTTACCTGTCATATCTATGGAGAATGGAAGAATTTATGATAAAACAGGAGATAGAGAACATTATGAAATGCAAAATGGATAATTTTGGTTACATTACATTAAAAAGGCTTTGTATGGAGAAAGCTAATACAACCAAGATTAGAAAGGAAGCAGAAAGCTGGGAAACAATTTTTACAGCTAGTGTCTATGATAAAGGTCTCATTTCTAAAATATATAGAGAACTGAGTCAAATTTATAAGAATACAAGTCATTCCACAATTGATAAATGGTCAAAGGATATGAATAAGCAGTTTTCAGAAGAAGAAATTAAAACTATTCATAGTCATAAGAAAAAATGATTTAAATCATTATTGATTAGATAAATTCAGATGAAAACAACTCTGAGGCACCACATCACACCTATCAGATTGACTAACATTACAAAACAGGAAGATGATAAATGTTGAAGAAGATGTGGGAAAATTGGAACACTAATGCATTGTTGGTGGAGTTGTGAACGGATTCAACTATTCTGGAGAGTAATTTGGAATTACATCCAAATGGTTATAAAATTGTGCATGCCCTTTGATCCAGCAATATTACCTCACTATATCCCAAAGTGTTGTGGGCCACTTGGGTGCCAGCCCCAAATGTGAGTGAAGACGTGACAAAGAATTAACTAGACAGGTAGTTCATAGGGAAGAACTCCGTTTAATAATTCTTTGAGCAAGGTTTTTATAGAGCAAAACAATACAGAAAGATGAAAGGATTCAAGGTTTACTATCATTGTCTTAAGCCTGTTAGATCTTGGAAGTAACAGAATTTCGATAAGGAATATGTTATCTAGGTGTTATCATTGTCTTTAGTCTGTTATATCCTGGAACAAACACAGAATGGATAATTTGATAAGGAACATGTTCTTTAGGTGCCTGAAGTCTAGAGGCAAAGCCTTTGATGTCAAGATCTCAAACAAAAGTCCTTTTAAGTGTTTAAGTGTATCCCTGGGGGTTCTCCCGGGAGCCAGCCTTTACAAGCCACATCACCTTGAGGGGTCCTGATTAGGGCACACTGTCAAGATTTTTGTCTGAGTCCTGGATCAGGCCTCCTTGGCTCTCCACACCAAAGAGATCATTAAAAAGGGAAAAGGACCCATGTGTACAAAAATATTTATAGTGGCTCTTTTTGTGGTGGCAAAGAACTGGAAATTGAAAGGATGTCTATCAATTGGTGAATGGCAGAGCAAACTAGTATATGAATATAATGGAAAATATTGTTCTATAAGAAATGATGAGCAGGGAGATTTCAGAAAAACCTAGAAAGAATTACATGAACTGATGCTGAGTGAAGTGAGCAGGACCAGGAGAACATTGTACATCATAATAGCAACATTACACAGTGACCAACTTTGATAGACTTGGCTCTTCTCAGCCATGTAGTGATCTAAGATAATTTAGAAAGACTCATTAAAATGCTATCCGCATCCAGAGAAAGAACTATGGAGTCTTAAGACAGATGGAAACAAACTATTTTCTCTCTCTTTTTTTCTTTCCTGTGTTTTTTTCCCTTTTATTCTGATTCTTCTTTCACAGTATGACTAATGTGGAATTCTGTTTAATATGATTATACATGTATAACTTTTATCAGACTGCACGCCATCCTGGGGAGAGGAAAGGGATGGGAGGGGGAAAAATTTGGAACACAAAATCTTATAACAGTAAATGTTGAAAACTAAAAATAAATTAATTAATAAAAAAGAGAAACTGAGGATGACAACTTCGTGTAACTCTGCCTCGCTTAAAGCTAATCCACATATAAGTCAAGCTATCATCTTGTGATGTCATAATTTCTTTTCAAAAGGAAGGAGAAACAATAGTTTCTTCAGTCAGCAATGCCATTGAGTATCCACTTTGACCAGTGAGATGTTCTTATGATAGCTTCCTTTCCTTGCAGGGCCCTACTTAAGTCAAGCTGAATCTGACACAGTGCTGTCATACCACTTTTCATACATAATTTTGTGCCTATTGTGCACTTCAAGATGAATATCCCAAAGGTATTTCCAATACATTGTGTCCTTAATAAAGGACTCAGGACTCATTACCATTCTCATCAAATCTATTTCTCTTCTAACTTTCCTTTTCTTAGCCTCCTTAGCCTCTATCCACTGAAAGCTCTCTTGTATTTATTTTGTTTTATACACAAGCATGCACATACACACACGTGTATGTGTCTACATGAGTGCATGCATCTCCCCAATAGAATACAACCTCCTTGAAGGCAAGGATTGTTTCATATATATCTTTGTATTTTCAGTGCTTAGCACAGTGCTTGGAATATAATAGGTTCTTAAGTAATTCTTTCTATTTGATTGATTAGACCTTGACTTTGTTTTCTTCAATTGTATAAGAATTTAAATGCCTACTGTATGCTAGGGATTGTGCTAAGTGCTGCACAAAGACAAAAAATGAAAACAGATCTGAGTTCAAGGAAAGAAGTTACCAAGAATGAAGAGATCTCTCTCTCTCTCTCTCTCTCTCTCTCTCTCTCTCTCTCTCTCTCACACACACACACACACACACACACACACACACACACACACACCCCAAGTTATACAAACAGAAAAGAAGGTAACACTTGAGAATAGCCTTAAATTCAGTGAGATTACAAGAGACAGGGTAAAACAAGGCAGTGAGCATTTATTAAGCACTACCAAGAGGCAGATGCTGGGCTAAACTCCGGGGATTCAAATACAGACAAAAAAGACAGTCCTTGCCCTCAAGGGACTTACATTCTAATGTGGCTGGGGCTTAGGAGATAACCAGGGAAGGGAGCTGAAAAGCAAGGAGGAGGAGCCATAGGAACCAAGGGGTGTAATGTATGTAAAAGTACCTATCTTGGAAAGGAGATTTGAAGTCCCCAAAGTCAGAAACGGCAGTATCTCTCTCTACTTTCTGACCTACAACAGCTTATTCTATACCAGTGACAACATTTATTTCTCTCATAATTCTCTACTATATTCATCCTGCTTGGCCTTGGTTACTTTCTCAATAGCTGTTACCAGGACAACAGAGGAATTATCGTCCTAGAATTTGGCTAAAGTATGTGCAGAAACTGTGCTAATGCATTCCAGTGATATTATAAGGAGGGTGAATGACAACAACTTAGACATCAGGGGCTGAAGTTTGATTTGTATTCCAAGGAAGGTTAAAGTAAGGAACAATAATCATGTATGTGTCATGGGTATGTGGCTTGTTGAATATGAGGTCTCCTGTAACAAGTAGGAAAGCTGTACAAGGGCTCCACATGTGCAATAATCTCATTTCCCCATAGTTTTTAGCTAGTGTTATTTAGACTCAACATTCCCCTTAGAAAGACATTGCCTCAGAGAACAGACCCCTCCCACCCTGCCCCAAGTCAGAAAGTACTACATTTCTAAGAAAGGATTCATTACAATTTACTGCTGTATTGAGATTATCTTTTTATCCCACAAAGATCAGATTGCTTTATGGACGGAATGTGGATTTACAAGGTTCTGCAAGAATCTTAGTTCAGTTCTAATCTTTAATAAGCTTAAAACTGAACTAAGACTTTGGGACATCCCATATAGTCAGTTGTATTATGTGGCTGGGAATGAGAACATTCTCTCCTCCTTTACTCTTCTATCTCTCAGGTTCTTGATGAATCATTTCTTATCTTCAATTGTTCCTGACCACTCAAGGGAAGAGTAAGTCACAATGGAAAAAGAAGCACAGAAGCAACCATTTACAAACTTTTCAACTACCTCCTTTCAGCAAAAAAAACAAAAAATGAGAAAAAATTCTAGAAATCAACATTTACTAATTGCATTTAATATACAGAAGTTTCCTAGCATATGGAACAATAGGTGGAGTACATAATGGCTTAAGTGCAATTTACTTACAGAAAAAGTAATCTTCTTATTCATTTTCCCCTTCATCTTTCCATGAGTATTTTTTTCCAGTTTGAATTCCCAGAGTCATTACAGAGAAAGAAAGTCTACTTTTTTGAAAGTAAAACTTTCCCTTAAGAATTTGTCTGAAGATTCATGTTATTTATTGCTTACCTTGCTAAGATATACATGTTGGAAAAATTCTGGCATAAGGTGCTATGAGTTGTCCATAATTATGAAATAACTAATTCTTGAAAACCATTAACATGATAATATAATAACCAAACTATGCCTTAAATTAGTCTTCAATGCTAGGTATTATATTTATTTGACTAAGTATTGTAGGTACATGGAATTAAATAAATTGAGCAGTCACACAAAGTTGCTAAAAAGAAAAAAAATTCAGCAAAATAAATTTGTCTATGTAACTGAAAAATTTTAACATTTATTCTCTTACAAAAATGCCTATATGGAAGAAATTTGTGATAATGCAGCAAGCAAAAATAATTTCAGGACATTTAAATACAAGTGACTGGATACAGGGGGACTTTCAGATAAGAGCAGGGTATCTCCAAATGTTATTACCTGCAAATGCTCGAAGGTAGTTAGGCCTTTTCTCTTTTTTATTGAAAGTCTTTCACTGAATAAATTTTAAATATACACAGTGGAGATTTTTTATTTTAAAGCACTAATTAAGTATAAATAAGCATCTATGAGACCTATCCATCTCCCTGCTGGAGCTATGTCAAAACTCCTTTTGTCGTTTGACAGTCACATCCTATACTATTCTATGCTGCATAATTCAGCCTGATAAGCTGGCTTTACTAATAGAAATATTATTCTAATCTTCCAGGGGCATTCTATGTACATGAAAGTCATTATTTAAATATGAAATCTTTTATCTTGCATGAAATATGAATACTAAGCAACTGCATCACTTTAAAGCCTTATTGGCCTGTTTTTAAACCTGAAGATGAAGATAAATTACCTCAGCCTAAGGAAATGGAGATTAAAAACCTATCATCCAATTATTTCTTCCCACATGTTCAGAGTTTGAAATTTAGGGAAATTAAAAAATTGATGTATTCTAAATACTTTATGGGATGATGCAAACCTTCTAGTACTGAAACTGTATTTGGAATTTCTGGTATCATACACAGAACATAAAGGTTTTGGAAATCATTTTATACATTCCTCACTAAGAGAATATTGCATATTATTTTAAGAGACCTAACACTTTGAATTTATGGTCATGAGAAAATATGAAAGAGGTTAATTATGTCAGGACAACATTTTTCCTCTTTATGTGTTTCATAATAAAAGGAATAAAACACCCAATGTCATGCTTCAACTGCATATTGAAAATGCAATTGAATATCTTGAAATTGTTAATATTATTCAATTCTACAACTCATTAAAAGGAGTGAAATGAAACTACATTTCCAAGTATATGACGGGTATATACTTTTATAACTCTACAACTTTCAAACAATGAAGTTAGAAGAAGTAGAAATGGAAATAGGTAATTTTGACTAAGACAGCATGCAAATCATAAAGCAGCATATAAATGATTTGCCCCTAATGCAGTTAGGTAATATTAAACTATGTAGGAAGAAAATGTATTTTTACATTACTGGAGATTATTCATTAAATCAATAAGCCTAGCATTTCAATGTAATCTAGTGAGCTCTTGTCTTTATTTTTACGTCTTCTAAATGGGCCTAGCAGCCTATTTAGGTACATAAAATTGGCAATTTCAGATTATTCCTTTGGGCAGTTGGTAAAAATAGATCATAGTCACACTAACAAGGAACATCTGCATTGTGCTAACTTCTATTTATATCCTCTAGAGATAGTTTGAACAGTTTTTTTTACTTGATTTCAAAGGAAACATGTCTGGATGACATCCATTTAACAAACATTTCTTAATCACTTAACTTTGTTTAGATGTAAAATTTAGACTAGATAAAAGGACTACCCTCATGGGTTTTATAGTCATCCAGGTTATTAACTAGGGTCATTCCTCTTAGGATTTTATTTGCGCATCAAAACACCATTCAAACTTCTCCATCAAGATTATATATTATAGTTTGTAGAAGTTCTTGAACAACGTATATTGTGTGTACCAAGAATTTCTATTTGTAAAGTTAGGAGGGCTAATCCTACTCTTAACTGCTTCCCCAAAGTATTTGACAGACAAACTCTATATGTACTGATTACAAGCAAATTAGCATATACTTATGTAATTACCAAATACTTAAGGCAATTATCTTTTTCCAACGTAAATCTAAAATATTCTTAGGACTAAAAATATTGTTAATTATGGAAGCAATCCATTCTAACTAGTACCTTCTTCCTCCAAATACACACAGACACATGCATACACATATGTATGTATGTACATATATGTGTATGTATCTCTCTCTCTATTTTTTTTTGCTGACTAGTGTTACATTTCTTGGCAGATAGAATATTTATAATAACTAATTGTTTGGTGTTTTTTTAAAACAAAGCTGGATGATTAAATAAGATTTCCAGATATCAGAGAAAATTTCCCTGTGATATTTGTCATTTCTGGGAATGAAAAGAGATGTAGGAATAAGATACTAAGAAAATATATTACTAATGCCCCAAAAGAAAACTATATCTGTGAAACTGATAACATTGTATTTGGATAAAAAAAGCAAAAATTTATAAATTATATAGCAATTCCATTTGTTATTTAAAGATCTTGATAGTTAATTCTTTTAAATACATTCCATGCAGTAATGCCAATTAAAACCAGAAGAAGCATGATTTACTTATCTCAATACACTCCTCATTGAATAAATCTGAATCAAACTAAAAAAAAAAAAGTCACTTCTTTCCTCAATAAGGTAAATAGGAAACTGTCTCTCAAAAGCAGTTATTTGAGATTTTGTAACACTTTAAAATGATAAAATCGTATTTTGTTCAACCTTATATGAATATGTGAAGGATCACTGACTTGATAAACCGAGGGAACTCCCCATGTAGAAACTCCATCCATCAACTGTAACAATACAATAGACACAACACCTATGGTGGTTATGAATATGCTGGTATAGTTTTGAATCACAAAATGTAACAGGCTCTCCACGTGGAGGATAGAACCAAATTCTTTATTCAAATACCAGAAAAATGAGTCCCAGAATCTCTGTAAAGCTGCTTGTGCTTGCCTTTACACCAACATAGATCATAGCTCCTTTATTACTTAGGAATGTTCTAGGAAGTCACCTTCATTTCATAGGAAGGGGAAAGGGTAGAATTTGAACCTAGGTTCCTGATTTCAAGTCTAGCACTCTAGCAATTGTTTTGCCTCTCATGAATCTTCATTGTGCATGTTAACATGACCCTATGTATACAATAGACAGTTACGGTCATTTCAGGTTGTTTAAAAAGAAATTCACTCTTGCTTCTTTGGATATGGAGCTGATTATGAGATTTGAGGTTCATGGATGAGTTTTCACTGTAGACTACTTTACTGACTGACTCAGTGCACAGCAGTATTTCAATAACTATCCTCACTCATAGAATCCAAGACTTTCCTGCCTCCCTTCAAAAAAGAATCCAGACCCAAATTTCTGTCCTTAGAAAGAATAGAGGTTTGGCCCCCAAATCTTCATCTTAAATGCTTGGCGGTATAAAATAATAGCAAAAATTGGCAGGAACTGATTTGTCTGTTGATGAAGATTTGCTTCAAATTTTGCAGAGCTTGAAGATTAATAGATATTCTCAGGACACATAATGAAGAGGTTAAGAATCTATAGAAATCTTTTTTGAAGAATCCAAAATTGTTCTTGTGATAGTAAGGGTTAAAAACAGGCACATTCTATTTGATTTGTTGCATGTAACTGAAACTCTAGATGGAGTTTCTGAAAAGCTCAGATCTGAGGCTGGAATGAGAAGACGTCCATGGGTTCCTTCTTTATGAATTCAGCAAAGAACTGTAGATCAGATGACTGTCATGCATATTTGAAGGACTTTTGATGGCAATCAGAACCTGGTCATCACTACTACACATTATAGAAAGATCATCCTTAAAAAGCATAAATTTCATGGTCAATTCATATCATTGCAAGGAAATTGTATGCTTATTGAGTTGTTTTAGTCATGCCTGACTCTCTGTGGCCCACTTGATTTTTTTTTTCTTTTTTGGCAGAGATCCTGTAGTAAATGGTTTGCCATTTCCTTCTCCAATTTATTTTAAAAGATGGGGAGCTAAGGCAAACAGAGTTATGCGCAGGGTCACATAATTACTAAGTGTCTGAGGCTGGATTTGAATTCAGGTCCTCCTGACTCCAGGGCTGGTGCTCTCTTCAACATCTACGTACTTGTTCCTGAGCCAATCAATCAATCAATCAATCATAGCTTCAAAAATTTAATACTTTTCAAATTCCTATCAAAAATTGACTTTGTGGCTAGAACTGTATATCAGAAGCTCACTCTCCTGAACTGACAAATGACAAATCCTCATATTTTATGTTTTTTTTTTTTTTGAGGGAGGAAGGCAGGACAATTGGGGTAAATGACTTGTCCAAGGTCACATGGCTAGTAAGTACAAATACTCATATTTTAAGTAATGAAGTAAAAATAACCTTGGAAGCAAAGTGTTGTCAAAAAAAACAAACAAACTAAATTATTGCCCACATTTACCTGGGGATAATGTTGATCCATTCAAAAAATTAACTTCTTCAAAATAAATTTTAGTGACATCTTATCTTTATATCACCTTCATTTACCAGTATTTCTAGCACCACAACCATCCCTGCTGAGGATATCTCTTTTAACAAAGAAGATAAGAGGAACTTCCTCAAAAGTGAATAAAACTTAGCAACAAAGTTCAAGACTATGTTCCATACTCACAGCCCTCAATTTTTGCAAGAAAGGGAGGGAGAGAGTTACATTCTCCTCTTCTGAGGGGATAATCTCAGATATTATAATTTCACAACATTCAATTAGAACTTGTTGTTGTTCTTCTTCTTTTCTTTCACATTGTTGTCACTGTATGTGTGTTTTCCTGGTTCTGCTTACTTCATTTCATAATATCTCACATCCCAGTTTTATTCCATTACATTCATGCAGTATTGCTTGTTTAGTCGTTCTCCAATCAATGGAAATCCTTTTTTTTTTTTTTTTACAGTTCTTTGTCACTACAAAAACGGTGCTATAAATAATTTAGTGTATGTGTTACATCCTTCTTTTTCATTTTTCTTCCTCTTATTTTGTCAGTGACCTCTTTACAGTTCTCCCTACCAATGAAATCTCCAGATCAAAGGGTATATACTATTTTAGTCACTTCCTTAGAATAATTCCAAATTGCTTTATGGAATGAACCAATTTGCAGTTCTACCAACAATGTATTAGAGTCCCTGTCTTTTTTTTTTTTAATTCCTCCAATACCACCAATTGCCATCTTTTGTAATTTTGTTTGGTGTGAAATGAAACATAAGAGTTGTTTTAATTTATCTTTCTTTATCATTAGTAATTCGAAGTTATGTTTCATGTGTTTAGTAATAGCTTATAATTCTTCCCTTGAGAATTATTTATTTATATTCTTTGACTATCTATTGGAAAAGTGATTTTGGTTTTATACATTTCTGTTAGATGTCTATTTATCATGGATATCAGACCCTTGTCAGAGATATTTGAAAGAAAAACTCTTTTCCTGACAAATATTTTTTATTAGATTTTGCCGCACAAAATGAACATAATCTTTAAGTGCCATGGAACTAAACACATTTAAAATATAGAGGTCTTGTGGCAGAGGTAGTATGGTACCCCTGGAGTTTTTACGAAAGATGGTTTGAGTAAACCTATAAAATGCTAGTTTACTGTGTAGTATTTTATTCAGTTCTATACCCCCCCCCCCCAATTCCTTTATCTATATGTTCAATAGCACAAAGAACATTAAATATAAAAGGATAAATGCTGGACACTGATATACTTGCTGAATGATTTCTACTTGAATTTTATAGAAGAAGATGAGAAAAATGAGATGATGGTGATGAATTGTAGGACAGTGTATTTAGGGGATCAGAAAAGGCTTCATGTTGGAGGTGGCACTTAAGTTGGACCTTGAAGGAAATTTAGAATTCTATAAGATAGAGAAAAGGAAGGAAAACTCAGGCATTTGGGATAACACAAGCAGACTTCTTTGCATGGAACAATGTGTGAAAGGATATAACTTGAAATAAATCCACAAAAGTAGACTAGAGTTAAATTTTTAAGGACTATAAAGACCATGCTGAGTACTAAGGCAGAAAGGAGTATTGTGGACCTATTTTGAACCTTTCTCTTCTAACTCTAAGATCAGTTCATTTTCTAAATATGTGTATCTTGAACAAGACCAAACTGTCTCTCAAAAGTTATGGATCTAGTATACTCCTACTAAAGAAGTGCAGCCACAAAATAACTAAAAGTAGTCTAAAAAGCAACCACAAAATTCAGTTTTTGATATTTTGAATTAATTAGACAATCTTAGAAGTTTGTCTTATATAATAAATTATATGGATAACAATATGGAAAACAAATAACAAGATATTTGATTCTATCTGACTGTTTAACAAAGAAAAGCTCTAGTCATAAGGATGATTTTTCCATGGTACTTCTCAGGAGATCATATTCCTCTGACATCTTTTGCTCTATCATTAGCAAGAGCATTATGATTATTATAAAAGCTTGATGTCTTTGAAAATAAACCACATTTCAGACAGTACCCACCTTGTGGGAAATAACCCTTTGTTCTTCTACAGACATCCTAGGTTGATGCCTTACTTTGGCATGGAAGAAATCTGGATTCTTAAAAAATATACTAGTGAACACTAAGTCCAATGATATAATATCTCTTTATTAAAACTATCTGATTAATAAATAGGAAAAATATTGATGCTTACAAAGTTAGAAAAATAAACTACTTAATCACAATTCATTCTGATCTACAAAGCATGTATTAAGCACCTGTCATGTGTTAGGTTCTGAGGACACAAAGACAAAATGAACAACAGTGCCTGCCCTCAAGGAGTTTACATTATACTAGACAGATACAATTTGCTACACAGTCTTTCTATTGTCTTTGTTTTAAGACTCTCTACATTTATGAAAAATGTGCACAAATGACTACAACTAAATTGACCTTGTAGATTAATTAATTAGTAGTCCTTAGATCAATCCTTCAGCAAGCTATCTATAAAAATGAGGATGGTATAGTAGATAAAATTGAGGGCCCAGTCTTTCCCCAGTAGATCCTTAGGATCCTGTGACCATTAGGAGAACTTGACACACTGGCTATATGAAATGTCCCACTTCAGCTGCTGCTCTGTCATTTTGATGGTGATTAGAAGAATAAGAATTTAGGAAGACCCAAGAACAAGTGTTATAGTCATTATCTAATTTCTTATTTCCCCTCCTAGAAATTTTACCTAAGACTCTAAGAGCTCATTTTTCATCTTATCCTAAAGAGTAAAGAGAAAGACAAGAAATGGCACTGATGTAAAAAAAACAAAGGAAAACCAAAACCAGTGACAGAATAGAATGTGATTTATAACTTTTCTGCTAATCTTGGAGGAGGGCAAATGCAAACAGAATTGATAGGTATGGCAACATAATAAAATACTATAGAACGATTTTAAAGCAAGGACAATGTGAAGAGAATGTCAAAAATGTAAATTTTTAAAATGAGAATTTGGAAAAGCATTAAATTAATGTTCAACAAGATTTGGGGGGGTGCTAATACTTAAACTCATAATAATTTTAAATAAATGAGAGTAAAAGAGTTTGCAATACATATTATTAAGGATTATTTTCCTGATTTACAATTAGACATGAATATCATTTCCTTCAAAGGAAAAGTTTTGATGTAAGGGAAAAAATGGTCTAGGTAGGTTTATTACCTTCAGATTATCATTTGACTATATTGAGTTTCGTCTAAGTAAATAACAAAAGAGCTGCATAACAATTCAGAGTGCTGGCAATGTCAGAGGAGAGAAGGGGGTATAATAGAGAGATATTGTCAAGGTGAAATTGAAAGGCCATGGCAACAGACTGGATATGGGTGGTAAGAAATAGTAAAGAATCCAGGATAATCCCTAGATTGTGAGTCTAAGGGTTTGGGAGGATGGTATTCCCTTTTATAGTAAAAGGGAAGGTAAGGCTGGAGGAGGAGAGTTTAGGGGAAAAGATAATGAGTCCATTTTGGACATGTTGAGTTTAAGATTTCTATTGAACACCCAGTTTGAGATGACTGAAAGGCAGTAGGAGATGTGAGATTAGAGCCGAGTAGATATTTTAGGGGCAGGATAGGTAGATTTGATACTCATCAGTAAAATAAAATCTTTATTGAGGCCATGCAGGTCCAGAAAAGGAGATGAAACTGGCTATATATTAAGAATGAGAAAGAATGATTAAAGAGATATTTACTGGTACACCAGAGAGATTAGAAGAATGAAAAGAAGGCCTCCAATATGGAGTGGCTCCCTTTGGATAATTTATCATCATTTAGAAAAAGAAGATGAGAGAGAATGAGTGTGTAGCCATCTGCATTGATGGAAGGAACAACCATATCAATAAATCACATACCTATTAAAACATCCTTATTATTAGCTATCTCCATATAGTACTGCACAGTACTTGATTCATAGTGGCCCAAATGAATGTAACTTTCCATGTAGTTCTGTATAATTCAGTGTATTAAACCTATTTTTGTATTCATTAATAAAAATAAATTAACAGAATAAATTAATGCAAATAATACAGTGGCTTAAGAAATGTCTCTTCAGATATGCTATTGACAATATGTATTTGGAAACTTCAGTGTGAGTATGAAACTGAAAATTCAGGCAGCAAAGAGACTTGCTTCAAAAATGATACACACAAAAAATCCTTCATCCTTCTTCAGTGCTTACAAAAGAAACTATACATTTCTTTCATCAATATAAGAACAAACTAGACAGAAATGATGCATAGTACATGGAGATAGATTTATAGAAGCATTTAATAGAACTGGAGAATAAATATCCTGGATTTAAAGTAGAATCGCACCTATCTTTTCCTTGGTGAATAATGTATATAGGATTCTCTACCCCACTCCCAGAATAATAGTTTGATTAATGAGTGAATTGACAACTACAATAATTTATTTGCCTCTTGTTGAAGTAACCAAAATTAATACTGGGGTTTCAGTTGGTATCTATTGGATTGGTTCTGCCCCAAATCATAGTAATTCACAATTCTATGGCCTACCTTCTCTCCACACTGTATATACCTTTTAGAATTAACAAAATAAAACGTCCTAACTATTGATCCAGTAGAGGAAATCCAATAGAGGAAACATGAAAAAGCATACTCTTTCCTCCCTTGCAGTTAGGCCATGAAAGTGGAGAGACAAGTTGTGGTAATAAGCTACTGGAGATGGCTTCAGTGTCCCACTCTTTGAACAAACACAAGGTAGCATGGTGGACACAAACTATTCACATTTTTCAGTTTCTCTTCTTGCCCTTCTTTCTTCTCCTTCCATCTTTAGTTGTAAATTTTCAATGTCAGAAAGGCTTTGAAAAGAGTGCTTGGGTTGTTATATGTTGCATTTGACAAGGATATTATGTATTCTAGGCAAAGCCAGGTTATGTTACTGCAGAGAAATTTGGGAGAATTGACTTGCCTATGGCTCTTTCAATATGAAGATATTCTTTCACCTGGAAGGCAACTGAAACTTTTTTAGTAACATAATTGCCCCTGCACATCCTCCTGACTGCAATGAAAGTAATTCAGTACGAATCTCATGCATGCATCTCATAGCGGACCATAATACCCAATAAAAGCAAGTTGAAACTGACTGGGCCCAATAAGACAGAACATTTTTGGCTGGTGTGAGAATTTACTAAGCTATCCACGTGGTTGAGTAGCTAGAGCCCCATGTACTGTATAGAGATTTTGTCAGGAATTTGCTATAAATGCTGTATGGTATTGAACTAAGTGCTGAATCAAGAGCCCCTGGGCTAGCTAATTATTAGCTGTGAAAAAAAGTCACTGAATCTCTTTGGCAGATCAGTTAGACGAGGCTTTCTTCTTTTGGCAGGGAAGGGGGAAATGCAGGTAGATGCAGCAGGAATAACGGATGAATGTACCTGAATATAACCATTCATCTCAGAGAAATTCTACAGACCTACCAAGAGTGATGAATTTGTTAGAGGCTCTTGGACTCTTTGTCCAGCTAAGTATGAAACTGCTTAGTCACTAGAATCTGTGACCTAGTCAATGGCAGCACTGTCTCTTGATAGCTCTCATTGTCTGGAAGCAATTGTATTATGTGTCTTCATTTTTCTGGGCAAGACAACTATGGAAGTCTGGTGTGCTAGATGTGCACATTCACTTATACTCTTCCCTATATGAATGCCTCTACATGGTTTGTATATTATTCCATAAATCTTACAGTTAGATGAGTACAGTGTGACAATTTGCCTAAGTTCCCTCAGGTTTCTCTAGCACAAGTTAGTGAGTGGTGAACTTAAAAAGAAAAGATAGAGCTAGATTATGATGTGCTTTAAGTAGCAAACAAAAGAATTTATACTTTATCCTAGAGGTAGCGATTTAATCATGCAGATCCTCATTTTCCTTATCTGTAAAACAAGGATAGTACTACTTAACTTGCCTTTTGCACTCAGTTATAAAGAAAGTAATTTATCCACTTTAAAAAAATGGTTTTTTGTCTTGCTTTTTGGAGGAGGGAAGGTAGGGCAATGGGGGTTAAGTGACTTGTCTAAGGTCACACGTCTAGTTTTGCGTTAAGTGTCTGAGGCCAGATTTGAACTCAGGTCCTCCTGACTCCAGGGCTGGTGCTCTATTCACTGTGCCACCTAGCTGCCCCAATTTGCCCACTTTTTGGCAGTAGAGAAATCTGAGTTATGATATCCAAAATAGAAATCCTCAGCTCCCCCTAAATTCCCAAAGTTCTATAGGAGGTACTGTATCCTTCTGGTCACCCAGATTTGTAATAAGGAGTCATTCTTGACTCTGTGCCCACCCTATTATATCCAGTCAGTTGCCAATTTCTGTTGATTTTTCCATTACTATATTTCTTTCATTTGTGACTTTCTGTTCACTCACACTTCCATTACTTTATTTCACCCTCTCATCCCTTGAATTGTTGTAATAGCTTACTAATTTGGTGTTTCTCTTGTTGTTAAGTCATTTCAGTCATGTCTGACTCCTCATAACTCTAATTGGGCTTTTCATGACAAAGATCACAGGGTGGTTTGCCATTTCCTTCTCTAGTTCATTTTATAGATAAGGAAACTGAGGCAAACAGGATTAAGTGACTTGCGAGGATCACATAGCTAGAAAGTGTCTGAGACCAGATTTGAACTCAGGAAGAGGAGTTTTCCTGGTTCCGGGCCTGACACTTTACCCATTATGCCACCTGCCACTACATAATTGCCAAAGATTATCTTTCTATATGTCATTTGTCTATGTAACTTCCTTGCTCAAAAAAAACTCCACAGGCTTCCTGCTGCTTATAAGATAAAATAAGTTACTTTGCTCTGACATTTAATGATTGTTACAACTGTTATACCTTCCTTCCCTATCCTTAATTCAAATTATTCCCCTTCACACAATTTATGTTCAAGCCAAACAACACCAATTTGACAACCCACTTTTGCATAAACCGGCACCCTTACTGCCAGTGCTCTCTCTTATCTATATATTTCAGAATCTTAATATTCCTTTAAGATTCATTTTAAGTGCTAAATTATTGATAAAACTTCTTGATCCCCCTCTCTTACTAGTTATTTTTATCCCTCTCTTAAATTCACTTAGAATTATATTCATTTATGTCCGTACTATATCCACCCAGTAGAAAGTCAGTCAGTCAGTCAGTGAATAATTTATTAAGTGTTTACCATATGTCAGGCACTTTGCTAAGTTATTGTTTGTCCTTCATTTTCAAAGAGTACCAATGACATCAGTGTATGAATTGGATTTAAGTGAGGCAGATTTGCTCAAAGTTGTCAGCCTCACTTTCTCTTCCAGTCATCAAAGTCCAGTGGCAAGACGTAAGTCAGGATAACTGGTGATGGCCTAGGATGCAGTGAATGATCCTGGACAGCTCTGATATCTGACCAAGCTCTAAGTCAGTGGTTCTCAACCTTCCTAATGCCGTAATTCTTCAATACTCATAGGTGGGTGTATCTGCATGTGGGTGGACCCACCCAGAGATGGATAGAGGAGTGGTATCTCAGTTCCTAAAACCATCAGAAATATGTGTTTTCCAATGGCCTTAGGTGACCCCTGTGAAAAGGTCATTCGACCCCCAAAGGGGTCGTGACCCACAGGTTGAGAATCACTGCTCCAAGTGATCCATGGCACCTGTTTCAGCCATCTTAATGACCATTGAAACAAATTGTTTCCACTGGGGGAAATCTTCACATGCTTAGTGTGGACACCCCTATAATTCAACTAATAGGTTAGTGACCCATCATTGATCCACTTTGCTAAGTGATGGGTATACAAAGAAAGGCAAATGACAGTTCCTATTTTCAAGGAATTTACAATCTAATGAGGAACATAACATGAAAACAATTATATACTGGAAACATAGACAAGAAAAGACAGAAAAAGTTGGATTTAATGAACATAGAGAAGATGCAACCATTAAGGGGAATCATAAGAAAGGATGTAGGCTTCTTGAAGGCAGAGGTTATTTCAATTTTCTCTCTATCTGTAGAGCCTAGCATAATGCCTCCTTGAATATAATAGAGGCCTAAAAGAAGTAATGAATTTATTTGAATTGAACTAGTTGAACAAGTTAGGACTTCTGAGAATCTAGAGGTCATCTCCACACCCAGAAAGAATCAGGTTGGCTCAAAAGTAGGACTGTTAGTGAGGAGTGAACAGCCAACAGAAGAAGCAAATTGCTACTGCATGTAAGAATTTTATGAGGGCTAATTATGTAAATAGGTGCAGTCTAGAAGACATAATTCATTCAGTTTTCCAAAAAGTCTTTGACAATGTTGTACACCAAAAGGAGAAAAAAAAAGTCATTAGAGAATTTTTTTAAAAAATCACTAATTGGGAATTGGATTAAAAGAAACAAAGGGTATGGATCAACAAGTACTTTTTCTGGCTGAAGAAGCATTACTGTGGGGTCCCCCAGGGATCAACACTAGGATTTATTTAACATTTTTATTAATGATCTGAAAGAGACATGAGAGAAGTGAAATCCCCCAGGTCGCACATGGACTAAGCTTTTTCTGACAGTAAAGTGCCACATCAATGGAAGATCTTGCAAGATCCTGGAGATCTTGCAAAGCTAAATACTTTAAGCAAAAAAAAAGCGATTAGCAGCTGTATGGGAAAGTGTGATGTAATACATTTTTTGGGGAAATAAGCGGAGAGGACCATGGCCTCAGAGCTATTACTAAAACTCTCTGGCACTGCATAGAATTTCTGTGGAAGCTAAGGAGTGTGGGAGCAACTCTCCAATGGAAAATAATTGCAAGGAAGCTGGAGAACAGGGCTTGGTTGCGCACTGTTTTGAAAACTAGCCTGCTTCCATTGTAATGGCTCAATCACTGGGATTCTTTTTCATCAGATAAGCAGCCTTTAAATTTAGGGAAGAGGGACTGTTTCCCCCTTCTCCCTTTCTTTGTATCCCCCAGTGCTTACCACAATGCCTGGTGTAACAGACACTAAATAAAGACTTGTTGACTAACTGATTATTGTTCACTCAATGCCAAACCCTTTATGACCAAACCTCCGAATTCAGTTCCCACTAACTCCCTTAGGCTTAATGGTTTCTCCTTGGTTTTGATTTGGCCTCTCCTTTGGACATCATTGCTGCCTTCAACCAGTGATCCTGGTAGCTAACCTTGTTTTCCATTTCATCAGCCTCTACCAAGTAGTCCTTTAAGTACCAAAGCCTACATCAGTGGTCATCAAGTTCTGTTTGTTCATATCATATTTCTCCTTATCTCCTTACGTCTGTGACCTATAGAAGAACATCATAGTTGAGATCTGTTTCTTACCACTGGAAGACTTCACTCAGTATGATAAGAACCCATTTTGATCTTCTTTCTGATCATGATCTTTGTCTGATTCCTGAATGAGCCTGGGGAAACCAGCTGTAAGCAGCTAAAGTTAAAAGCTGATATATTTCCTGTTTTATCAACTAATGATTAGCACCCATGTCATAGGGTTGTTGTGAGGATCGAATGAGATAATATTTACAAAGTGCTTAGCATGGTGCTTGGCACATAGAAGGTTCTCAATAAATGCTTATTTTCTTCCCATTCCTTTAACAATAGAAAAAACGATAGTAAAGTGTAATGGGTATTTTAGCCTCTGCTTTGTGCATCTTTCTTACCTCATTAGCTGCATCTTTCTACTCAATCCTTTGATCTGTCATGACTCCAGTAAGGGAGCATATAAGGAGTCCGAGGTAGGTTGCCAGGTCAGTATTCAATCATTTTCCTGATGAAAATCTTACCTGACTGTTTTAGTATCAGAAGTTCTTAAACTGAGGTTCATGAAATGGTTTCTTAATTTTTTTTGATAGCTATACTTTATTATAATTGGGCTTTTTATTTTAGGCATTTAAAAACATGATTCTGAGAGGGGTCCATAGGTTTTACCAGACGGCAAAAGGGATCCACTAAACACTGATCTAACTGTGGGGCTCCTTCCTTACTATTCTTTTATTCACTTTGCTGTGTGAAGTTTATGTCATTCAGTTAAATATAAACTCTTTGAGGGAGGAAACAGTTTTTAATTGTGTATTATTCTCCTGACATCTCTCACAGTACCCTTGTGCATGGCAGATGAATTGTTATTACTCAATCTGGAATCTATTGCCATTGGAGAGTCTTCTGTGACCCAGACACAGCTTGATTCCATGGGTAGGATGAATGTTCATGTTTTATACAGTTCCAGCAGCATGGGTCCGCAGAAGTAGCAATACTTTAATCATTCCACTTTATAAAGTACTCTGGGTCCAGGCAAAGCATTATAGAATGTTCCAACAATAAACCAGTATTACAGAATTTTCCAATATGATCTCACAATTGAAGGCATGATTTTGTATTCATATCACAAAAAAGTCAGGGCATAAAGCATTAATGAGAAGGGAGTATAGACATTACATAATGTACCATCTGCCTTGGGGTGGAGATTTCCTCTGGATTGAATATAGGATGTAAGCACAAGAAAGAAGCAGCTCCAGGAATTGTTAGGATAAATGCCCATGAGTGAGGGTATACTGAAGGGTGAAATAGAGATGTTCTGAACTACTATATTACCTTAATTTTAATGTGCCTGGAATGCTATTTACATTTCCAATGGTTATATATCAAGAAATAGAGATCAAAATAAAAAAAAAAAAAGCCCAGGAAAGGATCTCTGGAAATAGCAATGCCAAGAGGAAATATGATCATATGCTATAAAATTATTAAAATACAATGGGTTAAAATGAAAATAGACATCTTTGCCATCTGCCATAATACAAAAAAATCATTCTCTTGAAAACACAAAAGAAGATAAATGAACGTTCTATATTGCTCTACATAATAGGTAACAAACTTGTGAATTAGTTATACCAATATGTGACAGAGGCTACATATACAAATAGGTTAAACAAATACTCTTTAAATTCCTTTTGTGTGCATAGCAATGTTCTAGGTATCAGCACAATTTAGATAAGATATAGTTTTTGTTCTCATGGAACTTATACACTAATAGGGAGATAAGACACAAATACAAAGCAGTATAATCCAAATTCATAGTACAAACTTGTGAGAGGTACAAGACAAAGTGTTAAGTGGGAAGAAGAGTGAAATGAACAGATCTATAAATAAAAGAAAATTAGTCTTGAATAACACATGTTTAATTGAGTCATTAATGTATACTTAATATTTCTAAGTGAAATTATAGAAGTCAATCAACTTTTCCCTGAGCTTGTCCCTTGGAGCCACTCTAAGACTAAATATTGCTTTAAATGGAAAACCTGTTTAACTGAGAGTAGCTTTTCTTAAATTTTAATGCTAAATCATGATGCAGGTGATTATTTACAAATTTTTTTTTTTCCTGCCACAAACATTACCATCTGTGATGTATGAGGCAAGAAATTGTCATTATTTCATAGACTTTGAGAATAGATAGAAAGTTGGTTTCAGAGTTGGGAAGACACTTTTTGAGAGTTATATCACTCTAAACAAGTCCTTTAATCACTCAGTATTTTAGGCAATTCGTAAGACTATAAATTGAAGAGGTGATGATCTGACTTGGTGCAGGGAATTGTTCATGAATTTATTTCACCTTGAGAATGAGTTGAGGCAGAAAAATTTTAATCTGTCTTAATTTGGGGCTAGTTTATCTATTGCCATAGCATTGGTCTACCCAAATAACAGTTATTAGCAATACATAGAAGTTGTTGAACAAAGCAGTACTTGGTTGCTTTACAAGTCGATGAGAATTTACTGGCCATACAAGACCAAAGTCAATTTTTCTTATTCCTCTGCAAGCTAGGAAAAGAAATGAATGGCATAATTTGGGGCCTCTGTGCAAATGGAATCAAAGACTATGCACTATATTTAGCCTACATACACTGAATATCGGATAAATATGTGGCTTCTGTTTTGTGGCACTGATTAAGCTCAGTTTTTCTTTTTAGCATCTTACATAAGATCTTACATATATTCCTGGTCTTGTTGGACAACTTCAGGATTCTGGGTAACAATAATAAAACCTCTGTTCAATAATAAGCAAGTGAATCAGTTGCTGAGCATTTATAATGTTTTTGCTAAGGGGCAATGGATCTTTCTGTCTTTCTTGCACCAACATTATCAACTTTATAGATTCCAAGCACTTAAATTCTCTTTTTCTAGGAAATTAGACAAATGTAACTTCAATATTACTATTTTACTTCTCATCTTTCCATGGATGTCCCTGCTATTGAATTTAAAAGCTATTCCATGTGTGAAAGGAGGATTGAAATGAGTTGTAAAAAAGCTAATTTCATAGTGCTTATTCTTTGTAATGGGGATATTTTGAGGTGAGAAGAAATACTAAAATTCACCTTCATGTTTAAACTTATGATATTTGTTGGATCTTTCATTCTGTTCATAGAGTAACTATTGGGGTTACTCATGAAGGAGTGGAAAACCTCTTTCTTGTACAGAAGCAGGTAGGGTGAGTAAAGAGACAACTGTCCCTCTTCTCTACATAATTTGTTCTTAGTAACCAGCATGGGGATGTTCATCTTATGTGTAATCTTGCCTTGTTGACTCAAGGATTCTGTCAAGATTCTTGGCTTCTGAGGTGCTATAGCACACTTCTATTCAATCTCTCTTTACTCTCAATGGTACAGTCTTTTCTTTTGGTATAGTACCCAGCTACTAGTCTTATAGAATTATGACATTCTTGACCTCTTTGCTAAGGCAATAAGGGCAATGAAGTCAGAAAGAAAGCAATTATGGGGAATATGTCCCAATATATCCTTTTTCCAATGAAAAAGAAAGTTTTCGGTCCTTGAAAATTATATTAGTTCTACTGTTATACTAGAGACACAAATCATAAAATATTCATAAATTTTATGTCGCATACTCATGGTCAATAATCCTAGATAAGTAAGATGTAACATGTAAAAGCAAATCAGAGTTACATGCCTTTGACCAGATACATAGATCATATGGAGAAACAGAGCACATAATATCACATCAGGATTGTGCATGATAGACCAAATACATAGGTCAAATGTAATAGATAACATTACATGTTGAGGTTACATATAAATGTGTATATATAATATACATATAATATATGTGTATGTAATGTACATATAAATATGTATATATAATACATATAAATATTTCACATATTCTACTGGGGACATTTTTGGTGGCGTGAACAATTTCTTTCCCCATGACCCTTAGACCATCATATGTTAGCTAAATCTTTGGTCAGGTGGTTTTGGATCTTTGAAGAGGTGGAATGTCTACAAACATTACTCATTACACATAATTTTAGACTTTAAAAAATATATTATGCTGATTTTTTCCTCTTTTTTTTTGGCCTTTAAAACAATAGTATTTGTTATATGGGATTGCTTTATGGGAGGAGGAGGGGTACTTGGGAAAATTGGTGGTGTAAAGATAAACAAACAGCATCAATAAAATGTTTCAAAAAGTATAAAACAACTAAAGACATCAATAAAAACTTAAAAAAAGACTGAGCAATGGATCAAAATAGGATAAAATAAAAATTCACTGATTTCTAAAAAAATAAGTTTTTTTTTACTAGTATTTTGTTTTGTTTTCCTTTTTAATAGCACAATAGTTTCCCCCCACTATATCTCTTTCTCTGTACCAGAGAGCTATCCAATATAAAAATATAGTATTTTTTAAAGATTAAAAAAAGATGAAAAATAGTATAATTGATCAATACATAGAAAAGATATGAAAATACATGCAAAGTGCAACACTGTAGAACCTCCCCTCTATAAAAGTGTAAGGTGGGTGTGTTTTTTCCTACCTCTTCTTTTGGTCCATACTTATTTTAATTTTTTTTTCTTTTTGTAGGGGGGAAGACAGGGCAATTGGGGTTAAATAACTTGTACAAGGTCACACGACTACTAAGGGCTAAATGTCTGAGACCGGATTTGAACTCAGTTCCTCCTGACTCTATTCACTGTGCCACCTGGCTGCCCTGTTTAAAAAATTTTTTTAAAAAATAATTTCACATTGCAGAACCTATACATGATTGCATGTCACCATGGGGTGGGGGGGGAATGGAGAGGAGGAAATCTGAAACTCAGGTGATTGTGGAACTGAATCTTGTAAATTAAAAGTAAATGAGTAAATAAAAAAAATTAAAAATAAATAAAAATAATTTCACAGCATTTACTTGAAATTTGTATGTGCATGTTTGTTTTTTCCATTTACATTGTTGAGGTCATTGTGTGTATTGTTTTCTTCATCTTTCTCACTTTGCATCAGTTCATGTAGAT